>CM031597.1:8677991-8699167 GCA_018398815.1 Conus ventricosus
TCCCCCCCCACCCCCCACCCCCCCCCCCCCCCCCCCCCCCCCCCCCCCCCCCCCCCCGAGCGCGCGCATGTGTTGCATGCGTTTGTGCGCATGTGTGGGTGTGTGTGTGTGTGTGGCTTGTTAGCGGCGCGCTCGTGCGCACGCGTACACGTGCTGTCGCGTTCTGGTATGTGTAAGAATTCGTGTATGTGTAAGAATAAACTTCGCAGAAAAGCGCTCACAGTGTGTTGTGGACAAAGACAATCCCCGCTGTTCTCGGTGTACACTCCGCTCCCTGTGTGCAGCGGTGTGGTAAACATTGGTCAGCTTTTGGCGCGATACAGAACCAAGCATGTGTAGTTCGCTATTCTCCACGCTTCGTACAAAGCGCCTTGGGGCCCCTTATCTCCAGAACTCTAGGGGTTTCAGATAACCAGACCGCTGACGGCCTTACATTAACAGACCGGCTGGTGGCTGCGCTCTGCGAACAATTGGCTTACTTCTGTTTTCCGTCCCCCACACGTATTTTTTGAAAGAATTTGATCAAGCGACTTAATGCAGCAGTCAGAACTGCCGTGGGCAGTAGAATTCTTGCCTGATCTCTCGAGAGTCTTCTTGACCCTAAATGTCCAGCCATGGGGGGATCGTGTCCCAACTGTAGGACGTTGTCGCGGAGTGTGCGTGGCACATAACCTACTGTTCGAGCTTCTGGTTCTTCTCCTCAAAGTTCGCTTAAGAACGCCTTTCCTCCTTGATGAAAGAGTATGACCAGTCCCCGACGAATCGGTGGGGCTTCACAAGTTCTTCGCACCTGATTGAGTTTTAGGACCTCTAGCTGCTGTAGATCCTTCACCTTGTCGGGGGTCACTCGCACGCACTCCATCTTGAGTGGCTTCAATAGCGTTGGAGTGGCTCTTGCTTCTGTTGGGACGAGTGGTGCATCCTTGCAGGCTTGAAGAGGTATGTTCAGTGGGAGATGTCCCCCCAACGAATTGTCCCTATCCTCGAACTTAACCACGTGAACTTCAGCAGGGATATGCTGGCTTGTCCACGCCGATCGCCCAAATCCGTGCCCTCCAAAGTATGCGTCGTCATACCAAACTCAAAATTAATATTGGATCCGTTGCAGTGGGCAGCTTGGATCTTGGAATCCTGCCTCAATACCCGCACCTCACTCATGGGTCCTCGTTAAGCATCAGCAGGGATCAGACTCTGGTCAACCAAAGATGCTGATGCGAAAGAATCCTATTGCATTACGACATCACCCTGAACCACGGATGCGAATGTGGGGAACTCTGGTTCGCCGACTGGGTGATGATCCCATCAGTGTGCCACAGACTCCTGATCAGCCTCAACAAATTGACGGCTGCTCTCAGGCTTGCGGGCACACATTTCTCATGTGCTCAGTAGATCCACACTGTGAAAACACCTGTCTTATTACTTTGGGAGGACCCGGTTCCTTGACCGCTGTAAGTTTCATGACGGAACAGAGGTTGATTTCTGGGGCGGTCCGTCAGATGGCTTGGGGACTCTTGTTGGGTTCTTGCCGTCAGAATGAAAAAACCGCCGGCGTCGCAAATGCTTCGGCAATGGTTATTGCCTCTTGGAACGGACGCCAGGACGGCTCTCTCCAGTTTGATTCTTAAATCTGCAGAGCTACGTTGTGCCTCAGCTGCCGCCAGCCAGGACAGCATCCTATATGCGGAAATCATGAGGCATCCACCCATTAGTTCAACGTCTTCCTTAATCGCTCCCCAAACTGGAGGAAGGTTTCGTTCTCGGCCCTTGTTCAAAGTCCTAATCCGACGACGGTAGGTCCTGGCGTCATGTGGAGTCGTGCTGCGAAGGGCTGCTTTGAGATCCTATAGGAACTGGGCCGGAAGGAATGTTGACCAACGCCTCTCTTAGCCAGACCATGGAGGTCTTTTCGACTTCAGGTATACTGCCTTTTGACCATCAGTCATGCCAAAAAGGGTTCTACCAATCCTCGAAGTGTTCCAGGAACACGTCTGAGGTCTTCCCTGGTTGGACAAAGGAATGCGATCCGGGGACGGCTGAAACCAATGCCATTACGTCCTGGGTTGCTCCTCTCTCGTCCAAGGTCATGCTCTTGTACTTCATGTCCTGATGCTACAGAGGACAGTTGCTCTGTCCTCGGCTCGCTCCGGATTCTGTCTGGTCTCAGCCCTACTTTTTCAGCCTCTTCTCTCTCCTGCTCGTCTGGCTTCTCTCTCTCTTTCTCTTCCCCTGCATAATCCTAGCAGCATCTTCACGCTCTCCTTCTAATCTCTCTCTCGGTTCTCCTTCGAGCTCTTCAAGGCTCTTTCAGTTTCTCTCTCTCAGCTCTCCTACGTGCCTCCTCACGCCTCTCAGTTGCCTCTCTCTCACCTCTCCTTACGTGCCTCTTCACGCCATTCCCCTAGCTTCTTCTCGGGCTTTCTCTCTCTTTCCCTCTCAGCTATTCCTAACTCTCTCTCCCACTTCTTGGCCTCTGCTCCTCTCCCACCTACTCTCCTCTCATTCTCCTTGAATCTTCCCCTCTCTATCCTCGCCTCCGAAGATGATCCCCTCTCTCTCTCACCCTCCTCACGTTGGCCTCAGAGGTGCCTAATGTCAGGAAGGATATCCACGATCGGGGCCGCGAAGGGGGGTCGTTGGTACGGTGGAGGTCCACTAAGTACTTGGGGGATAGACCTGGAGGATGTGGTAACAGGGACGTTCACGGACTGACTCTGTCGGAGTAGTTATGAATGAGGAAGGAGGTACACGACCGGCCCGACAGGTGGTTACCATCCAGGCCGGCGTCGACATCGTGGTTATAACAGGGGTCGTCACACTCCCGGAAGGCGAAGAAAAGAGCTCTCCAAAGAGCTTTCCCAGGACCGACCGGAAGCAGTGACAGATCGAGAGTCTCTACCCTATCAGTATCCATGGTCTTTCGCAATCCCGATTGATTTCGGAAAGATAAGTTTCCGCGAACAGTGTACTAACCCTGGCAATACTCGTTCGTCGAGCAGTAATCACACAAAGCTTGTTCACGCGCGAGTCACAGTAGCTCGCAAGCCTAATGGACCCCAACACAATGTCAGTTCAATGCACGGTTTTATAAAACTATAATCATAAAATCCAAGTCAATGAAGTGAACTCTAGCAACAACCCAATCGGTAGCACTGTTTGGTTTCACCTGCACTAAGTTATTCACACCCATCACGGTGCGAGACGTCGGCTATTGAATATATCAACACTAGCTGGAGCCCTAAATCATGGAACGGAAACATCAACTATAATCAAAATACAGAAACTGGTATCCAGTACGTTCCTCATCCTTGGACCTACTGCACCAAGACCTGTCTCACACCAAAATAAACACACGTGTACACCAAAGTCTTCCCACAATGTGTCAGAGCACCACAACTGTAACCCACTCAGAGCAGTAAACACCGCGAGCAATTGAACAGCTTAATAAGCGTATATCTCTGTCCACACACAAGATATTTCTTCATTCACAAATCACATTTTGTATTCACTCTTAACGCACCCTTTTCACGATCATAATGTGTACACTACACAATTCCCCAACACTACAGCAGTGCCAAACAAACACGAACTAACCAACTTCCGTCATCAAAAAAAACTTTTAAGTCTAGATTACCAAGAGAGGAAGAAATCGACACCTGTCACCACGACGCGACAGATTCAACGGTTAGGACGAGGCTCAAATCTAACGACGGGGAAGTTTCCACGGTCAGCAAACTCTCGATCTGCGAGCGGAATATATTAACCTTGCTAAACAACTGTCACCAAAAAAGAACAATATATAATGAATAAACAGCGTAGTGGGTTCTAGTTCCTCCTCCATTGTTTACCACCCTACTACGTAGGGGTAACCCTCAACCTCCCACAGCCTATTCCGTAAACACAAATTCCAAGCACAAACACTACGCCAAAAACAAGTCAACACAAAAGGCAGCGCAAAGGTCAAGAAAGGTCACTGAGATCCCGGTCGAGCCCCATAATTGTCACGTGGGTGATGTCACGTCGGTAATGGTTCAAGGGAATCGCTATGATCAATCCCAACTCAATCGCGCTAACCACACAAACATCTCTCAAATTCAACACGGAAATACGAGTACAAAAAAAACCTGAAACTTTTTCTGTAACAAAAAAACTGATGTTCACAACATGATTACATACATATTATAAGGACGGGTAACAGTCTATAACTTCAAAAGGGATGAAACAAATGGAAGGGACACACACAACTCACGCAACACCCCCACACACAACGCACACGCAAACACACACAAATAATCGGAAACTCTCTACACTAACATGACGCCCCGGCCCGGATTATGGGTGGGGCCAGGAAGTAGGGTAGAGCCACAATGCAATTCGAAGGGGGCAAGCAAGCTTAAAAAAACACAGGAATGCTTGCCAAAAATGATCTCTCGAAAATTAAAATAGGGATGACCAGGATTGCCCATGATGGAAATCAAGGACACAAACCTGTGGATGAGAACGGATTACGGTTCTGAAGGAGAAATATAGCACTGGATAATAGATATGCAAGGCCAAAACAAAGGGGAGCGTCTTGGCGCAATACCCTTGGAATGGCGGTTGTATCATATACTGGGGAAGTTCAACTGCTAAGGGCTGTTACAAACATCCAACTCTTTTTTAAAC
Organism: Conus ventricosus; assembly: GCA_018398815.1. NCBI lineage: Eukaryota > Metazoa > Mollusca > Gastropoda > Neogastropoda > Conidae > Conus > Conus ventricosus. The sequence goes on from CM031597.1 coordinate 8,682,654, forward strand.
GCATAAAAGACGTAGGGAAAGTTCATTAACACGAAAGATTGTAAACAATGCATGGTTAAACTTGGCAAATGGGTAAACTGGAACCCTGCACAAGGAAAAAACGCACCATACAGCGGCGACAACCTGGAATGCAAGTATATGTGGAAATGCCCAAACACAACATTCATGTCAGGCAAACTAGCTATAATAGATTGCATTACAGCGCTTCTGTGACCCCCACAAACTGATTTAAGCTGTCCTTTTCTCTGCATAAATCGTGGCATGCCAGACTTACGGACCGATCCCCCAAAGCCTCAACGTGTGACTAGTCCTGTTGCGGGCCAGCGAAGAGAGGGGCGCGTCTCTGTCCGTCGGCTGCTCACACGACGGGTTAGCGTCCTTTTCTCCTTCCTAGGAGATAACAGTCTTCACAACAAAAGAGACACGAAGGTACGATGTCGAAGGTGAAATACACTCCAGTCAGGCACACAGGTGTGGCGGGCCGTCCATCACCTGTACACAACAGGTTGGGCGGTTGACTCCAGCGACCCACGAAGCTGTTAAGTGGTAGAGAGTGGGATCGCCGGCGCAACACAAAGATGCAGGGTCAGGCTGTAAGTCCTCTCTCCAAAGATGGTTGCACGGCCAGCAGGTGCGTACTCGTTCGACCCCGGGGCGAAGGAGTCTTCGGGGTTCCGGGAGAGGGGCGAGGAGGGGGAAGGGCTGAAGCTGGGGAGAGGACAAGGGGAGGGACGTTGTGGGCGAAGCGCAGAAGATGGAGTAGTGGGTCAGCCGTGGTCGCAGCAGCAGCTGCGCGTACCCGGTAGGGCGGCAACAGCAGAAACGGTAGGGCGGCGTGACCCGCTACAGATGAAAGGTCCAGCGGCAGCAGCAGCGGCACACCAGGTTGGTCAGCACTGGTGAGGGGAAGGAGGAAAACAAAATGAGGAAGAAGCAGAAGTGGAAGACGGAAGTAGAACAAGAACAAAGTTCCTTTAAGAAGAATGTAGAAGAAGAAGTCCTGGAACAAACACACAAAAGATGGTTTCATTATAAACTATGGGGCAAAGCAAAAACCCGTAAGCAGACATCCATTACAGAGAGTCAAAAAGGTCAGCATGGCAGAGCGCTTGCTAATTTTGGACCTCAAATAGTATTAAATACATTTCCCCCGGTCAGACCTCTTTGTCTACTACTATTTCCAAACACGTTAACTATCGTTTATGTCAAACCCCCCGGGGGTTGCGCTCTCGTGAAAAAAAAAAACGAATCATCTCCCTCGGGACAATCTTTCCTGTTGAACAAAGGCCGGGCTGGAGCATTACAGCGCCACATATACTTGTGGGCGCTCTAAATATTTACAAAAATGACAACAAAAAATGGTAAAGAAAAAAAAACCCAAGTCCTGAACACACGGCATGATACAAGTGCGGACATAACAACAAAACACGTGGCAAGACTATGACCCGGAAATGTGGTACAGGCACGCGGACAACACACAGAACACAGCAACACTCATATTTGGAAGGGAACATGGATAACACGCCCTACTGCTGTAAATGAAAAGAAATTGGCCTAGAAGTAAATGAATATTAAAAGTTGGTATAAGCGATATGGTATTAATAATGATAAACGATAATAATTCTCAAACTCAACAAGAATATATAATATTGAATGACATTAAAGTAATGGCTGGGAGGGAAACCCAATTCATTAAATATAGATTTGGAAATAAATAATTATATAAGAGAAAAGAGATTATGAACTAAATACGCAATGTACTCACTAACTTGACTTGTGAATGGGGATCTCCTTGAGGAGCAGGAATAGTATGCCCTGCACGGCTGTTTCCCGGTCAGGGCCAAAAGTTTAACGATATAAAAAAACAGGCTTCGGCCTCTATGTGAATCAGGGGATTCACGACTGCGATACTGGGAGCACAGGGAATACTACAAATAAGTCTGGATCAAGACGACTGCACTCCTTGGAGTACAATAGTTTGGGTTTCAACCCAAAGGTAAAAAAACTGATGCCAAGAGCCGGTGAGATGGTATCTCCAAAAATAAAATGCGACGAAGTTTCCCTCAAAGGCGCAAACGGTGGTGGCTCCCCGTGGATTATGGATCCCTCACAAAAAATACAGTACATGAAAAACCTGCATGCATATGGCTTGCACGTACTCGTTGTCTTTCATCCCACTCTCCCATCCCAATATCGACTGCCCAGGTCGGCGTCAAAAACAAATAACTCTGATCGGAGGTGAGAGAAGGCTCACTCAGCCTACGTTTAACCCAGTGCAACCCGAGTCCACAGGGAAAGAAAAACATGACAATGCAGGATGGAGGGGGTGGGTTGCAGAGTTTAAAAGCTAGAATATATCTCAGTTGCCGGTTTTCTTTTAGACACAAGGACACTCTGCTTAAAGTTACTTTTTAACAAATCTAACCCCTTACACAAAGTCTTCCCTCTGGACAAAACGGACCTGAACTGACAGTGAAAGAAACATGCGGTGCGTGACAAATAAATTATATATGACTTCTTTAACCAATATCCCCAAAAGGAAGAGGAAGGCTGTCTATCCCTGTTCAGGGGATTTCGACAGGTGACAGCGATTAGATACTGAGGTACGGACAGAGGGGACAGGTTTCTGGGCTTCCTGGCTCTTGGTGGAATGGACGGAAGCAGGAAAGACCCTTTCAGCTCAGAGCCCTTTGCTGTCCAAAGGGCTTTCAAGGCTTAGCAGGTGACCCTCAGTCCGTCAAATGGTTGCGAAATGGCTCATTCTCATTCATGGTCGATCAAGACAACAGTTGAACAGCTGCTGAAGGCACAAAATTTGTGGATAGGGAGATCAGGGTGACTCCCCATAAAACATTTAAAATTTCATCGAAAGGTGTGATTCGCTGCAGAGATCTAACGGGTGTCTCAGGAGGCAGAAATAAAATCGGAAACTGGCAGTCCCAGGTGTGACGGAGGTGCGCAGGGTGACAGTCAGAAAGGTGCGAGAGAGGGGCCACCAACACCCTCTTTCTGACCTTCTGCAAACCGTGCTGCCTCCGGTCATCAAAGTTGGCTAACTGAACGTCCGTGTCAAGCTGTATGTCCCGTCCCCATGAGATGCTTCCGTGCCAGAGGTGTTGGACAAGTTAGAGATCCGCTGTTCTGGGCAGGGAGGTGTGCGGATGTTTGATGCAAGGCAACCCATGATGAGCCGTGCAAAGATCCGGCACATTGTGCTAACTGCGGTGGCGGACATCCTCATCTTCACGAAACTGCCCTCTCTGGATTCAGGAATCCACTATACAACGAGTCAAAACGGAAAAGAAGATCTCCATTTTTTGAAGGCCAGGAAACAGGTTGTGCGGCAGTCAGATGCCGACAGCTTCTTCTAGCTTCGGCCGTAAAGAAAGTGTCCAACGGTCAGTCTGCTGCCAGACTGATGAATTTCTGTTTCGAAGACATGCAAGTAAATATCTGTCGTCATGGTGGTAGAGGTCCACACATTCCAACCCAAAATGAATGCCCCTGGTGGAGGCAAAAAAATCCGCCACCCTCCAGACTGCCCAGCAGTCTACAACATCGGGCTGCTGGGCAGATTAAAAAGCCAGCACCCCAACCTCGAAACTCCTCATCCAGTTGCCCGTGCGGGCAAGGGAGTTCAACAACCCCGGTGAGAGATGGGGAGATGAGGAAGAAACCTCCACCATCCTCCCAAATCCAGACCTCACCATCTCAAACTCCAGGCCTTTGTCACTCCTGCGGGCAAATCTGCCAGCAGGTCCAATGACCAACAAGTCCAGTTTAAACTTAATAATAAATTCTATCCATTGGTCGCCGACGTTGAGGAGGAGAGGACCTGATCTCTCTCTTTTCGCCCTCTGCACCATGGATAATTACAATATTCCATAGGAATATCCTTGGTCTAAATTCCAACTTCGAGGCGCTGCAGCTTCTGTGTCAGTCTCTAAAACCTTCCGTCGTGGCTCTTCAAGAAAACTCAAATTCAAAGCCAGAAGACCTTACTCTTTCTGGCTTTAATATTTCTTTCAAAACCTGCACAACCACTTCGTTAGGTGGGACTGTCGGGCGGTGTTGCCCTTCTCCTACACAAAACTCTGCTGTATTAGTCCGTCGCTCTGTCTACATCCATTCAGGCTGTAGACTCGGGAGAGTCACTGTCCACCTAGCACGGTGACAATCTGTTCTCTTTATCTCCCACCTCTGTCCAGGTTTGTCGTAGATCCTGTTCAGGGATGTCACGATGATGTGATTCGGGAGTTAAGTTTTTGAGACGAGATGAACATTTTTCTTACAGATTTAAGATTTTACGGAAGAAAGATTGTTAACAAAGTTTCTGGTGCGTTTGTAGCGATGTCGTTTAACGAGATGTATGAAAGGTTTTTTTTTTTTTTTTTTTTTTGTTTTTTTTAATGACTGGTGAGTTGATTTTAACGTGGTGACAGCCCTGATATGGCCCTTTGCGGTCGGTCAGGGCTATAATGCAACGTTATCTTTCTTATCTTACCTGGTAAGAACTTCATGAACCAAAAAAAACAGACAGGAAACATATAAGGGGTCGTTGATCACCTGGTAAGAACGGGGGACAGCTGCACAGGAGGAAACATAAGGGGACGTGATAACCCTGGTAAGAACTTCATGACAACAGTACAGGAAACATTAAGGGAACGTGATCACCCTGGTAAGAACTGATGACAACAGTACAGGAAACATAAGGGTGGTGATCACCCTGGTTAGAAACTTCATCACAGCTGTACAGGAAACATTAGGGACGTGATCACCTGGTAAGAACTTCCATGACTGCATAAACACAGGAAAATATTAGGGACAGAATGGAGTCATCCTGGACTGGCACTGTTGAACAGTGGTGCAGGAAACTAGAATGACAGTATTTATAAGTATGATTGTAGTGTTTTATTGAAGATGGGCGGGTTTAAAGAGGGTGAGTCGGTCCTGGTGGTTTATGAATGGTGGTGTTGTAGGGGGTGGTGTATGATATGGTGGTGTTGTAGGGGTGTGGTCAGTCCTGGTGGTTTTATGAATAGGTGGTGTTTGTAGGGGTGGAGGGTGTTTTATGATTGGGGTTTGTAGAGGGAGGTTTATGAATGGTGTGCGTAAGGGGTGGTTTATGAATGGTGGTGTTTGTAGGGGGTGGTATTTGGAATTGGGGGTGTTTGTAGGGGGTGGTGGTAGTCCTGGTGGTTTATGAATGGTGGTGTTTGTTGGGGTTGGTTTAGATATGGGGGTGTTGTAGGGGGTGGTTTATGAATTGGGGTGTTTGTAGGGGAGTGGTCAGTCCTGGTGGTCTATGAGGTGGTGTTTGTAGGGGGTGAGTTTATGATGGTGGTTGTTTGTAGGGGGTTGGGTTTATGATGGTGTGTTTGTAGGGGGTGTTCAGTCCTGGTGGTTATGAATGGTGGTGTTTTGTAGGGGGGGTGGTTTATGAATGGTGGTGTTGAAGGGGGTGGTCAGTCCTGGTGGTTTATGAATGGTGGTGTTTGTAGGGGGGGTTAGTCCTGGGGCCGAGGTCTGGTCGGATGCGTCTGCAAGCTTTACGCATGTGCGGAGACCGTAAGTACAAACGTTGTCACAATACGCGTGGGCCTGTAGCAGTGCGGAGTTGTAAATTTCGCTGCTACGTTCATCGTACGCTACGACAGCTCCCCCCAGGTGTAACCCTTTGCGTAGCACACGTGTGTCGAAGGACAACATGGCAGTCGAGTATACTTTAGGTTATTATTGCGGCGGAATTTCAGTCGTTCAACGGATTCTACGTGACCGTCAAATCAGTTTGATATTTATGATGACGTGGAACTGTTTGTAGGTTTCGTTGTCGGCGGAGAAGAACATCGTTCCGCTCGTCGATCTGTTTGGAGATGGTTGGAAACCTCTCGAGAGGAGGTTCGCTACCTCCGTTGATGCAAGTGTTAGTTGATATACGGTTTTTTTTGCAAACGGGGCATTTCAGCATCACGATGGGGGATGTGTTCAAAAACATTGGACCGACGGACTGTAGGAAGAGTATTGCCCGATTCTCCTCAGTCTTGTCTGAAACGGCTGGGAGAATTTGTGAAGCTTCGGGTTTTTCAGAGAGAAGCAGTTGTGATGATAGACAGTTTTTTACCACATTGCAGGTTTTACCAGTGTCTGGGCTGCATGATGTACAAATATTCAAATCATCGTTCCTGTGATTAATGAATTTGAATACTGTCAATCCGCAAGGCAAGCCCACAAATTTAATGGTGCGCTCATCTGACAATGGCAGATTTGCTGTATCATAAACTGTATTGTCCGAGGCCAGGATCAGTACATCACTCTCGCATTTTGCGTGAAAGCAATCTCTTTCGGAACTTTGAAGGACCGCAGACCGCTGGAATCCACTGCAGGGTGTCTTTCCTTGGAGACCACGGATATATGTTACGCCCCTGGCTCATGTAATCCATTTCTCAACCTGTTGACAGAGCTCATGAAAACTAATTGATGCTCATGTTTCAACTCGGCTGTGTGGATTGAACGGACAAATGGTTGTACTGAAAGAAGATTGCAGTGTCTCATGGTGAGCTCAGGCATGTCATTTATTCCACGGTGTGGGCGTGCGTGCGGTGAGTGTGACGGCGTATGTGTGTGTGTGCAGATGCATGTATGCATCTTTGCAAAGAGAAATAAAGTGTTGAGATATGTCGGCTATGGTTGCGAATATGTATGCATGTTGTATGCATGTATTGTACGTATGTATGCGCGTGCGGCACGTGTGTGTGTGTGTTGTGAGAGTGGAGAGAGAGGGAGATGAAGAGTGGAGAGAGAGAGGAGAGAGAGAGTCTGGTATTTTTGAAAAAGAAAATTAACTAATCACTTGATGTGTTGGCATATTTCTTCCAGTCGTAGTTTCTTGTGTTGTAGTACCATGCATTCTGTTTCATGGAGTATAGAGTTTTGATTACATGTAGCTTTTTCGATAGAAGTGTCTGGGTGTGTTCAATTATTGCATATTGTTACTTCAGTATCAACAGAGGACTAGTTCCGATTCAGTACTTCCACCTTCTGTTTTCATTTGCAAGTTATGATGAATGGACCTTTGAAGGATGTGAGAACATGTATCAAATTAATTTTGTTCTTGTAGGACTTATAATTTTGTGCCAACAGATACAATCCTGAGCAGCCTTGCAAGATAATAATGGCCTGCATTGTTCTAACAACATTGACACACTTCGATGAGGCTACAGAACCTGAACCTGCCATGATGAAAACCTGACGAGGAAAGAGATTGACTAGCGATGATGACGAAGAGGACTACAATAATGTCTGTGATAGGCGCCGTGTGCTGGGCTGGACAATGGCAAGTAACCGGTGGTCCTGCAGTACTTCGATTGATGACTGGGATTATCAGCCACACTTTGCACTGTAAGCCCTTCTTCAATGAATAAGGTTTTTTGTGCATGTTTTCTTGTGTCTTCCCTTTGAGGTGAAGAAGCTGTCCTATTCTGTTTGAAATGATATAGTTTAAAAAGTTAAAAACCCATCCACGTCAGTAAGCAAAGTAATGGGCTGGTAAAAGGTTTAGCACTAACTTCCAAGCTTTATTAACCCATTTAGTGTGTGTTGTGTTGCATTTTTTACATGCAACAAAGCACACAATCACAGAAAAGTACCAATCACACAACAGATTAGAATTCACTTTTCTTTCTTATATTCTCAAAACTAAACGCACATTAACAAGCAGGGGAAGAAGGAAAGTTATAGGGACAGAATTCCAACGTAAAACTTCAAAAAGCAGTGACTACAATCAAGCAGCAGCTATTTACAACAGAAGAATCAAATCTTACTTGAGGTGAACCTACATCTTCTATGACAGACAGTGTTCAAAGTGATGAAACAAGGCAACTGTCATGTGAAAACTTCAAATAGTCAAATAAATCATAAAAAAAAACACTTTTACTGTATATATTCTGTGCATTAATGAAGAAAACAAATATAGGACTCAAAACTTTAAACCGGTTGAAAGAATCCTTTTGAAAGCAACTGTCTTGTGAAAACGTCAAATAAGTCAAATAAATCATAAAAAAAAACACTTTTTCTGTATTTTTCAGTGTATTAATGAAGAAAAAACAAAAATAGACTCAAACTTTAAACGGTTTGAAAAGATTCCTTTTGATGCAAGGTCCTAATTAGACATAAACTGGAACTTTACAGACGAGTATTGATATCAGTCTCACACGGACGTGTGCCGCTCAAGTCTAGACGGAATTGTGCTGTTTTATTTGAAAACAACTGGACCTTACTCAGGGAGAAGTGGATATGTCAAGTCAATGACTGCCGGTGGCAATCCCAGTCTTGTCTTGTTTGTTCTCAGTGCATTAGAACAGGTTTGCCTCGTTGTCGTTGGGCATTTGTCGTGAGATTTTGTGAGAGCAATCTTCTGCCCGTTAAAGTTCCTTCTCCATTGTCATTTTTTCTATTTCAAGTTTGTGTTTGTTTTTGTCTACTCTACTCGTCCTTTTCTGTTGCTGCAAGCTCCGCTCCAGGTTCCTTTGTACTTCTTTTGGCCTCTTGCTCCACTCTTCTTGTCTTCATTGCCAACACATTTGAAGGCCACCGTGTGCTGACTGTCTTTTGATTCTTTTGTTTAGTCAAACGAGAGGGGCATTTCAGTCTGGCGAGCGCTGGGAATGTATTGTGGGAGTGGAAGCCGGAGAAAACCCGCTTGTGATCCCTTCTGTGGAAGTACTAGGACATGTGATCCCTGCTGAGGATGTAACTAGGACGTGTGATCCCTGCGGTGGCAGCCCTGTCCACTGAGACTGCTTCAAGTTGCATCTGGAAAAATAGAAGATGACCAAGCTGTGGAAACCACAGTGACAAATTAACATCACCTTGTTCAAACATCGAAACTCTCGGTCACTATTAAGAGTTTCTGTTTTATAATGGAAGTGTCATGCGTGCGGACTTGTCCCATATATACAACATCATGCTAAGTGGCTGAGGTATATGTAGTAAGGCTGGGAAAAAATCGACAAAACAATGTGGAAAATATTCAATTTTGACGGAAAAAAAGAATATTAGCGTCAGTGAGTGTGCTTTATTTCCAAAATAGATCAAGTCATAGATGTTGGTTTGTGTTTTGCAGTGATCCGTCAACAAAATGTGAAATAAACTCGTTAAATTCTTCATTTCGTTTCATCATGACCATCAGATGATCATGATCATAATCACCATCATCTCATCATCTCATCATCTTATCTTCATTTCATCGTCACCATAATCATCACATCATCGGTTGTGGTTGTCATGTGTTAACTAATAATGGTAACATACCATATTCCACAAATCGACTCTGCTAAGTCTGCTAGCCCCTTGTGGATCATCAGACTCTTTCCCTTCTGAATTAGACAAAACCACATCAGCAAACACAATATGTCCTTCACTTGACAATTACAACCTAAGATTTCAGCTTGAATCTACAATAATTTAAGTTAGTTAAGTTCGAGCTTAGGTTATCAATTTAGATCTCATTATTGTGTATTTCTTATCTGAAAAATTTTTGATTGGTTCCATTTGTTAATTAAATTACATACAAGAGAATTTATTTGTGTTGGAAGTTGTATTTTAGATCTAAGTTGAACAAAACAGCCGCTTTTAATGTGAGTTATTATCAACACCACCCACTTAGATCTATTGAATCTGTGTTGTGCAAAAGTTGCACCTACAAGGATATATGAGGGAAACCTACCATGAGTGCTAAATTATGATAATCACATCCTATTCTGATCAGGGTATTAAACAACGTTTATAATATTACCTTATAAAAAAATGCTTTAAAACTCGGTAGCCTGCCACATTTATGGCTACTATTGCCCAGCCTCCCCAACTGAACTCTCTGAGAGAGAGAGGGAGAGAGAGGAAAGAGGAGAGAGGAGAGAGAGAGAGGTAGCTTTTTTTCGTTTTTTTTTATTGCCCTTCAGAAGACATGTCTCGTCTCAGATGTCCAACACGACATCGTGCCACCACGGATCTAGGGAGGAGGACCACCACCTGTAGGTGGGTTTTTTTACGTTGCTCGTATGGCGAATCGACGCTCAACCGTATTCGGACCACTTCTTTTTTACTTTATGTGTTGGTCTGGGGTCTTTCCTCTGGCGTTCACGTTGATGTGTGTATTGTCTTCCAACAAGTGCTTGCTTTTTCTTGATCGTCACACGCGTTGTTTTAGTTTACAAAACAACGCATTTGCCACGCTCTTGATAAGTTCCAATAAGAGCGAATCTCCTCTTCGTAAATTGATAGTTCATTGCCAGAAGCATCCTGTTGGCTGAAAAGCAATAAGCGTGATGTGAAACAAAAACGATCCCGGGTTTTGACGTTCGCGCTACTATTTTTAGCTTGACGCAAGACGTAGGCCTCCAATACGTTGCACGTAAACTACGACAAATCTACTAAGTATGCGTCTTGACCACCGATGATACGCATTTGCGGAAATACGTTGTGCGATTGGCTCTCGCGTTCGGAACTTGATAGCGTAACTACTTTCGATACGCATCCGACAAGACCCTCGGCCCTGGTGGTTGCCCCTGGCTGGTTGGTTTTTTGATGGCGGTGTTTGTGTGGGGGTGGTCAGTTCTGGTGGTTTATGTAAGGTGGTTTTTTTGTGGGGGGTGGTTTATGAATGGGGGTGTTTGTAGTGGGTGGTCAGCTCTGGTGGTTAGGAATGGTGGTGTTTGTAGGGGGTTGGTATTATGACTGGTGGTGTTTGTAGGGGTGATGGTCAATCCTGGTGGTTTATGAATGGGTGGTGTTTGTAGGGGAGTGGTGTATGAACGGTGGTGTTTGTAGGGGGTGGTTTATGAATGGTGGTGTTTATAGGGGGTTTGGTTTATGAATTGGGGTGTTTATAGGGTATGGTTTATGAATGGTGGTGTTTGTAGGGGTGGTTTTTGAATGGTGGGTGTTTGTAGGGGGATGGGATCAGGTCCTGAGTGGTTTATGAATGTGGGGTTTATAGGTGTATGGTTTATGAAATGGTGAGTGTTTGTAGGGGGTGATTTATGAATGGGTTGATTATAGGGTATGGTTTATGAATGGGGGTGTTGTTGGGGTGGTCAGTCCTGGTGGTTTATGAATGGGGGGTGTTTGTGTGGAACCCGTGGTTTTATGAATGGGGATGATTTGTCGGGGGTAGTCAGTCCTTTTGGTTTATGAATGGTTGGTGTTTGTAGAGGGTGGTTTTTGAATGGTGGTGTTTGTAGGGGGTAGTTTATGATGGGGTGTTTATGGGGGGTGTTTATGAATGGAGGGTGTTTGTAGGGGTTGTTTATGAATGGGGTGTTTGTAGGGGTGGTCAGTCCTGGTGGTTTATGAATGGTGGGTTTGTAGCGGGGTGGTTTATTGAATGGTAGTGTTTTGTAGAGGGTGGTTTTATGAATGGCGGTGTTTGTTGAGGGTGGTTTATGAATGGTGGTGTTTCGTAGGGGTGGTTTATGAATGGTGGTGTTTGTAGGGGGTGGATTATGAATGCAAATCTTTAGGGTGTTTGTAGGGAGTGGTTTTATGAATGGGGGTGTTTTGTTTGTAGTGGGTGGTTTATGAATGGTGGTGTTTGTTGGAAAGTGGTTATGAAATGGGTGTTTGTAGAGGGTTGTTTATCAGTGGATGGGGTTTGGAGTGGGTGGTTTATTAATGGTGGTGTTTGTGAGGGTGGTTTATGAATGGGGGTGTTTGTAGAGGGTGGTTTATGAAAATGGTGGTGTTTGTAGGGGGTGGTTTATGAATGGCTTTTATATGGGGGGTTTCGTGGCAGTGGTTTATGAATGGGGGTGTTTGTAGGGGGTGGTCAGCCTGGTGGTTATGAATGGTGGTGTTTGTAGGGGGTGGTTTATGATTGGTGGTGTTTGTACGGAGTGGGTTTATTTATGAATGGGGGTGTTTGAAGTTATGATGGGGGGTGTTTGAAGGGGGGTGGCCAGTCCTGGTGGTTTATGAATGGTGGTGTCTTGTAGGGGTGTCGTCTGGTTGTTTATGAATGGTGGCGTTTGTAGGGGGTTGGTTTTGAATGGTGGTATTTGTAGGGGGTGGTTTATAATGGTGGTGTTTGTAGGGGTAGTGGTCAGTCTAGTTGTTTATTAATGGGGATGTTTTAGTGGGGATGTGGTTTATGAATGGTGGGGTTTGTAATGGGGTGGTTTATGAATGGGGGGTTTGTAGGGGTTGTGCAGTCCTGGTGGTTTATGACTGGGTGGTGTTTGTATGGGGGTGGTTTATGAATGGCGGTGTGTGTAGGAGGGTGGTTCAGTCCTGGTGGTTTATGTATGGTTGTGTATGTGGGGGGTGGTTTATTGAATGGTGTGGTTTGTAGGGAGTGGTTTATGAATGGGGGTTTAGTTAGGGGGTGGTGGTCAGTTTTGGTGTGTTTGTAGGGGGTGTTTGTCGGGGGTGGTTTATGAATGGTGTGTTTGTAGGAGGTGTATCAGTCCTCATGGTTTATGATTGGTGGTGAGGTTTGTTAGGGGTGGATTATGTTATGGGGGTGTTTGTAGGGTGATCCGTCCTTAGTGGTTTATGAATGGGGGTGTTTGTAGGGGGATGTGGTCGGCCTGGTGGTTTATGACAATAGTATGGTGGTGTTTGTAGGGGGTGGTTATGAATGAGTGGTGTTTGTAGGGGGTGTTTATGAATGGGGGTGTTTGTAGGGGTGGTTTATGAATGGTGGTGTTTGTAGAGGGTGGTTTATGCTGGTGTATAGTGTTTGTAGGGGGTGTGGTTTATGAATGGGGGGGTTTTGTAGGGGGTGGTTTATGATGAGTGATGTGTGAATGGGGTGGTTTTATGACTGGTGCGTGTGTGAATGGGGTGGTTTTTGACTGGTGGTGTTTGTGTAAGGGGATGGTTTTTGACTGGTGGTGTTGTGAAAGGGTGGTTTTTGACTGGTGGTGTGAATGAAAAGGGGATGGTTTATGATGGTGGTGTGTGAAGGGGGTGGATTATGGCCCTACTGGTGGATGTGTGAAGTTGGTTGTCGCTTATCAGCCTTGTGTGGCCAGACACACAGAGGCAAGATAATATTAACTGAAACCTTTTTCCATCCATCTGTCTTTGTGCGGGATGTAGTGAAGGTGTGGATTTCGCAAGTGATGTGTTCACACACACACCCTTTTTGCTTCTACTTCTCTCATAGGTCATCATGGCTACGAACAGAATTGATATTTTGGACTCTGCCTTGCTTCGACCTGGCCGTATTGACAGGAAAATTGAGTTCCCCCCACCCAATGAGGAGGTGAGTTCTTTCTTTGTCGTAGTGAAATGGATCATTTGTGTTGTCCTTTAGCATTGAAGCATTTTTTAAGAATACACGGAAGTATTTTGGAAGAACATTTGGGAATGGTTTCAAAGAAGAAGACATGGAAACACTTGGGAAGAACACATGGAAACATTTTGGAGGAACATGTGGATGAACTTGTGGAAACGTTTTGCTGGAACGTGTAGAAATTTTTTGGAAAAACTCATAGAAATAATTCGGAGGAACACATGGAGACACTTGTGAACAACACATGGAAACCACTTGGGTAGAACAGATAAAACCACTTCGGTAGAACAGATAAAACCACTTGGGTAGAACAGATAAAACCACTTGGGTAGAACAGATAAAACCACTTGGGAAGAACTCATGGACATTTTTTGAATGCATGGAAACATTTGGGTAGAACATAGAAATATTTTGGAAGAATACATGCAAATATTTGAGAAGAACTTGTGGAAACATTTTGGAGGAACAAATGAAAATATTTGGAAAGAACACTGCGAAATACCTCAGAGGAGTGCATGGAAATGTTTGGGATAAACACATATAAGGAGGGATATCACCTCATAGTTCTTATATCATGTTCTGTGTCACAGACTAGTATCATGTTCTCGTCTGTCAACCTTGTTCTTATGTCATGTTCTCTATCACAGCTTTGTTTTGATGTCATGTTCTCTATCACAGCCTTGTTCTAATGTCATGTTCTGTGTCACAGCCTTGTTGTAATGTCATGTTCTCTATCACAGCCTTGTTCTAATGTCATGTTCTGTGTCACAGCCTTGTTCTAATGTCATGTTCTGTGTCACAGCCTTGTTGTAATGTCATGTTCTGTGTCACAGCCTTGTTGTAATGTCATGTTCTGTGTCACAGCCTTGTTCTGATGTCATGTTCTCTGTCACAGCCTTGTTGTAATGTCATGTTCTGTGTCACAGCCTTGTAATGTCATGTTCTGTGTCACAGCCTTGTTCTAATGTCATGTTCTGTGTCACAGCCTTGTTCTGATGTCATGTTCTGTGTCACAGCCTTGTTCTGATGTCATGTTCTGTGTCACAGCCTTGTTGTAATGTCATGTTCTGTGTCACAGCCTTGTTCTAATGTCACGTTCTGTGTCACAGCCTTGTTCTAATGTCATGTTCTGTGTCACAGCCTTGATCTGATGTCAAGTTCTGTGTCACAGCCTTGTTGTAATGTCATGTTCTCTGTCACAACTTTGTGTTCTAATGTCATGTTCTGTGTCACAGCCTTGTTCTGATGTCATGTTCTGTGTCACAGCCTTGTTGTAATGTCATGTTCTGTGTCACAGTCTTGTTCTAATGTCATGTTCTGTGTCACAGTCTTGTTCTGATGTCATGTCATGTTCTGTGTCACAGCCTTGTTGTAATGTCATGTTCTGTGTCACAGTCTTGTTCTGATGTCATGTTCTGTGTCACAGTCCTGTTCTGATGTCATGTTCTGCGTCACAGTCTTATTCTGATGTCATGTTCTGTGTCACAGTCTTGTTCTAATGTCATGTTCTCTGTCACAGTCTTGTTCTAATGTGTGGGTGATGATCTCTAAGAGCCTTGTTCTAATGTGGTGGGTGATGATCTCTAAGGGCCTTGTTCTAATGTGGTGGGTGATGATCTCTAAAGGCCTTGTTCTAATGTGGTGGGTGATGATCTCTGAGGGCCTTGTTCTAATGTGGGTGATGATCTCTAAAGGCCTTGTTCTAATGTGGTGGGGTGATGATCTCTAAAGGCCTTGTTCTAATGTGTAGGTGATGATCTCTAAGAGCCTTGTTCTAATGTGGTGGGTGATGATCTCTAAAGGCCTTGTTCTAATGTGGTGGGTGATGATCTCTAAAGGCCTTGTTCTAATGTGGTGGGTGATGATTTCTAAAGGCCTTGTTCTAATGTGGTGGGTGATGATCTCTGAGGGCCTTGTTCTAATGTAGTTGGTGATGATCTCTGATGGCCTTGTTCTAATGTGGTGGGTGATGATCTCTGAGTGCCTTGTTCTAATGTGGTGGGTGATGATCTCTGAGGGCCTTGTTTCTAATGTGGTGGGTGAGGATCTCTAAAGGCCTTGTTCTAATGTGGTGGGTGATGATCTCTAAAGGCCTTGTTCTAATGTGTGGGTGATGATCTCTGAGGACCTTGTTCTAATGTGGTGGGTGATGATCTCTGAGGGCCTTGTTCTAATGTGGTGGGTGATGATCTCCGAGGGCCTTGTTCTAATGTGGTAGGTGATGATCTCTAAAGGCCTTGTTCTAATGTGGTGGGTGATAATCTCTAAAGGCCTTGTTCTAATGTGTGGGTGATGATCTGTAAGGACCTTGTTCTAATGTGGGTGATGATCACTGAGGGCCTGGTTCTGATGTGGTGGGTGATGATCTCTAAGGGCCTTGTTCTAATGTGGGTGGTGATGATCTCTGAGGGCCTTGTTCTAATGTGGTGGGTGATGATCTCTTAGGGCCTTGTTCTAATGTGGTGGGTGATGATCTCTGAAGGCCTTGTTCTAATGTGTGGGTGATGATCTCTGAGGGCCTTGTTCTAATGTGGTAGGTGATGATCTCTAAGGGCCTTGTTCTAATGTGGTGGGTGATGATCTCTGAGGGCCTTGTTCTAATTAGGTGGGTGATAATATCTGAGGACCTTGTTCTAATGTGGTGGGTGATGATCTCTAAGGACCTTGTTCTAATGTGGTGGGTGATGATCTCTTGGGCCTTGTTCTAATGTGGTGGGTGATGATCTCTGAGGGCCTTGTTCTAATGTGGTGGGTGATGATCTCTGAGGGCCTTGTTCTAATGTGGTGGGTGATGATCTCTTAGGGCCTTGTTCTAATGTGGTGGGTGATGATCTCTGAGGGCCCTGTTCTAATGTGTGGGTGATGATCTCTGAGGGCCTTGTTCTAATGTGGTAGGTGATAATCTCTGAGGGCCTTGTTCTAATGTGGTGGGTGATGATCTCTGAGGACCTTGTTCTAATGTGGTGGGTGATAATCTCTACAGGCCTTGTTCTAATGTGGTGGGTGATGATCTCTAAGGGCCATGTTCTAATGTGGTGGGTGATGATCACTGAGGGCCTTGTTCTAATGTGGTGGGTGATGATCTCTACAGGCCTTGTTCTAATGTGGTGGGTATGATCTCTAAGGGCCTTGCTCTAATGTGGTGGGTGATGATCTCTAAGGGCCTTGTTCTAATGTGGTGGGTGATGATCTCTAAGGGCCTTGTTCTAATGTGGTGGGTGAT
>CM031597.1:8699267-8706767 GCA_018398815.1 Conus ventricosus
TCTTACCCGGGGGTCAGTGCCCCCATGTTTCCCCACGCTGTCATGAATTTAAAACCCGGGGATCCTCCCTTTGTTTCCTGTCTGTTGTAGCAGTTTTACCCGGGTGTCAGTCCCCTTATGTTTCTGTACTTTGTCATAATTTTTTTCCAGGGGGGGGGGGGGGGGTCCGTCCCCTTTGTTTCCCATGTTTTCATCAAGTTCTTACCCGGTTTATCACACCCCTTATGTTTTTCCCGTAAGTTGTCATCAAGTTTTTACGGGGTCACGCCCTTTTTTTCCCGTACTGTTTTCATGAAATTTTTCCCGGGGATCAACCTTATGTTTCCCGTCTGGTCATGAAGTTTTTACCAGGGTGATCCGTCCCCTTTGTTTCCTGTATGTTTCTCAGTTCTTCCAGGGGGATAGTCCCTTTGTTTCCTTTTTGTTGCATGCAGTTCTTACCAGGGGGATCAGTCCCCTTTTGTTTCGTACTGTTGTCATAAATTTACCAGGGTGATCACCCCCCTTTGTTTCCTTACTGTTGTTCCCAAATTTTTAAAGGGTGATTACTCCCCCTTTTGTTTCCCGTCTGTTTTCTGAAGTTCTTACCCGGGGGATCACGTCCCCTTATTTTCCTGTATGTTGTCATGAAAGTTCTTCCAGGGTGATCATGTCCCCTTATGTTCCCGTACTGTTGTCTAAGTTCTAACCGGTGTTACGTACCCTTTTTGTTTTGTACTGTAGTCATCAAGTTCACCCGGGTGATACGCCCTTATTTTTCCCCGTATGCTTCATGAAGTTCTTACCAGGGTGATCACGTCCCCTTATGTTTCCTGTACTGTTGTCATGAAGTTCTTACCAGGGTGATCATGTCCCCTTATGCTTCCTGTACTGTTGTCATGAAGTTCTAACCAGGATGATTACGTACCCTTATGTTTCCTGTACTGTAGTCATCAAGTTCTTACCAGGGTGATCACGTCCCTTATGTTTCCTGTACTGCTGTCATGAAGTTCTTACCAGGGTGATCACGTCCCCTTATGTTTCCTGTACTGTTGTCATGAAGTTCTTACCAGGGTGATCACGTCCCTTATGTTTCCTGTACTGTTGTCATGAAGTTCTTACCAGGGTGATCATGTCCCCTTATGTTTCCTGTACTGTTGTCATCAAGTTCTCACCAGGGTGATTACGTCCCCTTATGTTTCCTGTACTGTGGTCATCAAGTTCTTACCAGGGTGATCACGTCCCTTATGTTTCCTGTACTGTTGTCATGAAGTTCTTACAAGGGTGATCACATCCCTTATGTTTCCTGTACTGTTGTCATGAAGTTCTTACCAGGGTGATCACGTCCCCTTATGTTTCCTGTACTGTTGTCATGAAGTTCTTACCAGGGTGATCACCACCCTTATGTTCCCTGTACTGTTGTCATGAAGTTCTTCAGGGCTTAAAACAGGAGGAGGAAAAAACCACTGAAACTAGGGGGGTCCGGGGGCATGCTCCCCCGTGAAATTTTTTTAAAAACCGAGTGTAAATCTATGCCATTTCGCGCTTTCTGGACATAATTTCAAGAGTTATTTAGTGCATAAAAATTGCGTAAACACATAATTATTACAGGAAGACATATTTGGGACAAGGGGAGAAGGGGTTAAACACATAATAAAATGAACACTCCCCTTTAACTTGAGTATTTTACAGGTGTTCACAACTATAGTCTTTAGATGAAATCTCACTTCTGGGGTTGCTCAATAAGTTTCACTTTTCAGGTTTAATGATCACACAATATCAAGTTTGAAGTTGGTGCACACAAAGTCAGTAACTGCATCAAACACTTTAAAGTTCAGTCTCATATAACAGAGATCAACTTGCGGAATCAGCACATTTTGAAAGTCACAATATCCAAATTTTGATAAATGAGAAACTTGTGGAATCAGCACATACTGAAAGTCAAATTTTGAAGTTCCTAAATTATAATAAACACTGAAATACAGGATTTCACAAGGACACACACACACACACACACACAGCTTTGTCGTTTGGGTGGTGGAGGCATTAAAAAAAACATAGCAAGGAACTCTTTATTCTTGCTGCTTGCATTGTCTGCACTGTCTTTGCCATCC
Organism: Conus ventricosus; assembly: GCA_018398815.1. NCBI lineage: Eukaryota > Metazoa > Mollusca > Gastropoda > Neogastropoda > Conidae > Conus > Conus ventricosus. The sequence continues at coordinate 8,701,361 of CM031597.1, forward strand.
ACCTTCTTGCTTACTTGAATTTCAACCCTATCTTTGTCTGCTGTTTCCTTGCTTTCTCCTGTCTGGCTTTCACACTCTACAATTTTTATTTCATTCTCATCCACCTTCTTGCTGACAACTTGACTTTGATTAGTTTGAACCCTATCTTTTTCCTTGCTGCCTCCCGCCTGGCTTGCACTCTCCACATTTTCTATATCACCCTCTTTGGTATGGATGACACGTTACACATAGCATGCACCCTGAGTGAGAAATGGAAAGAATGAAGGAAGAAAGGAAAATGAGTGATCGATATTGAACGATACTGACTGGATGACACGGGAAACGACTGAATGAAGCGCCAGCTGGCAGCTCTTCGGTCGGCACTACCCAGGTAGGCAGCCCGTTGTCTAAACGAGTGTTGATTGTAAAGCGCTTAGAGCTTGGCCTCTAGCCGAGAATAGGCGCTATATAAGTATTCATTATTATTATTATTATCCTGGCACGTTTTACTGCTGCTAAAGTGTCTTCAGTGACCTTTCTTGTAGTTCCACTCAGCGCCTTGACGTTTGACACATGCTTCGCTGAACGAATGTGATCAAGAGCTTTCTTCCCGCGACCACCGTAACACTTCCCTTAAGCACAGTTTGCACCAAGCTAAACCTAGTGCAATAACTTTGCGAAGAAAGTCTCCAATGACTTCTTTGTCAACTTTCTGAAGCGTCCACTCCCATTTCCACTTGTTTTTAATTGCAGATTCGTCAAAAGATCGACCCGCATGAACAATGACTGCGCGCTCCGCCATTTTGTTTTTTCCGGAAGTCCGACCGGAAACTTCTTCCAAGAATAATCAGGGGCCATAACTTGCGCGCAGTTGCTATGAACGCTTGCAAGCCGATCACGGATACCTTGCTCCTGTCGGGGTTTTTTTTTTTTTTTTTTTGACAAACCGAAATCGCGGAATTCCGCCCAGACGCGGAACGTTTTAAGCCCTGGTTCTTACCAGGGTGATCACGTCCCTTATGTTTCCTGTACTGTTGTCATGCAGTTCTTACCAGGGTGGTCACGTCCACTTATGTTTCCTGTACTGTTGTCATCAAGTTTTTACCAGGGTGATCACGTCCCCTTATGTTTCCTGTACTGTTGTCATGAAGTTCTTACCAGGGTGATCATGTCCCCTTATGTTTCCTGTACTGTTGTCATGAAGTTCTTACCAGGGTGATCATGTCCCCTTATGTTTCCTGTACAGCTGTCATGAAGTTCTTACCAGGGTGATCACGTCCCCTTATGTTTCCTGTACTGTTGTCATCAAGTTCTTACCAGGGTGATCACGTCCCCTTATGTTTCCTGTACTGGTGTCATCAAGTTCTTACCAGGGTGATCACGTCCCTTATGTTTCCTGTACTGTTGTCATGCAGTTCTTACCAGGGTGATCACGTCCCCTTACGTTTCCTGTACTGTTGTCATGCAGTTCTTACCAGGGTGATCACGTCCCCTTACGTTTCCTGTACTGTTGTCATGAAGTTCTTACCAGGGTGATCACAACCCCTTGTTTCCTGTACTGTTGTCATGAAGTTCTTACAAGGGTGATTACGTCCCCTTATGTTTCCTGTACTGTTGTCATGAAGTTCCTACCAGGGTGATCACGTCCCCTTATGTTTCCTGTACTGTTGTCATGAAGTTCTTACCAGGGTGATCATGTCCCCTTATGTTTCCTGTACTGTTGTCATGAAGTTCTTACAAGGGTGATTACGTCCCCTTATGTTTCCTGTACTGTTGTCATGAAGTTCCTACCAGGGTGATCACGTCCCCTTATGCTTCCTGTACTGTTGTCATGAAGTTCTAACCAGGATGATTACGTCCACTTATGTTTCGTGTACTGTTGTCATGAAGTTCTTACCAGGGTGATCACGTCCCTTATGTTTCCTGTACTGCTGTCATGAAGTTCTTACCAGGGTGATCACGTCCCCTTATGTTTCGTGTACTGTTGTCATGAAGTTCTTACCAGGGTGATCACGTCCCTTATGTTTCCTGTACTGTTGTCATGAAGTTCTTACCAGGGTGATCACATCCCTTATGTTTCCTGTACTGTTGTCATCAAGTTCTAACCAGGGTGATTACGTCCCCTTATGTTTCCTGTACTGTGGACATCAAGTTCTTACCAGGGTGATTACGTCCCCTTATGTTTCCTGTACTGTTGTCATCAAGTTCTAACCAGGGTGATTACGTCCCCTTATGTTTCCTGTACTGTTGTCATCAAGTTCTTACCAGGGTGATCACGTCCCCTTATGTTTCCTGTACTGTTGTCATGAAGTTCTTACAAGGGTGATCACATCCCTTATGTTTCCTGTACTGTTGTCATGAAGTTCTTACCAGGGTGATCACGTCCCCTTATGTTTCCTGTACTGTTGTCATGAAGTTCTTACCAGGGTGATCACGTCCCTTATGTTTCCTGTACTGTTGTCATCAAGTTCTTACCAGGGTGATCACCACCCCTTATGTTTCCTGTACTGTTTTCATGAAGTTCTTACCAGGGTGATCACATCCCCTTATGTGTCCTGTACTGTTGTCATGAAGTTCTTACCAGGGTGATCATGTCCCCTTATGTTTCCTGTACTGTTGTCATGAAGTTCTTACCAGGGTGATCACGTCCCTTATGTTTCCTGTACTGTTGTCATGAAGTTCTTACCAGGGTGATCACGTCCCCTTATGTGTCCTGTACTGTTGTCATGAAGTTCTTACCAGGGTGATCACGTCCCTTATGTTTCCTGTACTGTTGTCATCAAGTTCTTACCAGGGTGATCATGTCCCCTTATGTTTCCTGTACTGTTGTCATGAAGTTTTTACCAGGGTGATCACATCCCCTTATGTTTCCTGTACTGTTGTCATCAAGTTCTTACAAGGGTGATCACATCCCTTATGTTTCCTGTACTGTTGTCATGAAGTTTTTACCAGGGTGATCACGACCCTTTATGTTTCCTGTACTGTTGTCATGAAGTTCTTACCAGGGTGATCACTTCCCTTATGTTTCCTGTACAGCTGTCATGAAGTTCTTACCAGGGTGATCATGTCCCCTTATGTTTCCTGTACTGTTGTCATCAAGTTCTCACCAGGGTGATTACGTCCCTTATGTTTCCTGTACTGTTGTCATGAAGTTCTTACCAGGGTGATCACGTCCCCTTATGTTTCCTGTACTGTTGTCATGAAGTTCTTACCAGGGTGATCACGTCCCTTTATGTTCCTTGTACTGTTGTCATGAAGTTCTTACCAGGGTGATCACGTCCCCTTATGTTTCCTGTACTGTTGTCATCAAGTTCTTACCAGGGTGATCACGTCCCCTTATGTTTCCTGTGATGTTGTCATGAAGTTCTTACCAGGATGATCACCACCCCTTATGTTTCCTGTGATGTTGTCATGAAGTTCTTACCAGGGTGATCATGTCCCCTTATGTTTCCTGTACTGTTGTCATGAAGTTCTTACCAGGGTGATCACCACCCCTTATGTTTCCTGTACTGTTGTCATCAAGTTCTTACCAGGGTGATCACGTCCCCTTATGTTTCCCATACAGCTGTCATGAAGTTCTTACCAGGGTGATCACATCCCTTATGTTTCCTGTACTGTTGTCATGAAGTTCTTACCAGGGTGATCACGTCCCCTTATGTTCCCTGTACTGTTGTCATGAAGTTCCTATCACGATGCTTATGTTCTGTCACTACAGTTTTCCGGTAAAGCTGTTAAAGTTCTTATCAGGATGATTGTGTCTATCAAGTTTTCTAAACCACTGTCATAAAACTCTTATCACAATGATTATCTCTATTACATTTTGTGTACCACTGCCATAAAGTTCCTATCGGGATGATTGTATCTGTCATGTTTCCTGTATTACAGTCATAAAGTTCTCATCACAATGACCATATCTGTTACATTTCATAAAGTTCTCATCACAATGACCATATCTGTTACATTTCATAAAGTTCTCATCACAATGACCATATCTGTTACATTTCATAAAGTTCTCATCACAATGACCATATCTGTTACATTTCATAAAGTTCTCATCACAATGACCATATCTGTTACATTTCATAAAGTTCTCATCACAATGACCATATCTGTTACATTTCCTGTACAGCTGTCTTTAAGTTCCTATCAGGACGAGATGCTGTAACTCAGGTTTCCTGTACCTCTTAAATCTATTCCATGACCCTAAACCAGGCCCTCCTATCACAGTGATATACCCCACCTCAAGAGGACTGTGATCATCTTTCATCACACCACAGGCGTCTTGTGTACCTGCCATGGCCAGTGATTCAAAGCTGAACACATCTGGGTCAGAACACCACAGGCAACAGGTGTCCTGTTACTGGTGACCTGGGGGAACCACCAGCATCCTGAACTCACAATGGAGGCATTGTGCTCACCACGACTCAGAACTGGTGGGTCTTCATTCCTCAGGAAACGGCTTCAGAAGTGACAGGGTGTGGGATAAGAACAGACCCACACCTCACACCAAGTATCCACAGCCACGCATTACTGCCACAAAGTATGGGCTTGTTTCTGTTGGTCATAGACTGGCTGGAACAAGACAGGATGATGCATAACTGCCACAAAGCATGGGCCTGTTTCTGTTGGTCATAGACTGGCTAGGACAAGACAGGATGATGCATAACTGCCACAAAGTATGGGCCTGTTTCGGTTGGTCATAGACTGGCTAGAACAAGACAGGATGATGCATTACTGCCACAAAGTATGGGCCTGTTTCTGTTGGTCATAGACTGGCTAGGACAAGACAGGATGATTCTACCTTGATGTTCTGCTTGGGTTCGAAGCCATCCAACTGGTTCAACAGCTCCAGCATGGTCCGCTGCACCTCACTGTCCCCTGCACACCATTGCTTTGATCAGTGCTGTGTCACACTTCACTGCTCCTTCACCTCGCTGTGTGTGTGTGTGTGTGTGTGTGTGTGTGTGTGTGTGTGTGTGTGTGTGGTGTGTGTGTGTGTGTGTGTGTGTGTGTGTGTGTGTGTGTGTGCACGCGTGCGAGTGGTGTGTGTGTGTGTGTGTGTATGTGTGTGTGTGTGTGTGTGTGTGTGTGTGTGTGTCTGTGTGAGTTGTGCGTGTGTGTGTATGTGTGTGTGTGTGTGTGTGTGTGTGTGTCTGTGTGTGTGTGCACGCGTGCGAGTGTGTGTGTGTGTGTGTGTGTGTGTGTGTGTGTGTGTGTGTGTGTGTGTGTGTGTGTGTGTGTCTGTGTGAGTTGTGTGTGTGTGTGTATGTGTGTTTGTGTGAGAGTGTGAGTTGTGTGTGTGTGTGGTGTGTGTGGTGTGTGTGTGTGTGAGAGCTGTGTGTGTGCGTGTGCGTGTGTGTGTGTGTGTGTGTGTGTATGCATGCACCATACTTCAAGGCAGACATTTCAGAATTTCTACCATTCACAC
>CM031597.1:8711767-8731537 GCA_018398815.1 Conus ventricosus
AAAGAAGATTCACACACTTGTGCATGCATACACAGACACACACACACAGAGATTTATTAATGAGATAACAGTTTCACCTTCCTGGATAGTCTTGAGCAGGATACACATACACACATGCGGGCTCGTGCACACACTCTGGTGAGATGCTCTATTTTACTGGACAGCATCTTGTGGGGTATATAGCCGCCATTCACCCACACACACAAACACACTGTGAATTGTGGTGACAAGCTTTACCTTTCTGGACAGTTATCTTGTGGTGGATAGCACACACACACACTACACATGCACATGCCCCCACACGTATACACACATACATATATGCGTGCACACACACACACACACACACACACACACACATGCCCCCACACGTTTACACGCATGCACATATGTGCACACACACACACACACACACACACACACACACACCATTCACAGCCACCCACACACATGCAAGAGGAGAGGGTCTCCAATCCTGATAATGAACTGGGGGGCCATCCCACCAATCCTGAAATGTGGATTATGACCATCCCATCCATCCCACCAAACCTGTATGCACACACAGCCCAGTGTGAAGAGTGACAACAGCCATACCATCATTGCATAGCTGTTGTTCACACACACACACACACACACACACACACACACACACACCACACACACACACACCTCTATACACACACATAGCAGTATGTGAAGAGTGACAACAGCCCTACCATATTGGGGAGAATCTTGTACAGGACACAGCTGTCATTCACACCACACACACACACACACACACACACACACACACACACACACACACACACACACACACACACACAAAATAGTGTGAAGTGCGACAAGAGCTGTACCTTATTGGGAAGAATCTTGTGCAGAACATAGCTGTCATTCACACACACACACACACACACACACATACACACTAGAGTGAAGAGTGACGAGAACTGTACCTTATTGGGGAGAATCCTGTGCAGCACATAGCAGCTGTCATTGACATACACACACTCACACCTATATATATATATACACATACATAGCATAGAGTGAAGAGTGAAGAAAGCCATTACCTTATTGGGGAGAATCTTGTGCAGGACATAGCTGTCATTGCGTAGGGCCACCCTACAGTTTGGGGTCACCAAGTTGATATCAATATTTTTGTCAATGTCCACCACAAACTTCCCTTCAGGATGAACCTGTAGAACACAAAGAAAGGATGCTGTGCATTATACATACAGCAGTTAATTTACCTCTTCAGCTGGCAGTTATGTCATTCTGTACACTGTATATATAGCAGTTCATTCACCCCTTCAGTTGGCAGTTATGTCGTTCTGTACACTGTACATATATAGCAGTTCATTCACCCCTTCAGTTGGCAGTTATGTCGTTCTGTACACTGCACATATATGGGTCATTCTCTCGAAACGTATACCAGGAGGGGGTAGCCAATTCAAGGCCTCATACAAATTTAAGTAAACAATATTTAAATTGGACCAAATGCATTCCTGTTAGCAACTTCACAGTATAATCTGCAGAAGCAGTGTTGGCTTCTTATAAATCATAGTTGTCGGGTTTTTTTCGATCATGTTTGTGTCAAATTTGAGGGGGTCGTAAGCAGCCATTTTGTGACATGGAAAACCTGGTCTCACAAATAATATATTAATCTAGCCAGCGGAAGTAACACGGTATAAAATATGTTAATGAATGAAAACCTAATGCATTTTGCAATAGAAAAGGTATCGAGCGCACCTCACCATTATATTTAGAAGAAAACGATGATAGCATGACCGAGTATCGAGTGTATCACATGGTGTCCGACTCCATGCGCGCGAAAGCGATGCGCGGAGGGATCTATGCAAGGTTTTTTTTGGTGTTTTTTTTTAAATATTAAATCATTTTCCAAACAATACATTACAAATGAATAACATAACTATGCAAATGTATTTAGTCGCTAAACCAAAACAGTTTAGAGAGTTTAATTCTTTTGCAGCCAATATTTGCCTGTTTGTGTATTGACATTTATCTGATAATTACACAAAAACGTATCATTTACCGATCGATGACATGGTGTCCACGTTCCGCGATATGTACGAGATCTGCAAATACTTGCATTGGAGACTAATTTAATGCAGAAACCGGTTTAAGGAAAGAAACTGTGATTGCAGATGGTTAAATGCGTACTGTGTTCAAACTTGTGATCCCATTCTGATGAAGATTGCCCGTGAATGCGAAAAAGTTTGTGTGGTGTCCGACGATTCTCCATCTTTTACGTTTGTGATTGACGCCATTATTCAGAGCTACTCCAAAAATCTGAAGGTAAGTTTCTTTATTTTGCACTTGTTTACCATAGTTTTAATTAGTGGGTATTGTTTTGCATGTATTAATTGACCCAGTTTGTGTAGATAAGTCGCAAATATTGCTGTCCATCTTGTTTACCGTACAAGTGCTTGTAGCTCTTACATAGGAATGTCTTAGAAAAGGTCTTCCAATGTTTGCTCTAATGTTGCTTTGATTCATATAGATTTGAAAACAATCTGTGAATGGGCACTGTGCGTATTTAAGACACCTTTTTGGACGAAGTAATCCATACGTTTGTGAAAAAGTCATGATTACGTGATGATCAGTATCATACTTTAAAAACAAAAATACTCTAATATGTTTTTATTACGCATCTAGCAGTGTTTTCTTCAAAAATTACGTAAAAGATGATTTTATTCTGTATGATTGTTCAGAAATGATGTGAAAGTGTTTCTATGTCTTACACGTAATTTAAGACGCCATGTGAGTTGACGTCTCTGTTACACATGAGATTGTCTTCATTGTTCTCAAAGACTTAGATGATATGAATGATCTTTTTAGTGTTCAATTTTCTGTTATGTGCTTAAAAATAAATGAAAATGACGTTCAATGGTGAATCACCTCAGATAAATAAAGAATTCTAGTTGGAAAAATAGTGTTTGGCATAAAGAATTCTAGTTGAAAAAATAGTGTTTGGCATAAAATTTTACTATATTTGAAATGCATATAATTTTCATTAATCTTATTTTCTGCAAATCAGTAATGTTTAATTTCAAAATGGAGTGACTGATGGCGGCGAACGAAGTAAAATTTAGAAATAGAGTTTGTTTCTTACCGCCAATGACATTGACAAATAAAGCACATGACAAGACACGATGCATTTCAACCACTTGGGTCTTCTTCAGGCGAAAAAATAAATCACATTTAACAAACAAAGAACGAAAAACGAAAAAAGAACGAAAAATGACTCATCCGTTGTTGTCCATGTGGAGGGGAGAGTAACCGGTAAGCGGAAATGCCATGGGGGATTATGGGAGAAGAAAGGGAGGGGGGGGGGGGGGGTTGCGTAGGGGAGGTGTGTGTGTGTGTGGATATGATAGGGTTGTGCGTCTAGTTTATTGGGATGGTGTGATATCTTTGTGATGGTTGTGGTAATGGTGGATTGATAATAATGGTAAGGGGAAAAAAAAAAGAAAAAAAAAAGGGGGGGGGGGGGGGGGGAACTGAGGGAAAAAAAAAAAAAAAAAAAGAAGGGGGAGAATGATGAGTAATGGATAATTGGTCAATGTCTTAAGTGGGACAAACAGTGTTATAGGATGTTATTCATTGCCATAGTAAGTATGATAGCATTGGCATGATAATGCTAGCTGAGTTAACTTTGGGGGAGGGGGGGGGGGGGGGGGGGGAGAGCAATAATCAATGACTCAATTGATGGTGAAGGTTGTATAGATTATGAAATAATCACCGTCTCACACACACACACGAGCATGTATGATACATGCATGCACACACATGTACATAGGCATGTACACAAGCACATCCACAACACACACACATATATGCAAACATGTCACAAAAAAAAAAAAGGGGGTTATACATAGGGTATCTTATGAATGGTGGTAATAATGTAATGATGATGGTGGTCATATATTGGGAACACACACACACATAACACACACCAACAACCACATATGCATACATCCAAGCATACCTGTATGTCGAGGAGTAATCATGAGATCCAAGGTATAAAACTATAATGGGGACAAATGAAAAGAAGTGGTCAGTGGGGAAGGGGGGAAAAAATGTGTGTGTGTGTGGGGTGTGTGTGTGTGTGTGTGTGTGTGTGTGTTGCAAGTTAGTGTGGTGTGGGTGTGTGTGCGATTTTGTGGAATAAAATAGTGGGTTGTTGTTACAGTGGTGGACCGGTGTAATCATGTACTTGGGTTGGGATGCAGGTGATGCGGGGGTGAAGGGAAAGAGCGGGGGGGGGGAGTAGGTGGTGTGGAGGGGGGGAGGAGGAGTACGGGGTAGATCAGAGGGTACGTAGTTGATTGGCATAGGGACATGGGGTTGTGGTGGAAAGTGAAAGATGAAGGAGGGGGAGAAAAAAAAAAAAAAAAAAAAAAAAGTAAAGTGGGGGGGGGGGGGGGGGGGGGGGGGGGGGGGGGGGGGGGGGGGGGGGGGGGTTTAAGGGGAAGGATAAAACAAAATTAAGATTAAATAGATGGAGGGTGGCTGTAACTACTGTATGAAGTGAGTGAAGGGATGTGTGTGTGTATGTGTGTGTGTTGGTAGGGGATGTTGCCAACTGATGTGGAAGTGGTGGGTATGTGTGTTTGGTTATTGTTGGATATTGATGCCTTGGGGGTGTAGTGTGCCCAGTAATGTTTAATAAAATGGGATCTTGTCTATCAAGACTCCGCTTTGTACACAAATATAACGTTGATAACTATGTTCATAATTACATGACAATGTTAATTTTCCTAAACGTTTGTACTGTAAAGGTATCTTACAGCTTTTTTGCATTTGGTCATGTAGGTACTCATCACTTTTTATTTGTAGACTTCACATTCACTTTTTGGTACAAATGTAATAATTCAAACTTTATAGGAAATTGTTTGGTTGTGACAGAAGTGACCATGATGACTAGAAACTTTTCAAGGAACTATCCAATTATGTATATTATGCAAAGATAAAATACATGTTTTGTAAGTTTATACATACAGTATTGATAACATTAACATATCCAAAAAGAAAAAGGAAAACTAATTGCTCAGCAATCTAACAATTGGCCTTTTTTCCCCCTTTCCTCAGGTGTCGTCAGAAGTACAGATCCTGGAAGACAAAAGATTTTTACTATCCATGTTGAAGGGTTTAGTTGATTCTAAAAACTGCTCGAAACATGAAGAAATTAAGCATTGTTGGAACTGTATTGCTGTGGTGTTTTTTTCTTTAAGTATTGCTTGGATGAGTGATGGTGTCCTTGTTACACGCGGGACGGTGTCCATGTTACACATGAGACCATAATTTAGTAACTATATTCAAACACAGTTGGAATGAATAAATATCCCTTCATTTTTAAACCTTGCAATAAAAAACTACTGATCACATACAAACAGTATTTCAAACTCTGTCATCCTGTGTAAAAACAAATAAACTAAGAACAGTTTCCAGTCATCTCCAAATGTCCAAAATGAAGTACACAGTAACAATGCATAAAAATGAAAATATGACACCAATTTGTGTACACTGGCTGTATCAATACATTTTAAGCACAAAACACCAAAAAAAATGCAAAAATCGTTGATTAATTAAGCAATAATTGCATCTAATTGTGTCCTTGATACATGGAGACAATGTTGACCCGCGTTACTTTATCATTGATTTCACAAAAACCAGAATATGGTCTGTTTTTATTTTCATGATAAAGTATACAGGATATGCATATCTCTCTTACAGAGTGCTTTTTTCATCTGATAAATCATCTTCATTTTTGACTTGATAGGTCGCAGAAATTGTATACGTTTCCCAGAGAATGACCCATAGCAGTTCATTCACCCCTTCAGTTGGCAGTTGTATGCATCTGTACATTGTACACATATAGCAGTTCATTCACCCCTTCAGTTGGCAGTTGTGTGCATCTGTACATTGCAGTTCATTCACCCTTCAGCTGGCAGTTATGTGCATCTGCACATTGTACACATACAGCAGTTCATTCACCCCTTCAGCTGGCAGTTATGTGCATCTGTACATTGTACACATATAGTTCATTCACCCCTTCAGCTGGCAGTTATGTGCATCTGCACATTGTACACATATAGCAGTTCATTCACCCCTTCAGTTGGCAGTTATGTGCATCTGTACACTGTACACATATAGCAGTTCATTCACCCCTTCAGCTGGCAGTTATGTGCATCTGTACACTGTACACATATAGCAGTTCATTCACCCCTTCAGCTGGCAGTTATGTGCATCTGTACATTGTACATATTGCAGTTAACATCCCTTCAGCTGGCAGTTATGTGCAACTGTACACTGTACATATAGCAGTTAACATCCCCTCAGCTGGCAGTTATGTGCATCTGTACACTGTACATATAGCAGTTAACATCCCTTCAGCTGGCAGTTATGTGCATCTGTACACTGTACATATAGCAGTTAACATCCCCTCAGCTGGCAATTATGTGCATCTGTACACTGTACATATAGCAGTTAACATCCCTTCACCTGGCAGTTATGTGCATCTGTACACTGTACATATAGCAGTTAACATCCCTTTAGTTGGCAGTTATGTGCATCTGTACACTGTACATATAGCAGTTAACATCCCTTTAGTTGGCAGTTATGTGCATCTGTACACTGTACATATAGCAGTTAACATCCCTTTAGTTGGCAGTTGTGTGCATCTGTACACTGTACATATAGCAGTTAACATCCCTTTAGTTGGCAGTTGTGTGCATCTGTACACTGTACATATAGCAGTTAACATCCCCTCAGCTGGCAGTTATGTGCATCTGTACACTGTACATATAGCAGTTAACATCCCTTCAGCTGGCAGTTATGTGCATCTGTACACTGTACATATAGCAGTTAACATCCCTTTAGTTGGCAGTTGTGTGCATCTGTACACTGTACACACAGCAGTTAACTTATCCTTTCAGTTAGCACTTATGTGCATCTGTACACTGTATAGCAGTTAACTTATCCCTTCAGCTGGCAGTTGTCGATCTGTACACTGTACACATATACTCTATATAGCAGTTAATTCATCCCTTCAGTTGGCAGTTATGTCTGTGCACAGTACACAGAGCACTAAATGTACCCCTTCAGTTGTTAGTTCTATGTACACTGTACTTTGAGTACAGAATTTACCCTTACAGTAGGCAGTAATATGTACACTGAACATACAGCACTGAATTTATCTTTACAGTTGGCAGCAATATGTACACTGTACATAGAGCACTGAATTTACCCCTACAATTGACAGTTCTATGTACACTGTACTAGTGCACATTGGGCACTGTTACATGCTAGACTGCTGCCTTCTTCTGCTTAGTGATATGCTTCGATTCAGTGGGTAATCTGGTCTGATCTGAGGTCATGGATTTTCTGGGCTCCAGGCTTGGTTTGAAGGGACGGCGTGGAGGCAATGCCCTGTCTAGGCAGACCTGAGAGAGATCAACACTGGAAACACTAACTGATCCAGACATGATGCCTCCCCTAAGGAAGGAGGATGGATGACACTTGGATCTTGGCAACAGGTAAAACACTGCAGAGAACTGTGACAGCTTGTTGCCATCCGAAGCCATCAATGGACCAGACCCAGACAGGTGTTGATACCAGCATGGACTGTGACCTGTCTGACATGGTTGACTGGTGGGAGAGAAGTCAGCCACTGATGTGCATCATGCACTTTCACTTCTGGACCAGAAAAATGTGTCACCAAGGCGCTATAGGATTCTCCTGACAACATGGAACAGTCTCACCAAGGTGCTACAGGATTTTCCTGACTACATGGAGCAGTGTCACCAAGGCGCTACAGGATTTTCCTGACTACATATAACAGTGTCACCAAGGTGCTATGGGATTTTCCTGACTACATGGAACAAAGTCACCAAGTGCTATGGGATTTTCCTGACAACACATAACAGTGTCACCAGGTGCTATGGGATTTTCCTGACAACACGTAACAGTGTCACCAGGTGCTATGGGATTTTCCTGACTACACATAACAGTCACCAAAGGTGCTGTGAGATTTTCCTGACTACACATAAGTCACCAAGGTGCTGTGGGATTTTCCTGACTACACATAACAGTCACCAAGGTGCTATGGGATTTTCCTGACAACACATAACAGTGTCACCAGGTGCTATGGGATTTTCCTGACTACACATAACAGTCACCAAGGTGATATGGGATTTTCCTGACTACACATAACAGTCACCAAGGTGCTGTGGGATTTTCCTGACTACACATGCAGTCACCAAGGTGCTATGGGATTTTCCTGACTACACATAACAGTCACCAAGGTGCTGTGGGATTTTCCTGACTACACATAACAGTGATTTTCCTGACTACACATAACAGTCACCAAGGTGCTATGGGATTTTCCTGACTACACATAACAAGTCACCAAGGTGCGTGGTGGATTTTCCTGACTACACATAACAGTCACCAAGATGCTATGGGATTTTCCTGACTACACGTAACACAGTCACCAAGGTGCAATGGGATTTTCCTGACTATATATAACAGTGTCACCAAGATAGTATGGGATTTTCCTGACAACACATAAGTGTCACCAATGTGCCATGGATTTTCCTCACAACATGTAACAGTGTCTCCAAGATGCAATGGGATTTTCCTGACTACATGTAACAGTGTCACCAAGATGCCATGACTATATATAACAGTGTCACCAAGATGAAAATGGTCACAGGGAGCTGGAGTGGATGCATTCATCAAGATGCCCAGTGGTGTGCAGGGAGTGGAATGCTGGTTAGATGTGGTGGGGATCATTGATAAGGATCAAGAAACAAGACGCAAGAACCAACTTAACAGTCACTTGTGCCGAAAACTCAAGGTGGTGCCTTCTCCAGTCTGTCATTGTGGGCAGGAAGAACAGATAGCAGAGTATGTGCTCCAAAAATGGCCATTACATGAACAGCCAAGGAGAGAGGTATGGTATGGCCAACAGCGACGGCTCTGATGACAAATCTACAAAAGCTGGAGAAAACAATACTACTCGTTTCTGGGGCTGGACTGACAGTGTAGACCAAGGCGTTTGCAAAGAAGAAGAAGAAACAAGTGACGGTTGCTTTGGGCAGTGGCAGGGAGTTATTTTCCACTGAGGAGTCTGAAATGTTAGCGAAGGAATCACTGAAATTTATGTGGATGGAGGGGCAGTATCACTGACAAATTTGGAAGAGGATGGGTCGATGGAGAGAGGGAATCTGGTTTGATGACAGGGAGTGCTGCCTTCCCCCCCCCCCCCCCCCCCCCCCCCCCACCCCCCCCCCCCCCCCCCCCCCCCCCCCCCCCCCCCCCCCAAATGCTATGTTAATATGGTGTTGCTAGTCTTTAACCTTCTTGACAGGTGAGAACCCGCTAGCGCCCAACCGGAAATCACACGGCTAAAACGCTGAGCAACTGCCAGCGCCCGGTAAAACACGTGGCAACAATGGGCGCCGCCATATTTCTCGTAGAAAAGGAAGTCTCGCGAGAACGTGACTTCCTTCTTCCTGTGGCCATTTACTTCCGTTTGCAAAAAAACGCGAGTTGATACGTGCCGTAGTTCTCGAGTTACGAATTTTTAAAGTTTTGTGGTCGAAATGCTGTTTTTTCGCCATCGCTAACATTGATTTCTGCCATTCTATAACGAGATTTAGTGATGAAGATACTGTGATTTGTAGGATTTACGGCATAAGACTTAGTGAAAGTGCTGGGTAATGAAGCTTAGAGTGACCTAGATTTCGACTGGGATGATGTTCCAGGTATGATTCGGAAGAACGTTCTGAAGATTTTTTTTTTCCCCAAGTAAATGGCTCATATGATATTCTTCAAACTTATGATATAGCAACATATATATTCGTAGGAATTTTTTAAATTATTTTCATTTCACTATTTCCTTTCCTCTCTTTTAAATTAATTTTTAAATTGGGTAACCATGTTCAAATTACGGAGTTTACTTACCTTGCCGATGGATTTTCGGCGTAACTAAGCTCAGGTAAGTGCACACTAAAGACGGTTAAGAGCAGCAATGTTCTTTGCCTGGGTTTCCACTGTGTTTTTTATATCTTTATTCTGGTCAGGAAGATCAGCTATGGTCAATCTAAACTTTTGTTCTGCGACATTAACGCCGTTTCTGGCCTTCACTGCGTTGTCATGGCAATGGCATTTGTTGCCACCTGCTGTTACGGACTGAACTGCAGCCAGTGTACTTGCGCTTGGAGGTGTTGGTCTTGACAGCAATGAAGAGCTGTTGGTGAAGTTGTGTGGTTCCATGGACACAGGTCAAACTGCAGACGAAGGGAGTGGGATGGAAGAGGAGTTCAATTCCAGCTGTTTGAAGGGGAAGATGTGGATACAGGGGGAGGGTGACCTGTGGTGGCTAAAACAGAAGACTAAAATTAAGATTAAGATTAAAAATTATAGTCCCGTCAACAGCAGAGGTTATCTCAGGAAACTTGCGCCTCAGAGGGGTTGACAGCAGGAGTGACGTGGAAGGCGTGGAGGAGGAGGAGGAGGAGGTGGGGGAATCGTGATCACAGCCCTTAGAAATGGCATCAGATGATGGGAGCGACAAGCGGATCAGACCAGGACAGAAGCGGTGGCAGTGGTGGAGGTGGGAACAGTGGTAGGGACAGGGCATGGATGGCTAGAGGGTGGAGAGCTAATCCACTGTTTCCTGGGGAAAGGGGAGATTGGGAAGGAATGGGAGACTGACCTGTGCCCACTGAAGATGACATGGTGGACAGGGGGTGTTTTGTAAAAGTGAAGGGAAAGTTACAGCAAGGACAGAGGCAATGGCGTCAGGCAAGCTGCCTTAAGTGTGGAGTAGCTATGAGTGTGATCTACCACAGTCATAACACACGTGCTGTACAATGCGCTTTATCTGCTCAAACTCTTCTTCAATTCACCCGAACTTCATATGTTTTCTTGAATCAGACTGAGAAAGACAGGCATCAATCAAGATGAAAGGAGAAAGGTAAAGGTTTGACACTGCTCTGAATCAGACCTGAGAAAGACAGGCATCAATCAAGACGAGAGGAGAAAGGTAAAGGTTTGACACTGCTCTGAATCAGACCTGAGAAAGACAGGCATCAATCAAGATGAAAGGAGAAAGGTAAAGGTTTGACACTGCTCTGAATCAGACCTGAGAAAGACAGGCATCAATCAAGACGAGAGGAGAAAGGTAAAGGTTTGACACTGCTCTGAATCAGACCTGAGAAAGACAGGCATCAATCAAGACGAGAGGAGAAAGGTAAAGGTTTGACACTGCTCTGAATCAGACCTGAGAAAGACAGGCATCAATCAAGACGAGAGGAGAAAGTAAAGGTTTGACACTGCTCTGAATCAGACCTGAGAAAGACAGGCATCAATCAAGACGAGGAGAAAGGTAAAGGTTTGACACTGCTCTGAATCAGACCTGAGAAAGACAGGCATCAATCAAGACGAGAGGAGAAAGGTAAAGGTTTGACACTGCTCTGAATCAGACCTGAGAACGACAGGCATCAATCAAGACGAGAGGAGAAAGGTAAAGGTTTGACACTGCTCTGAATCAGACCTGAGAAAGACAGGCATCAATCAAGACGAGAGGAGAAAGGTAAAGGTTTGACACTGCTCTGAATCAGACCTGAGAAAGACAGGCATCAATCAAGATGAAAGGAGAAAGGTAAAGGTTTGACACTGCTCTGAATCAGACCTGAGAAAGACAGGCATCAATCAAGACGAGAGGAGAAAGGTAAAGGTTTGACACTGCTCTGAATCAGACCTGAGAAAGACAGGCATCAATCAAGACGAGAGGAGAAAGGTAAAGGTTTGACACTGCTCTGAATCAGACCTGAGAACGACAGGCATCAATCAAGACGAGAGGAGAAAGGTAAAGGTTTGACACTGCTCTGAATCAGACCTGAGAAAGACAGGCATCAATCAAGACGAGAGGAGAAAGGTAAAGGTTTGACACTGCTCTGAATTACTATCATTTCAACTGTCATTGTGCTGACTGTTCAGAAAACACACACACACACACACACACACACACACACACACACACACACACACACACACACACACACACAACCTTAATCTTCGATTCTTTGTGCACCAGCAGACTGACAACTCTTACCTTCACAAGGACTTTTTTCTTGTCCATGGGCTTGACCACTTCCCCCACATAGGAGCCCTGCTCTTGTAACAGCTGCAGTTCCTCCCTCAGCATGCGCACTGATGACAGCAAGAACATGGCTTTACTGTCAACATGAGAACCACAGCTACAGTCAGTCCCTCTGCCCCACATCATCAACATGGCTTTACTGTCAACATTAGAACCACAGCCACAGTCAGTCCCCTCTGCCCCACATCATCAACATGGAATCTTTACTGTCAGTGTGAGGACTACAGCTATAGTCAGTCCCCTCTGCCCCACACCATCAACATAAGGAATCTTAACTGTCAGTGTAAGGACCACAGCTAGAGTCAGTCCCCTCTGCCCACACCATCAACATGAGGAATCTTAACTGTCAGTGAAAGGACATAGCTCAATGGTGGGAACTGGTAAGCAAAGAAAAAAAAGGAAATGTAGGGAGGTCCGGGGGCATACTCCCTCAGAAAAATTTTGTAATCTTCATTTAAATTGGTGCAATCTGAGGCATTCCGGAGCCTGAATTAAGGTTTCAAAAACAGCTTTAAAAAAAGTAATTTTCAAACCTCATTTTAGGAAAATGTAAATCTTCTTGTGTTTCGCTGTTCAGCATTGTTCTTCAAGTACCTTGCGACCACTGCTTTCATAATTGATGTTGGTCGAACACAGGTCGCAAAATGCCATTCCTGGCTCAGTAACTTTTCTGATGTGAAGTCCAAGCCGCTCGCCATCAACTTTATGATCAGTCCAGTTCCAATTCCACTTACTTTTTATGCCAGTGTCATTGTAATGCTCACCAAGCTGAACGATGTTACGACAAGCTGCCATTTTCATTCATAAGATGGCGGCTATGCAAAACCTATTTTGACTGGAAAAGAACTGAAACACCGCTCAGGAATTTTCTTTGGGGGGAGGCCAGAATTCTTTTCACCGTAAATTTTTTTTCGCACGACAGTTAAAAAAAAACACACAACAAAAACGGAAGAATTCCAACCCCGAGAGAAAGGAAGAATGAGAGAGAGAGAGAGCGAGACAGAAAGGCAGGGAAGACAGAAACACAGAGAGAGAGAGACAGACAGACAAACACAGGAGAGAGAGAGAGAGAGAGAGAGAGAGAGAGAGAGAGAGAGAGAGAGAGAGAGAGAGGAGAGAGAGAGAGCACTGATACTGAAATTTTAGTGAAATTATGATATAGATTAACTATATAGACTGTAAATAGTCAGACAAGACTGGCTTCAATATATATGTAATAATATTTTAGAAACCACTTAGCTATCATTGCCTCAGACAGACTGGTACCTTTGGCATTGAGTTCATTTCTCTGAGCTTCCAGACGCCTTAAGTTCTGCGTTTTCTCATTGACGATCAGCTGCACAGTGAAAACCACATCAACCAGTCAACAGGATGCTCCTAGATAGCATACTTTTAGTTAAACATGCAAGACCTATATTGATAACACTGAGGGAAACAGAAACGGGGATGCAGATGAACCAGAGTATGATGATAATGCAGGGGAAAAGGGGGAGGGAATGCAGGTCAACCACAGTGTGGTGATACTACAGGGAGAAAAAAAAAGAAGATGAATCTTTCTGTCAATCTCCCCTCTTACACCGAAGAAATACTTAAATACCCTAACCCTAAGTAATAAAGAAATTAATTTTCAAATACATTTCATTTTTCACAGAAGATTACAAGTTTTACCCGCATACGAACACCCATACTTATGATCAGGACTTCCGGATAAAAAATACTAAAAGAAATCTCAACAAATAACACACATTGTAATCTTGATGCAAATACCTTACAAATTACCGACATAAACGGTAAAAAATAATATGTGCAATGCTATCTTCCATTTCTCTTTTTTCATTACACTCACAGAACCGGCCACTTTACCATGATCTATAATATTGTAAGATTCTACACTCACCATACACAGGGGTTCCACTGACTTTTTAGTTTTTGCGTCAAGAAACGCACGCCTCCGCAAAAATTGCGTCAGCGCTGAAAAAAATGCGTAACAAAGTAAACTGTACTCACTCCCGTCAAAACAGCTCTGAATCGTTTTCTGTGCCACACGAGTCCGGGATGATCGTGTGTGCGTGGGAAGTCATAACGTATTCCGATTGGAAGATGGCACCATCGCAGACGCGGGAAAGATTCCATTTTATTTCGAGGGGAGAAAGGATGAGGCGTTTTGGAACATTCTTGATCTAGCAAAAAGTCAGCCAGTGCCACAGAGTAAAATGTGCTGACACACGAGCCTCCCCGCCCGTACGCTTCGGACGTACCGGTCGAACCCGATCCCAAACGGAGCGTCTGTCATAGTAAACGTACGTCTCAAACGGACTTCGGCATCCAGTTCGACCCGACCGTTCGAGATACACCGTGATCTATTCGAAACGGACAGCTAGGCCTAGTATCCTCCAACCAATCAACGCTCAGCATTGAGCGAACACCCATGACAACGGAAAAATGGCGTCGTCCAGCAAGGCGATCAGACTGTCCGATTCAGAGACCAAACATTTGATTGAATCGTACCAAGGCCATGATGTGCTTTGGAATGTCAACTCAAAAAATTATAAGAATCTAAATATTCGAGAAAAAGCTTCGTATTCAATTGTACAGTCCTTTGAAGCGGCATGTGGGATCAAACTCGAAAGGTTTAAAACTCGCATATAGGTCGGACCGCACAGGTTCAAACGTTTCGTGAAGCACTCCGTCCGTTCGACACTGACTGGTCGGAGCGCACAGGTTCAAACGTTTCGTCTCAACCGTACGGGCGGGGAGGCTCGTTTGTCAGCGGTGTCAAGCAGTCTGCTGTAGGTCTGTGCCGTGTTTTGCCCCTCTGACACAGGCTTGCGGTTGAGAACAGGGTCCTGGGAAAATTGCGTCGCTAAACGCACGGCCGCGAAAAAAATGCGTAGGAAGGCAGAAAAACGCAATAATTACGCAAAATTTTGCAATAAATGGAACCCCTGATACAACTAATATTTAACAAAGAATCTATGAGTATGAACAACTTTTCAGTTTTGCAATCTGATAAATATCACATGTATGATCAGACATGAACTGATCTACTGTGCTTTGGCTACATGCGTTAACTTTCAAGTCAGCCTATCCTCTGCAGTCACAGTATAAAGTACAGCGGAAAAAAATGATCTGTTTACCTGCAGCTCTTCAATCTTACTGATGTAGTACTGTTTGATGCCTTCATGGCTGCCTGTTTCACCATCAACCTCCATTCTCTGCAACACAAAACCGAGGTCTACTGAAAAAGTGAACAGTGACAAACAGGCAATCCTTTAAACCCTGTGAACTGAACCTACTTCAGACCTTTCCTTTTAACAGAGAGACCTGAAATATGACAGAACAGATCACAGATCCACCAATCATTTTTCTGGGTATGATCTGTCCATGAAAGAATAGCCCTTTTCCCTAGTGGATTAATGTTACACTTACAGTTCCTATTGAGAACTCATCTCTCTTTACAGACCAAGACTGGTAATAAGATAATGGTAAAATTGTAGTTTATTCCCAAAAAAAAATTTTTTTAAGGTGAGGTTAGTTGCTGACTCATCTTTATTTACAGACCAAGACAGCTAATAAAGTAATAGTAAAATTTAAGTTCATTCAAAAAAAAATTTTTTTTGTAAAACTAAAACTAGTAAAAGGTGAGGTTAGTCTGTTGCCTTTTTGGGTACTGAATAGTTGTTAAAAGATCAAGTGCTGCAATGAGTTCACTGGAAATTATTTCTTGTTATCATGCAGGTTTCTCTTCATCTATTAAGTGTAGGAATATTTTCATAATTAAGGTCTTTTCACTTACATTGTTTTAATGGTCTTTTCATTTTCAGGACGTCTTTTTTTCTCTGCATGAGCTTCAATAAAAGTCTTTGATTTCTTCAAGTACAGTCGACACCCATTATAACAAAGTCAGATGTAATGAATGCCACATACAAATTGTATTACATTGTATTACAATGAAGCAAAAATGATGATCCTGACAAAAATCTCTTACTTGATAAGAAATACGTTGGATGTAACAAAGCCAGATGGAACAAAATATTGTTTATAACGAAATGAAAAAAAAAAAAAAAAAAAAAAAAAAAAGGACAACGGATGAGTCATTTTTCGTTCTTTTTTTCGTTTTTTTTTTCGTTCTTTGTTTGCACTGTCCCAAATGTTAAATGTGATTTATTTTTTCGCCTGAAGAAGACCCAAGTGGTTGAAATGCATCGTGTCTTGTCATGTGCTTTGTTTGTCAATGTCATTGGCGGTAAGAAACAAACTCTATTTCTAAATTTTACTTCGTTCACCGCCATCAGTCACTCCATTTTGAAATTATAACGAAATGGTTTGGGAGTCCCTAGCCGGCGATACAGCCAGTTACAACGAAGCGGCTGCCAATAGTGTATCATAATTCATATGTTTGTGTTCAGGAACCATTTCTCAGAAATACTTGGTTAGTTTACTGCGATATATATTGCTTTAAATACATTCGCTTGCTATTCTAGGGAGATGGGTGAGAGTCTGCATTGCTCACGAAAAGCAGAGCTTTCTATGCTTTACATAGAAATCTCACGTCTACACATACGTTTGACTAGCTGCATAACCTAAACTTGTTTCTTTTTTTTTTTACACAGCTTCACACAGGTAGATTGAATGTACACAGTATCTTTTACTGTATGTTTGTTGTATGGTAAATGTCACCTCTGTAATTCATATTTATAAGCAATAAAATCATATTCTAATGTCCTATAAAAGGAGTGCCTGTGTGTCAACTCATATGGGGTCAGGTTCAGCAACAGTAGATGGAGGAGTGATGCTAGAGGGGCGAGGGTGGGGTGGAGGAGAAGGAGGGTGTCAGTCTTTGATTCAATAGGCCATTTCATCATGGCAATTTATGCAAGTTGCATACATCTGTAGCCAAAGTGAAAAACTGAAATTATTCCAGAAGCTGAAAGAAATCCAACAAAATATTAGATTATGAAATTGCGCCTTCAACACTGGCAATCATTTTCGCTTACAGAGAGAAGTGTAAAAGTCAGTATTTTGAAAGACACCGCACCACACCAGAACTTATCTTAGGTGCTTATCGAAGAGAACCAAACACTAAGTTCAACAGAACTGCTGCAGGTACATGTATGCACTTGGTGCCTTTATGTAATCATGTGGACCGCCATGTTAAGTACTAAGCTTTAACATTATTACCCTTTTGAGATTTTTATCTTCACTGTTCATGGTTGAGTTTCTTTCTTTTCTTTTTTCTCAGCCAGAGTGGCACCAATCAACCTTATCTGTTCTGTCAAAGAGTCTGACATTTGATTGATTTTTCTGTCCAGTGTGGCAATAATTGTCCTCTTCTGTTTCACAGAATGTGAAAATTTGTGAGTTTCCAGCAATGATGGAGAAAAAAAAATCATTTTCTTTTCAAGACCTTATTCAGACACTTAACTATTTTTGGTTATTGTGATTTCTTGTCAAGCTGTGACAAGCACAAAAAAAATTGACATCCAGTATGGCAGAGTGCATATTTTAAGTCAATTTCATAAATGTGTTTATTTCCATAATAATAATAAATAATAATAATAAATAATAATGAATACTTATATAGCGCCTATTCTCGGCTTGAGGCCAAGCTCTAAGCGCTTTACAATCAACACTCGTTTACACAACGGGCTGCCTACCTGGGTAGTGCCGACTGAAGAGCTGCCAGCTGGCGCTTCATTCAGTCGTTTCCCGTGTCATCCAGTCAGTATCGTTCAATATCGATCACTCATTTTCCCTTACTTCCTTCATTCTTTCCATTTCTCACGCAGGGTGCATGCTATGTGTAACGTGTCATCCATACCAACGGCCAAACTGGCCTACTCTTCCGAAAGTTGGTAATGGGATTTTACGTGTATGCAAGATGTTATGTGTGCGTTCACACACGGAACCTCGGTTTATAGTCTCATTCGAAGGACTGTATGGGAAATGGAGTCAGAACCAATGTTAACTCCGAGGGAAAAATCCCCTGTACCGAAACGCCCGGCGAAGGTTCGAACCCGCAACCCAGGATCACCAAGATTACGAGTCAGGCGCTCTACCAACTGAGCTATTCCGGCTCCATACCAGTGCATACTCCAGAGATCTAACAGTATATTTATCAAATAGTAAACAAACAGCGCAGAAATTCCCCTTTGAATTTCCCAGTCCCACCTTCAAATCATGGCACTATGCAATTTCTTGCGATGATCTACTCTTTTGAAGTCTTCAGAATAATACAGTGAATTGTGTTCACCTGTTTTACTTATTAATTACTAAGCTTTCAAACTGCAATATATGCCTCAGTGATCTGTTTAGCATTAATTTACAGCACAAAAACAATACGAGTGAGAGGCGATTTGATTCAAGTCTATAAAATATTTAATTGTGTTAACAATATTCCTATTTCAAAATTCTTTACTGCATCAAGAGTTGATGCCACCAGAAATAGTGTGGATAAAATCTATCAGGAATATTGTTGCATTACCCTATGGAAATTTTCTTTTAGTTTTAGTAACATAGTAACATATCTTTGGAATAAATTAACCCCCTAACAACATTAAATGTGCACAAAATAATCTTTTCAAAAGCTCTATCGATGATAGTACATTATTGAAGACTATTTATTTTGAAATTGGAAATGAAATGAGACAGGGAACTCCGAACAGTAAACAATAAACAGTAAACAACTGGGGTAACTTTAGCTCCCATTTAAGAAAACCTAACACAGAGGTCAGACAAATACATAGACAAACAATCTAATAGTGGGGGAAAAAATAAGCGCAGGCCAACTCAACTGTCTTCATAATAATGACTTGTCAAAGATTTGGACTTAAAGGGAAAGAGGGGGGGGGGGGGGGGGGGGGGGGGGGGGGGGGGGGGGGGGGGGGGAGAGGGGACTTTGAAGATGGAGAAACTGGGAACATAAAATTAAGAAAATATATTGCAGATATGAAAACTCTTCACTAGCTGCAAAGAAAACCATCGTAATCCCTTTTGAAGGCAGATATATTTGTATTGCCTGCTCGAGGCCTTTCGTCCACTGGATCGGAACTCGTCAGGGAGACACGGCTGGTTGTGTCTCCTGGCGTCAAATAGAGACACACCACAGTCCATAATACCGTGGTGTTCTCACCACCAAGGGTGCAAAAAGAATCCAATAGATTATCCCCTACAATCCAAAGATTATCCCCTACATTTTAAACTATTTGCATAATGTCTCTAGTTTTTCAGCAACTTTTTTCCTCCCACACTTTCGTTTGGTTTCATTTACTACCCTTCACTGGCTGCTCTGGGGCTGCTATTGCCGGATTCCTTTTTGCACCTTGATGGTGTGAACACCACGGTATTATGGACTGTGGTGTGTCTCTATTTGACACCAGGAGCGCAGACACAACCAGCGTGTCTCCCTGACGAGTTCCAATCCAGCGGACGAAAGGCTTGGACTGAGCAGGCAATATAAATGTATCTGCCTTCAAAAGGGATTATGATGGTTCCTTATACAGCTAGTGAAGAGTTTTTATATCTGTAATATATTTTTTTTACAGCGGAGTCATGAGATCTGTTCGGGATGTCGCTGC
>CM031597.1:8731637-8782273 GCA_018398815.1 Conus ventricosus
GTTGAGAGCGCGGCCCTTCATCACCAGATCTCATCCCTCCGACACAGGTCGCACCGCCGGCACGCCGGATCTTAAGGAGACCACAGAGATAAAGGAGTGTGGAAAGAAACTTGAAGGGGAGACGAAGATAGAAAAGGGCCAAATAAAGGAGGCAGAAAACAAGAAAAGGAGAAAGGCGGGTTACTCTTAGTCAGATCCTCACCCTTAGCCTATCTGACATGGAAGCCCTACCAGGGGCATCAACTCCTTACCACGTTACGCTTAGGCCAAACAGCATCTGCACCTCTCAGGCCTAGAAGCAGTGTGAAAAAAACAGCCTATCCCAAGTATTGATGCCCCCGCCAGCAAAGCCTAAGGGATCACTGGACCACGCAAACCCTCCGACCACGACAAGGTCGCAACCCCCGGAGGGATTCAAGAAGATAAAAGCAATGGCCAAATTAAGGCCCAGGTAATAGTAAAATATCAGGGAAGTAAAATAGAAAATCGTCAATATGCAGATCTCAAAACTGTCGAATCAATTTGTTTTTTGAATGAGATTGCATTTGTGGCAATCTTGATGGCACCCGGCAGTGGAGTTCCACAGCCGTACAGAACTGGGATAAAAAGAATGTAAGTGGCTGTCAATATTTGATGCAGGTATGGTATAACATTGACCGCCACTCCTGGTGCTACTTTTATTCAATACTAGTTGTTCCAAAAGAAACACCCGAAGGTGCTGGGAGACCCCCTGGGTCCTCCCCAGCACCTTCGGGTGTTTCTTTTTCTAACATTGACCGCCACTCCTGGTGCTACTTTTTTCAATACTAGTTTTCCATTGGAATATCAATTACTTTAGCTCTGCCTTTGAAAAAGGTGTTAAGTTTAATAAAAGCTCTTCTCTCTTCTAAGGGTTTCCATTCTAATTTCCTCATGTTCTTCCTAGTATTCCCCTTTTCTCTGATGTGGTTCCCTGTTACGACCGTGCTGCTCTCTTCTGAATCTTTCAAGGTTATCAATGTCCTTTAGATGGTAAGGATCCCAAACTGAGCAACCATATTCCAGTACTGGTCTAACCAGTGTTTTGTAGCAGTCGTCTTTAACCTTTTGGGGGCAGTCATTAATATTCCTGTATAAGAAAGCTAAGATGTTATTTGCTTTCTTACATACTAAATTGTAATGTTCTTTCCATTTGAGACGACTATCTATAATCACGCCTAAATATTTTGCAGCATTAGTTTCTTTAAGAATAGTATTATGGATAGAATAATCTGATCTAATCAGTGAGCGTTTGTTACATATACGCAACACTTGGCACTTTTGAGGATGAAATTCCATTTTCCAAGTTTCTTTCCCACTCTTGTAAAGCGTTTAGATCTTCTTGTAGAATGCGTGTATCATTCTTGCTTCTAATTGTTCTATATACTAAACTGTCATCTGCAAAAAAGCCTTATAGTAGTTCCAGGAGAGAGATTTCAACTTATGTCATTTATATAAATAAGAAAAACAAGGGCCCCAGAACAGTTCCCTGTGGTACACCTGACAAGACTGGTTTACAATGGGATGACGACCCTTCCACAACAACTTTTCTGCGTTCTCCCAACGAGGAATGATCTAGCCCATTTTAGCAAAGAACCGCCAATGCCAATGTGTTCTAATTTAAGCAGCAGGCCCTCATGGTCAACCTTATCAAAGGCTTAGAAAAATCTAATAAAATTGCATCTATTTGGTGTCTGTTGTTAAGACAGTTACTAAAAGTAAAATCATTGAGAGTTGTTATAAGTTGAGTCTCACAACTCCTTCGCTGTCTAAAACCATGCTGGGCGTTATTTAAGAAGTCATATTTGTCAAGATGGTCCATTATGCTACTATATATTATGTGTTCAAGTAGTTTAGCTGATATGATTAAGAGATACAGGTCTATAGTTCTCTGCTTTTGTTTTGTCACCCTTTTTGAATAAGGGAACAATGCTCGCATCTCGCCACTCATCAGGTATTACTCCCTGGTCCAGTGAAGCTTGGTAAAGTAATTGGTATACCTCACTCAATTCATTGGCACATAATTTTAATTCTTTCCAGACGAGCGCGCACGCACGCGCTCATTCCGTGGCGCCGTGCGCCGTGCACAGCGATAATTCCCTGCTGACCGCACACATTTGGCCACTTTTTAATTTATTTTTACGGTAGCTCTACAACAACTGACGGTCTTGTGTTAGGTGTCACAGGAAAGAACAAACACTCAACTCCAATCATACCAGATCCACTTTGTAATAACGATTTCAAGCACTTCATTGCACGAGAAATTGTTAGCATCCCTTCGCCTGACCGATATTTCTTCCGACACAGGAAACGTGCCGCGTGCCGCGTGGTCGGGCTCTCGGTGCTTTGTTCCAAAGGTCGTGGAGTCAGCCAAGTTCACACTAGGCCACTGAAAGTATGGTCGACAACTCGTTCCAACATCCCAAGACTAGTTACAGAGGTTTTTTCCCTTGGACCATTTCATGCAAAGTGTAGGAATTTTTTATGTTCCCGTCGTCCACTATTGGACGACTCGGCTCAAGGGAGAGAAATCCTGTCGTCCACTATTGGACGACTGGGCTCAAGGGAGAGAAATCCTGTCGTCCACTATTGGACGACTCGGCTGGTAAAGGTTAAGAGCTTGCCAGGAACGCCATCGGGACCAGTAGCTTTGTTTTCATTGATATTGGTCAGTAACTTAAATACTCCTGCTTTGTTTACTTTGATGTTTTGCATTTCAGGGAGTTTATCATCATCCTATCCTTTAGTCTAACGTTAATTAAAGGTTTGGGATTTGAGAAAACTGAACAAAACTGCTTGTTTAGTAAGTTTGCTTTCCCTTCAGGGTCCTGTATTAGGTTATTCTGGTTGTTTCTCAGGTCTGGAATCCCAATGTTGTCCTGTCTCTTACTCCTTATGTAAGACCATAATTTCTTGTTTTGATGATCACCTTCCGAAATCATCGAATTAACATAATTGGAGTGAGCAAGTCTACATTCTCTCTGACACCTTCTCTTAATATGTTTATACCTAACCAGTAATCTTTCTGAATTAGGATGTAGTTTCAATTTCTTAAAGAAACGATGTTTCCTTCTCAACAAACGTTTAGTTTTAGTAGTAATCCATGGCTGGTGGTTCTTGCTTGAAGTTATTTTAGTAGGTATGTTGACATCCATAATAAAATCCAAGTTAGTTTTTATACACTTCCAAAGGTCACTGACATTATCTTTAACACTATGGGACCTCAAAAAAAGACGACTGAAATCATGAGTATCCCTGCGCAATTTTGGTAAATCTGCTTGGTTCCAGAGTCTGATGGTACGTTTAGGGGGTTTTCTTCGAAAGGGTTGAAAGTTGCTCTCTAAGAGAACTATGTCATGATCACCCAGGCCTGCAATTAATTCCTGATTGCCTAAAGCGCCTGGACAATTTGTAAAAAATAAATCCAGGAATGCCTTTCCACGAGTTGGTGATTCAACTGACTGTACTAATCCAAGGTCTTTGGTGGCATCAAAAAACTGAGTATTAATATTTTTACTGTATTGATTACCAAGTATGGCATCTTCACCCCAATCAATATCTGGTAAGTTTAAAGTCTCCACCAATCCATAATATTGCCTTCTTATTGGCCAAAACAATGTTAGAAATGTCTAGACTGCAGATAGACGAACATACATTTTCATCTGAGTCTGGAGGTCTGTAAACTGATCCAACAATGACAGGTCTCTTATTCTTAAAATTAATCCTACAAAATAAACTTTCACTATTTTTGCCTTGATATAAAAACTCACTGGCTAAGTTCTTCCTAATGGCAATCAAGACTCCCCCACCTCTTTCTCCAAGTCTGTCCTTTCTATAAATATCAAAATCCTCCATTAGAAGTTCACTGCTGGATGTTCCAGTTTCTAGCCAAGTTTCTGTTCCAATTACAACATCAATGTTTTTTCAGTGACTAAATTACTGAGTTCTTCCTTTTTCTTAATAAGAGATTGAAAATTTACGACTATGCATTTAAGTTTATCTTTTTCTCTTAATGATTTGGGGTTCAGTTGCACTTTATGATTTAGGATTTTATCAGTTTTACTGAGTAATAGTGAATCCCAGTCTGAGAGAGCTAAAGACTATGTGTATATATATGTACAGTAAAGACGATAACGACTTTTAGGCATATGATATCATATTTCTATTCTCGACAGGACGCAAAAATGAATTAACAACCCAGACTTAACATGCAATGACAAACGGATTTTACCTCATCGGCCATCTTGCAAAATGTGAACCAGCACCTTTTGGGTTTTCTTCACAGAATATTCAAGGGGCATAACTCTGTTAGATTCAAGATGGCTGCTTCCATTACTCGACCTCATGAAACGTGAAATACTTTCTTTTGCAGGCTTTAAATATAAGAGACTAGTCAAAATGAGCATTTGATATGAAACGTTCCAGGTAAAAAGCATTCAAGAGAAAAGCTGTGGAAAATCAGACGTGTGCTAACGATTTTCTTCAATCAACGTGATAGATCTGCCATTTTCCGGCTTGATCTTTTCCCCACAATTCCTCCTCATTGAATGTGGAGTAGGCCTATATCTGGCGAGAAGAATACGCGAGGCATCTGATACTTATTGATTTGTTCAAAGCTTTTCCAGCTTGCTTAGAGGCAGGTAGAGCTTGGCTGAAATTTATAGGACTGCACTTTTTTAAGTTTGCAAGTTTTTTCCCCTTCTTCTTCCTAAAATACTGGTTCACTCAAAAACGAGTAGGTCACCAGCGCGCGCTTGTACCTGATGTTGAGGAGGGTGTTGTCTACAGTGTCCAAAAAGATCAGAAAAGTAATGATGGCAGAAAGTGCTGCATCAGAAGCTGTTATCAGTGAAGTAAGTTTGATTTCCAAGAGTGTGTATGTGTGTGACTCCTCTCTTGTTTTATATATATATATACCTTTTCTTTACACACACACACACACACACACACACACACACACACACGTGTACACACACACACACACACACAACACACACACACACACACAAAAAAAAAACACACACACACACACACAATCACACATACACACACACGCATGCATGCACACACACACACACGCACACACACACACACACACACACACACACACACACACACACACTTATGAAGAGATAAGGTAACACCCAGTCCAGCCTAGCACAGAATGGAGCCCACCATCATTGGGACTTCAGGTGGCTGCGCCAAGTCGAAAGCATCCAGGATAGATAAAAAAAGCTTGCTAGGTATCAGATGGTGATAAGATAAGATAAGATAATGTTGCTTATAGCCCAGCCGACCGCAAAGGGCCACATCAGGGCTGTCACCATGTTAAAATCAACTCGCCAGTTCATTTAAAAAAAAAAAAAAAAAAAAAACCTACTTTCACACATCTCGTTAAATGACATCGTCTACAAACGCACCAGAAACTTTGTTAAAAATCTTTCTGCCGTAAAATCTTAAATCAGATGAAAAATGTTAATCTCTCTCAAAAACTCAAGGATCACGTCAGGCGGGACATCCCTGAACAGGATCTTCATGGACTCCGCTGTAAAATGTTTGTGCCTCACATCGTGCAAGTCCCAACACTCTAAAAGAACATGTTTTATTGTGAGTGGCGCATGACATGGAATGCACCACAGAGCTTCTTCACTCTTTAAAAGGTAAGAATGGGTAAAATACAAATGGCCGGTGTGCAGCTGGCACAGAACCGTTTCCTCTTTTCGACCCCCCGACGTAGATGGGAGGAAGTCCTTAAGGTTTGGACGGATCTGAAAGAGTTTGTTATTCGTCTGTGTGTTCCAATCCTCCTGCCAGAGGTCTCTCACAATCACATAATCGTTAATTTTGGGTTTCACATCCGAGCAGGGGATATAAGTGTTGGACAGTTTCTCTCTTGTGGCGTTCTTGGCTAAACGATCAACCATTTCGTTCCCGCCGATGCCAACATGACCAGGAACCCAAGCAAGAGTAATGTTGTAACCGTCCGCCTTCAACTTGCTAAAAAGTTTTTTTTTTAAGTAAAAGTTCTGGATGCTGAAGGTTGCGGCCAGCTATGGCCTCCAAAGCTGACAGCGAATCCGACAGAACCAGAAAGTCCCTCTTTGAAGAATGTGAGATTATCTTCAAAGCCATTACCAGAGCAGTAAGTTCAGCAGAATAGACAGAAGCATCTGAATGGATATGTTCTAACAGTATCTGAGAAGGAGCCCCAGGGCAGTAGGCTGCACAGGCCACTCCATCTTCAGACTTGGAACCGTCAGTGAAAACTTTTTGACAGGATGGGAATTTGGAACAGAGGTCAGCATACAATGCCTTGTACGCCAGAGAGCTGGTAGACTCTTTGCGAAAAGCTGCAAGATCGAAACGAATCTCTGGTGTGAAAAAGGTCCACGGAGGTTGATCCGGAAACTTGGAAAAATCCGACACAACTCCTAGGTCTAGACCTGCATTCCGCACGTGAGGCTGCATATGAAGACCAAACGGCGGAATACATTTCGGGTTGTTTTCAAACTTACTTTGGAACGGAGGGTCAAAGACACAGTCATAGGCAGGATTCTGCGGTTCTGAGAACAGTCGGATATAATAATTTAGAGACATTTTCAGCCTGCGGTTGGACAGTGAGGGTTCACCTGCCTCTGCGTACAGGCTGTACACAGGGGTGGTGCGGAATGCTCCAAGACAGAGATGAAGCCCTTGATGGTGGATAGGGTCCAAGAGTTTGAGGTAAGACGATCTTGCGGAGCCGTAGACAGCACAACCGTAGTCCAGTTTGGAACGGACCAAGGCTCTGTAGAGGTGCAGCAAAGTTTTCTTATCAGCACCCCAGTCGGTGTGCGCTACGACCCGCAAAATATTCAGAGCTTTCTGGCAAGAAGTTTTGAGGTTTTTGATGTGGCTAAGAAAGTTGAGTTTTTGGTCAAAAATAACTCCCAGGAATTTGGCTTCTTTTACAACTGGAATGGTGGACTTGTCCAGACGAATTTCAGGATCAGCAAAGAATTGACGAAAATTGTGGAAATGAATTGACTGAGTTTTGGTACGGGAGAAGGTAAACCCGCTTTCCTCAGCCCACTGTTGGATTCTGTTGACACAAAGTTGGAGTCAACGCTGTACGCTGGCGTAAGAAGCTCCAACTGCATACAGCGCGAAGTCGTCAACAAACAGAGAGGACTCAGTGCCCTGGCTTACCGATTGGACAATGTCATTTATTTTAATGCTGAAAAGGGCTGGAGAAAGGATGCTCCCCTGAGGAACACCCAACTCCTGCCCATGGATGTCAGAGAGTGTGGTGCCAACACGCACCTGGAACTGTCGATCGGCTAAAAAGTTCTGAATGAACAGAGGCAGGTGACCCCGAAAACCAAGTCTGTGCAGGTCCATGAGGACTCCTGCTTTCCACGTGGTGTCGTACGCCTTTTCGAGGTCGAAAAAGATAGCAACCACATGCTGCTTGTTAACAAAGGCGTTGCGGATGGTGGTTTCCAGACGGATTAGATGGTCAACCGTCGAGTGGTACTTCCGGAAACCGCACTGTTCACTATGCCAAAAGACCATCGGTTTCCAGCTTCCACATCAGACGGGAGTTGACCATCTTTTCCATCAGCTTACAGAGGCAGCTGGTCAGAGCGATTGGGCGATAGTTGGAAGGGTTGGTAAGGTCCTTTCCTGGCTTTGGAATGGGAATGATCAGGGCTTTCCGCCAGGAGGACGGAAAGGACCCTGTGGTCCAGATATGGTTATAGACTTTGAGAAGAGTCTGAAGACAGCTTTCTGGAAAGTGTTTCACAACCTGATAATGAATGTCATCCAGACCAGGGGCAGAGTCAGTACAGGTTTGCAAAGCTAATTTGAGTTCAGCGATTGAAAAAGGAAGATTATAGGTTTCAGAGTTGTCTGATGTGAAATTGTATGAAGATTTCTCTCTAATCGCTTTGTTTCTTAAAAAGGCTGCAGATTTATTTGAAGACAAGGAGTTCTGTTGGATGGTGGAGGCCAACAGATTGGCAACAGCTTTTTTGTCAGTGATCAGAGCATCGGCAAGTTTCAAGTGATGAATGGAGGGGTTGGTGTTCTTCCCTTTGATTATTCTAATGATGCTCCAAACTTTTTTCTTGGAAGTTTTAGATGTCAGCCTGGAGCAGAAGTTTCTCCAGGACCGACGTTTACTGATTTTGAAAGTGTGTCTTGATTTGGCACGGAGTTTCTGATGGGCTCGAGCGTTGGGACCCGAAGGTCGTTGGTATACCTGACGCTGAGCCCGTTTTCGAACTTTGGAAATTTGTTGGCAGTCTGAATCAAACCAGGGTGTTTTTGGCATTTGAAGTTTATCGGAAGACACTGGAATACAAGCTTTAGCACACTTGATCACAGTGTTAGTCAGTGATTCTGCTGGGTCCGGACTCTGAAGAAAATCAGTGTCCTGGAATTCTTTAGAAATAATGGCTGCAAATAGATCCCAGTTTGCTTTCTTATAATTTAGATGTTGAGTTTCAGAGACGTGTTCAGTTATGACAGGTTGTAGAAGGACAGGAAAATGGTCACTTCCATGCAGATCATCATGGACAGACCACTCATAATCCAGGACCAGCGAGGGGTCACAAACCGACAAATCTAAACACGAAAGTGAACCTGTGGAAGAATGGAGGTAAGTTGCAGATCCGTCGTTCAGACAACACAAATCCAAATCCGAAAGGACATCCTCAATTAGCAGACCTCTGGATGACGTACTGACACTACCCCAAAGAGGATTGTGACCGTTAAAGTCACCCAACAGCAAAAAAGGTCGAGGAAGTTCTCTTATCAGACTGACAAGGTCCTGACGACAAACCGGGACTGAAGGAGGTAGATAAAGGGAACAGATTGTCACAGTCTTGTGGAGAGTGACTCTCGCAGCTACAGCTTGAAGGGAGGTAGACAGAGCGACAGGACTATACAGCAGAGTTTTGTGTATGAGAAGGGCAACACTGCCCGACAGTCCCAACGTGGATGGTTGTGCAGGTTTTGAAAGAATATTAAAGCCAGAAAAAGTGAAGGTCTTCTGGCTTTGAATTTGAGTTTCCTGAAGAGCTACGACAGAAGGTTTTATAGATTGACACAGAAGCTGCAGCTCCTCGAAGTTGGAATTTAGACCACGGATATTCCAATGGAATACTGTACTATCCATTGTGCAGAGGGCGAAAAGGAGAGAGATCAGGTCATCTCCTCATCAACATCTGCTTCTAAAGGTGTAAATTTGTTGCTTAATTTCACTGGACTTTGTTGGTCTTCAGACCTGCTGGCAGACTTGCCAACAGGTGAAGAAGGTCTGGATTTGGGAGACGGTGGAGGCTTCTTCCTCATCTCCACCATCTCCACACTGGATTGAACTCCCTTGCCCGCACGGGCACTGGACAGAGGAGTTCGAGGTAGGGGTGCTGGTTTTTTAATCTGCCCAGCAGCAGATGGTGTAGACTGCTGGGCAGTCTGAGGGGTGGCGGATTTTTTGCCTCCACCAGGGGCAGTCACTTTGGGTTGGGGGTGGTGGACCTGCTACCACCAGGATTGACAATTCTACCTTGTAATGTCTTTGAAAACAGGAATTCATCAGTCTGGCAGCAGACTGACCGAGTAGGAACTGTGGGAACTTCTTTACGGCCGAAGCATAGGAAGAGGCTGTCGGCGTCTGACTGCCCACAACCTGTTTGCGGGCTTCAAAAAGGAAATTTTCTTTTCAGTTTTTATTCTTTGTATTGCGGATTCCTGAATCCAAAGAGGACAGTTTCTTGAAGAGGAGGGATGGTCGCCACCGCAGTTAGCACAATGTGCCGGATCTTGACACGGCCCATCATGGGTTGCCTTGCAGCAAACACCGCACACTCCTGCCCAGAACAGCGGTCCCTGACATGGCCAAACCTTGGCACCTGAAGCACCTCAACGGGGACGGAACATATAACTGAACCCGGACATTCAGGTAGCCGACTTTGATGACCGGAGGCAGCGCAGGGTTGCAGAATGTCAGAAAGAGGGTGTTGGTGGCCACTCTTTCTGCACCCTTCT
This sequence comes from Conus ventricosus, assembly GCA_018398815.1. Lineage (NCBI taxonomy): Eukaryota > Metazoa > Mollusca > Gastropoda > Neogastropoda > Conidae > Conus > Conus ventricosus. The sequence goes on from CM031597.1 coordinate 8,741,691, forward strand.
TTACTGTCACCCTGCGCACCTCCGTCACACCCTGGGACGCCAGCTCCGATTTGATCTCTGCCTCTGAGACACCAGATAAATCCCGGCAGCGAATCACGCCTTTCGATGAATTCAATTGTTTGTGGGGAGTTACCCTGATCTCCCTGTCCACAAGTTTTGTTGCCTTCAGCAGCTGTTCAGATTGTTTTTGTGATCTACATTGAATAAGAAACGAGCCATTCCTCAACCTCTTGATGGACCGAGGGTCACCTGCTATACCTTGAAAGCCCTTTTGGATAGCAAAAGGGCTCAGAGCTGAAAGGGGGCTTTCCTGCTCCGTCCCTTCCATCACGAGCCAGGAAGCCCAGAAACTTGTTCGCTGTCTAACCTCTGTATCGGAATCGCTGTCAGTATCGAAATCCCCTGAAATAGGGGAAGCTGCCTTCCTTTTCTTTTTGGGGGGGATATTTTTGGAAAAAGCCATATTTAGTTTATTGTGTTTCATCCCTCCCTTACCCACCCACCTTGGAGTCCAACTAAGGGGCCAGGGCCAAGAAACTAATGTCTTGACCCCTTCCAGGCTTCGGGAGAGACATACGACAAACAGAAACCACCAACCCTATCCCCCCTGATCATGCTCAACTCCCGGGGACAGAGAGCTGAGCACTGCAGGGGTTCACATGGCCAGCAGGGGAACTGCCTGTCTTGACCCAGCCCCAAGAAGGGAGCCGATTAGTACACCCGGGCCAAAGTGTACACCCTGTCTAGGAGAGGTCCAAGCCAAAGTGATGTGTTGAGAGCGCTGGCCCTCTCAATCACCAGGATCTCATTCCCCTCCGACACAGGTCGCACCGCATGGCAAACGCGGCGGATCTTAAGGAGACCACAGAGAGAAAAGGAGTGTGGAAAAGAAGACTTGAAGGGGAGACAAAGATAGAAAAGGGCCAAATAAGGAAGGCAGAAAACAAGAAAGGAGAAAGGCGGGTTACTCTTAGTCAGGATCCTCACCCTTAGCGTATCTGACATGGAAGCCCTACCAGGGGCATCAACTCCTTACCACGTTACGCTTAGGCCAGACAGCATCTTGGCTTTTCGGACCTAGAAGCAGTTTGAAAAAACCAGCCTATCTCCAAGTATTGATGCCCCCGCCAGCAAAGCCTAAGGGATCACTGGACCGCGCAAGCCCTCCGACCACGACAAGGTCGCAACCCCCGGAGGGTATCAGATGGTGGGGGAAACAAGTGTGACAAAGTTCTGTAACTAGTGTAAGGTGTGGGTGACTGCAGTCTGGATTAGAAGACATCCAGGAAAGGTTCTGTGACAACCTCCTAAAAGAGAGATCTCCACAGAGGTTTTTGCATGGAAAGAATGTGGACTTTCTGTTCTTAGTAAGGGGAAAGGGGTGGGGGGAGGGGAACAAAATATGCAAAACAGACTGGTCACGGCTTTTCTGCTGGCAGAGTTAGATTTGGCTGGAGTCACTCATTGTAACTTTTTTTGTTTTTTAGCAGTCAATGCCAAGTTGCCATGAGGCAACCCATCAGAAGAGACACTGCACTGTGCCAGGTCACTTTGTTGTTCCATGGTGCCTGTTCTGATCCAGAATTTATGGAGGACACCAAAATCCCTTGTAGGCCTCCGCTGGTCATAGAGTATTTTATCTAACCCAAGATTTATATCTGTCTGGGCTGTCTGCTTGCCCCCAGCAGCGTTGCCTGTGGCTGTAGAGACTTGATAGGAGAGTGGCAGTCTCTGTCACCATGGTCACATCTGTATGTTGACACTGGTTTGTTGGCTGTCATCCCCTTTCTGCGGGCTTGCTTTTCTGCTGCACCAGCTATCAGTTTGTCTTCGCCAATCTGCTGCTGTTTCTTGTGAGTGCTTCTCCAGCTGTTGGTGTCTGCTGCAAGGTCCTCCCAGGACTCAGTGTTGATCTGAAGTGCCTTCATTGTCTCTTTTGCAAACGTCTAAAGTTTGTATTTCACTTGTGGGCGGCCAGTGCTTCTCTGCCCTGCAGCAAGCTCTCCATAGAGGACATCTTTTGGGAAGCAACCATCCTTCATGCGACGAACATGGCCCAGCCAACGCAGCTGATCCCTCTCAGCAGGGTGTACATAGTAGGGAGGCCACCGTGAAACAGGACTTCTGTGTTGGTCATCCTGTCTTGCCATGAGATGCCAAGTATACGCTGGAGGCTTCTGAGGTGGAAGGAATTCAGCCTTTTCTCCTGGTGAGCATGCGTGGTCCATGTCTCACTGCCATACAGCAAGGTGCTGAGAATGCAGGCGTTATACACAGCATCTCTGTCTTTGTGGTCAGCTTGGTATTTGTCCACGCTCTTTGTGTGAGGCGAGCAAGTGTTGTGGCTGCCTTTCCAATCCACTTGTCGATCTCAGTGTTAAGGGAGAGGTCATCGGTGATGTTGGACCAAGGTAGGTGAACTGATGGATGGCATCAAGCTTATAATCATCAATGGTTATGGCTGGTGGTGACGGCATGCGTTGACCAGGATATTTGTCTTCTTTAGGCTGATAGTCAGACCAAAGTCTTTGCAGGCCTTGGAGAGGCAGTCCATCAGCGACTGCAATTCCGAATGGGTGTGGGTGGCAACAGCAGCATCATCAGCAAACAGCATATATATATATATCTCTGAGGGCTTTGCGGACCTTTGTCCTTACTCGTAGGGGGCGAGATTGAAAAACCTTCCATCTGATCTTGTCCGCAGGTAGGTCCCCTCTTGAGCTGTGCTAAATGCATGCCTCAGGAGGAGAGCAAAGAAGATCCCAAAGAGGGTGGAGGAAAGGACACAGCCTTGTTTGACACTGATGCATATGTCGAAAGGCTTAGAGAGGTTGCCATTAAACTGCACGGTCCCTTTCATGTTGGAGTGGAAAGACTCAATTAAGCTGTGTAGTTTGGGAGGGGGGGGGGGGGGGAGGGCAGCCGATCTCTCAGAGAGCCCTGAAAAGACCATCACTGCTGACTAGGTTGAAGGCCTTGGTGAGGTCAATGAATGCGACAAACAAGGGCATCCGCTGCTGTCTGCACTTCTCCTGGAGTTGGCAAAGGGAGAAGACCATGTCTACTGTGGATCACTCTGCTCGAAAGCCACACTGTGATTCTGGTTAGACAATCTTGGCATCCCGCATGTCCTGTGGTGCAACTCCCTCATTCCAGCACTGACAGAGGACTGTGCACAAAGGGTGCAGAAAGTTTGTCTTGCCGTGTTTGATGAGGTCTGGAGGAATGCCGTCATTGCCAGGTGTCTTGCCTGATGCCAGGCTGTCAATGGCCTTGCTGAGTTTGTCCACAGTCAGCTCAACATCAAGCTCTTCCATGACTGGCATGCACTTGATGGCATCAAGGGCTGAGGAGGTCATTGTTCTCTCTGGAGTAGAGGTTGGGAGTAGTGCTCCATTCATCTCTCCATCTTCTGGCTGGAATCATTTATTACTTCCCCAGTGGAAGATTTGAGGGGAGCCGCTCTTGCTTTGCATTGGTCCCAGTGCCTTCTTGATGCCGTCATACATCTCTCTGATGTTGCCTCTTGCAGCGGCTTTCTGTATCTCCTCGCTGAGCTCAGTCCAGTACTCACTGGCACAGCGCCTGGCATTTAGCTTAACCTTCCTCCTGGCAGCCCTGAGGATAAGCAGGTTCTTCTCGTTGGGTGACCACTTGTACTCAGTAAGTGCGGTGCGATTGGCCTCAATAACGGGAGTCATCTCTAATGATTTGGCCCCAAACCAGTCATGAGACTTAGAAGTTTTCTTCCCAAAGGTAGCTAGGGTAGTCTGGTGCATGGTGTCTCATAAAGTTTCCCATCTCTCTGTGGCAGAGTCTCCAGGCAGCAAAGCATCATATTCTCTCTCAAAGGCCTTGGTGAACTGTTCCACATGATCTGGCTGAGAAATACTACTGATGTCGATGCGGAAGCTCCCTTGTTTCTTTGAGCAGTGGAACTTCTCTGCTTGCAGCCTGATCCTGCAGCATACCAGGGAGTGGTCTGTGTTGCAGTCCGCGCTGTGGTAAGAGCAAATGTTGAAAAGGTTCTTGACAGTGGAGCGTCTTATCAGGATCAGATCCAGTTGATGCCAATACTTTGAGCGTGGGTGTCTCCTGAAGACTTTGTGTTGAGACTTTGCCTTGAAGGAGTTCATAATGCACAGTTCATGACAGGGGCAAAACCTGAGCAGTCGCTGTCCATTCTCATTCATTTTCCCCACTCCGATGGAGCCAAGGAAAGAGGGCCACGAGTCGTCTGCACCCACTCTGGCATTGAAGTTGCCCAAGAGAACAAGTTGTTCTGTGCTGAGGATATTCCTTATGGTAGATGCAAGATTTTCATAGAACTCATCCTTGGCATCTGGAGTGGTGGACAGAGTCGGAGCATATGTATATGCTGACAAGGGTGACAAGGCCTTTGGTGCTGTTGAGGCAGAGAGTCAGGAGTCGCTCTGAGCCACCACTGCCTGGTTCTATCATTCTTAGCAGGCAGTTGTTTACTGCAAAACCTACTCCATACTCTCTTGGGGCATCAGAAGTCTTTCCTTGCCAGAAGAAGGTGTAGTCCATCTCCTTCAGTGTGCCTGTGTCAGCCAGCCGTGTTTCCTGCAGGGTGGCGATGTCCACATTCAATCTCTTGAGTTCATTGTTTATGAAAGCTGTTTTTCTAGTGTTGCTGATATCTTGAAGGTCTTGAGAAAGCCCAGGCATCATTGTCCGGAAATTCCAGCTTCCCAGTTTTAGCACTGATCCTTTTCTTGAAGTTTTCTTGTTGCCTGTGTGGTAGTTTACAACCTGTTTATCGGATGTTCTCCTAATCTCCATGCATCCAATGAAGAAGGCAGGTGGTGGCGGAACAGCACCTTATTGGCTGGGGGCTGCCCAGCTTAGGCGGATGGTAGCTGTCCAGTGAGACGTGAAGATCTCTCTCACCGTTGGAAGCAACCCTGGTGTCATGCTGTATGCCAGTTGAGCACTGACTTAAAGCCTTTATCTGCTGCTTCCCATGTTGTGTCCACACAAGTAGCGAACCCAGGTCGTAGGTGCAAGTAAGTGAGTGTGGATGGATGGATGGATATAAGCCTGGGCATTTTAATATGGAGGACAGGCTGTTGCCCATGCAGCTTGTCCCCCTGGGCATTTTAATATGGAGGACAGGCTGTTGCCCATGCAGCTTGTCCCCCTGGGCATTTTAATATGGAGGACAGGCTGTTGCCCATGCAGCTTGTCCCCCTGTGCGCCACGCTGACGGATCCAAAGGAACAACAGGGCTGTTACAGTTTGGTGCCAACGCAGTCGCTGGAGCTGACGGATCCAAAGGAACAACAGGGCTGTTACAGTTTGGTGCCAACGCAGTCGCTGGAGCTGACGGATCCAAAGGAACAACAGGGCTGTTACAGTTTGGTGCCAACGCAGTCGCTGGAGCTGACGGATCCAAAGGAACAACAGGGCTGTTACAGTTTGGTGCCAACGCAGTCGCTGGAGCTGACGGAGTGTGACAAAGTTTGCCATACAACCGCCTTAAGGGCTCCACTCCAGATTTTTTGTCAGGGTTTGCTCCCTTAGCTGGATGGCTGTGAACAGCTCTCCAGAGCTGGTGCCCTTTGATGGATCTTTTATCTATTTCATCAGGGTGTCTAGCCACCCTCCTCACTATCCTCCTGAGAGCTGGTGGGGGTGCCGGTTTAGTCGCCGACAATCTGACCCTGCGACAGGTAGCACTGGGATCCAGGTCACCAGTAGCAGATCCATCTATCTGACCTGACCACACAAAACCCGTTACTGATCACAGTAATAGTGTAGTGACAGAGCCAGAATGAGTGAGTGTTCTTCTCCTTATGGCGCCACCACATCTGTCTAACAACAGTCTCTATGAACTTGCCGATACTAGTGTCTTTGACATGACTTCAACAGCAACACACTCCTGGAAACCAAAACATGTCACCATGATGGCATAAGAGCACAGCATGAACTGATGAAGGGCCACAGAATTTAAGACTTTTCACATACAGATTGATAACAGAACAATGATGAAGGTGATGCTGTGTGTTCCATTCTCATCCTAGACTGCATGACAGAGCTGTACTCTACACTTACTTTCATATTATATCCCAGGATCAACCAGACCTGAGAGCTACCAAACACAGTGTTGGTCAGGAAGTTAAACAACATTCTCAGAGACACACACAATGTATGTCAAATGGATGAAACCTAACTGTATGGTTCCAGACTTTCCATAGCAAACTCACCTGTTTCTGGACAGGAGCCAGTCAGTGTGGGAAATCACTCAAATAAGTGGCTGTGATGAGAATCGAACCCACAGTTTCCCAGTCAGGAATCAGCAGCGCTAAATACAGCACCTTTGTGGCTGCTGCCCATGCTGGAATTGATGGGTCTGCAATAGGGGATTCTTAGACTGAGCTAAGAGAATCTCAAGTCTTCTGGTTTGGTGAATGTTGTTGGATACCCCCTGCCTCCCCACCTCAGCCTTCCCACACACACACTTGCACACATACTCATGCACATGCACATACACTCACACACACACGCACACGCACACGCACACACACACATACACACACAATGTGCAAATGTTTGCGGAGCGGCCCGTTGTCAAATAGTCTTGAGAATTTTCCCTGCAGAGCTGACAGTCATGAGTTTGAGCCAGTTTAATTCAACTCAGTTATAATTGATTAATCCATGTGGAAATTCATTTGTGACTTTACAGGTTTATTATGAACAGTGCATAATATTAAACTCATAATAAACAAACCATAAACTTAAAACACATAGATTAAAAAAAAGTCCAATAAAATAAATTGTCTGAACTGCTCACGATAGAACTCACAAACATCATCATGAGTGCACAGGCAATGAAGAAACCCTGACTCAGTTCAGAAGAGGTTAAGGGGATGGAAGGAGAGGAAGTGTTCCACCTTCCCATCAGGGGGTACAGGACTGCTCTAAGGGCAGGTGAAGACAGTGCTTCTCTGGGTCCTCCCCAGCACCTTCGGGTGTTTCTTTTTCTTCTTTGCCTTAACTAGGCTGACCCTGGAGAAAGGTCCAGTGGCGGTGAGGAAAGACCCACTGACCACAGGGAAAGTCCTGTTGACAGTGGGAAAGACTACAACTTTGGATTCTCTCTTGAGGGCACATAAGACCGTATGGCGAAAGCTTGGCTGTGTCTGGAGTGGCACTGTCTTCATCTGTCCGTGGGCAGGGGTGGTTGGGTCTGTGGGGTGTGCTCGGCAGCTGGGGGGTGGTGTTTTTCGCCGGTGGGCTCTGCAGTCATGAAATACGGGCTGGTACACCCATGGGGGATGCTACTTTGGGGCTGTTATGAGCTGCATCCTGTAGTCTAATTTACCTCTGTTCAGGAGCAGTTATGTCCCTTGATATCTTAATGGAGTGTCCTGCGCGTGCCTGTACCCATCGTCAACACAGCGCAGGCCTCCAGGGGTGGTACAGGACTGCTCTAAGGGCAGGTGAAGACAGTGCTTCTCTGGGTCCTCCCCAGCACCTTCGGGTGTTTCTTTTTCTTCTTTGCCTTAACTAGGCTGACCCTGGAGAAAGGTCCAGTGGCGGTGAGGAAAGACCCACTGACCACAGGGAAAGTCCTGTTGACAGTGGGAAAGACTACAACTTTGGATTCTCTCTTGAGGGCACATAAGACCGTATGGCGAAAGCTTGGCTGTGTCTGGAGTGGCACTGTCTTCATCTGTCCGTGGGCAGGGGTGGTTGGGTCTGTGGGTGTGCTCGGCAGCTGGGGGGTGGTGTTTTTCGCCGTGGGCTCTGCAGTCATGAAATACGGGCTGGTACACCCATGGGGATGCTACTTTGGGGCTGTTATGAGCTGCATCCTGTAGTCTAATTTACCTCTGTTCAGGAGCAGTTATGTCCCTTGATATCTTAATGGAGTGTCCTGCGCGTGCCTGTACCCATCGTCAACACAGCGCAGGCCTCCAGGGGTGGTACAGGACTGCTCTAAGGGCAGGTGAAGACAGTGCTTCTCTGGGTCCTCCCAGCACCTTCGGGTGTTTCTTTTTCTTCTTTGCCTTAACTAGGCTGACCCTGGAGAAAAGTCCACTGCCAGGAGTGTTGACAGTGAAAGACCCACTGGATTCCTTGGAAAGCGGGAAAGTGGCTGGCTGGATGGACGCTCACTGTCGTGGGGTGTTGGTTAAGACTTGACACTCTTTGGATTCTTTGAGTGGCTACATGACATGCTAAATCGGCTGGTCCCCTGGGGGTGCTACTTTGGGGGCTTTCCGTGGGCCTGTAGTTAAGTTTACCCTTTTGGAGCAGTTTATGCCTTTGGATCTTAATGGAGTGTCTTTCGCGTGCTGTAGCCACTGCACACAGCCAGGCCTCAGTGGTACAGGACTGCTCTAAGGCAGTGAAGAGTGCTCTCTGGGGTCCTCCAGCACCTTCGGGTTTTCTTTTTCCTTTGGCCTTAACTAGCTGACCTGTAGTAAAGGTCCAGTGCGGTGCGGAAAGACCCACTAACACAGCGAAAGTCCTTGACAGTGGGAAAGACTACAACTTGATTCTCTCTTGAGGGCACTAAGACCTTGGCCAAGCTGCTGTGTCGGAGTGTGCACTGTCTTCTATCTGTACGTGGGCACTGGGTAGGGTCTGTGGGTGTGCTCGCAGCTGGGGGTGTTATGTCCTGGTGGCGTCGCAGTCATGACAATCGGCTGTCTACACCCATTGGGGACTACTTTGGGGCTGTTATGAGCTGCACCTGTCTAATTACCTCTGTTCAGGGTGCAGTATGTCCTTGATACTTAATGGGTGTCCTGCCGTGCCTGTACCATGTCAACACAGCGCAGGCTCCATGGGTGTACAGGCTGCTTAATGGGCAGTGAGACAGTGTTTCTCTGGGTCTCCCAGCACTTCGGTATTTCTTTTCTTCTTGCCTTAACTACTCACCGGGAAAGGTCCAGTGGCGGTGAGGAAGACCCATGACCACGGGAAAGTCCTGTGACAGTGGGAAGACACAACTTTGGTTCTCTCTTGCCATAAGACCGTAGGCGAAAGCTTGCTGGCGGAGTGGACACTGTCTCATCTGTCCGTGGGCAGTGGGTGGTCTGTGGGTGTGCTCGGCACTGGGGTGGGTTTTTCGGGTGGGCTCTGCAGTCATGAATACGGGCTGGTACACCCTGGGGGATCTACTTTGGGGTGTTATGACTGCATCCTGTGTCTAATTTACCTTGTTCAGGAGCAGTTAGTCCCTTGATACTTAATGGGTGTCCTGCGCGTGCTGTACCCTCGTCAACACAGCGCAGCTCCAGGGGTGTAAGGATGTCTAAGGGCAGTGAAGACGTGCTTCTCTGGGTCTCCCCAGACCTTCGGGTGTTTCTTTTCTTCTTTGCCTAACTAGTGACCCTGAGAAAGGTCCAGTGGCGGTGAGGAAAGACCCACTGACCACAGGGAAGTCCTGTTGACAGTGGGAAAGACTACAACTTTGGATCTTCTCTTGAGGCACATAAGACCGTATGGCGAAAGCTTGGCTGTGTCTGGAGTGGCACTGTCTTCATCTGTCCGTGGGCAGGGTGGTTGGGTCTTGGGTGTGCTCGGAGCGGGGGGTGGTGTTTTTCGCCGGTGGGGCTCTGCAGTCATGAAATACGGGCTGGTACACCCATGGGGGATGCTACTTTGGGGCTGTTATGAGCTGCATCCTGTAGTCTAATTTACCTCTGTTCAGGAGCAGTTATGTCCCTTGATATCTTAATGGAGTGTCCTGCGCGTGCCTGTACCCATCGTCAACACAGCGCAGGCCTCCAGGGGTGGTACAGGACTGCTCTAAGGGCAGGTGAAGACAGTGCTTCTCTGGGTCCTCCCCAGCACCTTCGGGTGTTTCTTTTTCTTCTAAATTGTCTGAACTGCTCACGATAGAACTCACAAACATCATCATGAGTGCACAGGCAATGAAGAAACCCTGACTCAGTTCAGAAGAGGTTAAGGGGATGGAAGGAGAGGAAGTGTTCCACCTTCCCATCATGCCGTGCCCTAAATATGGTGAATCTTTGACAGTCACTGTCCACAGTGTCCCAATGGCCAACAGACTATAGCAGCTTTACCTTTTAACCTTTTGTAACATGTTTGTAAATACAAATGTTTATAAATTGTATTCATATATATACAGCTCAGTTAATCTCTCTCTCTCTCTCTCTCTCTCTCTCTCTCTCTCTCTCCTCTCTCTCTCTCTCTCTCTCTCTCTCTCTCTCAGAAGCCAAATTCCTGGAGTTATTTTTGACCAAAAACTCAACTTTCTTAGCCACATCAAAAACCTCAAAACTTCTTGCCAGAAAGTTCTGACTATTCTGCGGGTCGTAGCGCACACCGACTGGGGCGCTGATAAGAAAACTTTGCTGAACCTCTACAGAGCCTTGGTCCGTTCCAAACTGGACTACGGTTGTGCTGTGTACGGCTCTGCAAGACCCTCTTACCTCAAACTCTTGGACCCTATCCACCATCAAGGGCTTCGTCTATGTCTTGGAGCGTTCCGCACCACCCCTGTGTACAGCCTGTACGCAGAGGCGGGCGAACCTTCATTGTCCAACCGCAGGCTGAAACTGTCTTTAAATTATTATATCCGACTGTTCTCAGAACCGCAGAATCCTGCCTATGACTGTGTCTTTGACCCTCCGTTCCAAAGTAAGTTTGAAAACAACCCTAAATGTATTCCGCCGTTTGGTCTTCATATGCAGCCTCACGTGCGGAATGCAGGTCTAAACCTGGGAGTAGTTTCCGATTTTTCCAAGTTTCCGGATCAACCTCCGTGGACCTTTTTCACACCAGAGATTCGTTTCGATCTTGCAGCTTTTCGCAAAGAGTCTACCAGCTCTCTGGCGTACAAGGCATTGTATGCTGACCTCTGTTCGAAATTCCCATCCTATCAAAAAGTTTTCACTGACGGTTCCAAGTCTGAGGATGGAGTGGCCTGTGCAGCCTACTGCCCTGGGGCTCCTTCTCAGATACTGTTGGAACATATCCATTCCGATGCTTCTGTCTATTCTGCTGAACTTACTGCTCTGGTACTGGCTTTGAAGATAATCTCACATTCTTCAAGAGGGACTTTCTGGTTCTGTCGGATTCGCTGTCAGCTTTGGAAGCCATAGCTGGCCGCAACCTTCAGCATCCAGAACTTTTGCATTTCTTTGAACTTTTTAGCAAGTTGAAAGCGGACGGTTACAACATTACTCTTGCTTGGGTTCCTGGTCATGTTGGCATTGGCGGGAACGAAATGGTTGATCGTTTAGCCAAGAACGCCACAAGAGAGAAACTGTCCAACATTTATATCCCCTGTTCAGATGTGAAACCCAAAATTAACGATTATGTGAGAGACCTCTGGCAGGAGGATTGGAACACACAGACGAGTAACAAACTCTTTCAGATCCGTCCAAACCTTAAGGACTTCCTCCCATCCACGTCGGGAGGTCGTAAAGAGGAAACGGTTCTGTGCCGGCTGCACACCGGCCATTCGTATTTTACCCATGCTTACCTTTTAAAGAGTGAAGAAGCTCCATGGTGCATTCCATGTCATGCGCCACTCACCATGAAACATGTTCTTTTAGAGTGTTGGGACTTGCACGATGTGAGACACAAACATTTTACAGCGGAGTCCATGAAGATCCTGTTCAGGGATGTCCCGCCTGATGTGATCCTTGAGTTTTTGAGAGAGATTAACATTTTTCATCTGATTTAAGATTTTACGGCAGAAAGATTTTTAACAGAGTTTCTGGTGCATTTGTAGACGATGTCATTTAATGAGATGTATGAAAGTGGGTTTTTTTTTTTTTTTTTTTTTTAATTATATGACTGGTGAGTTGATTTTAACGTGGTGACAGCCCTGATATGGCCGTTTGCGGTCGGCTGGGCTATAAGCAACATTATCTTATCTTATCTTATCCTAACCGCAGAATCCTGCCTATGACTGTGTCTTTGACCCTCTGTTCCAAAGTAAGTTTGAAAACAACCCGAAATGTATTCCGCCGTTTGGTCTTCGTATGCGGCCTCACGTGCGGAATGCAGGTCTAGACCTAGGAGTTGTGTCGGATTTTTCCAAGTTTCCGGATCAACCTCCGTGGACATTTTTCACACCAGAGATTCGTTTCGATCTTGCAGCTTTTCGCAAAGAGTCTACCAGCTCTCTGGCGTACAAGGCATTGTATGCTGACCTCTGTTCCAAATTCCCATCCTGTCAAAAAGTTTTCACTGACGGTTCCAAGTCTGAAGATGGAGTGGCCTGTGCAGCCTACTGCCCTGGGGCTCCTTCTCAGATACTGTTGGAACATATTCATTCAGATGCTTCTGTCTATTCTGCTGAACTTATTGCTCTGGTTTTGGCTTTGAAGATAATCTCACATTCTTCGAAGAGGGACTTTCTGGTTCTGTCGGATTCGCTGTCAGCTTTGGAGGCCATAGCTGGCCGCAACCTTCAGCATCCAGAACTTTTACTTTTTTTAAAACTTTTTAGCAAGTTGAAGGCGGACGGTTACAACATTACTCTTGCTTGGGTTCCTGGTCATGTTGGCATTGGCGGGAACGAAATGGTTGATCGTTTAGCCAAGAACGCCACAAGAGAGAAACTGTCCAACATTTATATCCCCTGTTCAGATGTGAAACCCAAAATTAACGATTATGTGAGAGACCTCTGGCAGGAGGATTGGAACACACAGACGAGTAACAAACTCTTTCAGATCCGTCCAAACCTTAAGGACTTCCTCCCATCCACGTCGGGAGGTCGTAAAGAGGAAACGGTTCTGTGCCGGCTGCACACCGGCCATTCGTATTTTACCCATGCTTACCTTTTAAAGAGTGAAGAAGCTCCGTGGTGCATTCCATGTCATGCGCCACTCACCATGAAACATGTTCTTTTAGAGTGTTGGGACTTGCACGATGTGAGACACAAACATTTTACAGCGGAGTCCATGAAGATCCTGTTCAGGGATGTCCCGCCTGATGTGATCCTTGAGTTTTTGAGAGAGATTAACATTTTTCATCTGATTTAAGATTTTACGGAAGAAAGATTTTTAACAGAGTTTCTGGTGCGTTTGTAGACGATGTCATTTAATGAGATGTATGAAAGTGGGTTTTTTTTTTTTTTTTTTTTAATTATATGACTGGTGAGTTGATTTTAACGTGGTGACAGCCCTGATATGGCCGTTTGCGGTCGGCTGGGCTATAAGCAACATTATCTTATCTTATCTTATCCTAACCGCAGAATCCTGCCTATGACTGTGTCTTTGACCCTCTGTTCCAAAGTAAGTTTGAAAACAACCCGAAATGTATTCCGCCGTTTGGTCTTCGTATGCGGCCTCACGTGCGGAATGCAGGTCTAGACCTAGGAGTTGTGTCGGATTTTTCCAAGTTTCCGGATCAACCTCCGTGGACATTTTTCACACCAGAGATTCGTTTCGATCTTGCAGCTTTTCGCAAAGAGTCTACCAGCTCTCTGGCGTACAAGGCATTGTATGCTGACCTCTGTTCCAAATTCCCATCCTGTCAAAAAGTTTTCACTGACGGTTCCAAGTCTGAAGATGGAGTGGCCTGTGCAGCCTACTGCCCTGGGGCTCCTTCTCAGATACTGTTGGAACATATTCATTCAGATGCTTCTGTCTATTCTGCTGAACTTATTGCTCTGGTTTTGGCTTTGAAGATAATCTCACATTCTTCGAAGAGGGACTTTCTGGTTCTGTCGGATTCGCTGTCAGCTTTGGAGGCCATAGCTGGCCGCAACCTTCAGCATCCAGAACTTTTACTTTTTTTAAAACTTTTTAGCAAGTTGAAGGCGGACGGTTACAACATTACTCTTGCTTGGGTTCCTGGTCATGTTGGCATCGGCGGGAACGAAATGGTTGATCGTTTAGCCAAGAACGCCACAAGAGAGAAACTGTCCAACACTTATATCCCCTGCTCAGATGTGAAACCCAAAATTAACGATTATGTGAGAGACCTCTGGCAGGAGGATTGGAACACACAGACGAATAACAAACTCTTTCAGATCCGTCCAAACCTTAAGGACTTCCTCCCATCTACGTCGGGAGGTCGTAAAGAGGAAACGGTTCTGTGCCGGCTGCACACCGGCCATTCGTATTTTACCCATTCTTATCTTTTAAAGAGTGAAGAAGCTCCGTGGTGCATTCCATGTCATGCACCACTCACAATGAAACATGTTCTTTTAGAGTGTTGGGACTTGCACGATGTGAGACACAAACATTTTACAGCGGAGTCCATGAAGATCCTGTTCAGGGATGTCCCGCCTGACGTGATCCTTGAGTTTTTGAGAGAGATTAACATTTTTCATCTGATTTAAGATTTTACGGCAGAAAGATTTTTAACAAAGTTTCTGGTGCGTTTGTAGACGATGTCATTTAACGAGATGTGTGACAGTTTTTTGTTGTTGTTTTTTTTGTTTTTTTTTAATGACTGGTGAGTTGATTTTAACGTGGTGACAGCCCTGATGTGGCCCTTTGCGGTCGGCTGGGCTATAAGCAACATTATCTTATCTTATCTTATCTCTCTCTCTCTGAGCTCTCTCTCTGAGCTCTCTCTCTCTCTCTCTCCCTGAGCTCTCTGTCTCTCTCTCTCTCTCTCTGAGCTCGCTCGCTCTCTCTCTTCTCTCTCTCTCTCTCTCTCTCTCTCTCTCTCTCTCTCTCTGAGCTCTCTCTCTCTCTCTCTCTCTCTCTCTCTCTCTCTCTCTCTCTCTCTCTCTCTCTCTCTCTCTACAACACAGACACAAACAAAAATGACACACACATGCACGCACGCATGCACACACGAGCGCACGCACACACTGGCACACAGTTTAGAAAGCTAGTGTCTGACTGTTTTAAGCCTGATGTGTGATTGCTGTCCAGGGTTTCAGAGAGAAGAGGGCTCTGGATGAAGAGGAGACATCCACACCAGCTGTGAAAAAGGTCAAAGTGGAGGTAGGTGGGAGCTTATTCAATGCACAGTACCCGTCACTCGAGGTGTGGTTTTGTTGTAGAAACATGGTTAAACATGTCTGTCCATTTCTATTCAGTGCTCTCTATCTGTCCATTTCTATCCCATGCTCTCTGTCTAGGTCCATTTCTATTCTGTGCTCTCTGTCTGTCCATTTCTATTCTGGGCTCTCTATCTCTCCATTTCTATTCCATGCTCTCTGTCTCTCCATTTCTATTCTGTGTTCTCAGTCTGTCCTTTTCTATTCTGTGCTCAGTCTGTCCATTTGTATGTTGGGCTCTCTATCTCTTCATTTCTATCCAGTGCATTCTGTTTCTAGCCTGCCTTACCTATGCAAGGACGTGCAGACCGAAAGCGAAAGGTGGCGCTGTTGATTGCTTACTGTGGTGCCGGTTACTACGGTATCCAGCTTCAGAAGTGAGTGGAGCTAGAAATAGTTGTTCCCATTGAATGTGTACCAGCCTCTGGATTTCTGAATGCACATCAGAGACAGTTTTATTTGTTTGACTTCAGATAAGTACATGTTTGCAGATGTATGCTCAGAAGAACAAGACATCAAAGATTTCATCAGGTTGATCATCAAAATTACACATTTCAGTATTCTTTGAATATAGTTTGATAAAGTTGAAGTGATCTGCTTGAGGTGTGGTGAGTATGTGTGTGCGTGTGTGTGTGTGTGTTCATGTGCATATGTACATGTATGTGTTCATGAATATGCTTTGGTCCATGAATGAAAGTAATGCTGTTTATGATTTGTATACATGTATCTTTACATGTAATTACACTACTAGTACTACTACTACCACTACTACTTCTGCTACAACAACTTTTTATAGTGAAGAAAAGACTTCATCCGGATGCTAAAAGCCAGCTCACTGTGTTTTACAATGTCATGAAAACATAAGTGAAGAAAAATCATAACCAGAATACAAAAGAAAATACTACAAGTACACAGAGAGAGAGAAGAGAGAGCACCATATTAACAAGAGAGAGAGAGCACCATATGAACAGCATCAAGTTATATTTCCAGTATATTGCAAAGAAAGATTAAAAAAAAAAGAAGTATGTCACAATACATTAACAGAAAAGTCATCTGAAAATATAGGAGAGTTCATCAAAACAATGAAAAAAGAATTTAATTTCATACATTCACTATGCATACTCTTTCTACCCCCCCCCCCCCCCCCCCCCCCACCATGCCCCTGACTTATCCACACCCTTCCATCACCAGTGAAGATCTGCAGGCACACACACACATGTATGCAGGCACACATGCACGTGTGCACACACACACACACACACGCACACACACACAGACGCACACATGCATGCACGCACGCATGCACGCACGCGCGCGCACACACACACATACACACACACTCACCCATATACACACACGCGTGCACACTCACACACACACACACACACACGCATATGCACATGCACACACACATGCATGCACACACACACACACACACACACACACACACACACACACACACACACACACACACACACACACACACACACAAAGCATACACACACACACACACACACACACAAAGCATACACACACACACACACACACACACACACATGCGCGCACACACACACACACACACACACACACACACACACACACACACACACACACACACACACACACACGCTATGTTATAACATGATGTTATTTGATGCTGGTGGAAGTGTTTGCAATATTCCTGCTTTTAAGGTAGATAACAATGTATTGAATTATGTCACCGAGATAAAATTTTTAGGAGTAAATATTACCTCAAAGTTAACTTGGAACAACCATATTGAACATATTATCAACGAAGCCAGCAAATCTCTTAATCTTCTTAAAGTGATCAGTAAACAAAATTGGGGAGCAGATACACAAACTTTAGTACACCTTTCAACTTCTCTCGTAAGATCAAAATTATCATACGCACAAGAAGTGTTCTTCAGCGCACCAAACTACTTACTTAAAAAGTTGCAAAGCATAGACTGCAAGGCATTTAGACTCGCACTGGGTGTCCCATTTCATGCCAGTGCATCAGGAATGTATTACGAAGCCAGAGTTCTGCCCCTTGACGACTATAGAAACTTGGCCTGTGCTAAATTCATCTTACATAGCTCATCTGTTCAGAATGCAAGCAAAGATGAATTAGCTTTACGATCAGATTTCCATTTCCCGAAGCGAGCTAGATCTATTAAATCTAATACAACTATAATGACATATTCCTCAAAATTACTGAAAGATGCTGAGATTGATCCCAAGAATATTGCTGATCGTTTTCCTGTATCCCCGATTCCAAATTGGGAATTGCACACCGCATGTTTTGATTATAAATATACTGATCTACAAAAGAATGTTAACAATAATATATTGTCCTCTCTTGCCAAATCTCATATCGATAGTAATTATTCACACCACCTTAAAGTTTTCACCGATGGATCACTGTTAAATGAAAAAGCTGGAAGTGGTTTTGTTATTCCTACCCTTAAAGTTGAAAAATCTTTTCATCTCGGGAAGGGGTATTCTATCTTCACGGCTGAGCTGGTGGCAATTCTAATGGCGCTTAACTTTCTTGTTGATACTCCACTTACTATCTACAAAGCACTTTTCTGTGTGGATTCTAAATCTGTCCTACAAGGCCTTGAATCTATTGCTGTAAAAAATCGAGGTGAGGTGATTTTAGAAATAAAACATCTTGTCAGTATTCTTATATCAAGAGGTACAACAGTTGATTTTTGATGGATCCCCCCGTCTCACTGTGGGATTTCTGGTAATGAGTGGGCTGACCGGGCTGCCAGAAAAGGAGCACGAAAGTCCGATGAATCCATAGAAATCAACATTCCTCTGTGTTTATACGAAGGATATGGTCTCTTAAAAAAGACGTGTATTGAAAAGGTTTGTGAAGCCTACAAAAACTTGGTTCTTATTAAAATACATCTACCTCACTCCAAACTGCTCTGCTGTGACAAATCCCAGTCAGCTACTTTTTCTTCTAGCAATGCGGCTAAAAGTGGAAAGATTACCTATCAATTGGCCAACACAAACGTACTTGAAAAAAAACAACCAAAAACTTGAATCCCTGTTTTACAGGCTTAAGCTAAACGCTTTCCGTACAAAATTTCGCAAAAATTTAAATTGCATCTGCGGAGCAGTTGAAAAGAAAATCCTGACTGCCTACGACCTGATGGCACGTGTATTTTCCAGAACTTACCAGGTCTTGTTTCTTTTGTTAATTCCTTGATGATTAGTCCAATGGGCTCTTTTTTGTAACCAGTGTTCCTATAGATATGAGCGCTTAACATTTTGGTTATACCAGATATCCTGTACTCCTTTATGTTTTAATACTTGCTGTGTGCTAATGTTTAGCCTAGTTGTAAAGAATTTTAGTATGAATCATATAGCTAACTGCTCGTAACAAATCTCTTATCAGTCCATCAACACACACACACACGCACACACACACGCACACACACACAGCACGCACACGCGCACACACACACACACGCACGCACGCACGCACGCACGCACGCACGCATGCATACACACGCTATTTCCCTAACTCTGTCTAAAATCACTTTATGTGAATAGACGTTAAATTGAAGAACGAACGAATACACATGCGCGCGCACACACACACACACACACACACACACACACACACACACACACACACACACACACACACACACACACACACACACATGCGCGCGCGCACACACACACACACACACACACACACACACATGCGCACACACATGCGCACACGCACGCACACACACACACACACACACACACACACACAACACACACACACACACACACACACACACACACACATTCACACACACATGCACACACACACATGCACACACACACACACATGCACACACACACACACGCACACACACACACACACACAAACACACACACACACACACACACACACACACACACACACACACACACACACACACACACATATGAGAATGGCCATGCACCTTAGTGTGCAGCAGTTAAAACATATTTTGTTAAAAGCTGTGTAGTAAGATGCCTTTTTAAAAGAGAGCAGTGACTGAATTTGTGGATGTGAGAGAGGAAGGGAGTTCCATGTTACCAGTCCAAACACTAATACAGATTTTCTGCCTAAAAGAGTTGAGAAAAGAACAAGGGACAGACAGAAGGTGGGCATTCTGAGATGGGAAGGATCTGGAGGGTGCACATTGACTAACACGTTTGGACTGATGCAATACTATGTGTCCTGAACTCAACAGCTGAAAGCAAAAGGTTGAAATCTTATACTCAATGTGCGTCTTCACAGGAAGCCAGTGCAGAGTCTAGAAATGCTCGTTGGTCCAACATCGCGTCTTCTCTCTGAGCCGAGTCTTGCAACATGATTTTTTAAGTCAGCTGAAATTTGGAGATGACTTTGTCAGGAAGATCTGTCAGAGGAGAGTTGCAATGATGAAGCCTTGAAAGGATGAGAAAGACAAAATCTGTTGGCTCATTCTTCTGAAAGATAAGTGCTAATTCTACTCATTCCTCTAAGCTGGAAGTAGAAAAATCCAGCAATATGCCTTGTTAGTACAGGGGAAGAGAAAGTAATTTCTGAACTAAATTTCCAATGTTTGAAGTTTAGTTTTCAACCCTGCATTTGAAAGCTCTGTTTTGCCATCATTCAATTTATTTGCATTTATCAGTTGGTGTGGTCAGATGACCAAATTTCTCATGATGAGATAATAAAGTGTTTCTTATCTTGTCTTGTCTTATCTTATCTTATCTTATGTCTGTTTTGCCATCATTCAGTTTGTTTGCATTTATCAGTTGGTGTGGTCAGATGTCTGATACAATGGAGTCTGCGTAACATAGTTTTCAGGGACAAGAAATTGACTCCTGTTATCATTATGCTAAGCAAATACAGTCTTTAGAAAAGGTGAAAAATGTTGTATGAATGCCAGAAAAGCATGGCAAGGCAGTCACAGTAGACACTCACCTGACCTGTTCATCTGCTTACAGTAGGCACTCACCTGACCTATTCATCTGCACGCCGTAGGCACTCACCTGACTATTCATCTGCATGCAGTAGGCACTCGCCTGACCTAGCCATCTGCACACAGTAGGCACTCACCTGACCTAGCCATCTGCACACAGTCGGCACTCACCTGACCTAGCCATCTGCACACAGTAGGCACTCACCTGACCTATCCATCTGCACACAGTAGGCACTCACCTGACCTATTCTCTGCACACAGTAGGCACTCACCTGACCTAGCCATCTGCACACAGTAAGCACTCACCTGACCTAGTCATCTGCACAACTGAGCAGGATGGACAATTTCAGAATAATTACGAGTTGAGATAATCAAGGTATGTGTGGTGTATAGGAATGGCAGCTTCATGACTGTGGAGAGTGAGATGATGAAGATATGTATGATGTGTAGGAGTGATGACTTCATGACTGTGGAGAGTGAGGTGATGAAGATATGTACAGTGTGTAGGAATTATGACCACATGACTGTGGAGAGTGAAATGATGAAGATATGTATGGTGTGTAGGAATTATGACCACATGACTGTGGAGAGTGAGATGATGAAGATATGTATGGTGTGTAGGAGTGATGATTCATGACTGTGGAGAGTGAGGTGATGAAGATATGTATGGTGTGTAGGAGTGATGACTTCATCACTGTGGAGAGTGAAATGATGAAGATATGTATGGTGTGTAGGAATTATGACCACATGACTGTGGAGAGTGAGATGATGAAGATATGTATGGTGTGTAGGAGTGATGACTTCATGACTGTGGAGAGTGAGGTGATGAAGATATGTATGGTGTGTAGGAGTGATGATTCATGACTGTGGAGAGTGAAATGATGAAGATATGTATGGTGTGTAGGAGTGATGATTCATGACTGTGGGGAGTGAGATGATGAAGATATGTATGGTGTGTAGGAATTATAACCACATGACTGTGGAGAGTGAGATGATGAAGATATGTATGGTGTGTAGGAGTGATGATTCATGACTGGAGAGTGAGATGATGAAGATATGTATGGTGTGTAGGAGTGATGATTCATGACTGTGGATGAGTGAGGTGATGAAGATATGTATGATGTGTAGGAATTATGACCACATGACTGTGGAGAGTGAGATGATGAAGATATGTATGGTGTGTAGGAATTATGACCACATGACTGTGGAGAGTGAGATGATGAAGATATGTATGGTGTGTAGGAGTGATGACTTCATGACTGTGGAGAGTGAGGTGATGAAGATATGTATGGTGTGTAGGAGTGATGATTCATGACTGTGGAGAGTGAGGTGATGAAGATATGTATGGTGTGTAGGAATTATGACCACATGACTGTGGAGAGTGAAATGATGAAGATATGTATGGTGTGTAGGAATTATGACCACATGACTGTGGAGAGTGAAATGATGAAGATATGTATGGTGTGTAGGAATTATGACCACATGACTGTGGAGAGTGAAATGATGAAGATATGTATGGTGTGTAGGAATTATGACCACATGACTGTGGAGAGTGAAATGATGAAGATATGTATGGTGTGTAGGAATTATGACCACATGACTGTGGAGAGTGAGGTGATGAAGATATGTATGGTGTGTAGGAGTGATGATTCATGACTGTGGAGAGTGAGGTGATGAAGATATGTATGGTGTGTTAGGAATTATGACCACATGACTGTGGAGAGTGTGGTGATGAAGATATGTATGGTGGTAGGAGTGATGATTCATGACTGTGGAGAGTGAGATGATGAAGATATGTATGGTGTGTAGGAGTGATGACTTCATGACTGTGGAGAGTGAGTGATGAAGATATGTATGGTGTCTAGGAGTGATGATTCATGACTGTGGAGAGTGAGGTGATGAAGATATGTATGGTGTGTAGGAATTATGACCACATGACTGTGGAGGAGTGAGATGATGAAGATATGTATGGTGTGTAGGAGTGATGACTTCATCACTGTGGAGAGTGAGATGATGAAGATATGTATGGTGTGTAGGAATTATTACTTCATCACTGTTGAGAGTGAGGTGATGAAGATATTTGTGGTGTGAAGGAATTATAGCTTAATGACTGTTGAGAGTGAGATGATGATGAAGATATAATGTGTAGTGTTTAGGAACGGCAACTTCAGGACCATTAAGGGTGAGATAAGCTAGGTATGTATGATGAATAGGAGTGGCAACTTCAGAACCATTTAGACTGAGATAAGCTAGGTATGTATGATGAATAGGAGTGGCAACTTCAAGACCATTGAGAGAGAGAGATGATCAAGATATGTGTGATGTTTAGGAACGGCAACTTCAGGACCATTGAGGGTGAGATAACCATGGTATGTGTGATGTGTAGGAATGGCAACTTCCAGACCATTGAGAGTGAGATAATTAAGGCGCTAGTGACAGCAGGTCTCATCCCTCAAGACCATGCTGATACACCACAGAAGGTAGGCAAATGTGGGTTTTGTCTGTGTGTACATTTCTGTGTTGTGTGTGTTCATGTGTCTGTATTGTGTGTGTGTGTGTGTGTGTGTGTGTGTTTGTGTGTGCGTATGTGTATGTGTGTATGTATGTGTGTGTGTGTGTGTGTGTGTGTGTGTGTGTGTGTGTGTGTGTGTGTGTGTGTGTGCATGTATGTCACTATGTGTGTGTGTGTGTGGAGGTGGAGGGGGGAGCAAGGAGGAGGGGGGAAGTATGTAGTTGAAATTTAAACATGAGACATAATTTCATGATATTTCAATTCAAGCAAGGAGGCCTCACATTGAACGAAGACACGAGCTTTTTGTCTGGCCATTTAGTATGCCAGATGTATGTAGGAGTTGTTTGGCCATTTGGTATGCCAGATGTATGCAGGAGTTGTTTGGCCATTTGGTATGCCAGATGTATGTAGGAGTTGTTTGGCCATTTAGTATGCCAGATGTATGTAGGAGTTGTCTGGGCATTTAGTATGCCAGATGTATGTAGGATGGTGTTGAAAGGAGTTGTTTGGCCATTTAGTATGCCAGATGTATGTAGGATGGTGTTGAAGGAGTTGTCTGGCCATTTAGTATGCCATATGTATGGTGTTGAAAGGAGTTGTTTGGCCATTTGGTATGCCAGATGTATGTAGGATGGTGTTGAAAGTTGTCTGGCCATTTAGTATGCCAGATGTATGTAGGATGGTGTTGAAAGTTGTCTGGCCATTTAGTATGCCAGATGTATGTAGGATGGTGTTGAAAGGAGTTGTCTGGCCATTTAGTATGCCAGATGTATGTAGGAGTTGTCTGGCCATTTAGTATGCCAGATGCATGTAGGATGGTGTTGAAAGTTGTCTGGCCATTTAATATGCCAGATGTATGTAGGATGGTGTTGAAAGGAGTTGTCTGGCCATTTAGTATGCCAGATGTATGTAGGAGTTGTCTGGCCATTTAGTATGCCAGATGTATGTAGGATGGTGTTGAAAGTTGTCTGGCCATTTAGTATGCCAGATGTATGTAGGATGGTGTTGAAAGGAGTTGTCTGGCCATTTAGTATGCCAGATGTATGTAGGAGTTGTCTGGTCATTTAGTATGCCAGATGCATGTAGGATGGTGTTGAAAGTTGTCTGGCCATTTAGTATGCCAGATGTATGTAGGATGGTGTTGAAAGGAGTTGTCTGGCCATTTAGTATGCCAGATGTATGTAGGATGGTGTTGAAAGTTGTCTGGCCATTTAGTATGCCAGATGTATGTAGGATGGTGTTGAAAGGAGTTGTCTGGCCATTTAGTATGCCAGATGTATGTAGGAGTTGTCTGGCCATTTAGTATGCCAGATGTATGTAGGATGGTGTTGAAAGGAGTAGGGGAAAATGGATACTGAAGTGAAAGGAGAAGAAAGATGTCTGAGTTAGAGGCAGAAAGGATGGGAGAAACAAAGGTCATTTCAGACAGGCTGACCAGTCCAGCTGTCACTAAGTGTAGTCACGAACACCCACAGTCACTCCCCCCAACAGTTATAGTGACATCAGAAAAGGGTTTCAGATCTGCCCAGGTGTGTCAGAATACAATGAAATGTAGATGCTGAGACTGCTGCGGCCACATGTGTGTCAGAATACAATGAAATGTGGATGCTGAGACTGCTGTGGGTCACATGCTGGAGTAGCCACACATGAAACTCAAACAATGATCGCTGAGAACAGTGATATTGATGCATCCCTTTTTAAATCAATACAATGATCGCTGAGAACAGTGATATTGATGCATCCCTTTTTAAATCAATACAATCATCATTGAGAACAGTGATATTGATGTATCCCTTTTTAAATCAATACAGTGAATACAATGATCGCTGAGAACAGTGATATTGATGTATCCCTTTTTAAATCAGTACAATCATCATTGAGAACAGTGATATTGATGTGTCCCTTTTTAAATCAGTACAATCATCATTGAGAACAGTGATATTGATGTATCCCTTTTTAAATCAGTACAATCATCATTGAGAACAGTGATATTGATGTATCCCTTTTTAAATCAGTACAGTCATCATTGAGAACAGTGATATTGATGTATCCCTTTTTAAATCAATACAATGATCGCTGAGAACAGTGATATTGATGTATCCCTTTTTAAATCAATACAATGATCGCTGAGAACAGTGATATTGATGTATCCCTTTTTAAATCAATACAATGATCGCTGAGAACAGTGATATTGATGTATCCCTTTTTAAATCAATACAATGATCGCTGAGAACAGTGATATTGATGTATCCCTTTTTAAATCAGTACAATCATCATTGAGAACAGTGATATTGATGTATCCCTTTTTAAATCAGTACAATCATCATTGAGAACAGTGATATTGATGTATCCCTTTTTAAATCAATACAATGATCACTGAGAACAGTGATATTGATGTATCCCTTTTTAAATCAATACAATGATCGCTGAGAACAGTGATATTGATGTATCCCTTTTTAAATCAATACAATGATCGCTGAGAACAGTGATATTGATGTATCCCTTTTTAAATCAGTACAATCATCATTGAGAACAGTGATATTGATGTATCCCTTTTTAAATCAGTACAATCATCATTGAGAACAGTGATATTGATGTATCCCTTTTTAAATCAATACAATGATCGCTGAGAACAGTGATATTGATGTATCCCTTTTTAAATCAATACAATGATCGCTGAGAACAGTGATATTGATGTATCCCTTTTTAAATCAATACAATGATCGCTGAGAACAGTGATATTGATGTATCCCTTTTTAAATCAATACAATGATCGCTGAGAACAGTGATATTGATGTATCCCTTTTTAAATCAATACAATGATCGCTGAGAACAGTGATATTGATGTATCCCTTTTTAAATCAATACAATGATCGCTGAGAACAGTGATATTGATGTATCCCTTTTTAAATCAATACAGTGATCGCTGAGAACAGTGATATTGATGCATCCCTTTTTAAATCAATACAATAATCGCTGAGAACAGTGATATTGATGCATCCCTTTTTAAATCAATACAATCATCATTGAGAACAATGATATTGATGTATCCCTTTTTAAATCAATACAATCATCACTGAGAACAGTAATATTGATGTTTCCCTTTTTAAATCAATACAATGATCACTGAGAACAGTGATATTGATGTATCCCTTTTTAAATCAATACAATCATCATTGAGAACAGTGATATTGATGTATCCCTTTTTAAATCAATACAATCATCATTGAGAACAGTGATATTGATGTATCCCTTTTTAAATCAATACAATGATCACTGAGAACAGTGACATTGATGTATCCCTTTTTAAATCAATACAATCATAATTGTGAACAGTAATATTGACGTATCCCTTTTTAAATCAATACATGCAATCATCATTGAGATCAGTAATATTGATGTATCCCTTTTAAATTTTTAAATCAATACAATCATCATTGAGAACAGTGATATTGACGTATCCCTTTTTAAATCAATACAATCATCATTGAGAACAGTAATATTGATGTATCCCTTTTTAAATCAATACAATCATCATTGAGAACAGTGATATTGACGTATACCTTTTTAAATCAATACAATCATCATTGAGAACTGTGATATTGACGTATCCCTTTTTAAATCAATACAATCATCATTGAGAACAGTAATATTTTTATCCTTTTTTGAATTGATATGGTCATCACTGAGAACAGCAATAATTATATTTATTCCTTTTTGAATTAATGTGGTCACCGTTGAGAACAGTAATATTGATATATTCCTTTTCAAATTAATACGATCGCTGAGAAAAGTAATATTGAATATATCCCTTTTTAGATTAAAACGGACATCACTGAGAACAATGACATTGATTTATCCCTTTTTAAATTAATATGATCACTGTTTAAGTGTAATGTGTTTGTTATGTGGTTCAGATGTCCCTGCAAAGAGCAGCTCGCACTGATAAGAATGTGTCAGCTGTGGGCAACGTCCTGTCTCTGAAGATAAGTATCCTAACTCTCTGTACCTTGGTAGTGTGGATAGTCTTCTGTCTCTGAAGATAAGTATCCTAACTCTCTACCTTGGTAGTGTGAGCAATGTCCTGTCTCTGAAGATAAATATCCTAACTCTCTACCTTGGTAGTGTGAACAATGTTCTGTCTCTAAGTATCTTAACTCTCTACCTTGGTAGTGTGAGCAATGTTCTGTCTCTGAAGATAAGTATACTAACTCTCTCTACCTTGGTAGTGTGAGCAATGTCCTGTCTCTGAAGATAAATATCCTAACTCTCTACCTTGGTAGTGTGAACAATGTTCTGTCTCTGAAGATAAATATCCTAACTCTCTACCTTGGTAGTGTGAGCAATGTTCTGTCTCTGAAGATAGGTATCTTATCTCTCTACCTTGGTAGTGTGAACAATGTTCTGTCTCTGAAAATAAATATCCTAACTCTCTACCTTGGTAGTGTGAGCAATGTCCTGTCTCTGAAGATAAATATCCTAACTCTCTACCTTGGTAGTGTGAGCAATGTCCTGTCTGAAGATAAATATCCTAACTCTCTACCTTGGTAGTGTGAGCAATGTTCTGTCTCTGAAGATAGGTATCTTATCTCTCTACCTTGGTAGTGTGAACAATGTTCTGTCTCTGAAGATAAATATCCTAACTCTCTACCTTGGTAGTGTGAGCAATGTCCTGTCTCTGAAGATAAATATCCTAACTCTCTACCTTGGTAGTGTGAGCAATGTCCTGTCTCTGAAAAAACATATCCTAATTGTCTGTACCTTGGTAATGTGAGCAATATTCTGTATCAGAAGATAAGTATCCTAAGTCTCTACCTTGGTAGTGTGGGCAGTGCTCTGTCTTTAAAGATAAGTGTACTAATTCTCAAACTTATTAGTGTGGACAGTGTTCTGTCCGAGAAGATAAGTTTCCTAACTCTCTAAATTGGTAATGTGAACAATGTCTTGTCTCTGAAGATAAGTATTTTAACTGTCTACCTTGGTAGTGTAGGCAGTGTTCTGACTCTGAAGATAAGCATCCTAACTCTCCCTACTTTTGTAGTGTGGGCAATGTCTCATAAGATAATTATCCTAACTCTGTCTACCCTGGTAGTTTGGGCAAAATCTTGTCTCTGAGGATAAGTGTCCTAACTCTCTACCTCAGTAGTGTGGGCAGTGTTCTGTCTCTGAAGATAAGTATCCTAACTCTCTACCTTGGTAGTGTTAGCAATGTTTTGTCTCTGAAGATAAGTATCCTAACTCTCTACCTTGGTAGTGTGGTCAATGTCTTTTCTCTGAAGATAAGTATCCAAACTCTACCTTGGTAGTGTGGGCAATGTCCTGTCTCTGAAGATAAGTGTCCTAACTCTCCCTACCTTTGAGGTGTGGGCAGTGTCCTGTCTCTGAAGACAAGTATCCTAAATCTCTCTACATTGATAGTGTGGATAATGTTCTGTCTCTGAAGGTAAGTATCCTAACTCTACCTTGATAGTGTGGGCAGTGTCCTATCTCTGAAGATAAGTATCCTAACTCTCTCTATCTATGTAGTAAGGGCAGTGTCCTGCCTCTAAAGATAAGTATCCTAAATCTCTGCCTTGGTAGTGTGGGCAGTGTCCTGTCTCTGAAGATAAGTATCCTAGCTCTATCTACCTTGACAGTGTAGGCAATGTTCTGCCTCTGAAGATAAGTATCCTAACTCTATCTACCTTGACAGTGTAGGCAGTGTTCTGCCTCTGAAGATAAGTATCCTAACTCTATCTACCTTGACAGTGTAGGCAATGTTCTGCCTCAGAAGATAAGTATCCTAACTCTAGCTTGGTAGTGTGGGCAGTGTCCTGTCTCTGAAGATAAGTGTCCTAACTCTCCCTACCTTTGTAGTGTGGGTAATGTCCTGTCTCTGATCTGAAGATAAGTATCCTAACTCTCTCTATCTTGATAGTATGGGCAATGTTCTGTCTCTAAAGATAAGTATCCTAACTCTACCTTGGTAGTGTTGGCAATATCATGTCTCTGTGGGCAGTGTTCTGTCTCTGAAGATAAGTATCCTAACTCTACCTTGGTAGTGTTGGCAATATCATGTCTCTGACAATCATAAGTATCCATACTCATTTTACCTTGTGGTATGGGCAGTGTCCTGTCTCTGAAGATAAGTATCCTCACTACCTTGTCGAATGGGCAATGTCTTGTCTCTAAAGTAAGTATTCTAGCTCTCTGCCTCCGTAGTGTTGGCAAAGTCCAGTCTCTGAAGATAAGTATCCTAACTCTCTACCATGGTAGTGTGGGCAATGTCCTGTCTCTGAAGATAAGTATCCTCACTACCTTGTCGAATGGGCAATGTCTTGTCTCTAAAGTAAGCATTCTAGCTCTCTGCCTCCGTAGTGTTAGCAAAGTCCAGTCTCTGAAGATAAGTATCCTAACTCTCTACCATGGTAGTGTGGGCAATGTCCTGTCACTGAAGATAAGTATCCTGTCTACCTTGTTAGTACGGGCAATGTCTTGTCTTTGAAGATAAGTATCCTAACTCTCTATCTTGATAGTATAGGCAATGTCCTGTCTCTGAAGATAAGTATCCTGACTACTTTGGTAGTAAAAAAAGATAAGTATCCTAACTCTCTCTCTTGACAGTGTAGGCAATGTCCTGTCTCTGAAGATAAGTATCCTGACTACTTTGGTAGTATGGGCAATGTCTTTTCTCTGAAGATAAGTATCCTAACTCTACTTTTGCAGTGTAGGCAATGTCCTGTCTCTGAAGATAAGCATCCTAACTCTCTTCCTTGGCAATGTGGGCAATGTCTGTCTCTGAAGGTAAGTATCCTCGCTACCTTTGTGGTATGGGCAATTTCTTGCCTCTGAAGGTAAGTATTCTGTCTACTTTGGTAGTGTGAGCAATGTCCTGTCTCTGAAGATAAGTATCTGTTACAATTTAAAAGGGAGACAAGAGAGGAGGAACTTTCACGAAAGACGTTCTAGCAATAATGACGAGTTGCAAGCCTCCGTTTATTTATCGCTTTTGGATCTCTGTATTTTTGGTCAGTGTATTGTCATTGTTGATTCATTTAAAACATTTGGAAAGTGAACGTATGCCTAATTGTTTAGTTTTGTTTTTGGATCGATTGATAATGCGTTAGTAATATTCGAGATTATGTTAGAATGTTCACCAGGTCTCCATAATTTGCTAGTGCATTACTGAAGGTTTGAGAATGTCGTAAAAGCTGATCAAATCACATTCGCATAAGCTTGTCGCGATTTCAGTGGTTGAGCCGATGTCCAGAATATTCTAGAAAAGAATGATTGAGTATGTTCAAGAATATTCTTTAGATAACATATAAAAGGATGAGAGCTGTGCTACTGAGGGAGAGAGAAATGAGATTTGTTGAAAAGTTTAGTCATTATTGAGTCTAAGTGTTTGAGTCTTCACTTAGTTTGAGTCTATTCGACGAAAAGCTGCCATTAGTAGAATATTGGCTGTTGCATGTATGATTGAGTTCATGTGCAACTTATTGAACCTGAAGGACAGTGGATTCTTCATGGGTTTTTTTTATTCCTATATTCTTCAACGTTTGTAAATAAAAGGATCCTCTTCGTTTCAATACCGCTTGGTGTATTTTGTTGTCTGCAGACTGAACACCTACCACAGGATCTACAACGAACTGTTGCAAGCTGCTGCACTTACCTTGTACAGAGGAAGTCAGCAGTTTAGCGTATAACAGTATCCTAACTCTGCATTGGTACAAAATCTGTAAGAGGTGGGAGGGTTTGCTTGAAAGTAAATGTGTATAAAGTCTGTAAGGGGAGAGAGTGTTTATTGAAGTAAATGTGTATAGAATCTGTAAAAAGAGATAGTGTGTGTGTGTGTGTGTGTGTGTGTGTGTGTGTGTGTGTGTGTGTGTGTGTGTGTGTGTGTGTGTGTGTATGCGTGTGTGTGTGTGTATGCATGCACAATTTATTCCTTATTTTGTGCATGTGATTGATGTACCGTACATCGTCTTTATTGTTTGCCAGTGATTGATATGCATTATTTACTCTTTATTATATGCCTATTATTGATTCACAGTTTATAACCTTTATTGCATGGATGTGCTTGGTGTTTACTGTGCATTTTTCTGTTCACATGTTGTATCAGGATGGAGTGTCGGAAAAAATCAACCGCCACCTGCCTCCAGCCATCCGAGTCATTGGTAATTAACTTTTGTGCCAGATCTAAAGACACACAATCACAGCTGCTAAGTGCTTTCTTTGTGGCATACAATGCTGTGATTTCATGGAAAATGCTAGGCTGATGCACTCTATGACAAAATCGGGGCAAAAAGAAAAAAGAAAGAAAAGAAAAGTAAATTTCAGAAAAGAAAAGTAAATTTCACATTTCTGTTAGGAGGGGATGAAAAAGTGGAAGGAAAATTGCTAAAGATTATCATGATTTTGCTGTCTTGTTGATTTTTTTGTTGTCGGACATTTTTATTTTTCTGTGGGCTCTGCCAATACCACACAATAACTGGCAAAATGTTCATCTTTTCAATCCACCATCATGAGGTGTGTGGAATGAAGTGTGACTAAAACAGAGTGAAAGTGCTATCGAGTTGTCACATCGCATTTGAGTGCTATGCATGAATTTGGAATGCTATGCTTACAGTATCAGAGTGGTATACTTTGTGGCTGTGAGGCCTTAACACCTGTACATAATGAGTACCTTCAACCTGTCATCTATGTTTACAGTATCAGAGTGGTATACTTTGTGGCTTGAGGCCTTAACACCTGTACATAATGAGTACCTTCAACCTGTCATCTATGTTTACAGTATCAGAGTGGTATACTTTGTGGCTGTGAGGCTTTAACACCTGTACATAATGAGTACCTTCAACCTGTCATCTATATGTTTACAGTATCAGAGTGGTATACTTTGTGGCTTGAGGCCTTAACACCTGTACATAATGAGTACCTTCAACCTGTCATCTAACAGTATCAGAGTGGTATACTTTGTGACTGTGAGGCCTTAACACCTGTACATAATCTTCTTTCTTCTTCTTTGTTATCTGCCCGCCTTCATCGAGTTGAAGATTCTGGCATCAACAAGGGGGGTTCCGGTTTGCTGCATGGACAGTGGGCAGGGGAAGTGGGGGCCACCACACTCACTATTTCAGGCCTCTAACCATACTTTGGTAGGCCCTACTTTGGAGTGGGTGGGAAGGGTTTGTACTCTAGGCATGGGGTGGGAGGGGATGGGTCGGGGAGATGGGGGCGGGGAGTGGGGGTGGTGAATGGGGAGTGGGGGGGGGGGGGGGGGCCAAATCAGAGGTAGGACTGAAAGTCCACCACCGAGGCTGATTGAATTGCCTCAGGTGGGAGCTTATTAAACTCCCTGGTGGTGCGGGGAAAGGAGTGTTTTCTATAGTTCCTGCTATTGGACTCCAAGGCATACTGGTGCTCATGAAAGTGTCGAGTGGCGTATCCAGTTTTCAGGAGTCTTGGCGCATGATTGGTTTCGATTGTGATGTCACCATGGTGGTATTTGTACAGTGTTGTCAGGCGGATTCTTCTTCGCTGATCTTCCAGTGATGTCCATTTCAGTTGGTCAAGCATTTTTCCCACGCTCGATGTTTGGCGGTAGCGGTTTACTACCCAGCGGGCAGCCCTCCTCTGGATCTTCTTGAGGGACTGTATATTATTGTCAGTGTGCGGGTCCCAAACTTCACACGCATATTCCAGCTGGGGGCGCACCATGGTCTTGTATGCTTGGTCTTTGGTGGAGATGGAGCCGACCTTTAAGTTTCGTCGCAGGAAGCCAAGGGTCTTGCTGGCTTTCGTGGCGACGTTGTTTGTGTGTTTCTTCCAGCTGAGGTCGGTGGAGATGGTGACACCGAGGTACTTGGCATCGCTGGAAGACTTTAGTGGGTGGTCTCTCAGATGGTATGTATTTTGCCATCGCTTGCCAAAGTCTAGCGCCTCACACTTGTCCGGGTGGAAGGACATCAGCCACTTTTCTTCCCAGTCAGCAAGTTTGTCCAGGTCTCTCTGCAGATCGTGCTGGTCGGCGGCTCTGGTGATTGTCTTGTGACAGGCCGTGTCATCTGCAAAGAGCTGTACGGTGGAGGTCAGGCCCTTGGGGAGATCATTAATATAAAGCAGGAAGAGGCATGGGCCGAGGACAGAGCCCTGGGGGACTCCTGACTCTACAGACACGAAGGTGGAGGTGACGCCGTCAACAACAACTGCTTGCCTCCTGTCGCTTAGGAAGCTCTGGATGCAGTTGTTGATACTGCCGGTGATTCCATAGTGCTGTAGTTTGTGGGTCAGGAGTGAGTGGGACACCTTGTCAAAGGCCTTCGCAAAGTCCATGACTAGCATGTCTGTTTGCTTGCCTTTCTCCCTGCAGTAGGTGATCTCATCCACAAGGCCTAACAGCTGGCTGACACAGGACCGCTGCTTTCTAAAGCCATGCTGTTCCCTGCAGAGGATGTTATTGCTCTCTGCGAAGTCCATGATGTTGTGGACAATGATATGCTCCAGCACCTTTCCAGGTACGCTGGTCAGAGAGATGGGGCGGTAGTTAGCTGGTCTGTACCGTTCGCCTTTTTTGAAGATGGGCGAGACATGGGCGGTCCTCCAGTCCAACGGAACAGTGCCAGAGTTGATGGAGGACTGGAACAACAGCGTAAGGGCGGGTGCGAGTTCGCTGGCGAGCTCTTTCAGGACTCTGGGGGTGATGCCGTCTGGGCCGGGGGCCTTCCTGGACTTCAGGTTCCTCAGCAACTTCTTGACGCCCTCTTCCCTGATGGTGATGGTGCTGCACGTTGGTCCATCGGTATTTGGGCTGAGCCCTGTCCTGGCTTCAAAGTCTTCAGGAGTGCAGGGTGCCCTCTTGCAGAATGCCGACTGAAATTGGCAATTTAGGATCTCAGCCTGACCCTGGGCGTCCGTTACAAGGCGGCCATCAACTTTCAGGGGAGAGACGTTTGAAGATTCCGTCTTCTTGGCTTTCATGTAGCCCCAGAACGCCTTGGAGACTCTGCCACCATCTTTTGTGCTGTCCTCGATGAGACGAGCTGTATGGATCCAGTAATTTCTGCGAAGTTGGCGCTGGACTTGACGCTTCAGCTGTTTAAGTTCCTGAAGGTGTCCTGGGTCGCCAGACTTCTTACACCTCTTGTAGGCTCTGTCTCTCTTACGGATGAGTGCTTTTGTCTTGTAGTCCACCCAGGGCTTCCCGTACTTGGCCTTTGGAGTAATGTGCGGGATATGGGAGTGGATGATCTGGTGCAGCCCATCCCTAAACGCAGTCCAGATCTCCTCAGTGTCACTGCTGGTGTCGAAGGAGGCAAGGATGGAGTCCGCGAGTTCAGCAGCAGCAGTGTGTAGTGCAGGCCAGTTTGCTCGCTTGTAGCAGGGGACAAGCCTCCTGGTGTTGTTGCGTCGCTCTGGCTGAATCTGGAACTCCATGTAGACTGCACAATGATCAGAGATTCCCGGAACTCCTTCAGTGCGTGGGACCAGTGTGGGGAAATTGGTTACAAAGAGGTCGAGGGTGTTATTCTCTCTGGTGGGGAAGGTGACCATCTGCTGTAACCCCTGGTCGTTGAGGAGGTCCAGGAACTGTGTGTGCAGTCTGGGGTAGACACTGGGAGTCTTGAGGCTGCATGTTGTCCAGTCGAGGGAGGGCAGGTTGAAATCGCCCCCGATCACCACGTAGGCGTTGAGGGAGGAGACACGCTGGACTGACGCTGACAAACGATTTAGGCTGTCCTCATCTCCATCGTCCGGTTTGTAGTAGGCAGCAGCCAGGAGGTCTTTCCTTCCTTTCAGCTTTATTTTGGCCCACACAAGCTCACAGTCAGGGACGGTCAGCTCAGGAACCTTGTAGCTGGTCAAGTGATCGGCAACTGCGACTAGGCAACCTCCACCCTCACGGTTTCTGTCACACCTCCACACTTTATAGTAGGGCGGCAGGATTTCGCTGTCGGCAATGCTGCTATCGAGCCTCGTCTCTGTTACAAAGATAACGTCCGGTCTGGTGGTCTCAATCAGGTTCAACATACCTGGAAGGTTTTTCACACAGGATCGGGCGTTTACATTCAAGAAACGGAGAGGGCGATTTTTCTGCTTATTCTGGTAGGCCTGTCTGGTTGGTGTGGAGGAGTGGAGTGGCCTGAAGGTGGTGCCCTTGGGAGACAGTAGGGAGGAGTCGAGGAACAGAGTCGTTTTCCTACGTCATGTAGGTCAAAAGCTGTCAAGCTGTAGTTTGCACAGTCACATACTAAACATTTCCATATAATGTCAGATGCTCCTAGTTGTTCATATGAGTCTCCAATGCTCTGACAATCGGCATGGAACCATTGGCCACACCCTTCACATGCGACCCCACGGTCGAAACTTGTGACAGGCTTGTTGCACGTACCACAGTGGTAGCTAGAAAGTTCTGTCAGGGTGGCTGCATCATGGGTCATGGACTCACGGCTGACTGTCTTGAGCATGCTGACAAGGATGGTAGTGATAGTGATGGCACAAGATAGAAATTGCATCCTTAATGTGGGGTAAGAGACATGAGCATCAGCCGGGTGATAACATTTTCATTGTGAGAGGCAAACTGGAACATACTCACAGTCAGCAGGCTATACAGGTGCAGGTGTTGTTTGATGGCTGGCAGCAATGGGAAGCTTCGATGTTTGAAGCAGACAATGTGTTTCTAATTGGATTTGCTAGGTGGAGAAGCAAAAAGATGGTTGGTGATAATCACTGGAGTTCAGTCACATACGATGTAAACACACAATGGCGCCATCTTGGATAGTGGGTCAAGTCTGAGAGGAGGGATCTTGAACTTCTTTTCTAGCTTTGTCAGGGGGAAAACTATGCTAGTCATGAACTTTTTTGGCTACAAAAACAGGAAAAAAGTGGCACATACACAAGGGATAAAACCTTTCTCAAGTAGAAAAACAAGAAACAAGAAAAAATTAGGTTTGATTTGAGCACTGACTACGAAACACAGCTGCACTGATGACCCGGAACTGGAAGTACCTTCAACTTGTCATCTATGTTTACAGTATCAGAGGGGTATACTTTGTGGCTGTGGGACCTTAACACCTGTACATAATGAGTACCTTCAACCTGTCATCTATGTTTACAGTATCAGAGTGGTATACTTTGTGGCTTGAGGCCTTAACACCTGTACATAATGAGTACCTTCAACCTGTCATCTCTCTTGAAGTACTTCTGAAAGTACTACATGAACAGCTTAGATCTTACAGATCTGTAATGTTATAAAGGTGGTAAAATTGCAAACTAAGCCACTTAGGTATGTCATTTCTGTGTTTATATTTCTAGAAGAACAGAGTTAGCATCAGGAACAGTCATGTCCATGTCAGTACTAGTTAACAACCTAGATGTTTAATTACCACACAATTACGTCTTCTGAGAGCACAGATATAGCATCATAAATCATCGTTGGTGTATTATTTAATGTGAAAGTCCAAGTCATAACATCATAGATAGTCATTGGTGTAATATTTAATGTAAAACTAAAAGTCCAAATCATAACATCATAAATAGTCATTAGTGTATTATTTAATGGAAAAGTCCAAATCATAACATCATAGATTGTCATTGGTGTATTATTTAATGGAAAAGTCCCAGACATAACATCATAGATTGTCATTGGTGTATTATTTAATGGAAAAGTCCAAATCATAACATCATAGATTGTCATTGGTGTATTATTCAATGTAAAAGTCCAAGTCATAACATCATAGATAGTCATTGGTGATGTGAAAGTCCACGTCACAACATCATAGATGATCACTGGTGGATTATTCAGTGTGAAAGTCCACGTCATAACATCATAGATAGTCACTGGTGGATTATTCAATGTGAAAGTCCACGTCCAGACCTCTGGTGGTCAGTCTAAGCGTCCAAACCTCTGGTGGTCAATCTAAGCGCCATCGTTCATCAGGTTGTGTGCGGACCACGCAGGGCTTCGACAGCAAGAACCACTGCACTGCCCGCACCTACAAGTACATGTTACCCACGTATTCCTTCGCCCCGGTGGAAAAGGTAGGTCCTGACTAGCCACCACCAATCACAGAATAAGACAGTACCGATTGCTCATGTATTCCTCCACCCCAGTTGAAAAAGTGTATTCTTACAGATGACCACCACTCACAGATAAGACAATACATATTATCCACATATTCCTTCACCCAGTGTATCCTTGATGGTGACCATCAGTCAAGAGTTACAGAGTTAAACAGTAACTGTTACCAACATATTCCTTCACTCCAGTGGAAGAAGTTTGACCATTCTGATGTTGAGCAGTCACAGAATAAGACAGGGGTCTTGGGATTTCTGGGCTTTCTTTTTAATAGCTCTTTTGCTTTGGATTATACAATGTTACCAAGGTGTATTTGATGTTCTGTCAAGATATTCATTTGGATCTTACCCATTCCTCCTAGTAAATTATTTTCTCAAAATCCATTGGTCTAGTTGCTGTGTCCAAGATCAGTTGTGAATTATTCCTGTCATGTCCAAGCCTAGTTGTGAACTATTCCTGTCATATCTAAGACTAGTTGTGAACTAATATGTCAAGGGCCAATGGTGAATTATTTCTATCATGTCAAAGATCATAATAAACTATTCCTGTCGTGTCTAATACCAATACTGAACTATTCCTGGGACCAGTGGTGATCTATAGTTATTGTGCAGTTTGATCAGTGTACAGTTTGCCCAGAAAGAATGCCTCTGTTTAGGATTCAGACTCGGACATAAAACTGAATCAGCCTCAGCCTGTCATTGATGAGTGTGGACTGTGTGTGCCTGTACTGTCTGATGATCGGCTCATGCCATGAAGGCAGGGTGAAGGTCATTGATGAGTGTGGACTGTGTGTGCCTGTACTGTCTGATG
This sequence comes from Conus ventricosus, assembly GCA_018398815.1. Classification (NCBI taxonomy): domain Eukaryota; kingdom Metazoa; phylum Mollusca; class Gastropoda; order Neogastropoda; family Conidae; genus Conus; species Conus ventricosus. Next base: position 8,779,007 of record CM031597.1, read on the forward strand.
ATCGGCTCATGCCATGAAGGCAGGGTGAAGGTCATTGATGAGTGTGGACTGTGTGTGCCTGTACTGTCTGATGATCGGCTCATGCCATGGAGGCAGGGTGAAGGTCATTGATGAGTGTGGACTGTGTGTGCCTGTACTGTCTGATGATCGGCTCATGCCATGGAGGCAGGGTGAAGGTCATTGATGAGTGTGGACTGTGTGTGCCTGTACTGTCTGATGATCGGCTCATGCCATGGAAGCAGGGTGAAGGTCATTGATGAGTGTAGACTGCGTGTGTACTGTCTGATGATCAGCTCATGCCATGGAGGCAGGGTGAAGGTCATTGATGAGTGTAGACTCTGTGTGTACTGTCTGATGATTGGCTCATGCCATGGAGGCAGGGTGAAGGTCATTGATGAGTGTAGACTGTGTGTGTACTGTCTGATGATCAGCTCATGCCATGGAGGCAGGGTGAAGGTCATTGATGAGTGTAGACTGCGTGTGTACTGTCTGATGATCAGCTCATGCCATGGAGGCAGGGTGAAGGTCATTGATGAGTGTAGACTGTGTGTGTACTGTCTGATGATTGGCTCATGCCATGGAAGCAGGGTGAAGGTCATTGATGATAGGCTCATACCATGGAGGCAGGGTGAAGGTCATTGATGATAGGCTAATACCATGGAAGCAGGGTAAAGGTCATTGATGAGTGTAGACTGTGTGTGTACTGTCTGATGATCGGTTCATACCATGGAGGCAGGGTGAAGGTCATTGATGATCGGATCATACCATGGAGGCAGGGTGAAGGTCATTGATGAATGTAGACTGTGTGTGTACTGTCTGATGATTTGCTTAAGCCATGGAGGCAGGGTGAAGGTCGTTGATGATCAGCTCAAGCCATGGAAGCAGGGTGAAGGTCGTTGATGATCAGCTCAAGCCATGGAAGCAGGGTGAAGGTCATTGATTAGTGTGGACTGTGTGTGTACTGTCTGATGATCGGCTCATACCAAGGAGGCAGGGTGAAAGTCATTGATGATCGGCTCATACCAAGGAGGCAGGGTGAAGGTCATTGATGATCGGCTCACACCAAGGAGGCAGGGTGAAGATCATTGATGAGTGTGGATTTTGTCTGTGTTGTCTGATGATCGGCTCATGCCATGGAAGCAGGGTGGAGGTCATTGATGATCGGCTCATGCCATGGAAGCAGGGTGGAGGTCATTGATGATCGGCTCATACCATGGAAGCAGGGTGGAGGTCATTGATGATCATCTCATACCATGGAAGCAGGGTGAAGGTCATTGATGATCGGCTCATACCATGGAAGCAGGGTAGAGGTCATTGAATGATGAGTGTGGACTGTGTTTGTACTGTCTAATGATCGGCTCATGCAGCAAGTGAAGGTAATTGATGATCAGCTCATGCCATGGAAGCAGGGTGGAGGGAGAGTGAGGGTAGCCCTCATGCACTGCACATGGATTTAATAACGATGACAGAACAAGGGAAACAGGTCAAAACTATTACCCACAATACCCCAAGGAGACAATGATTATCAGATTCTGACTGTGACAGCGATTACTGTCTCACCATTCATTCATATTGACGTTGGTTTTTCTGTTGCATGTTAGAGATGAGAAGGCGGTGGAGGGGAGAAAGAAAGGAGGTGGGTGTTAGGCAGTGTTGTCCATGTACATTATTACTGTAGCATTCATATCTTGGACTAATGTGTTTCACTTTGTTTTCAGTTTATTACGAAAGATTACAGACTCCCAGGTGAGTTTTTGTTTTACCCGCATTTTTAAATGATGTGAGTTGTTGTGTCTCATGTGTCGCTGACTAACCATATCAGAAAGGCACACCTGCGTTTTGCTCTGTCTACCTAATGGCTTATCACTGTCTTCCATCCCCTCCTTGTGTCCTAGAACTTTCCTCCCATCTCCCTAATTTCTTGCAACTTTTTCTTCGGTATATCTAATGCCTTTTCCCTGTCTTCCTAACTTCTTATAACTTTTCCCTCTGTCTTCCTAACTTCTTATAACTTTTCCCCCTGTCTTCCTAACTTCTTATAACTTTTCCCTCTGTCTTCCTAACTTCTTATAACTTTTCCCTCTGTCTTCCTAACTTCTTATAACTTTTCCCTCTGTCTTCCTAACTTCTTATAACTTTTTCCTCACTCCTCCAAACGTTTTTATAACATTTTTCTTCGTCTTCATTATTTCGTTGTTTTTTTTTCTCTGTCTTATAAAATGCATGTAATTTGTCCTTCGTCCTCATACTAGATTTGTTATCCAATAATTTGTTCATATGTCTTCATTTGTTGCACATATATTAAAGAGTTCTTCATTAGTGACTTAAATTTGTGACAACCTTAGAACTTTGTCCACTAACTCCTCATCTGCATGTCCACTGTTGTCATTGTTCCTTGTCACTTTGTCCTCGTCATGAAAATTCCTGTTATTTTTTCATATGTCTTCATTGGTTACTTTTGTTGTTTACTAATGTCTTTATTAGTGCTTTGTGTTTTCTGTCTAGCTTTAGAAACTTTTGTTGTTTACTAAGGTCTTCATTAGTGCTTTGCGTTTTCTGTCTAGCTTTAGAAACTTTTGTTGTTTACTAAGGTCTTCATTAGTGCTTTGCGTTTTCTGTCTAGCTTTAGAAACTTTTGTTGTTTACTAAGGTCTTCATTAGTGCTTTGCGTTTTCTGTCTAGCTTTAGAAACTTTTGTTGTTTACTAAGGTCTTCATTAGTGCTTTGTGTTTTCTGTCTAGCTTTAGAAACTTTTGTTGTTTACTAAGGTCTTCATTAGTGCTTTGTGTTTTCTGTCTAGCTTTAGAAACTTTTGTTGTTTACTAAGGTCTTCATTAGTGCTTTGCGTTTTCTGTCTAGCTTTAGAAATGGGGGTGACTGCAGGTGGAAATGGAAACAGTAGCACAGACAGAATGACTGCGCTGGGAATAAAGAGGTGTCTTTACTGACTGCATGGAATAAAGATGTGTGTTCACTGACTGCATGGAACAGTAGCACAGACAGAATGACTGCGCTGGGAATAAAGATGTGTCTTCACTGACTGCATGGAACAGTAGCACAGACAGAATGACTGCATGGAATAAAGAGGTGTCTTCACTGACTGCATGGAACAGTAGCACAGACAGAATGACTGCATGGAATAAAGAGGTGTCTTCACTGACTGCATGGAACAGTAGCACAGACAGAATGACTGCGCTGGGAATAAAGAGGTGTCTTCACTGACTGCATGGAACAGTAGCACAGACAGAAGACTGCGCGGGAATAAAG
>CM031597.1:8782373-8812834 GCA_018398815.1 Conus ventricosus
GATCTTTAAGGGCCTTGTTCTAATGTTGTAGGTGATGATCACTGAGGGTCTTGTTCTAATGTAGTGGGTGATGATCTCTAAGGGCCTTGTTCTAATGTGGTGGGTGATGATCTCTGAGGGCCTTGTTCTGATGTGACAGGTGATGATCTCTAAGGGCCTTTTTCTAATGTGGTGGGTGATGATCTCTAAGGGCCTTGTTCTAATGTGTGGGTGATGATCTCTAAGGGCCTTGTTCTAATGTGGTGGGTGATGATCTCTAAGGGCCTTGTTCTAATGTGGGTGATGATCTCTAAGGGCCTTGTTCTAATGTGCTGGGTGATGATCTCTGAGTGCCTTGTTCTAATATGGTGGGTGATGATCTCTAAAGGCCTTGTTCTAATGTGGTGTGTGATTATCTCTAAGGGTCTTGTTCTAATGTGGTGGGTGATGATCTCTAAGGGCCTTGTTCTAATGTGGGTGATGATCTCTAAGGGCCTTGTTCTAATGTGGTGGGTGATGATCTCTGAGGGCCTTGTTCTAATGTGGGTGGTGATGATCTCTGAGGGCCTTGTTCTAATGTAGTGGGTGATGATCTCTAAGGGCCTTGTTCTAATGTAGTGGGTGATGATCTCTAAGGGCCTTGTTCTAATGTGGTGGGTGATGATCTCTAAGGGCCTTGTTCTAATGTGGTGGGTGATGATCTCTAAGGGCCTTGTTCTAATGTGGTGGGTGATGATCACTGAGGGCCTTGTTCTAATGTGGTGGGTGATGATCACTGAGGGCCTTGTTCTAATGTGGTGGGTGATGATCTCTAAGCGCATTGTTCTAATGTGGTGGGTGATGATCTCTAAGGGCCTTGTTCTAATGTGGTGGGTGATGATCACTGAGGGCCTTGTTCTAATGTGGTGGGTGATGATCTCTAAGGGCCTTTTTCTAATGTGATGGGTGATGATCTCTAAGGGCCTTGTTCTAATGTGGTGGGTGATGATCTCTAAGGGCCTTGTTCTAATGTGGTGGGTGATGATCACTGAGGGCCTTGTTCTAATGTGGTGGGTGATGATCTCTATGGGCCTTGTTCTAATGTGGTGGGTGATGATCACTGAGGGCCTTGTTCTAATGTGGTGGGTGATGATCACTGAGGGCCTTGTTCTAATGTGGTGGGTGATGATCTCTAAGGGCCTTGTTCTAATGTGGTGGGTGATGATCTCTAAGGGCCTTGTTCTAATGTAGTGGGTGATGATCTCTAAGGGCCTTGTTCTAATGTGGGTGATGATCTCTAAGGGCCTTGTTATGATGTGGCAGGTGATGATCTCCAAGGGCCTTGTTCTAATGTGTGGGTGATGATCTCTAAGGGCCTTGTTCTAATGTGGTAGGTGATGATCTCTGAGGGCCTTGTTCTAATGTGGTGCGTGATGATCTCTAAGAGCCTTGTTCTAATGTGGTGGGTGATGATCTCTAAGGGCCTTGTTCTAATGTAGTGGGTGATGATCTCTAAGTGCCTTGTTCTAATGTGGTGGTTGATGATCTCTGAGGGCCTTGTTCTGATGTGGGTGGTGATGATCTCTAAGGGCCTTGTTCTAATGTGGTGGGTGATGATCTCTAAGGGTCTTGTTCTAATGTGGTGGGTGATGATCTCTGAGAGCCTTGTTCTGATGTGGTGGGTGATGATCTCTAAGGGCCTTGTTCTAATGTGGTGGGTGATGATCTCTGAGTGCCTTGTTCTAATGTGGTGGGTGATGATCTCTGAGGGCCTTGTTCTAATGAGGGTGGTGATCTCTAAGGGCCTTGTTCTAATGTGGTGGGTGATGATCTCTAAAGGCCTTGTTCTAATGTGGTGGGTGATGATCTCTAAGGGCCTTGTTCTAATGAGGGTGGTGATCTCTAAGGACCTTGTTCTGATGTGGGTGGTGATGATCTCTGAGGGCCTTGTTCTAATGTGTGGGTGATGATCTCTAAGGGCCTTGTTCTAATGTGGTGGGTGATGATCTCTGAGGGCCTTGTTCTAATGTGGTGGGTGATGATCTCTGAGGGCCTTGTTCTAATGTGGTGGGTGATGATCTCTAAGGGCCTTGTTCTAATGTGGGTGGTGATGATCTCTGAGGGCCTTGTTCTAATGTGGTAGGTGATGATCTCTGAGTGCCTTGTTCTAATGTGGTGGGTGATGATATATAAAGGCCTTGTTCTAATGTGGTAGGTGATGATCTCTGAGGGCCTTGTTCTAATGTGGTGGGTGATGATCTCTAAGAGCCTTGTTCTAATGTGGTGGGTGATGATCTCTAAGGGCCTTGTTCTAATGTAGTGGGTGATGATCTCTAAGGGCCTTGTTCTAATGTGGTGGGTGATGATCTCTGAGGGCCTTGTTTTGATGTGGGTGGTGATGATCTCTAAGGGCCTTGTTCTAATGTGGTGGGTGATGATCTCTAAGGGCCTTGTTCTAATGTGGTGGGTGATGATCTTTGAGGGCCTTGTTCTAATGTGGTGGGTGATGATCTCTAAGGGCCTTGTTCTAATGTGGTGGGTGATGATCTCTGAGTGCCTTGTTCTAATGTGGTGGGTGATGATCTCTGAGGGCCTTTTTCTAATGAGGGTGGTGATCTCTAAGGGCCTTGTTCTAATGTGGTGGGTGATGATCTCTAAAGGCCTTGTTCTAATGTGGTGGTTGATGATTTCTAAGGGCCTTGTTCTAATGAGGGTGATGATCTCTAAGGACCTTGTTCTGATGTGGGTGGTGATGATCTCTGAGGGTCTTGTTCTAATGTGTGGGTGATGATCTCTAAGGACCTTGTTCAAATTTGGTGGGTGATGATCTCTAAGGACCTTGTTCTGATGTGGGTGGTGATGATCTCTGAGGGCCTTGTTCTAATGTGGTGGGTGATGCAGACCTGCCTACTGCTACGATTTGGCCATAGCAGCTACGGAAAATAAGGCTTTGCTACGGAGCTACGGCAGCCTTAACGTTGCTACGGAAAAAACACAAAATTGCGGACGCATTTATTTGCACTTGTGCCATTCGCGGTTTCGTCTGCTTCCACAAGCAGATGACAGATGGGCGATAATCTGGTTACTTCCGTTTTTAAGAAAAGTGACTGCATGCGTTCATGTTACTTTCTATGAAAAAAAATGGCGAACATCAGCAGCAGTAGCGAATCGGGAGATAAAGAAAAACAAACTCGGACGAGAAAACGAAAATCATCGGATGCACCAACTTGTCCAAAGAAAAAAACGTCCGCCAGCCGCACAAGTTTTTAAATTAGCTTACACGGAGGAGTGGCCTTGCATCGTCAAAAGTCAACTCGGTGCAACCCATGCATACTGCAAACTCGGCCATGCGGACTTCTCAGTGAATCATGGCGGTAGAGACGATTGTCGTCGTCACGTTCAATCCTTTTGCCGTCACTTGTGGGTGCTACTGAAAAATGTGCCATGCTACTGAAAGTTGATGGCTGTGCTACTGAACAGAAAAATTCCAAGTAGGAAGGTCTGGTGATGATCTCTAAGGGCCTTGTTCTAATGTGGTGGGTGATGATCTCTAAAGGCCTTGTTCTAATGTGGTGGGTGATGATCTCTAAGGGCCTTGTTCTAATCTGGTGGGTGATGATCTCTAAAGGCCTTGTTCTAATGTGGTGGGTGATGATCTCTAAAGGCCTTGTTCTAATGTGGTGGGTGATGATCTCTAAGGGCCTTGTTCTAATCTGGTGGGTGATGATCTCTAAAGGCCTGGTTCTAATGTGGTGGTTGATGATCTCTAAGAGCCTTGTTCTAATGTGGTGGGTGATGATCTCTGAGGGCCTTGTTCCAATGTGGTGGGTGATGATCTCTAAGGGCCTTGTTCTAATGTGGTGGGTGATGATCTCTGAGGGCCTTGTTCTAATGTGGTGGGTGATGATCTCTGAGGGCCTTGTTCTAATGTGGTGGGTGATGATCTCTGAGGGCCTTGTTCTAATGTAGTGGGTGATGATCTCTAAGGACCTTGTTCTAATGTTGTGTTTGATGAACTGTAACGTCCATGACCTTGGAATGCTGTGTCCACAGGCCCGCCTGGACATCTTGAAGATCCACTCTCGCAAGATGAACCTGACCCGAGGCATCAACCTGCGTAAAATTGCCGAACTGATGCCTGGAGCCTCTGGGGCTGAAGTGAAGGTGGGACTCGTGTGGCATGAGTGGCTGGGGTGGGGTGTACCCTCCCTTCCTGTTGACAGAACACTCAGAGGGGGGGAGGGGAAGGGGCAGTGTAGTGTTGTTAGTGGGGGAGGGTTAGGGGCAGTGCAGTGTTGGTAGTGGGATTAATCCCATCTACCCAACAAAGGGAGTGGAGTTTTGTGTGTGATCATTTTTCTATCCCGCCATTAAGGCAGCCATACTCCAATTTTAGTGAAGGTGCTTGCCATGTGTAACATGTCATCCATACCAGCGGTGAAACTGGCTTTCTCTTCCGAAAGTTGGTGATGGGATTTTACGTGTGTGCAAGATGTTATGCGTGCATTCACACACGGGGCCTTGGTTTATAGTCTCATTCGAAGGTTATGCGTGCATTCACACATGGGGCCTTGGTTTATAGTCTCGTTCGAAGGAGGTGTGGGAAATAGAGTCAGAACCAATGTTAACTCTGAGGGGGAAAAAACCTAGTACTGAAACGGCCCGGCAGAGATTCAAACCCGCAAACCCAGGATCACCAAGATTACAAGGCCAGTGCTCTACCACTGAGCTGTTCTGGCCCCCAGAAAAAAAAATTGAAAACTTTATCTCAAGATGGGCAATATTATGTTTGTGCATTCTGCTGTTTGGTGAGATTTTGTTTGGGTGCTTATGAAAACATATTCTGTGAAAATCATGTTTTCTCTTTGAATTGTCTTGAGCATACTTAATTTTGTGGTTTGCATTTTTGAATACAGATGAAATGTTCAGGAAAGAATATTATTGGTGGGTTTAACTATCATCATCTTTATTTTGGTTGCAAAATCCAAAAAATACTGACCCAGTTATTGAAGCTTTTCAGTTAGGAGTGCAAAAAAGTCTCAACTTGTAGAAGTAAGTAAGTTCCTGTCAGTCCCGATATAAACATAAAAATGACTAATGGAATGACATAAACGTCCACTCGTTTCTGGTTTCATAAAAGAATTGAAGTACAGGTACAAAATGGAAGAATTCAGTTTAAAGATATGTGGCAATTACTCAAACTTTCATAAAGAAGGACCTTTTTACATTTCAGTTTTTGACTTAAGTGTCGGAAATCGGAAATAGACTTGAATACAATTATTTGTTGTTGTTTTTTCTTGGTACAGACACCGTATTATGAAGTAGTAGCAAACAATTAATGTGGACATTTTACACTGCATGTTATTGTACAGCGCAAATATCTTCTATTCTGTAATATTTTGTTGATTTTGACTGTATATGTATATGTGAGTGAGTGTGCGTGCTTGTGTGTGTGTGTGTGTGTGAGAGAGAGAGACTGAAAAGTGACAATATTATGTTAAGCTTTTTTCTATTTTTTCTTTGATTCTGTACCATCAGTGCCTTTTTTCAGTTGATGTCATTGTTAATTAAAAAAAAGTTTTAAAAATACATGGAAAAGGATGAAGTACTTCACAAAACAAGATTTTGATAGGCTATAGAGAAGTGGGTGTAAACCATGTGAAAATTCACGAAAAATGGGTGTCGTTTGATGTTTACAAAGATGGACTTGTCTAGTGCAGAGACCGTGAATGTAGGGGGCATCACTACCATTCATTAGGCGTGAAAGTCGTACAGTCCTGGTTGTGTTTGTGACTGGACAGATTTTCTGCTATGACCAAGTATGACCTAAATTGTTTGGGGGAGGCTAGGGGAGGGGAGGCAAGGGGGGGGGGGGGGGGAGGGGAGACAGCCACCTGTGGAAGAGTAAGATGAGCAGCACAAATTTTACTTTAAAGGAATTTGTGAGACTTATTTTGTGTGTGTGTGTGTTTGCAGGGTGTTTGTACAGAGTCAGGAATGTACGCTTTACGTGAGCGCAGAGTGCATGTGACCCAGGAAGACTTTGAGCTGGCTGTGGCCAAGGTAGGTATCAGACACATTGGGTGTGGCCAGATAGGTATCAGACACATTGGCTGTGGCCAAGGTAGGTGTCAGACACATTGGCTGTGGCCAAGGTAGGTATCAGACACATTGGCTGTGGCCAAGGTAGGTATTAGACACATTGGGTGTGGCCAGATTGGTATCAGACACATTGGCTGTGGCCAAGGTAGGTATCAGACACATTGGCTGTGGCCAAGGTAGGTATCAGACACATTGGCTGTGGCCAAGGTAGGTATCAGACACATTGGCTGTGGCCAAGGTAGGTATCAGACACATTGGCTGTGGCCAAGGTAGATATCAGACACATTGGCTGTGGCCAAGGTAGGTATCAGACACATTGGCTGTGGCCAAGGCAGGTATCAGACACATTGGCTGTGGCCAAGGTAGGTATCAGACACATTGGCTATGGCCAAGGTAGGTATCAGACACATTGGCTGTGGCGTTTTGTGTTATCCATTATTGTGATAGAGTGGTCAAAATGATTTTTTACTTTTTTTTTTTCAATGATTTTATTTTGGGGCATGCATACAAACAAATACATTCCATTATGACATGTAAAGGCAAAGCAATTGATCTAGTAACGAAGGTACAGTGCATTCCATCAACACATGGAATTGTTGCAGTCATTCAAGAAATATTCTTATGAGTGAGTCTGTGAAAGATATAGGAAGTAGATGCATTTCTAGACAATAGTGTTTTTATATGTTACTTTCCACAGGATTCTGATAAGGATACCCTACTTCTTGCGAAATTCTATGAATTGCATTTGCATGCAGTGCAAGTATGTTTCGGCTGTCAAAATAATTTTGTTTTAAAGTGGGAAACTTCACTGGAACCTCTTCCTGAATTATGACTGATTCCATTGATGGAGGGCTGAAAAGTGTTATGATGATTCCATTGATGGAAGGCTGAAAATGTGTATGATGAATCATGATTCCATTGATGGAGGGCTGAAAATGTTTATGGCTGATTCCATTGATGGAGGGCTAAAAATGGTTATGATGATTCCATTGATGGGAGGGCTGAAAATGTGTATGATGATTCCATTGATGGAGGGCTGAAAATGTGTATGATGATTCCATTGATGGGAGGGCTGAAAATGTGTATGATGATTCCATTGATGGAGGGCTGAAAATGTGTTTGATCATTCCATTGATGGGAGGGCTGAAAATGTGTATGATGATTCCATTGATGGAGGGCTGAAAATGTGTTTGATGATTCCATTGATGGAGGGCAGAAAATGTGTGTGATGATTCCATTGATGGAGGGCAGAAAATGTGTATGATGATTCCATTGATGGAGGGCTGAAAATGTGTATGATGATTCCATTGATGGAGGGCTAAGAATGTTTATGGCTGATTCCATTGCTGGAGGGCTAAAAATGTTTATGATGTCATGATTTCATTGATCGAGGGCTAAAAGTGTTTATGGCTGAACATTGATAACACTTGACTGGGCCTTTTTTTTTTTTTTAGAACAACTGTATAATTTGAGGGTAAAGTAGTAAAGACCGAAACAAAAGGGGGGTAAAAAGGAATCAAAAACAATACACAACGTTTCGACTCTTAGAGTCTTTTTCAAGTGACATAAAACAGAAGTTTTTGAAAAAAACTTGAAAAAGACTGTAAGAGTCAAAACGTTGTGTTTGTTTTTGTTTCCTTTTGACAAAAGGGGGGTCAAAAGGAAACAAAAACAATACACAACATTTTGACTCATAGAGTCTTTTTCAAGTGACATAAAACAAAAGTTTTGGGGAAAAAACTTGAGAAAGACTCTAAGAGTCGAAACGTTGTGTATTGTTTTTGTTTCCTTTTGATCCCCCTTTTGTTTTGGTCTGTACTACTTTACCCTCAAATTATATAGTTGTTCATGGCTGATTCCATTGATGGAGGGCTTAAAAATGTTTATGGCTGATTCCATTGATGGAGGGCTGAAAATGTGTATGATGATTCCATTGATGGAGGGCTAAAAATGTGGTTGTATGTAGCCTATGCAGCTCATTTGACCGAAAACAGTAGAGCAGTAAGGAGTGTCAAGATGATGATGCTGATGACTGTCCTTTCTGTGCTTTAAATCATTGATTGGCTTAGCTCTTTCCTACCTTTCTGATCTGCTTCATCTCTATGTTCCTTCTAGGCAGTTGCATTCTTCTATCGACAACACTGCTCAAAATCCATCACTTTTGAACTAAAACCTATTGGGATTGTTCTTTTCTTTTCAGGGTTTGGCTTCTTGCAATAAACTCCCAATATCTTCACGTAGTTCAAACTCTCTGTCTTCCTTCAAGGCATCTCTTAAAACAACCCTCTTCACCTGTCAATAGCAGTTCTTTCTTCCCCATCCCTTGCCCATCAAATTGATTCTGCGACTTAATGTGTGTGGGTGTATGTTTGCGCACGCACGCACGCATGCGTGCATGCGTGTGAGTGTGCGTGCGCACGCATACTGTTGTGTCCGTTGTTGTAAGACAGTGTGTGTGGGATTGTGTGTTGTGTGTGTGTGTGCGTGGATGTGTGTTAATATGCACCCTTGTTTGTAGGTACTTGCTGCAGTGTTCATCATCTTATGGGTTTCATTTATGTTTGTTTTCTTTAACTTTTTCTGTATTTGTAAACGCTTAGGGCTTATGATGTAAGATTAAGCGCCATAGATAATCATTATTGTTATTATTATGACTACAGTGACCCATGGTGCTGTGTGTGGTTGCAGGTGATGCAGAAGGATTCGGAAAAGAACATCTCCATCAAGAAGCAGTGGAAGTAGTTCCTTCTCCACCTGCCGCCCATGGCTTGTATGTCCATTGTATGTCACTTTGTCCATTTCACACCTGACTCATTTCATTGGGTTCCAGTTAGAGATGTCAATGTTGATTGTCACTGTCTGTGTGATTGCAAGAGTGTGTGTGTGAAAGGAAGGGATAGTGTGGAGATGAGGCAGCGGAGGCCAGTACCCAGTGGTCGGCTGAAGCAGCATGAAATGTGTGGTGGTGCAGGGGGGAGGGTGACACCTCACTCCTGTGCAGAGGGCTGACTGTGACCATCACCTGCTGTAGGATTTGATATGTAGGGGAGAACTGAGGGAGACAGAGGGGAAAGGGGGGGGGGGGGGGGTCACGGAACTTGGATCTGTAGGCAGAGAGCGGGGGGGGGAGAGAGAGAGAGGGGGGGGGGAGGGTATCAGTGAACTTGGATCTGCTGCCAGTGAACCATGTGGGACAGAAAAACGGGGGTTTGTCAATGAACTTGGATCTCTGAAATCATGCAGCCAGAACTTGTGGAGGTGCGTGTGTGTGTGTTAGTCTGTCAGTTACAAGAAAGATGCAGTTTGTGTAGTTATACCAGAGTGGTATAAAAAGTTTGTCCTAGGTATTTTCAGTCAGCAATGGCAGAATTAACAGTGATTAGGCAAAACAAAAAGTGAATCCAAACATCTGTTCAAGGACAAGCAAGTTGGGAATGTTGATCTGTGCAGTAAACCTTTGTTGTGTGTGAATTTGCAATAAATGTTTAAAAGCAATTGGTGTCTTTGTGACTTGCATGGTTGCGAAGTGCAGTGTGGCATTATATGATAATAATACAGTTATGCAAGGAGCCTGTAGTGTGATTGCCCTTTGACAAGATGCAGATTGTACTCGAACAGACAACACATTGTGTTTTTGGCAGTAATATTCCCTTTGCCCCTCTCTCCCAGAAGACTGCGTTTTTCTGCATTTCTTCATGATGTTCCTGTGCTGACAGAGAATCAATGTGAGGGTTATGTGCCCTGCACAGGGGGTGATCACTCTCAGCAAACAACAGACAGGGAATCACTGTTGGGGGTTATGTGCCCTGCACAGGGGGTGATCACTCTCAGCAAACAACAGACAGGGAATCGCTGTGGGGGTTATGTGCCCTGCACAGGGGGTGATCACTCTCAGCAAACAACAGACAGGGAATCACTGTGGGGGTTATGTGCCCTGCACAGGGGGTGGTCACTCTCAACAAACAACAGACTGGGAATCACTGTGGGGGTTATGTGCCCTGCACAGGGGGTGGTCACTCTCAGCAAACAACAGACAGGGAATCAGTGTTGGGGGTTATGTGCCCTGTGGGGGTTATGTGCCCTGCACAGGGGGTGATCACTCACTGCAAACAACAGATAGGGAATCGGTGTGGGGGTTGTGCCCTGCACAGGGGGTGGTCACTCACTGCAAACAACAGATAGGGAATCAATGTGGGGGTTATGTGCCCTGCACAGGGGGTGATCACTCACTGCAAACAACAGATAGGGAATCAATGTGGGGGTTATGTGCCCTGCACAGGGGGTGATCACTCGCTGCAAACAACAGATAGGGAATCAATGTGGGGGTTATGTGCCCTGCACAGGGGGTGATCACTCACTGCAAACAACAGATAGGGAATCGGTGTGGGGGAACACCATCCACCTGTACAGTCACTATGAACGGCTTCTCTCTGTTTTGTGTTCTAAACACTGTAAACACAGACGCTGCCTCAGTCTCATGTCATTCACCTTTTGTATCGAGTTGCTTTTGGATCTGTCATTTCTCTTGAAATGCGTCTTCTTTTCAGCCAGATGTTCTGACACTGTAAATGACGTCTACGTTTACAAAACCAACACTGCATGTCTTTCACAGATTTGGTCTTTCTTTACAAATTCATATCTTCAGACACAGTTAGCGCTTAATTGTCCACCTTGTCGATACTGACCGTATCCTTGACTCAGTAGACATACCACCTTGAATATCTACGTCACTCTTCTCTGCTAACTCCATTGCTGTAGCCACATCTCTAGTGCCTTGACAAATGTTAGATCCCTCTAGCAAGCAAGCTCCTCAGCATGTTTATGCCGCAGACCAGCAGACCAACCTATCACGTCGCCTATCATTTAATGATGCACCAAATTGTAATCTTTCAACAAATGACATAACTGTGTGACAAAAATTGATTCACAAGTGTGGAACTTGAATCTCTGCACTATTTCTAATGGGTTAGGCAGCAAGTAAATTTTGAACAGCTTCCTGCAGTTGAACAAAAGTTTTATCACCGGGTTTGTCTTGTGAAAACATCACACATCAATTTATAAATAGCCCACCACACGCACTCAGCAGAATGGCTCGTTTCTTGTCACAGTGCTGTCAGTGTCATTTGCCACAAAGTAATGTTCCATTCTCTCGATGTACTGACCCCAATCTTCTCCCCTGTCTAGGTCAAAGTCATTCAGTCTTCTAAAGGATCCCATCCTCATCGCCAGATGAAGGACCATAAGAGAATAGAACACACACTAAGAATAAATTTGCAATGCTCGGAGTCGACCATTTATTCTCAACTGCTGCAGTGTGCATGCCCTTGTATCCATTGGACAGGGCTTAAAACGTTCCGCGTCTGGGCGGAATTCCGCGATTTCGGTTTTGTAAAAAAAAAAAAAAAAAAAAAAAAAAAACTGACAGGAGCAAGGTATCCGTGATCGGCTTGCAAGCGTTCATAGCAACTGCGCACAAGTTATGGCCCTGATTATTCTTGGAAAGAAGTTTCCGGTCGGACTTCCGGAAAAAACAAAATGGCGGAGCGCGCAGACATTGTTCATGCGGGTCGATCTTTTGACTAATCTGCAATTAAAAGCAAGTGGAAATGGGAGTGGACGCTTCAGAAAGTTGACGAAGAAGTCATTGGAGACTTTCTTCGCAAAGTTATTGCACCAGGTTTAGCTTGGTGCAAACTGTGCTTAAGGGAAGTGTTACGGTGGTCGCGGGAAGAAAGCTCTTGAGGATCACATTCGTTCAGCGAAGCACGTGTCAAACGTCAAGGCGCTGAGTGGAACTACAAGAAAGGTCACTGAAGACACTTTAGCAGCAGTAAAACGTGCCAGGATAGAACATTGCAATCCTGTGGGGAAAAAAGAGGGTGATATAGAAAATGTGAAGAGTGCAAGCCAGGCGGGAGGCAGCAAGGAAAAAGAGAGGGTTCAAACTAATCAAAGTCAAGTTGTCAGCAAGAAGGTGGATGAGAATGAAATAAAAATTGTAGAGTGTAAAAGCCAGACGGGAGAAAGGAAGGAAACAGCAGACAAAGATAGGGTTAAAATTCAAGTAAGCAAGAAGGTGGATGGCAAAGACAGTGCAGACAATGCAAGCAGCAAGAAGAAACAGAGTTCCTTGCTATGTTTCTTTAATGCCTCCACCACCCAAACACCCAAATGACAAAGCTCTGTGTGTGTGTGTGTGTGTGTGTGTGTGTGTGTGTGTGTCCTTGTGAAATCCTGTATTTCAGTGTTTATTATAATTTAGGAACTTCAAAATTTGACTTTCAGTATGTGCTGATTCCACAAGTTTCTCATTTATCAAAATTTGGATATTGTGACTTTCAAAATGTGCTGATTCCACAAGTTGATCTCTGTTAAATGAGACTGAACTTTAAAGTGTTTGATGCAGTTACTGACTTTGTGTGCACCAACTTCAAATTTGATATTGTGTGATCATTTAAACCTGAAAAGTGAAACTTATTGAGCAACCCATAAGTGAGATTTCATCCAAAGACTATAGTTGGTGAACACCTGTAAAACACTCAAGTTAAAGGGGGAGTGTTCATTTCATTATGTGTTTAACCCCTTCTCCCCATGTCCTAAATATATCTTCCTGTAATAATTGTGTTTACAGCAATTTTTATGCACTAAATAACTCTTGCAATTATGTCCAGAAAGCGCGAAAAGGCATAAATTTACACTCGTTTTTTTAAAAAAAATTCCCGGGGGGGCATGCCCCGGACCCCCCTAGTTTCAGTGGTTTTTTCCTCCTCCTGTTTTAAGCCCTGATTGGATGAGCATGCATACATTTTAACTGAAATCTGCTACAAAAGTAATGATAACAATAGCAATAATCATAATGATAATGGTGATGATGAAAACATTTGAATAATAGGGGGAGGAATACTGTTACTTTTGATGATAATATGACGATATTAGTAGTGTTGTGGCTGAACACAGAAGGGGAGAAAGGAGAGGAGTTTGAGGGTAGTAGAACAGCAGGATTTGTTTGTTTTTTTAATAATTGGTATTGGTATGATAGTGATTATGGTAGATTGATAATAATGCTCTGTAGCAAGGAATAGAAATGATCAATTAATAAAAAGCAAACAAAACTAATAGGTGGTGATCAAAATGATAGTAGTTAAATGTAGTGATATTGGTACTGACACCCTACCATGTGTCAGTTGTCCATGGTATGACCATGATGAGCTCTAACATCAGTATATTTTTTTCTTCTTCATCTGAGCAGCTGCAAGTGCTAGCATGACCAAACATGCAGAACTAATAAATATTGATAAGATCTTTGCAGCTCTTCCTTGCATAAAGGGCCATAAACTGGTGATTGTCATGTTCAGGTATATTTTTGATGCAACAGAACTGACATTTTCTTTAAAATTGTGATCATCTACTGTTGCTGTTTTATCAACAGAAAAAGACATATTTCTGTGGATTATTTGTGAGTTATGTAACAAATACTAAGTTATATTTGATCCAGATTGGACCATTAATGTGATTTTCACCAAGCAAGTTGCAGACACACTTGTCACTGGACACGGAGCTCAGATGGGATGTATTTAGAGGTATCTACCAAATGTACCTGTGTAAGATTATATGACTTTATCATGTATGGTGAATGAAGCAATTGAAGGCACATTAAAACCACAAATGAAACAATTGTTCTGGTTTCAACAATGACTGATCCTTACAAATATTATAGACAAGTGCTTTGTACATTTTACTATCGCAAAATTATAGAAAGTATTTGATTCTTGAAATCCAAAATGCATGCATCAAATACAGTAAATGTAATTTATGTCATATAAAACAAAACATGATGTCAGTCATTCACCTGTCTGTCAAGAAAATGTCTTGAAGTGTCTGCACAAGATAGTTGTCAACTTTTCATTCCAGAGGAGAGTGTGGAATGAATCCTTAGCAGATGTCTGTTCATAGCACAGAGAGAGGAGAGAGAGAAAACAAATTACTCCACTGGTCAGTTACAGGGAGAGGGTGGGGGTGGGGGCACAGCAAGGTGTATGTGAACATTTGCCTGTGCAGTTTTGTTCAGAATCCTGTCTTTCTGTGGTGCGCATTTGGAGTGTGTGTGTGTGTGTGTGTGTGTGTGTGTGTGTGTGTGCTATGCATGTAATGTGCATATGATATATGTCATGAGCATACAGTGTGTTTTGTGTGCATGTGGTTGTGTATGTGTGTACAAGTGTGTATGTGTTTGTGAAATTGAATCTACATGTCTTCTTCCTACCCCTTCAGCCTGCACACCACTTGCCCTCTACCTGTGGCATACAATCATTCCATGGCATACCTGTGGCATACAATCATTCCATTGCATACCTGTGGCATATAATCATTCCATGGCATACCTGTGGCATACAATCATTCCATGGCATACCTGTGACAATCATTCCATGGCATACCTGTGGCATACACAATCATTCCATGGCATACCTGTGACATACAATCATTCCATGGCATTTCCTGTGACATACAATCATTCCATGGCATACAATCATTCCATGGCAGACTGATGGGCATGGCCTCGCTTGTTTTTACTTACAGATTTCTATTTCACTGTTGTAGTGAAAGAAGTTGGTCAGGAGCGGAAGATGGTGGGTGTTAAGGGGGTAAACGGGAATGAAATAGATCAGCCATGGGAAAACCAGCGGGGAAAGATTATGCACACAGAGTAGCAGTGCACGTGGGGAGAGAGTGCACCCACCATTGCTGTGCATTGAAAAGTCTTGCAGTCTTTTATCACAGTGCATGTGTTTGCCGTCTTTGTGTCCAGCCCACGTGGGGAGAGTGTGTACCCACCATTGCTGTGGTTGAATAGTCTTGCAGTCCTTTATCACAGTGCATGTGTTTGCCTACCCACCATTGCTGTGGTTGAATAGTCTTGCAGTCCTTTATCACAGTGCATGTGTTTGCCCGTGCAAAACTGAAACTTGCCTTCACACATGCAGAAGGATAGAACTTTTGGCTTAAAGAGCCAATGGCTGAATACAGAACCAAATTTCATTGTGAATAGTTTATTGAGACAATTCACTCCAGTCAATGGCTATCATGCAATTTCTTGTGCGTTGAAAAGAGGAATCGAGTTACAATATCGATTCATCCTTGACATAAAGTAAAAATAGCATCTCCCTGGAAAATACCAGTCTGATCATAAGCAGGAATGTGTTGCCTCTCTCTCTCTCCCTTTCTCTTTCTCACTCTCTTCTTGCTCATTTGCTCTCGCTCTCTCTCTCCCTCTCTCTCTCTCTCCAAATTATAAAGGTATACATTAATTTTGTTCTGTACATCAAGTTATAAATATGAGTAAGTCCACTTCTCAATTGTCCACCCCCACTCCCAGTATCCACACTGAGTCTGCCAATGCTGTCCAAAGGCACAAGGATGCGCCCCATCCTGTAATGTGCCCAAGTTAGAACTTGCATCGACCACAGACATTTGGTATATGCATGCAATCTGCAGTTAATGTGCACAGGCCATTAAGTCAACAGTTAACTATACACAAGTTGTTGTTTTTTTTTGCAGTTATCTGAAAACAGCAGTGTTTTCTTTGTGCTGGTGGTGTTTTCAGACAGAGATTGCTCTTTCCACAACCAGATTTTTTTTTATCATACCCTGTCCGACTATACAGGGCCTTTTCAAGGCCTGTCAAACTCTCTGGGGGGAAAGTCGGGTCCTGAAAATCATTACAGCCTAAAAACGAAATATACAATACAGTCGGTAACATGGTAGCTAATCTTTTAGCATCCTTCGAGCCAATAAGATAGTTTGACTCCTACTTTTAAAGCCAATAAGATAGTTATGACTCCCATTTTTAAAGCCAATAAGATAGTTCTGACTCCCATTTTTAAAGCCAATAAGATAGTTATGACTCCCATTTTTAAAGCTTATAAAATAGTTTCTGACTCCCATTTTTAAAGCCAATGAAATAGTTCTGACTCCCATTTTTAAAGCCAATGAAATAGCTCTGACTGCTATTTCCCCGACTCTCCTTTCTCTGCAGACAGAAGGCAATAATTACTCCCTCATCTCACTCTCCTCTCTGTAGATGGAAGACTCGATAACTACTCCCTCTTCCCCCACTCAACTTTAAAGACACGATAACTACTCCCTCTTCCCCCACTCAACTTTAAAGACACGATAACTACTCCCTCTTCCCCACTCAACTTTAAAGACACGATAACTACTCCCTCTTCCCCCACTCAACTTTTAAAGACACGATAACTACTCCCTCTTCCCCCACTCAACTTTAAAGACTCGATAACTACTCCCTCTTCCCCCACTCAACTTTAAAGACTCGATAACTACTCCCTCTTCCCCCACTCAACTTTAAAGACACGATAACTACTCCCTCTTCCCCCACTCAACTTTAAAGACTCGATAACTACTCCTCTTCCCCCACTCAACTTTAAAGACACGATAACTACTCCCTCTTCCCCCACTCAACTTTAAAGACACGATAACTACTCCCTCTTCCCCCACTCAACTTTAAAGACACGATAACTACTCCCTCTTCCCCCACTCAACTTTAAAGACACGATAACTACTCCCTCTTCCCCCACTCAACTTTAAAGACACGATAACTACTCCCTCTTCCCCCACTCAACTTTAAAGACACGATAACTACTCCCTCTTCCCCCACTCAACTTTAAAGACACAATAACTACTCCCCTCATTCTCCATTTCACTGCAGACAGAAGGCACAGTAACTGCTCCCTCTTCCTCCACTCTCCTATATTCTCTGCGACAGAAAACAATGTACTACTCCCTCTTCCTCCACTCTCCTATATTCTCTGCGTCAGAAAACACAGTGTACTGCTCCCTTTCCCTCACTCTCCTATATTCTCTGCGACAGAAAACACATTGTACTGCTCCCTCTTCCTCCACTCTCTTACATTCTCTGCAGACGACAGAAAACACAGTGTACTGCTCCCTTTCCCTCACTCTCCTATATTCTCTGCGACAGAAAACACAGTGTACTGCTCCCTCTTCCTCCACTCTCTTATATTCTCTGCCGACAGAAAACACATTGTACTACTCCTTTTCCCTCACTCTCCTATATTCTCTGCAGACAGAAAACACATTGTACTCCTTTTCCCTCATTCTCCTACATTCTCTGCGACAGAAAACACAATGTACTGCTCCCTCTTCCCCCACTCTCCTACATTCTCTGCCAACAGAAGACACAGTGGATTGTGACATGAAAGAGGAAGACAGGTCATGATTTCAATCAGTTTGCCACATGATGAATTACCTGCATAAGAACTGGGTTCAGCAACCTGTGTTCATGATTTCAATCAGTTTGCCACATGATGAATTGCCTGCATAAGAACTGGGTCAGCAACCTGTGTTCATGATTTCAATCAGTTTGCCACATGATGAATTACCCGCATAAGAACTGGGTTCAGCAACCTGTGTTCATGCTGGACTTTCTTGGACTTCCCGCTGTCCAAGCTCGGTGACGATTTTCAACTCTGAACTCTGCTGAACATGAACCCGTGTCATTTTGAAATCGTGGACCTCGACTTGAAATAACCCTGCCTCTCCACGTCTGTATGGTTCCTCGGATCTGTGTCAGTCAGTCTGATTTGGTTATTTCTAAAATACGTCATTTTTTTTGGACAAGGTCCAATCTTTGGCATTTCCGGAACCTGGGTTCCTTGTTCAGATGTAAAGACGGGCTTGATTTGGATAGGACATTTTTGTCAGGATGTAGTTCATGTCACTGATATTACACCAGTCTAGTTTTGCCTGATTTCCATGAAAATGTACCAAACTGTTTGAGTGCAATTGATTTCTTGAACAAGGCTAGAGGTTGATCTCACCCAATAATATATTCCTTATGGCACGTCACTGACGTTCGGGTAATCTCCTTGTCTAATAACATGCTATTTGACATTCAATCAAAAGTCAGTTGAGCTCCTTATTCGATGATTATATATGTATTCAACACCCAATGTAACTGTTCAATTTCCTTGTCCAATAACGGTAGTATATGCTATTAAACATTCCAGCAACAGTCAGTTGATCTCCTTATCCAATCACAGTTTACACTATTTGACACTCCAACAACAGTTGGTTGATCGTCTGCTAGACACACCACAGCAGAAGCAACATTTTGCTGTATCTTCATCAGAGAGTCTCTACACCATCCAAGATTTCCTTCTTTAACATTGCCCTCTCACGTTGACAATCTTTACAATTAATAAAAGTTCAGTTGTGCAACCCCACACAAGAAAGGTTTCTGCCAGTGTTTATAGATGGGGACCACTGGCGCTTCCTCAGCACTGGATGTCCTTGGAACAGGTCTCCTCCTCCTGGTCTTTGTCGGCCGGTGGTGGGGGGGTGGTCATCACCAGCTTTGGCAACGCTCGCTGACACGCCGCCAACTGGTTGGACACAGTGTAGTTGGCCAGGGAGATCAGTCTGCACACAGTACAACTGATGGCTGAGTTTAGGTCTACATGGGGCAACAACCAACGGCTGAGTTCAGGACTACATGGGGCAACAACCAACGGCTGAGTATAGGTCTACATGGGGCAACAACCAACGGCTGTGTGTAGGACTACATGGGGCAACAACCAACGGCTGAGTATAGGTCTACAACGGCTGATTGTAGGGCTACATTGGGCAACAACCAACGGCTGATTGTAGGGCTACATGGGGAAACAACCAACGGCTGATTGTTGGGCTACATGGGGCAACAACCAACGGCTGATTGTAGAGCTACATGGGGCAACAACCAACGGCTGAGCGTAGGTCTACATGGGGCAACAACCAACGGCTGAGTTCAGGACTGCATGGGGCAACAACCAACGGCTAAGTTCAGGACTACATGGGGAAACAACCAATGGCTGAGTGTAGGACTACATGGGGAAACAACCAATGGCTGAGTGTAGGACTACATGGGGAAACAACCAACGGTTGAGTGTAGGACTACATGGGGCAACAGCCAACGGCTGAGTGTAGGACTACATACGACATCAACCAACGCTGAGTGTAGGACTACATACGACATCAACCAATGGCTGAGTGTAGGGCTACATGGGGCAACAACCAACGGCTGAGTGTAGGACTACATGGGGAAACAACCAACGGCTGAGTGTAGGACTACGTAGGACATCAGGTCAGGTGGGATCAAAACCAATGGCTGAGTGTAGGACTACATGGGGAAACAACCAACGGCTGAGTGTAGGGCTACATGGGGAAACAACCAACGGCTGAGTGTAGGGCTACATGGGGAAACAACCAACGGCTGAGTGTAGGACTACATGGGGAAACAACCAACGGCTGAGTGTAGGGCTACATGGGGAAACAACCAACGGCTGAGTGTAGGGCTATATGGGGAAACAACCAATGGCTGAGTGTAGGACTACATGGGGAAACAACCAACGGCTGAGTGTAGGACTACATGGGGAAACAACCAACGGCTGAGTGTAGGGCTACATGGGGCAACAACCAACGGTTGAGTGTAGGGCTACATGGGGCAACAACCAACGGCTGAGTGTAGGGCTACATGGGGAAACAACCAACGGCTGAGTGTAGGACTACATGGGGAAACAACCAACGGCTGAGTGTAGGACTACATGGGGCAACAACCAACGGCTGAGTGTAGGGCTACATGGGGCAACAACCAACGGCTGAGTGTAGGGCTACATGGGGCAACAACCAACGGCTGAGTGTAGGGCTACATGGGGAAACAACCAACGGCTGAGTGTAGGACTACATGGGGAAACAACCAACGGCTGAGTGTAGGGCTACATGGGGAAACAAACAATGGCTGAGTGTAGGGCTACATGGGGAAACAACCAATGGCTGAGTGTAGGACTACATGGGGGCAACAGTCATTGGCTGAGTGTAGGGCTACATGGGGAAACAACCAATGGCTGAGGGTAGGGCTACATGGGGAAACAACCAACGGCTGAGTGTAGGGCTACATGGGGAAACAGCCAATGGCTGAGTGTAGGGCTACATGGGGAAACGACCAACGGCTGAGTGTAGGGCTACATGGGGCAACAACCAATGGCTGAGTGTAGGACTACATGGGGAAACAACCAATGGCTGAGTGTAGGGCTACATGGGGAAACAGCCAATGGCTGAGTGTAGGGCTACATGGGGAAACGACCAATGGCTGAGTGTAGGGCTACATGGGGCAACAACCAATGGCTGAGTGTAGGGCTACATGGGGTGTCAGTTAGGTCAGGTGGGATCGGAACCAATGGCTGAGTGGATGGCTACATGGAGAGTCACTCGTTTTGGTCAAGGTAGATTACAACCAAAAGATGAGTTTTGGATGTTGCAGGGGGTCGGTTGGGTCAAGCTGGTTAAAGACATGTATTTGATATCATTATCACTCCATCTTAAAGTCACCAATCTCAAGTGATACGGAAAAGAGGGGATGTCAGAAGGCCATGAGGCAGACGGACAGACTCAAACTCAAATGGTTTAATTGCAAAGGCCACCAACCTATCATGAGGCAGACAGACAGACTCAAACTCAAATGGTTTAATTGCAAAGGCCACCAACCTATCTGCAATGAGGTCAAGAACAAAAGTAGATCACACACGCACCCGGTGCATATGCTGAAAATTATTAAAGAAAATATTTGCATAACAAAATGTTCTTTCTGAAATTACTCTGGCATTTTTGTGGTAACTGATACCAGTTCCTTTCTTTGTTTCAGTGCTTTAAAAATGAACAAAGCTACAGAGCGAGTTACAATTCTCTTTTCATTTTGCAGTAAAAGAAGCAATGACACTTGATGAACATTTCTAGTATGAGGCAAAATGTATTTATCGCTTAAATCTTTATAGGATGGACAATCAAAAAATTACAGACAGACTGACGGACAGGCAGATAGGCAGGCAGATAGGCAGCAAGGCAGATTCAAAGATCTATCAGCTGAACACCTTCGACATGACAAAGATTACTTCACATCTGTGGGGGTGAAAAAGCACCAAAAAAACAAAAACAAGCAGCAACAAAACAAAACTAGAGCCTAAGACAGACAGGTACCCAGAGGAGAGCGTTCTACAGAGTGTAGAGAAAACAAACAGCAACAAAACAAAACTAGAGCCTAAGATAGACAGGTACCCAGAGAGACAGTTCTACAGAGTGTAGAGCTGCTGGTTGGTGATACACTTTTCAGGCCCCTGTATAAACAGAGCTCTCACACAGCCCTGGCACGACCAACAGTGTATAAACAGAACCCTGGCACGACCAACAGTGTATAAACAGAACCCTGGCACAGCCCTGGCACGACCAACAGTGTATAAACAGAACCCTGGCACAGCCCCGGCACGACCAACAGTGCATAAACAGAACCCTGGCACGACCAACAGGGTATAAACAGAACCCTGGCACGACCAACAGTGCATAAACAGAACCCTGGCACGACCAACAGTGTATAACAGAACCGTGGCACGACCAACAGTGTATAAACAGAACCCTGGCACAGCCCTGGCACGACCAACAGTGCATAAACAGAACCCTGGCACGACCAACAGGGTATAAACAGAACCCTGGCACAGCCCTGGCACGACCAACAGTGTATAAACGGAACCCTGGCACAGCCCTGGCACGACCAACAGTGTATAAACAGAACCCTGGCACAGCCCTGGCACACCAACAGTGTATAAACAGAACCCTGACAGACCAACAGTGTATAAACAGAACCCTGGCACAGCCATGGCACGACCAACAGTGTATAAACAGAACCCTGGCACGACCAACAGTGTATAAACAGAACCCTGGCAGACCAACAGTGTATAAACAGAACCTTGGCAGAACAACAGTGTTATAAACAGAACCCTGGCAAGACCAACAGTGTATACACAGAAACCTGGCACGACCAACAGTGTAAAAAACAGAACCCTGGCACACCAACAGTGTATAAACAGAACCCTGGCACAGCCCTGGCACGACCAACAGTGTATAAACAGAACCCTGGCACAGCCTGGCACGACCAACAGTGTATAAACAGAACCCTGGCACAGCCCTGGCACGACCAACAGTGTATAAACAGAACCCTGGCACAGCCCTGGCACGACCAACAGTGTGTAAACAGAAGCCTGGCACAGCCATGGCACAACCAACAGTGTATAAACAGAACCCAGGCACGACCAACATGGGGAGTTTGTATTATACTCCCTGTTTGGCAAGTATACTTACCATGTCAGACAATAGCATTCACGGCAGTTAGTCAGCTCTGCCAGGCCGAAGTTTTTGTGTGGCTAATGCAGTAATAAGACAGTCACGTGATGCCCACCCGCTTCCGCCGTAGGAAGAAGCCGGTGTCAACCTGTACCTCATTCATCGAGGCCTGCGCGCAAGGTAACCCCAGAACCTTGGCGCTAGTGGGGAAGGCAGGGCGGGCATTAGAGTCTGACTTTGGTAAGTATACTAGCCAAACAGGGAGTATAATACAAACTCCCCATTTTGGCGTCATATACTGTACCATGTCAGACAATAGCAGAATTCATAGGAAAAGGAGGAGGGCGAGTGCCTAGTGGTTCCTGGGGTTACCCAATATGGATGCATTAGCCGCCACAAAGGGTATCCCATTAGAACCATCAGCCCGGTCATGCGGATGTCCCTTAAATAAAATTTTATGAAGGGATTTTCCGAACGCCAGAAGGCTGCCTCCAGGAGGTGGCGCATGAGAACAGAGTGCTGGAATGCTGCCGAAGCGGCGAGCGCTCTGAGCTCATGAGCCCGGGTGGACAAGACGGGGAGGTCCTAGGATGCCTGGGAATAGGCCGTTCTGACCGTCTTGGAGAGCCACCTAGAGACAGTGCCAGCTGAGATGTCTTTCGTGTTCTGGGGTTGATGGAAATAAGGAGACGTCTTTGCGAAACGCGCCTGGGGCGCGAGAGTTCCAGTAGTGTGTTAGACATCGAGAGGGGCAAAGGGCTATGTCCGAAGAGGCGTCTCCCCTATAGGGTATCCGCCAGCGGGTGGATGACGAGGTAAGGAGAGGCACTACCAGGTTCCTGGTTCTTAGCTAGGAATTCGGGAAGGAACTAAAGAGAGACGGAGCCGTCTCTGTGGAAGGCAATGTCTCTAGGGTCCCCGCTAAGGGCATGGATCTGCCTCGCCTTCTGGTGGAAGCGAGGGCGAGGAGGAAGGTAGTCTTCATAGACAGAAGGTCGAAGGGAATGGAGGAGAAGGCTCAAAGGGGGGTTTCCTGAGGACGTCAAGTACAGTGAAGAGCAGCCCTCTGGAGATCTCTCTGAGAAGGAAGTCATTCCCAAAGGAAGGTCCGCCCATTTAGCGGATGGTCGTGCAGATGGCCGACCTGTAGCCCCGGATGGAGCTAGCAGAGAGGTTAAGGTGGGACAGGAAATTTCCTATCTGGATATTGGAGGGGCGATTGTGAGAAACAGAATTGTCTTCGCACCATGAGACCCATTTCCTCCATCTGTAATCGTAAAGGGACTCTGTGTTAGCTCTGCGAGAGGACATGGCTAGGTCATGGAGTTCCTGAGAGGGCCCGGCGGTGGAGAGGATACTGAGGACGGACTGGGACCTGTCCGTTCGAGAGGTGGATTTAGATGCTCGCAACAGGGCTGGCACAGAAGCCAGGCGTGGAGGCGAAGCATCTGGGGATTGGCGTGAGGGATACCCGAACGGGGTTTGCCCGAGCATGTCCCACCTGGTGTTCAAGGAGAGGGCCGTGCGGTGAAGTGAGAGACTTGAGGTCCGGGAACCAGGACTGAGTGGGCCACCACGGGGCTAGGGAGAATGAGCCTGGCCCGGGGGTCCGGGACCGGAGACACATACACTGGCAGACGATGGTTGAACCGTGGGGGAAAAACAGGTCGACATGGGTCTGAACCAATTTTCCCCACAGGGTTTTGTTAGGGTATGCCAGCTGAGGGTCCATTCCGTGTGGAGGACAGACTTGGAGCGGCTGAGAGTGTCTGCAGGACGTTGTGTGTCCCTGCTATGTGGTCTCGCGCGAAGGGTGACCCCCTGCGTGTGACACCAGCGGAGGAGGGCCTCTGTACGGGGGAGAGGGCCGATGGAGTGTGCCCCCCCCCCCCCCCCCCCCCACCCTTGTTGATGTAACAAGCTACCGAAGTGTTGTCCGTGAAAAGGAGAACGAATCGGTGGGAGACTAGGACTGGAAGTGGAGGGGGCCCAAGCCTGAACCGCCTCCAGTTCCAAGATTTTGATGTGAAGAGAGCAGTAGAGGATCCCAAACCCCCGAGGCGTGACTGCTCTCCAAATGGGCCCCCCAGCCCGAGTTGGAGGCGTCTGTGTAAAGTTCCGGGGCCTGGGAAGGGAGGGAGATGGGAAATCAGGGGGCCAGGGTGGAGGGCCCTGAGCCACTCCTCCGGGGCCCCCAACGAACCAAGGCCCTAGGGGAATGGTGTGGTTCCAGCTGTCGTTGGTCTGGGACCAACGACGGCGGAACTCCCTCTGAAGCTGTCGCTTGGGAACTCTCCCTAGGGGAATGAGAGGAGACAGGGACTCCATCATCCCCAGAAGGGACTGGGGAAAAGTTTTCCTTGCCGAAGTAAGGGGAGAGAGTCGAAGGTGGGGATGAGGTCCACTAGGCGAGCGGACCTCTCCGGGGTCGGGGAGACTACCATGGAGGTGGTGTCGAAGCTCATCCCCGAAGGGGGAATCGCTGACTGGGCGAGAGCTCGATTTGGAGGGGTTGGTGACGAACCCCAGAGGGGAACAAAGGTGTAGTATTTTGGAGGTGTGGGATTGGGCCAGGGCCTGAGTGGGAGCCCGAGTTGGAGGGGTAGTGTCGAGGTTGAACTAGTGTCACTCTCCTACCCGTCCGCTGAAAACTGGAACACGAACGGCTGTTAAAAAGATACTGAGCCATGCGCTTGTGTGGCGATAGTCAGCATGAGTGTGTGTTTTCGAGCCCATAGATGCCAATGAGGCGTTTCTTTTGCACACTGAACATGAACGGAATGTTGTTTTGGGGATCCTTAGCAACCAGGTACTGCTTACCTTGACCCCAGGTCTGAAATGCACACTTTCCTAAACATTCGATTACGTTGAGCACCGACGGGAAAATGGCGGAAGCAAGTATCGCGTCTTCACGCGAAACGAGACTAGGCCTAGGGGAACTTGGACGAGACCTTGAGAAAAATCAATACTCCAGGCGAGCGTCGTCTGCTAGGCTAGGGCCGTTTGTCGGAACCCATTGCGAGCAGATTGCTTCCAGTTCTACGGAACCCCGATCTTGCCATACGGGGACGTTGGTAGCGTCTTTGAAATAGGAGTATAAGGTTGGAGTCCCCAGGGCGACTCCCCAGTTACCTCCGGGACGTGTCTGCTGGCAGAGGGGATATTAGGGCGTTTGGCGGGCCGTGCGGTGTGGGAAGGTGACTGCCTGGGATAGGGTTTGAGCGGGAGTCAGTCCCCTGGTGTCGCAGTGGGAATAGCCCCCGAACAGCGACTGGTCCTGCCCAGGGATGCACCGCAAGGCCGATGTACAGCATCTCTACTGCCAACGGGCAATTAAAGTGACTCCTGGCTGCC
This sequence comes from Conus ventricosus, assembly GCA_018398815.1. Lineage (NCBI taxonomy): Eukaryota > Metazoa > Mollusca > Gastropoda > Neogastropoda > Conidae > Conus > Conus ventricosus. Next base: position 8,807,970 of record CM031597.1, read on the forward strand.
GCTGTCCGCCGCAGCCGAAAGGTGATGCGATATCGTGTGAATAAAAAGCGCATCAGGGGGTCGCCAAACAGGCTAGAGTCTGTCTCAGTGTCTTTCAGCGTCTGAAGACACAGAGGCAGTACGTCTGTGGGAGGGGTAAGGTTGGGAGTGAGCAGGAAGTCGGCAGGGGAAAATGGCAATATCCCTGGTGACTTGTTTGGGAAGAGAAGAGGGAGAAGACGTAGGGGCCCTGCCGTAGTCCTTGAGGCAAACTCCTACTGGAGCTGCGTTAGGGGCTGACAAGAAGTAAATTTCCCGGCGGAGGGAGGGCCCTGTGCACCCCTGGCGAAAGGTGCCGATCTGTCCCACAAGGGATGAGGGTCTGGGGGGCGACTATCCTTGGCCGTGATAGCTGGGCAGGGGGGAACCTGGCTTTAAAGGCAAAGGAGAATTGTTGTCAGAGGGAGGGGATTCCTAAACAACAAGATCTGGGCGCCAGCTTTCCAAGATGGAAAGGTCCCAGACTGGGGGAGGGAGCCTCAACCCCGTCCTCAGGCTGTGGGTCAGTGTTCTGAAGGGGGTGTTCGATCCACCCTTCAGGGGGCCAGGACAGGGGTGCGTGGGAGTCCTGCCCTCGTTGGGTAGTGGGGAAATACGAGGACGGGTCCTGGTGGCTCCATACTCGGCAGGCAGACTAGGGGATCGCCGATCGGACAGCGCCCGGGGAGGGAGGGGGACCCAGGTCGATCCAGCTGAAGGAAGCCCCGGGTGCCACATGCGACCGGAGATGGAGTAAGAATGGGTGTAGCCCTAAGCCACTGGTTCCTCTCGGGGGCCCTGGAGCCACCGGTCCCCAGGGAGTAACGCAGGGGTGTGGCGGCCTGGGGCGGGTTTCTCGGGGACCCGGGTAACCTGGGGCACCATGGGGTGGGTAGCGAGAAGGCGAGCTGTCTCGTACCCGCCCCGGGGAGAGGGAACTGCTCCTGCGTCTCCCGGGTTGCGGTCCATTTCCGGCCCCCTGCATTTGGGATGGTGGCCGGTGGGTGGCATGGTAGCCGAGCCCCCCGGCCGCGTGGAGCGGACTGGGAAGGCCTGCGGTGACGAGTCCACCTTTAAGGGACAAAAAAGGTTAACCCTAGTCCCCCTGGTCGATCCTCCCCCGGAAGGAACGGGACTTTCGGACGTTGCCCAATAGGGGAGCGAAAGAAGTCCGTCCCCCAAAGTCCTGTACCCCCAGGGGAAGGTGGGGACAGTCGATCGGGGTGGTTCGACCGTCGGGGGTGAGGGCGCAGATCCGACCTAGTCGAGCCTGCGTCCCTGACCCGGAGTTGTGGTCAGTGGGGGAGGGCCCACCAAAGAAATGCCACAACTCCTCCACCCGGGGTGATGACGCTCCTCGTGTCCGAGTGGTGGCTGCACTCGGACACGGTTGGGAGAGCGTGATGGGACAGCGCGACACGACTGCAGTAGTGGGGGGGAGCTAACGCCACGAGTCTCATCTGATCGAGTGACGGGCGGTTGATTCCGGGCCGCGAGTCGTCACCCCTGCCGGTCGCGCCTCCGTAAGGTTCCCTGGGGGCCGAGGATCGCGGGACGCAGCCTGTAAAGGGGAGAGTCTCTGTGTGCGCCGAAAGGGGAACAGGCGATTTGGCCAGGGAGCGGGAAAATTTTGAACGGGCAGGTCCTTTCAGGGGAGCCTTGCCTTTGGGTTTCTACAGTGTCGAAAGAAAACAGTTGGCAATAACGGCCGATTGCCTGTTCGCTTCGAACGCAACGATCGTGTGTCCGCCGGACGGGCAGAGGAGGTTCGTAACGATGGTCGCGCGTTTCCCCCGCACGGAACCCTCCTCCACACCGGCCGTACGCTCATCATAGGTGCGAGCGGATTGTCCCCTGGAATCGACACGCGGGTCTTCCGGGGCAAAAGAGCGACTCCGACAGAGGAGTGGCTCGACCCGTTAATGTCCTTCACCATGTTGGGCATGGTGGCGAGACAATCACGGAACGCACGATCGCAAAGAGGAGACAAAGAGGTGGATCGAGGGATAGAAAAGAGCTCGAACCACCTCGTGAGGGGCACTGGGAGTGCGGGAAATGAAGATGAAATCGCGAGTGCCCAGAAGAAAGCACAAACGGAGAAACATGGGGATCGAATAAATAATGTTATAATGGGGTACTACTAAGTGTGCACAAGTTGGTAGATCAAGAGATCGCAAGACAATCTCTATACCCGTAATAATGATAAGTAAGGTAGCCTACAGGAAAATGAGCCGGGGAAGCCGCGTACCCCCAAACAAGGTGTGTGAGGTCAGGGAACATGGCGGAGACGGCAAAACCCGGGTGGCAATAGAAGATTTCGGATCGATTGACGGGAAGGGATCGATCGTCAAGAGTGACGCGCAATTTGGGGCACAAAAGTAAATACCCCTGGTGTTTCCTTGTAATAATGCTAAGAAGGTACTAATATAATGTGCACCAGTTAGTAGATGAGGAGATCGTTTTGGACCATTGATCTACCAGTGATAAATTTGGTACAATAAATGGGCACCCGTAGGCAGATCAAGTGTGTACTTTCGAAGATCGAAGAACGGAAGGCGAAGTCGCGAGTGCCGAGACAAAGGCCAAAGGCGAGGATGGAGAGGTGAAATAGATTAATAAAGCTCACCAAACCAAAGCCCCACGGTTCAAGAGTAAAAGGGTTTAAGCGAGCAAGCCACAACAAATAAACAAAGAGAAGCAAACACAAAGCTATCTTAACACAACGGCAAAGAGAAGGCGAGACAGAGCACAAGACTTTATCTTGCTTGGACGGCAGGCCGAGAGAGAAATGAGGTACGGGAGGTTGACACCGGCTTCTTCTACGGCGGAAGCGGGTGGGCTTTACGTGACTGTCTTATTACTGCATTAGCCACACAAAAACTTTGGCCTGGCAGAGCTGACTAACTGCCGTGAATGCTATTGTCTGACATGGTACAGTATATGACGCAGAGAACGTATAAACACCGATTCAGACTCACTTGCTACTCCACCACGTTTTGGGCGAAAGTGGCCTAAAGCCGCCTATTCCTGTTCTCTGACAAGTAACTAAAAAATAACGACCCTACAAACAAACATACTGTGTACGGTTGTCCGTTTTAATACTAATTTACTAAAGTTTTCATAGAGTAGCGTAGAGGAAAGTAGCCAGGACTGAACACATTCTCATAGAGTAACGCAGGGAAAAGCAGTTGTGGCTGAACGCGCCCATATACACGGTGGGTGCACCAGCTATCCGATTACTTTGCGGTAGTGTTAATTACAGCGGGGAGTTTGTTAGCACAGAGAGAGGCGAGCTAAAGCCCGTTAAGGACAAGTTGCCCTCCGTGTGGTGAAGGATTGCTTGTGGGTTTAAATAATATTTCTATTTGACACGGAGGAGAAGCTAGTTTTGGAGCCATAGGCATACGTGCGTATGCACACACACACACACACACACAAACACACGCTCATACACGCGCGCGCAACAGAGAGAGACAGACAGACAGACAGACAGAGAAGAGAGAGACAGAGAGAGACAGACAGACAGAGAGGCGGGCAGACACACACACACAGAGAGAGCAGGGTAAACCGACTTGTTGGCACTGACAGCACAGACTGAGCGAGCGCATGGGCTGAAGGTGTTGGTACACCACGAGACTGACACCAGGCTACTAACACAGTAGTCTCTTCAACACGGGACAGACTCAGGAGAAGCAGTATCAACACTGGGCAGACACGGGACGAAAAGGTGTCAACATGGGCCGGGGTAAACTGATCTAAAACAACAACAACAACAACAACAACAAAACCTGATCTGGAGCTGTTCACAGTTTCGTGACGTTGACACACACACACACACACACACACACACACACACCACACATGGGCACAGACAGACACTCATACACGCGCGCGCGCGCGCCTCACACCTGCCGACAAACTGAGAGGCTAAAAAATCAATACTGCTGCCCCGCTCCTCCCCTTACCCACATATACATCAGCCAGCGCTGCCACGCGGGCAGTGTTGGGCAGGGAACTGCTGCGAGACGGCTTTGCCTCTTATCAAATCAAGTGCCGAGCTTAAATCACGTGACACTTTGTGTTGTGCTCACCATACACAGCCGCCGCCATTTTAAATTCGACCGGCGGGCTGTAAAGACGTTTCAGAGAGAACTTGTGTGTGTTAAAAACATGGCGAGTCAAGGAAGTGATATTTCATTGTTTTCTGCCAGTGCTGGAAGTGACACTAATATTACTCAAGAAATGGATGAAGTGTTGTTATCTTCGCAAGGAAAACTTTCCGATCAACAGACTGATCTTGTGAAAAAATACATTGTTTATCATGAGGCTATGGCAAAGTTTTTGACAAAGAAATTGAGTGGCGAGCCTTGTTTCCTCCTTCAAAGCCAAAAGGAAGCATTTTGTTTTTGTTTCTTCAACAATTATTTAATTAGAGTAACTTTGAAAAGCTTTTAACTTTTGAAGAAATGATTCTATTCAAAAAGCTCCAAATGTTCAGTGACTGGTGTACTACCTAGTAGTTCAGAAAACTTCTCCACCTTGTGGTGTTTGTGACACAACAGCAAAGCAGACGACGCGGAAACACACTCGGGCTGGGCCCAGACAGGGCCGTGTTGTTACTGGCTAATTATAGTGGGTGTAGCGCTGTTCGCTAACTGCCCTCCGACAACTGCTCTGCAAGGCTCTCAGTGAACGCCACAAACACATGACGTGGGCTTAAAATAGTAACGTTGTGCAAAACTAGGCCAATCGGCAGACTCTGCCGATTGACCTACAAAGCCCTCTCTAACGTGCGACTGTATACCAAGCAGGCCTACCGCTGACGTGGTTGGGCAGTGTGTCTATGT
>CM031597.1:8815434-8858267 GCA_018398815.1 Conus ventricosus
CACTTTCATTAATGAGTCAATTTTAAAGGTATGAAATGTACACACTATCATTTTCATAAGCACGAAATGTTTACACTGTCATTTTTAAAGGTACAAAATTACTCAAAAACGGTGGCATTTTCCTATTTCCAGTTTCAAGCTAAGGGGTGGGAATCCTAACCAGACTGAAATCTGTTTATGATCCCTCTCCCCCTCCCCCGTACGGATAGGACCTCATGAATCACATGGACAGCAGGCGAAGACGGTGTGTTGCGACAGCAGAAACAATGCGAGTGTAGTACAGTTCACGTCAGAAACGTGCACAAACAGGGATCGACTCACAAATTATCTCGACGTAGTAATTTTGATGGATGAAGACTCGACCTACATGTGTTGGGCTGTTTATTTTTGCACTTTGAAAATATCTTACAGAATATGTGCGGTCGTTTTTTCCCCTGCCCTTTATGTGATGAACGTCACTGTCAATTGTAGCTGATGAAAGAATAAAAAAAAAAGGAGGAACGCTATTATTTTGACACCCTCCACCCTCCTCCCCCCCCCCCCCCCCCCCCCCCCCCCCGCCCTTTGACACTGACGTCCTCCATTCCTCCTCCCTCTTTCATCTCATTTTGACAAATGATTGTGTCTGGAAAATAATGTTTGAAAAAAGCTGTGATGCGAACTCCTCTCTAGAATAGCTGTGATGTGAACCCCTCTCTGGAATAGCTGTGATGTGAACCTCCTCTCAAGAATAGCTGTGATACGAACCCCTCTCTAGAAGAGCTGCGGTACGAACCCCTCTCTAGAACAGCTGTGGTACCAACCCTCTCTGGAATAGCTGTGATACGAACCCCCTCTCTGGGATAGCTGTGATACGAACCCCCTCTCTGGGATAGCTGTGACGTGAACCCCTCTCTAGAATAGCTGTGATACGAACCCCTCTCTAGAACAGCTGTGGTACGAACCCCCTCTTTAGAACAGCTGTGGTACGAACACCCCCCCCTAGAATAACTGTGGTACGAACCCCTCTCTGGGATAGCTGTGATACGAACCCCTCTCTGGAACAGCTGTGGTACGAACCCCTCTCTGGAATAGCTGTGATGCGAACCCCTCTCTAGAATAGCTGTGGTACGAACCCCCTCTCTGGGATAGCTGTGATACGAACCCTCTCTAGAATAGCTGTGGTACGAACGCCCTCTCTGGAATAGCTGTGATGTGAACCCCTCTCTGGAATAGCTGTGATGTAAACCCCTCTCTAGAATAGCTGTGATGTGAACCCCTCTCAAGAATAGCTGTGACGTGAACCCCTCTCTGGAATAGCTGTGATACGAACCCCCTCTATGGAATAGCTATGATATGAACCCCCTCTCTAAAATAGCTGTGGTACGAACCCCTGTCTGGAACAGCTATGATATGAACCCCCTCTCTGGAACAGCTGTGATACAAACCCCTCTCTGGAATAGCTGTGATACGAACCCCACTCTGGAATAGCTGTCATGTGAACCCCTCTCTAGAATAGCTGTGTACGAACCCCTCTCTGGAATAGCTGTGATACGAACCCTTCTCTGGGATAGCTGTGATACGAACCCCTCTCTGGGATAGCTGTGATACGAACCCCTCTCTGGAACAGCTGTCATGTGAACCCCCTCTCTGGAGCAGCTGTCATGTGAACCCCCTCTCTGGGATAGCTGTGATACGAACCCCTCTCTAGCATAGCTGTGATACGAACCCCCTCTCAAGAATAGCTGTGATGCGAACCCCTCTCTGGAATAGCTATGATACGAACCCCTTCTCTGGAATAGGAGAGCAACGGTCCCGGGCATCCCAGGAGAAGAGCAGGAGCACAGAGGCCGAGCGGTCCATTGCTCCCAGGTCGATTCCCGTGCTGTCTGCACCAAACTGAACACATGCTCCCATAGCTACACACACACACACACACGCACGCACGCACGCACGCACGCACGCACGCACGCACACACACACACACACACACACCACACACACACTTAGCATGTTTGAAAGTGTAAACCATCTACTTTGCCTGTCTTTTAACTTAGCATGTTTGAGAGTGTAAACCATCTACTTTGCCTGTCTTTTAACTCAGCATGTTTGAAAGTGTAAACTCATCTACTTTGCCTGTCTTTTAACTTAGCATGTTTGAGAGTGTAAAACCATCTACTTTGCCTGTCTTTTAACTTAGCATGTTTGAAAGTGTAAAACCCATCTAATTTTCATCTACTTTGCGCACAGATCTCCTTAGTCTAAGCTTTGCCACTGAATTGCGCATTAGCAGCATAATGAGAACAATAAGAACAATTGCAGATCTTAGCAGCTGTCATAAAATGGAACAAATGTTTCGTGCGTGAATTTGTGTTGATTTCCAGTTCTTTTAGTTATCTAAAAAAATACAATAAAACATTGACTAATTGACAGAATTTCAATGCCTTTTCAGTCAAGTAAAATATCATTGTAAATACTTGAAGACAACCACAATCGATTTCTGATCAATACGTTAAACGATGAAAACGAATAAACAATTCCTATTCAGACAGAAAAGACAAGAGAAAGAAATGAGTCACTGAGAATGTGACGAGTTGGGAAGCTAGCAGAGATTATTCAAAGAGTGTTACAGAGTTTTCAAGGCTCCTCTTGTGGACCATGTCAACGATCGGATCACACTCAGATTTCTGTGTCGAAAGGAAAGAGTGGAGACAAATGTTGGAACCAGAGGTTCACAGAAGACTACTCTCCCTGATTATGGGGTAGTTCGTCATCTACAGAGGATGCATTGTTTTCAGTGGCGATTCACTGCTTCTAAAAACACCTCAAGATTAAGCGCAGCATTGTGAAATCTGCACTAGTGCTCATAAAACTTGATTCGGAACGGAATGATATCCACTGTATTGTCTGCTTGATTTATTCTGTGTGAAATCTGCACTAGTGCTCATAAAACTTGATTCGGAACGGAATGATATCCACTGTATTGTCTGCTTGATTTATTCTGTGCCTTGATCCTTGGATTTGTTTTGTATGTTTGTTTAACCCATGGATTTATTTTGTATGTTAATCCATGGATTTGTTTTGCACGTTAATCCATGGATTTGTTTTGAACGTTACTCCATGGAGTCCTTTTGTACATTAATCCATGGATTTGTTTTGTACGTTAATCCATGGATTTGTTTTGTACGTTAATCTATGTGTTTCTTTTGCACGTTAATCCATGGATTTGTTTTGGACGTTAATCACTGGATTTATCTTGTAGGTTAGAGCATGCCTGATCCCAAGAATGTTCAAAAGTCGAACACGGAACTGTAAACCTTGTTGCCAGTTACAAGGCAATGCCATTGAGAGGAATGACAAGTGTTTTCCAGCATGTCTCTAACGTGCTGGGCGTAGCGGCAGGACGCAGAAGGCTGGAGGAAGGACCACGCATTTGTTTCACCGCCAGCTGACGCCCACTATCACCTGTTGCTAACTGATTTCTTTGTTTATAATCTATTGATGTAATGATGGCCACATAGACGATACATCAGAGCAACGTACAGAGTGCGAGTCACAAGCGCCAGTATACACCCGACTGACGTCATTGCTTGCGTCACCAACAACGGTTTGTTGTCAATTTCCAGTTCTCCAAGACAGCCAATCAATGGTCTGAAAAGAAAAGCAACACCACATTACACACACTAAATAGTCGCCATATTTGTCTGTCTGTCTGTCCGCCAGTCTCTCTCTCTCTCTCTCTCTCTCTCTCTCTCTCTCTCTCTCCTCTCTCTCTCTCTCTCTCTCTCGCTCTCTCTCTCTCTGTCTGTCTCTCTCTCTCACTCTCCCCCTCTCTCTTTCTTACACCACCAAAAAAAACCACAGCCCAACATTCACTGTTATTCTTTTGCTTTGTTCAGTGTTGATGATCTGCAGCAATCCCTCAAAGCCATATGCTGACCCACAGTGTGGGATGTTCTGTCACAGGAGATGATACACTGAGCCACAGTGGGATGTTCTGTCACAGGAGATGATACACTGACCCACAGTGTGGGATGTTCTGTCACAGGAGATGATACACTGACCCACAGTGTGGTATGTTCTGTCAGAGATTATACACTGACCCACAGTGTGGGATATTCTGTCACAGGAGATGATACACTGACCCTCAGTGTGGGATGTTCTGTCACAGGAGATGATACACTAACCCACAGTGTGGGATGTTCTGTCACAGGAGATGATACTCTGACCCACAGTGTGGGATTTCTGTCATAGGTGATGATACACTGACCCACAGTGTGGTATGTTCTGTCAGAGATGATACTCTGACCCACAGTGTGGGATGTTCTGTCACAGGAGATGATACACTGACCCACAGTGTGAGATGTTCTGCCACAGGACATGATACACTGACCCACAGGAGATGATGCACTGACCCACAGTGGGATGCTCTGTCAGAGATGATACACTGACCACAGTGTGGGATGTTCTGTCACAGGAGATGATGCTCTGACCCACATGTGGTGTGGGATGTTCTGACACAGGAGATCATGCACTGACCCACAGTGTGGGATGTTCTGTCAGACATGATACACTGACCCACAGTGTGGTATGTTCTGTCAGAGATGATACACTGACCCACAGTGTGGTATGTTCTGTCAGAGATGATACACTGACCCACAGTGTGGGATGTTCTGTCACAGGAGATGATACACTGACCCACAGTGTGGGATGTTCTGTCACAGGAGATGATACACTGACCCACAGTGTGGGATGTTCTGTCATAGAAGATGATACACTGACCCACAGTGTGGGATGTTCTGTCATAGAAGATGACACACCGAGGTAGCAGGAGCGGCAGACACGAAGCGCACGGAAAAGAAGCCACTCCAACACAGAGCCGTCCCTGGCCAAATTCTGTGATACAGACATCCACTTGGACTGCTCAGGAAAACGTGGCACAGACATCAACAACCAACAATCAATGATCCTACCAACAATGGATGATCCCACCAACAATGGATAATCCCACCGACAATGGATGATCCCACCAACAATGAATGACCAACAAAGGATGATCCCACAACAATGGATGATTCCACCAACAATGGATGACCAACAATGGATGATCCCACCAACAATGGATGAACCCACCAACAATGGATGATCCCACAACAATGGATGATCCCACCAACAATGGATGATCCCACCAACAATAGATGATCCCATTCTATATCGAGGCCATCTCTGTGCCTTCCATCTGCTCTGACGATGAAGTCACGCCACACAATACGAAACAATACAACACAAGGCAGCATGACACGACACGACACGACGCGGCGCAGCGCAGCGCAAAGCAACGCAACGCAACGCAGTGCAGTGTAGTACAGTACAGCACAGCACAGCACAGCACAGCACAGCACAAAACAGAACACAACGCAGTGAAGTGCAGTGCAGTATAGTATAGTACAGTACAGTACAGTACAGTGCAATACAATGCAAAGCAACACCATACAGTGCTAAGCAGAGTATTGCATAAATTTGTTTCCCTCAATGAAAAATCTCTATCATCAGTCCTATAGACATCAGTAGCATTCCAACCTTTGTAAAGTATTCCCAAGTTTACCTGTATTTTGATTTGTCAAACTCCAAGCTCCCGGTGACAAAAGCTCCCACCATCCCCCGTCCATCATGTTGTTCACATTATGTGGCCTTGACCTTTCTATGGTAAAGGCGCCATCTTGGCCGTCTATCTCTGGATAAGTTGTGCTGTCGCGGTACTGAATCTGGAACACAGACAATGCTCGACACCTTGAATCATACGTACACCTCCGGATCGAAGAGTCTGCTTTTTTCAGCATGGAATATTTGCTGCAAAGCGCTACACCCCGCGGGATGATTCCAGTGTCTTTTAACCAAGCAGCAATCTCATGTCACGTGAACAACTTGATGGCAAAGAAACTACTCTGTAAGGACGACCTGCAAATTCACAGTGCAAAATGCATGTGTATTGCAAAATACATCACAGTATGAATACAAAAAGACAGGCCCATGTAGATTGCGGTTCACCTGTAACACATGACCAATCTTAACACACGTTTGTCATTAGGCTTCAATCTTGTATCTCTAAACCCTTGAGGGTTCTCGTGACAATTCTATTCATGCACACACACACACACACACACACACACACACACACACACACACACACACACACACACACACGAGCTCCTTTTCCTCTCTTCCGCCAAAGGATCAATCCTCATGCTAAAGCCAAGTGTAGCCAACAGTTTTATCGGCTGTTATCTCTACATGGGCTTTGGAAACCTGTCACCTAAAGTATTAGTGGATCTATGTGAAGACCTTACCTTCAGGGAGAGGAAGGGTACCTGTCACATGCACTTTCCATTGATCTATGTGAAGACCTTACCTTCAGGGAGTGGAAGGGTACCTGTCACATGCACTTTCCATTGATCTATGTGAAGATCTTACCTTCAGGGAGTGGAAGGGTACCTGTCACATACACTTTCCATTGATCTATGTGAAGATCTTACCTTCAGGGAGTGGAAGGGTACCTGTCACATACACTTTCCATTGATCTATGTGAAGACCTTACCTTCAGGGAGTGGAAGGGTACCTGTCACATACACTTTCCATTGATCTATGTGAAGATCTTCAGGGAGTGGAAGGGTACCTGTCACACACACTTTCCGTTGATCTATGAGAAGACCTTACCTTCAGGGAGTGGAGGGATACCTGTCACATACACTTTCCATTGATCTATGTGAAGATCTTACCTTCAGGGAGTGGAAGAGTACCTGTCACACACACTTTCCATTGATCTATGTGAAGACCTTACCTTCAGGGAGTGGAAGAGGCCGTCGTTGTAGTTGTTGGTGCGACTGCGGAGGGTGATGGACTCGGAGGGGGTGGTGGTGTCTATCAGCAGGGCGCCCTCTGCCAGCATCACGCGTAACAGGAATCTCTGCACAGAGCCCGGGCAAGGGGCGCAACTCGTGTCAGGCTTCTCAGCCCTTCATCGTCCTTCTCCCTCTCTCCCTTCCACCCCCTCTCTCGCTCATCCACACTTTCTCTCTCAAACACTTCGTCTCTGCGCCTCTCAGACAATCCCCCTACCCTCCCCCCCCCCTCTCTCTCTCTCTCTCTCTCTCCAGACGCACATTCTTCTTTAGTCTAACGCCGTACCTGGCGCTGATTAATTAAATGCAGGAGGGCAGCAGTCGACTGTCGGGACCGGAAACGGAAGTGTACGGACTGTAGGCGCCGTCGCTTTGGCAGAACGGACGAGGGGAAGTGGAGGAAACCAGCACCACTGAACACCAGAGAATGTCCGTCGCCTGGCGAGGCACTGGAGAAGACAAGGCATCAATGGACCACTTCTCTTCATGACAGACATTGACCCAGGCCACCCGCGGGGCCCACAACAAATAGACAAACACACAGCAAGTTGTACCCCTAGTTGTCACACAAATAGACAAACACATGGTAAGTTGTGCCCCCTAGTTGTCACACAAATAGACAAACACACTAAGTTGTGCCCCTAGTTGCCACACAAATAGACAAACACATGATAAGTTGTGCCCCTAGTTGTCACACAAATAGACAAACACATGGTAAGTTGTACCCCTAGTTGTCACACAAACAGACAAACACACAGCAAGCTGTACCCCTTGTTGTAACACAAATAGACAAACACATAGTAAGCTGTACCCCTTGTTGTCACACAAATAGAAAAACACACAGCAAGCTGTATCCCTAGTTGTCACACAAATCGACAAACACACAGCAAGCTGTATCCCTTGTTGTCACATAAATAGACAAACACACAGCAAGCTGTATCCCTTGTCACATAAATAGACAAACACACAGCAAGCTGTACCCCTTCTTGTAACACAAATAGACAAACACATGGTAAGCTGTACCCTTGATGTCACACAAATAGACAAACACACAGCAAGTTGTATCCCTTGTTGTCACACAAATAGACAAACACACAGCAAGTTGTACCCCATGTTGTCACAGGAATAACATGGGTCTGAACATACAGGAGGCGAGAGGCGTGTTTCTGTGAGTCCAGTGAGAGGAACACACAGCAGGCCCTAGGCTAAATCCATCACCACAACTAAAACATAGGCCCTGTGAAGAATAACAAATAGAACACACAGCAGGCCAAATCCATCACCACAACTAAAACACAGGCCCTGTGAAGAATAACAAATAGAAACACACAACAGGCCAAATCCATTAACACAGCTAAAACACAGGCCCTGTGAAGAACAACAGTCAAATAGAACACACAACAAACCAAATCCGTCACCACAACTAAAACACAGGCCCTGTGAAGAATGACAGAGGAACACACAACAGCCCAAATCCATCACCACAACTAAAACATAGGCCCTGTGAAGAATGACAGTCAAATCGAACACACAACAGGCCAAATCCATCACCACAACTAAAACATTGGCCCCGTGAAGAATAACAAATAGAACACACAACAGGCCAAATCCATCACCACAACTAAAACACAGGCCCTGTGAAGAATGACAGTCAAATACAGTGAAGATGTCGTTGTCGGCACAAGGTTTGGGCTGATGTCACAGTTAAGTCCCAGAGCCTAGTGGCCTTAGAGTCAGTGAAATGTCAGAATCGTCTGTAATGACAGGGCAGGCGCAATGACGAGAGAGAGAGAGAGAGAGAGAGAGAGAGAGAGAGAGAGAGAGAGAGAGAGAGAGAGGAGAGAGAGAGAGAGAGAGAGAGAGAGAGAGAGAGAGGAGAGAGAGAGAGATTGGTTGATTGATTGATTGATTGATCTTTAATACCCAAGGATGAAGATTTTAGGCCAAAGCCTAGTCTTACAATCTGTCCTTGTCATGCATACATTATTTCAGCACATATCATTCATACAGACAATTCAACATAGCAACATGATAATCTAATTCTACAATGATAAGCAAACTGCTCATAAAAGCACTAATGAGATGGGGGATGGTAAAACAGAAGGAAACTTACAAGCAAACAAACAAACAAAAACTACAGAGAGAGAGGGGTCAGAGGAGGGTGGGGAAGAGAGAATGGTAGGTAGCGGGGGAGGGGGGGGGGGGGGGGAGAAAAGGGATGGTAGACAGAGTGGGAGTGGGGATGAGCGATTTTAACGGAGTAGGTTTTATGTTGAGACGATTTATTCACTGTATGGTTCACAGAAGACTTAGCGAATGGACGCTAATCATTGTAATCGAATAATTTAACTACTGAGACATAAAATGTTTATGCAAATGTTCCTTGAAAGGTTTTAAAGTATTCATGTTTTGTAGATTCGGTGGAAGTGAGTTCCAGACATATGGTCCAGAGTAAGCTAGGCTTGTTTTGTATAGATCAATGCGTGGGTCGGGAAGAAGGAATTTCGTCGAGCCAGAAAAGCTGTTCGATCTTGTAAAAAGGGCATTGATATAACATGGCATAGTATCTGTCAAGATTGTAAACATAAATGATGCCTTGTTGAATTCCAATTGCCTATTCAGAGGAAGTCTGTTCAGCGCTTTTAGTTTTTCGTCTGTTGTTACAGATACAGCTGGATGGAGTAGCTTTGCTGCACGTCTATGGAGAGAATTCAGCCTTTTTTTGTGGACGTCACTACTGCCGTCCCACACTGTTGAGGCGTAATTTATGTGTGACATTATGTGTGCATTGAAGAAAAGTTTAAGCACATTACTGTTGACGTAGCGCTTTAATTGAGATAACAGGAAAAGGTGTTTTGAGACTACCTTGCATACGTTATTTGGATGAGATTGCCATTTCAGTTCTTTATCTATCGTTAACCCTAAAACACGATGCTCGTCTACCTGCTCGATAGAAGTGCCATTCAACTGAAGTTTTAGGCAAAGAGGAGTCAACTGGTGTTTTTGGCGGGTAGCTATAATCATAGATTTGGTTTTGGCTGGGTGTATGACCATTGAGTTTGAATGACACCAGTCTGACACGTCGTTTAGACTTTCCTCGAGAGAAGTTTCTATTGTCTGTAGATCACTACCATTCGTTTGGAGCGACGAGTCATCAGCAAATAAATCTGTCGTGACCTTTTCATCTGATACGGACAATGGTAAATCATTGATGAAGATGCAGAATAGTAGGGGGCCTAGTACAGAGCCCTGTGGACTCCATCTAGGTCTAAATTTTTTTCTTGGTTGACAAAGTTTATGTCATGATCATTGAAATCGTTGGAGTTAATATCATTTAGCAGGGCGCTGAAGTGATCAAACCATGTTTCTTCGGGAAGGCTATTTTTAACATGTTTTATGGGTTTGCAACATTTCATTTCTTTCCAGAAATCTTTTGAACTGTGGATATTTTCAAGAATTTTCTGTACTTTGTCCCTCCTGTAGTCTCTTTCTTTTGTTTTCAGCAGATCTTTATATGATTTTCTTTCCATGTTGTACGTAGTTTTTTTCGTTATTGATGTTTTATTTCTATTGTATCTGCGAAGGGCATGCATTGCTTGTTTACATTCCTTATCGTACCATTTATCTTCCCCACTGTAATTTGATTTGGAATTAATCACATCTTTCCGCATACAGGATGCTGAATCTAATAAAGCATTTGTAAATGTATTAAGCACTTCATCGCAAGAAACTTCTATCTGTGCAGTAGCGAGGGTTAGTTTATCTTTGAAGAATGGGCTGTTCAAACTTTCTATTAACAGATCTTTCTTGTCATCGGCCCAAACATATTTTGTAACATGACAACAATTTTTGTAATCTTCTTTCGAACTTGACTTTGTTTTCAGCGTCAAACATAGAGGCATGTGGTTAGATTCTACTCTCTCTCTTGAATTTCAAGAGAGATACAGTAATTTAGAAAGTCTGGTGACACAAGGACATAGTCATTTGTGCTATTACCTGTTGCCGACAAGTATGTAAATTTATCAGACTTCTCAGGGGAACATAAGCCATTTAAAATAATCAGTTCAAAACATACGCACATAGATAATAATGTTTTCCCATAGTCATTTACACAAATATCATCAGCATTTCGGCATGGAATTATAGCATCGGATTCATGACTGTTAATATTTTCCGGATCAGTTTCAAACAGTTCTGGATTAGGTAGAAGATTTCCTGTCCTGAGGTTTGGTGTGTCCAGTTCAAGAACTAAATTAGCCAGGCACCCTTCAGTGGTATTAATATGACATTCTGTTTGCACAGTTCCATAGTGCGGCGATGAATGAGGAGGACAGTAACAATTTACTAAAACGACATCAGAGTGCGTACCAAACACCCTCCTACCAAATCTAACACACACAATAGGATCATAATCCATTGCATTTTCTGTAACATAATCAGCATAGCATTTTCTAACCAAAATGAAAACCTCACCACTACACCTACCGTGCATTGACAGTTTGAGGCAGGAGATGAAAAACAAGCATAATCAGATAAACAGTTTACAACGGAAATCTTTTCGCGTTGAAATGTCTCGACAAAACATAAAACATCGTATTTATTTATATGTTTAATAAAGTCTCTTTCTGCAAATTTTCCCATGAGACCCCCAATGTTCCAATAAAGAAAAGATAACTCACTTAACTCACAGTAATCTGTAGTCACTGAATTCAGTAACCGAGTCGTCATGATCTGAAGGGATTCTTGAGGCCGGACCGTCACGTCACATCCACACATTCTCAGTTTGTTCGGTATCAACAGTCTGCATTTCAGGGGAGCTGGGTGGGCGGGGCCTCTTGGCAGGGGTGGATGGCCTCGACGAACCCGTGACGGCCGCTCACCAGGGTTGAGGAGACCAGAGGATGTCCTTTTGCCAGCTGAATCCGGAGAGGAGCCGCGCTGCCTTGCCCTTTGCCTGTCGTCCTTGCTGGTTCTGGTTTTGTCCTCCTGGCCAGGCCTGCTCCAGGTTTCCCTGGTTCGTAGAGGACCAGAGACGACCAGCTTGCCGGCCTTGAAGTATACGTACACGCCCTTGTCCCTGTGCTCCTTCACGAGGGTTCTCTGGCGTCTGGTCAGGTCCCCGGCGACTTTCACCCCTTTCTTCTTCTGGACGTCTCTTCCGGAGCTGAGGACCGCCATTTTGTCTTTCCAGCGCGCCATTTTCACGATCATGGGACGTGGGTTTGTTATAGAGGTGTTGGTACGACCTCCCAAGCGGTGCGCCCAAACAACGTCGTTAAGAGTCCATGTTTTATTTGGGACCGTGTTTTGTAAAATGTCTGGATCTGGATCTGGAACAATACGTCGCAGAAGCCAATCAACGGCTATAAACGCGACGGTTTTACTACCTTGTCGGCACACGACTCGTAGCTTTCATCAGGGGATTCTGGAATGTTGAAGAAACGAAGATTATCCCTTCGAGATATTTCTTCCAGTTTGTCCACCTCAGCTTCAACCTTCTTCTTAAGTTCTACGACATCTTCTTCTAGATCGTCGACTGTAGCAGCAAGATCTTCCTGTTTTTCCTTTACTTCTTCACACGAAGTTTCAATCGCCAAAGTTCGTTGCTTCAAATCTGCCACGTCACACGACAGGTTTTGTAGTGAAGTTCTGACGTAAGATATCTCTGACATGATATTTTAAAGTTTATCATTAAATACAGACGTTTGGGAGTCAATGATCCGTTGACCGCTGTTATTTGCCATGCCTAAGTTGACACCTGTTCACTTTGCTAAGGTAAAAACACAGGTAACCGTGGCCTAGTTCAGAGCTCTCGAGCTTTGCGTCCGACTCCTTCGACGTTCACAGCTTAACTCCGAGAGAGAGAGAGAGAGAGACGGACGATGCAGGCACAAAATAGAGGTGCGTTAAGAAGGGAGAGTGGAGTCGGACAGGGCAGGGGTAATGGCATGTATGTCAAAGAAGGAGAGTGGATTTAAGATGGCAGGTGTGATGACAGGTGTGTAAGAAGAGAGAGTGAAGTCAGAAGGGCAGGTGTAATGACAGGTGTGTAGGAAGAGAGAGCGGAGTCAGACAGCCAGGTGTAATGACAGGTGTGTAGGAAGAGAGAGCGGAGTCAGACAGGGCAGGTGTTATGACAGGTGTGTAGGAAGAGAGAGCGGAGTCAGACAGGGCAGGTGTTATGACAGGTGAGTAAGACTGGACAGTGGAGTCAGACAGGAAAGGTGTAATGACAGATGTCTGAAGATTGCAGTGTGGAGCAGGACAAGGCAATGACAGGCACAATGACAGGCGCAGTGACAGGTGTAACGACAGGTGCGATGGCAGGTGTTGGTCAGTACTGACCACTGCGTGGAGCAGATCTGTGGGGATTCCCTGTGCTGGTGCTGTGCACGAGAGGCACGACTCGCCGTCCACCCGCAGGTCAGCTAGACACCCTCTCCACGTGTCCGAGCCCACTGAAAACTGCACACACACACACGCGCGCGCGCGCGCGCACGCACACACGCACGCACGCACGCACACACACACGCACACATACTCTCTCTCTCTCACACACACACACACACACACACACACACACACACACACACACACACACACACACACACACACTGTTTGTAAATGGGTGGCCAGTATTCTATTACTCATGTCTGCGCTGGTATGAAATATATACTATGTGTTGCCGCCAGGCCTAGTGTCAGCATTCTACTCATTGCTTCTTTCAGACCAACTTCAGGCTCCACAAGCTAAGTGTCAGCATTCCACTCATTGCTTCTTTCAGACCAACTTCAGGCTCCACATGCTAAGTGTCAGCATTCCACTCATTGCTTCTTTCAGACCAACTTCAGGCTCCACACATGCTAAGTGTCAACATTTAAGACCAACTTCAGGATAGACATGCTAAGTGTCAGCTTTTAAGTTTCTGCTTCTTTCAGAAATCTAGCACTGACTGACAACTGTGTGGGGAGACATCAGAGCATAGAAATCTACCACTGACAACTGTGTGGGAAGACATCAGAGCATAGAAATCTACACTGACAACTGTGTGGGGAGACATCAGAGCATAGGAATCTACCACTGACAACTGTGTGGGAAGACATCAGAGCATAGAAATCTACCACTGACAACTGTGTGGGACGACATCAGAGCATAGAAATCTGCCACTGACAACTGTGTGGGAAGACATGACATCAGAGCATAGAAATCTACCACTGACAACTGTGTGGGAAGACATCAGAGCGTAGAAATCTACCACTGACAACTGTGTGGGACGACATCAGAGCATAGAAATCTACCACTGACAACTGTGTGGGAAGACATGACATCAGAGCATAGAAATCTACCACTGACAACTGTGTGGGACGACATTAGAGCATAGAAATCTACCACTGACAACTGTGTGGGAAGACATGACATCAGAGCATAGAAATCTACCACTGACAACTGTGTGGGGAGACATCACAGCATATAAATCTACCACTGACATCTGTGTGGGACGACATCAGAGCACATGCACACAACAGCCATCAGCAGCTATACATATGGCTGTGTAGCACTTTAGTGTAGCACTTTTGTCACATGGCTGTGTAGCACTTTAGTGTAGCACTTTTGTCACATGGCTGTGTAGCACTTTTGTCACATGGCTGTGTAGCACTTTAGTGTAGCACTTTCGTCACATGGCTGTGTAGCACTTTTGTCACATGGCTGTGTAGCACTTTAGTGTAGCACTTTCGTCACATGGCTGTGTAGTACTTTTATCACATGGCTGTGTAGCACTTTTGTCACATGGCTGTGTAGCACTTTTGTCACATGGCTGTGTAGCACTTTTGTCACATGGCTGTGTGGTACTTTTGTCACATTGCCGTGTAGCACTTTTGTCACATGGCTGTGTAGCACTTTTGTCACATGGTTGTGTAGCACTTTTGTCACATGGCTGTGTAGCATTTTTGTCACATGGCCGTGTAGCACTTTTGTCACATGACTGTGTAGCACTTTTGTCACATGGCAGTGTAGTACTTTAGTCACATGGCTGTGTAGCACTTTTGTCACATGGCCGTGTAGCACTTTAGTGTAGCACTTTTGTCACATGGCTGTGTAGCACTTTTGTCACATGGCTGTGTAGCATTTTTGTCACATGGCCGTGTAACACTTTTGTCAAGCACAGAAATCTGACGAATAATTAGCTAGGTGACCAAAGTCTTCCCCTGTCTGTCATTTAGGACACATTTATCACCCCTTTGATGTAACTAGACTAAAGCCTTCCTCTGTCATTTAGGACACATTTATCACCCCTTTGATGTAACTAGACTTATGCCTTCCTTTGTCTGTCATTTATGTCATAAGTATCATCCCTTTGATGTAATTAGATGACCAAAGTCTTCCTCTGTCTGTCATTTAGGACACATTTATCACCCCTTTGATGAAATTAGATGACTAAAGCCTTCCTCTGTCCGTCATTTAGGACACATTTATCACCCCTTTGATGTAGTTAGATGACTAAAGTCTTCCTCTGTCTGTCATTTAGGTCAGAATTATCACCCCTTTGATGAAATTAGATGACTAAAGCCTTCCTCTGTCCGTCATTTAGGACACATTTATCACCCCTTTGATGTAATTAGATGACTAAAGTCTTCCTCTGTCTGTCATTTAGGTCAAAATTATCACCCCTTTGATGAAATTAGATGACTGAAACCTTCCTCTGTCTGTCGTTTAGGTCAAACTTATCACCCCTTTGATGAAATTAGATGACTAAAGCCTTCCTCTGTCATTTAGGTAACAATTATCACCCCTTTGATGTAGTTAGATGACTAAAGCCTTCCTCTGTCATTTACGTCACATTTATCACCTCTTTGATGTAGTTAGATGACTAAAGCCTTCCTCTGTCTGTCATTTAGGTCATAATTATCACCCCTCTGATGTAATTAGATGACTAAAGTCTTCCTCTGTCTGTCATTTAGGACACATTTATCACCCCTTTGATGTATATAGATGACTAAAGCCTTCCTCTGTCTGTCATTTAGGTCATAATTATCACCCCTTTAACGTATGACTAAAGCCTTCCTCTGTCTGTTATTTAGGTCACATTTATCGCCCTTTGATGTAGTTAGTAAGATAACTAAAGCCTTCCTCTGTCATTTATGTCATAATTATCACCCCTTTGATGTAGCGAGATGACTAAAGCCTTCCTCTGTCTGTCATTTAGGTCATAATTATCACCCCTTTGATGTAATTAGATGACTAAAGCCTTCCTATGTCTGTCATTTAGGTTATAATTATCACCCATTTGATGTAGTTAGTGAGATGACTAAAGTCATGAAACACTTGTTAGACTGTTTAGAAGAAGGAGAACGGACGAAGAATGAATGAATGATGAATGAATGAATAAATGAACAAATGAATGTCTGAATGATAGAATGAATAAATAAATGAATAAATGAATAATGAATGAGTGAATAAAGGAAGGAGGGCAGGAAGGAATAAAGGAAGGAATAATGAAGGAAAAAATAATGTTAATGATAACAACAACTAAAGACCTGTACCAATATGCTATATCTGTGCAGCCATGAAGTCAACAACAAACACTATCCTGACACAGCCGAATGGTTACCTTCAACTCTGAAGAGATGGACCAGTTGATCAGATGAACAGAGTGAACTGAACAATTTGACAAAATGAAAGTATTAATGAAATTAACAGACTGATGAGATGAACAAGTTGATCAACTGATGAGATGAACAAGTTGATCAGCTGAAGAGGGGAATGAAATGAATAGGTTGGTCAGATGTACAGACCAATGAACAGGTTGATCATGTGAATACAGTGATGAGATGAATAGGTTGGTCAGTTGAACAGACCAATGAACAGGTTGATCACGTGAATAGAGTGATGAGATGAATAGGTTGATCAGATGAACAGACCAATGAACAGGTTGATCATGTGAATAGAGTGATGAGATGAATAGGTTGGTCAGTTGAACAGACCAATGAATAGGTTGATCATGTGAATAGAGTGATGAGATGAATAGGTTGGTCAGATGAACAGACCAATGAACAGGTTGATCATGTGAATAGAGTGATGAGATGAATAGGTTGGTCAGTTGAACAGACCAATGAATAGGTTGATCATGTGAATCGAGTGATGAGATGAATAGGCTGGTCAGATGAACAGACCAATGAACAGGTTGATCATGTGAATAGAGTGATGAGATGAATAGGTTGATCAGATGAACAGACCAATGAATAGGTTGATCATGTGAATCGAGTGATGAGATAAATAGGTTGATCAGATAAATGGTGATGAGATGAATAGGTTGATGAGATGAACAGTGACATAAATATGCTGGTCAGATGAACAGAGTGATGACATGAATAGGTTGATCAGATGAATGGTGATGAGATGAATAGGTTGATGAGATGAACAGTGACATAAATATGCTGGTCAGATGAACAGAGTGATGACATGAATAGGTTGATCAGATGAATGGTGATGAGATGAATAGGTTGATCAGATGAACAGAGTAATGAGATGAACAGATTGCTCAGGTGTACATATTATTGAGATGAATGGGTTGATTAGATGAACAGTGATATAAATATGCTGGTCAGATGAACAGAGTGATGACATGAATAGGTTGATCAGATGAATGGTGATGAGATGAATAGGTTGATCAGATGAACAGAGTAATGAGATGAACAGATTGCTCAGGTGTACAGATTATTGAGATGAATGGGTTGATTAGATGAAGAGATTATGCGATAAACAGGTTGATCAGAACAGATTGATCAGATTGACAAGATTAAGAGATTCATATGATGAACAGATTGATGAGATGAACAGATTGACGAGATTAAGAGATTCATATGATGAACAGATAGATGAGACAAACAGGTTGATGAGTTAAACAGGTTAGTGAGATGGACAGTATAATCAGATGAACTGAATGATGGACACGTTGATGAGATGAACAGACTGATGGAGTGAATAGTTTGATCAATGAAAAGGATTCCTGAGCAGGTTGGAGAAATGAGGAGGGTGGTGAGTTGAACATATCGACGTGATGACCAGGTTGATGAGATCAACAGCTTAATGGGATGAAGAGATTGGTGAGATCTACAGATTAATGGGATGAAGAGATTGGTGAGATGAACAGCTTAATGGATGAAGAGATTGGTGAGATCAACAGCTTAATGGGATGAAGAGGTTGATGAGATCAACAGCTTAATGGGATGAAGAGATTGGTGAGATCAACAGCTTAATGGGATGAAGAGGTTGGTGAGATCAACAGCTTAATGGGATGAAGAGGTTGATGAGATCAACAGCTTAATGGGATGAAGAGATTGGTGAGATCAACAGATTAATGGGATGAAGAGGTTGGTGAGATGAACAGTTTAATGACATGAGGTTGATGAAATATGTAGACTGATCAGATGAGTAGATAACTGAGATGAATCGATTGATGAGATGAACAGAAAGATGAGAGACAAAGGCCGGTGACATGAACAGGTAGGTGAAGGGAACAGAATGATGAGATGACGTGACTAATGTGATGAGCAGACTGGTGAGATAAACACATGTTGGTGAGATGAACTGATAAGTGAAATCAACAGAGAGATGAGATCACTAGGTTGATGAGATGATCATGTTGACAAGATTAATAGATTCTGATGAACGATTAGATTGTGAGATGCGTTGCGTGGTGAGAAAAATCGGCGGTGAGTTGTAGACTGGTAATGCGAAAAGAAAGATAAGGTGAAATGTTGGTTAAATGAACAGGTGATGGACAAATGTTTATGAGATATATTTGATGGATGAATGGGTTATCGATGAACAGATTGAAGGAATGAACAGGTTGGTGTGGTGAACAGGTTCATGGGATGAACAATTTGGTGAGTGAAACAGGTTCATGGGATGAACCAATTGTGAGTGAAAAAGACTGAAGGAATGAACAGTTGGTGAGATGAACAGGTTCATGGGATGAACGATTGGATGAGATGAATAGGTCATGCGATGAACCAATTGGTGAGATGACAGGTTCATGGGATGACAGTTGGTGAGATGAACAGGTTCATGGGATGAACAATTGGTGAGATGAAAGATTCGAAGGATGAACCAGGTGGTGAGTTGAACATGGTTCATGGGATGAACCAAATTGGTGAGGTGAACAGGTTCATGGATGAACAGTTGGTGAGATGAACAGGTTATGGGATGAACAATTGGTGAGATGAACAGACTGACAGGAATGAACAGGTTGGTGAGGTGAACAGGTTCATGGGATGAACATATGGTGAGATGAACAGACTGAAGGTATGAACAGGTTGGTGAGGTGAACAGATTCATGGGATGAATCAATTGGTGAGATGAACAGGTTCATGGGATGAACCAAATGGTGAGATGAACAGACAGAAGGATTGAAAGGTTGGTGTGTGTGAACAGGTTCATGGGATGAACCAATTGGGAGAGGTGAATAGGTTCATGGGATGAACAATTGGTGAGATGAACAGATGAAGGATGAACAGGTTGGTGAGGTGAACAGTTCATGGGATGAACCAATTGGTGAGGTGAACAGTTCATGGGATGAACCATTGGTGAGATGAACAGGTTATGGGATGAACCAGTTGGTGAGGTGAAACAGGTTCATGGGATGAACATTGGTGAGGTGAACAGGTTCATGGGATGAACCAATTGGTGAGATGAAACAGGTTTATGGGATGAACAGTTGGTGAGGTGAACAGGTTCATGGGATGAACAATGGTTGAGATGAACAGACTGAATGGATGAACAGGTTGGTGAGGTGAACAGGTTCATGGGATGAACAATTGGTGAGGTGAACAGGTTCATGGGATGAACCAAGTGGTGAGATGAAAGGACATGAAGGAATGAACAGGTTGGTGAGGTGAACAGGTTCATGGGATTGAAACAATTGGTGAGATGAACAGGTTCATGCGATGAACCAGTTGGTGAGATGAACAGACTGAAGGAATGAACCAATTGGTGAGATGAACAGGTTCATGGGATGAACCAATTGGTGAGATGAACAAGTTCATGGGATGAACCAGTTGGTGAGATGAACAGGACTGAAGGAATGAACAGGTTGGTGAGGTGAACAGGTTCATGGGATGAACCAATTGGTGAGATGAACAGGTTATGGGATGAACCAGTTGGTGAGTATGAACAGGAATGAAGGAATGAACAGGTTGGTGAGGTGAACAGGTTCATGGGATGAACCAATTGGTGAGATGAGCAGGTTCATGGGATGAACCAATTGGTGAGATGAACAGGTTCATGGGATGAACCAATTGGTGAGGTGAACAGGTTCATGGGATGAACAGTTGGTGAGATGAACAGGTTCATGGAGAACCAATTGGTGAGATTAACAGACCGAAGGAATGAACCAATCGGTGGGTGAACAGGTTCTAGGATGAACCAATTGGTGAGATGAAACAGGTTCATGGGATGAACCAGTTGGTGAGATGAACAGGTTCATGTGGAGTGAACCAATTGGGGAGATGAACAGGTTCATGGGATGAACCAATTGGTGAGATGAATAGACTGAAGGAATGAACCAATTGGTGAGTGAACAGGTTCAATGGGATGAACCAATTTGTGAGATGAACAGGTTCATGGGATGAACCAATTGGTGATATAAAAACAGAGTTGAAGGAATGAACAAGGTTGTGTGAGAGTGAACATGTTCATGGGATGAACCAGTTGGTGAGATGAACAGACTGAAGGAATGAACAGTTGAGTGAGGTGAACAGGTTCATGGATGAACCAATGTGTGAGATGAACAGGTTCATGGATGAATCAATTGGTGAGATGAACAGGTTCATGGGTTGAACCAGTTGGTGAGAGTGAACAGGTTCATGGGATGAACCAATTGGTGAGATGAACAGGTTCATGGGATGAACCAGTTGGTGAGATGAACAGACTGATGGAATGAACAAGGTTGGTGAGGTGAACAGGTTCATGGGATGAACCAATTAGTGAGATGAACAGGTTCATGGGATGAACAGTTGGTGAGATGAACAGACTGAAGGAATGAACAGGTTGGGGAGGTGAACAGGTTCATGGGATGAACCAATGGTGAGATGAACAGGTTCAGGGATGAACCAGTTGGTGAGATGAACAGATGTAAGGAATGAACAAGGTTGGTGAGGTGAACAGGTTCATGGGATGAACCAATTGGTGAGATTGAGCAGGTTCATGGGATGAACCAATGGTGAGATGATACAGGTTCATGGATGAACCATTGGTGAGAGTGAACAGGTTCATGGGATGAACCAGTTGGTGAGATGAACAGGTTCATGGGACTGAACCAATTGGTGAGATTAACATGGACGAAGGATAAACCAATCGGTGAGAGTGAACAGGTTCATAGGATCAACCAATTGGTGAGATGAACAGTTCATGGGTATGAACAGTTGGTGAGATGAACAGGTTCATGGGATGAACCAATTGGGGAGATGAACAGGTTCATGGGATGGAACAGGGAACATTGGATGAGATGAATAGACTGAGGATGAACCAATGGTGAGATGAACAGGTTCATGGGATGAACAATTTGTGAGATGAACAGGTTCATGGGATGAACCAATTGGTGATATGAACAGATTGATAGGAATGAACAGGTTGGTGAGATGAACTGTTCATGGGATGAACCAGTTGGTGAGATGAACAGACTGAAGGAATGAACCAGTTGGTGAGGTGAACAGGTTCATGGGGTGAACCAATTGGTGAGATGAACAGGTTCATGGGATGAACTAATTGGTGAGATGAACAGGTTCTGGTTGAATTGAACCAGTTGGTGAGGTGAAACAGGTTCATGGGATGAACCAATTGGTGGATGAAAGGTTCTGGGATGAACAGTTGGTGAGATGAACAGACATGATGGAATGAACAGGTTGGTGCAGGTGATGAACAGGTTCATGGGATGAACAATTAGTGAGGTGAACAGGTTCATGGGATGAACCAGTTGGTGAGATAACAGACTGAAGGAATGAACAGGTTGTGAGGTGAACAGGTTCATGGGGATGAACAATTGGTGAGATGAACAGGTTCGTGGGATGAACCAGTTGGTAAGATGAACAGATGAAGGAATGAACCAATTGGTGAGGTGAACAGATTCATGGGATGAACAGTGGTGAGGTGAACAGGTTCATGGGATGAACAGTTGGCGAGGTGAACAGGTTCATGGGATGAACCAATTGGTGAGGTGAACAGGTTCATGGGATGAACCAGTTGGTGAGATGAACAGGTTCATGGGATGAACCAATTGGTGAGATGAACAGTTCATGGGATGAACCAGTTGGTGAGATGAACGGTTTCATGGATGAACCAATTGGTGAGATGAACAGGTTCATGGGAATGAACCAGTTGGTGAGATGAACAGACTGAAGGAATGAACAGGTTGGTGAGGTGAACAGGTTCATGGGATGAACCAATTGGTGAGATGAACAGGTTCATTGGATGAACCAGTTGGTGAGATGACAGACTGAAGGAATGAACAGGTTGTGAGGTGAACAGGTTCTGGGATGAACCAATTGGTGAGATGAACAGGTTCATGGGATGAACCAATTGGTGAGATGAACAGTTCATGGGATGAACCATTATGGTGAGTGAACAGGTTCATGGGATGAAC
Source organism: Conus ventricosus (assembly GCA_018398815.1). Lineage (NCBI taxonomy): Eukaryota > Metazoa > Mollusca > Gastropoda > Neogastropoda > Conidae > Conus > Conus ventricosus. The sequence continues at coordinate 8,837,953 of CM031597.1, forward strand.
CAGTTGGTGAGGTGAACAGGTTCAGGGATGAACCATTCGGTGAGATGAACAGACTGAAGGAATGAACAGGTTGGTGAGGTGAACAGGTTCATGGGATGAACCATTGGTGAGGTGAACAGGTTCATGGGATGAACCAATTGGTGAGATGAACAGGTTCATGGATGAACCAATTGGTGAGGTGAACAGACTGAAGGATGAACAGGTTGGTGAGGTGAACAGGTTCATGGGATGAACCAATTGGTGAGATGAACAGGTTCAGGGGATGAACCAGTTGGTGAGGTGAACAGGTTCATGGGATGAACCAAATTGGTGAGGTGAACAGGTTCATGGGATGAACCAGTTGGTGAGGTGAACAGGTTCATGGGATGAACCAATTGGTGAGGTGAACAGGTTCATGGGATGAACCAGTTGGTGAGGTGAACAGGTTCATGGGATGAACCAGTTGGTGAGGTGAACAGGTTCATGGGATGAACCAGTTGGTGAGGTGAACAGGTTCATGGGATGAACCAGTTGGTGAGGTGAACAGGTTCATGGGATGAACCAGTTGGTGGGTGAACAGGTTCATGGGATGAACCAGTTGGTGAGGTGAACAGGTTCATGGGATGAACCAGTTGGTGAGGTGAACAGGTTCATGGGATGAACCAGTTGGTGAGGTGAACAGGTTCATGGGAATGAAACCAGTTGGTGAGGTGAACAGGTTCATGGGATGAACCAGTTGGTGAGGTGAACAGGTTCATGGGATGAACCAATTGGTGAGGTGAACAGGTTCATGGGATGAACCAGTTGGTGAGGTGAACAGGTTCATGGGAATGAACCAGTTGGTGAGGTGAACAGGTTCATGGGATGAACCAATTGGTGAGGTGACAGGTTGGTGAGGTGAACAGGTTCATGGGATGAACCAGTTGGTGAGGTGAACAGGTTCATGGGATGAACCAGTTGGTGAGGTGAACAGGTTCATGGGATGAACCAGTTGGTGAGGTGAACAGGTTCATGGGATAAACCAATTGGTGAGGTGAACAGGTTCATGGGATAAACCAATTGGTGAGGTGAACAGGTTCATGGGATGAACCAATTGGTGAGGTGAACAGGTTCATGGGATGAACCAGTTGGTGAGGTGAACAGACTTTAGTTTTCTTACTGGTTCGTCTGCTGCCACTCCTCCCACGTAAACGTGGACCGGTGAAGCTGAAGATACGTCATCGATGTTAAGCTGATGTCATTGTCTACTGGGGGCTCGCTGCCATCGCGTGACGTCACCCGTAGGACCACACGCTGCCCTGTTCTGTTACACACACACACACACACACACACACACACACACACACACACACAACACACACACACACACACACACACCACATGCGCGCGCATATGCATGCATGTGTATAATCCATGGTATGCAGTATCCGATTATCTATTGACTGAAATTTAATTTTGTAAAATGTAAATTGTCATGAAACATCAACATCACCACATTACACAGATTCAAAGAAAGGAAGAAACACTGACAGTTGCAACAGACATGGAAGATGCATACAACAAAACACCAATTCTCATGGAGCTTTTCCTTGACTATGGAGTCAGCTGGACACTTACACGATGGATTGCAGCAGCACTTCAGGAACAAACCGTCAATCCATTATTTGGAGGCTGGATGTCTGAACCTCATACCTCATCAATGAGATTACCTCAAGGTTCCTCTCTCCCCTGTTTTATACAATGTTTACTCTAAAGACCTTGCAGACCTCAATAGAGAGGGAATTACTCGAGTGTTGACATAGCAATGACGGTCTGATCTACAAAACATCAAAGAATATCAATAAAAAATGACAGCAGTTCAGCAGCAGTTGAACAACATTGCTCAGCTGTGTCTAGAAACTGGATCGTACATCAACCCAACAAAAGGGACATTGGTCTGCACTCTCAACAACAAGACATCAGGACAAGTACCCTCACCTGTTTAATACCAATTGGATCAACTGACAACCTATGCTATTTGGATACAGGCTTCGAGAGAATGCTGATGTTTAGAAAACATGCTGAGAATATGTTCTTAATGCAAAAGGCCTGTCTGCCATGAAAGCAATGGCAGCCAAAGACATTGAACAGCCCATCTCTACCTAACTGTATTACGTGGTTGTGCTCAGTGTAACGGAGTATGAATTAGGGCTTACGAATTGTCTAGAACAATCTTCTTCAATTAGAAATAATTCAAAATGAAGCATTGAGACTGATCTTGGGAACTACGAAAGATATGCCTGTAGAAATTACACCTTTCTTCAATGCAGGTCAGACACAAGCTAGAACAGATGCGGACACATTTTAGAGCACTTACGCATCCCAATAAAAACACAACACACGTCAGCCAAGGAAGCAAGAGGCACTCGCCTTGACATGGCAAATCACAGATGGGACAGGCAGAAAACAGTAGCCTGTGTGCCAGTTATTAGAGCTCAAAGAAACGAAGGAATGGAAAAAAAAAATCCAAACCATTTCAAACACCTCTAGCAAACTGCCATCGCTCCACGGCTTTCACACACATTTCACACACACGCAAGTGCGCGCGCAAGCATACACATGCACACACACCACACGCAAGCACGCACGCACACACACGCGCATCGCATAGACTGGCACACACACACATGGGCTGATAAACACCATCTACACACTCACATGCATACATACATAGTCTCCCTTCTTCATTGCGTAACACGGACTCTTTAGAGACTTTAAACCTCCCTTTAGACACATCTTTTCCCTCGGACTGATTAACGATATCCAGTTACCACTGTGCGCGTGTTTGCTGGTGTTGAACGCGCTCCTGTGTCTGTCTGCGTGTGGAGAGTCCCCCCCGGCGGTGTGTGTGTGTGTGTGTGTGTGTGTGTGTGTGTGTGTGTGTGTGGTGTGTGTGTGTGTGTGTGTGTGTGGTGTGTGTGTGTGTATGCGCCTTTGAATTATAATTATAATTTTTATCATGTTTTTCTGTAATATGCGCTTTGGGCTCTTGCGAGATAAAGCGCTCTATAAATATCCTTTTACATTACAACACATGTGTACTCACCACACACGCATACAATGATAATAATGGTACAGATAATGCTAAGTAGGTACCAAGGTCTGACCAGCGCGCTGGGCAAATACACTGGTCAGACATCTCCTTAATCGTAGCCACGAAACCTATTCTTAGATTATCTCATATGAGTCATTAAATCTATCAACTTTAAATCGTGCGCAGTGTGGTTTTGAAACTTAGCAGACACGGTGTAGCGCCTACGGACTAGTCCCACGTAGTGACAACCTCCTTGATGAGACTGAAACAATTACTAATATTTTCCATCATCATCACCATCACCATCATCGTCGTCGTCATCGTCGTCGCAGTCATCATCACCTCTATCACCTCAATTATTTACTTGCACAGCTGTTACTATTACTTTCAAAGCCCAGCGAATGAATGATAGATTTTAGTAGCACAGAAAAGAACAGATGTGATTACAGCTTCGCTCGGTTTGTAGAAATACCGCTGATGGCGTTGCCCCTATGACCCAATGACCTCAACAGTACGTGTGCAAACAAACAGTTGATCTTGAGACACTTACTTATGACCGTGACATTGTACCAGGTGTTTTCCTTCTTAATGACGTCAGACGTGACGGTGCTTAGTTCGTAGCCGTTGACGTCATACATGGTGACGCTGATTTGTCGGCCCACCATGGCCAGACTGAAAGACACCTAGACGAAGAACGAACATCCCTCACCACGATCAATCATATCCCTCACCACTGATCAATCATCATCCCTCACACTGATCAATCATCATCCCTCACCACTGATCATCATGAACTTCACCACTGTTCAATCTCATCCCTCACCATGATCAATCATCATCCCTCATCACTGATCAATCAATCCCTCACCATGATCATCATCATCCCTCACCACTGATCAATCATGAACATTCACCACTGTTCAATCATCATCCCTCACACTGATCAATCATCATTCCTCACCATCTGATTCAATCATGAGACATTCACCACTGACCAATCATCATCATCCTCACCACTGATCAATCATCATCCCTCACCACTGATCAATCATCATCCCTCATCACTGATCAATCATCATCCCTCATCATGATCAATCATCATCCCTCATCACTGATCAATCATCGTCCCTCACCACTGATCAGTCATCGTCCTCACCACTGATCAGTCATCATCCCTACCACTGATCACCATTGATCAATCATCTTCCCTCACCACTGATCAATCATCATCCCTCACCATTGATCAGTCATCAAATCCTCAACACCATGTTCCCTAACACTATGATTCCCTCAACACGATGTTTCCCTAACACTATGATTCCGTCAACACGATGTTCCCTAACATCATGATTCCCTCAACACCATGCTCGCTAACATTATGATTCTCTCGACACCATGTTCCCTAACACTATGATTCCCTCAGCACCATGGTTCCCTAACACTATGATTCCCTCAACACCATGTTCCCCGACACTATGATTTCCTCTACACCATGTTCCCTTACACTCTGATTCCCTCAATATCATGGTTTCCTATCGCTATGATTCCCTCAACACCATGTTCCCTAACACTATGATTCTCTCAACACTATGTTCACTAACACTATGATTCCCTCAACACAATGTTCCCTAACACTATGATTCTCCCCACACCATATTCCCTAACTCTATGATTCCCTCCACACCTTGTTCCCTAACACTATGATTTCCTCCACACCATTTTAGAACATCATGACTCCCTAAACGACTCTACTCTCCAAACTCATGATTGTTGAAACATCATGACTCCCTTAACACCTTCGCTCTCTAATCGCTATGACTCGCTAAATTCACACACACACACACACACACACACACACACACACACACAAACACGAGCGCGCGCGCGCGCGCGCGCACACACACACACACACACACACACACACACACACACACACACACACACACACACACACACACACACACACACACACCGTACCGAGTTGTTCCCCTTGACCAGCACAACGGGGCCGTCAACGTCTTGTGTCCTGATGCACACCTCCACCCTGGTCACCATGGAAACCGGGGTTGGGAGGGAGGGAGTGGAGAGGTGGGCACGGCTGTTGGGGGAGGAGGGTGCCAGGGCGTTCTCCGACACTGGGATGGACATGTGGCCTGTGCCCGATTTGGCCACGGCCAGCTGTGGACAGTGACCAGTAACGGTGAAACTGACAACACCACAGAAGTGTGTGTGTGTGTGTGTGTGTGTGTGTGTGTGTGTGTGTGTGTGTGTGTGTGTGTGTGTATGTGTGTGTGTGTGTGTGTGTGTGTGTGTGTGTGTGTGTGCGCAAAAACGCACACACATGTGTATGTGTATGCATGTGCTTACGTGCAAGCAAGCGCGCGCGTGTGTGTTAGTGTGTGTGTGTTAGTGTGTGTGTGTGTGTGTGTGTGTGTGTGTGTGTGTGTGTGTGTGTGTGTGTGAGAGAGAGAGAGAGAGAGAGAGAGAGAGAGAGAGAGAGAGAGAGAGAATGAAATATGCAGGCTATCTCATGGTGTCCTGACTAGACAGAGAGAGAGAGAGAGAGAGAGAGAGAGAGAGAGAGAGAGAGAGAGAGAGAGAGAGAGAGAGAGAGAAATATACAGGCTATTTCTTGGTGTCCTGATCAGAGTCCTTCATATGAGTGCCAAAGGACGTAAACAGAGAGATGGCGAACAGTCATTTACTTATGACGGCCATGATAACGTTATGCATGCACCGCTGAGGACAACATGACAAATACACCAGCGAGAAGTCAGTGCCCCGAACATGCCATCATCACAACACGGGCTGGAAGTCAGTGCCCCGAACATGCCACCATCACAACAACACAAGTTGGCAGTCAGTGCCCCGAACATGCCACCATCACAACAACACAGGCTGGAAGTCAGTGCCCCGAACATGCCACCATCACAACACAGGCTGGAAGTCAGTGCCCTGAACATGCCATCATCACAACAACACAAGTTGGCAGTTAGTGCCCCGAACATGCCATCATCACAACAAACACGGGCTGGAAGTCAGTGCCCCGAACATGCCACCATCACAACAACACAAGTTGGCAGTCATGTGCCCCGAACATGCCATCATCACAACAACACAAGTTGGCAGTCAGTGCCCCGAACATGCCATCATCACAACAACACGGGCTGGAAGTCAGTGCCCTGAACATGCCACCATCACAACACAGGCTGGAAGTCAGTGCCCCGAACATGCCATCATCACAACACAGGCTGGAAGTCAGTGCCCCGAACATGCTACCATCACAACACAGGCTGGAAGTCAGTGCCCCAAAACATGCCCTCATCACAACACAGGCTGGAAGTCAGTGCCCCGAACATGCCATCATCACAACAACACAAGTTGGCAGTCAGTGCCCCGAACATGCCATCATCACAACAACACGAGTTGGCAGTCAGTGCCCCGAACATGCCATCATCACAACAACACGAGTTGGCAGTCACTGCCCCGAACATGCCATCATCAGAACAACACGGGCTGGAAGTCAGTGCCCCGAACATGCCATCATCAGAACAACACGAGTTGGCAGTCAGTGCCCCGAACATGCCATCATCACAACAACACGAGTTGGCAGTCACTGCCCCGAACATGCCATCATCAGAACAACACGGGCTGGAAGTCAGTGCCCCGAACATGCCATCATCACAACAACACGGGCTGGAAGTCAGTGCCCCGAACATGCCATCATCACAACAACACGGGCTGGAAGTCAGTGCCCCGAACATGCCATCATCACAACAACAGGGGCTGGAAGTCAGTGCCCCGAACATGCCATCATCACAACAACACAAGTTGGCAGTCAATGCCCCGAACATGCCATCATCACAACAACACAAGTTGGCAGTCAGTGCCCCGAACATGCCATCATCACAACAAACAAGTTGGCAGTCAGTGCCCCGAACATGCCATCACACAACAACACAAGGTGGCAGTCAGTGCCCCGAACATGCCATCATCACAACAACACGGGCTGGAAGTCAGTGCCCCGAACATGCCATCATCACAACAACACAGGCTGGAAGTCAGTGCCCCGAACATGCCATCATCACAACAACACGGGCTGGAAGTCAGTGCCCCGAACATGCCATCATCACAACAACACGGGCTGGAAGTCAGTGCCCCGAACATGCCATCATCACAACAACACGGGCTGGAAGTCAGTGCCCCGAACATGCCATCATCACAACAACACAAGTTGGCAGTCAATGCCCCGAACATGCCATCATCACAACAACACAAGTTGGCAGTCAGTGCCCCGAACATGCCATCATCACAACAACACAAGTTGGCAGTCAGTGCCCCGAACATGCCATCATCACAACAACACAAGGTGGCAGTCAGTGCCCCGAACATGCCATCATCACAACAACACGGCTGGAAGTCAGTGCCCCGAACATGCCACCATCACAACAACACGGCTGGAAGTCAGTGCCCAACATGCCATCATCACAACACGGGCTGGAAGGCAGTGCCCCGAACATGCCATCATCACAACAACACGGGCTGGAAGTCAGTGCCCTGAACATGCCACCATCACAACAACACGGGCTGGAAGTCAGTGCCCCGAACATGCCATCATCACAACAACACAGGCTGGAAGTCAGTGCCCCGAACATGCCATCATCACAACAACACGGGCTGGAAGTCAGTGCCCGAACATGCCATCATCACAACAACACAGGCTGGAAGTCAGTGCCCCGAACATGCCACCATCACAACAACACAAGTTGGCAGTCAGTGCCCCGAACATGCCATCATCACAACAACACAAGTTGGCAGTCAGTGCCCGAACATGCCATCATCACAACAACACAAGTTGGCAGTTAGTGCCCCGAACATGCCATCATCAGAACAACACGGGCTGGAAGTCAGTGCCCCGAACATGCCATCATCACAACAACACAGGCTGGAAGTCAGTGCCCCGAACATGCCATCATCACAACAACACGGGCTGGAAGTCAGTGCCCTGAACATCCCACCATCACAACAACACGGGTTGGAAGTCAGTGCCCTGAACATGCCACCATCACAACAACACGGGCTGGCAGACTTCAGCCTACTGCACTGTACAATGCCACACTATACTGCACCACACCACACTATACTGCACCACACCACACTATACTGCACCACACCACACTATACTGCACCATACCACACGATACTGCACCACACCACAATATACTGCACCACACCACACTATACTGCACCACACTACACGGCACCACACTACACAGCACAGCACAACACTATGATTTGTGACACAGCTTAACACGCAGCACAAGCGGTTCACAACACAACAAAGGCAAAACAGTTCAACAGTCCGTAAGACATTGCAGGCCAAGCGACACACCCAGTCAGCAAAGGCAATACAGTTCAACAGCCCGTAAGACATTGCAGGCCAAGCGACACACCCAGTCAAGACATTGCCGGCCAAGCGACACACCCAGTCAAGACATTGCAGGCCAAGCGACACACCCAGTCAAGACATTGCAGGCCAAGCGAACACACCAGTCAAGACATTGCAGGCCAAGCGACACACCCAGTCAAGACATTGCAGGCCAAGCGACACACCCAGTCAGCGCCCACCTGCATGACGGCTGTCACCACCTGTTGTGGTGCTGGGGAGGATGGGGGGGGGGGGGGGGGGTGGAGGGGAGAGAGGGGTAGAGTGGGGGTTGGGGTGAGCACTGACCTGCATGGTGTGGAGCAAAGCCCTGGCTGTCTACAGCTATTGTAGTGCTGGGGAGGATAATGGGGGGGGGGGGGGGGGGGGGGGAGGAAAGGGGTAGAGTCAGGGCAGGGGGAGAGACAGAAAGATGAGCACTGACCTGCATGGTGTGGAGCAAAGCCCTGGCTGTCTGCACCTGCTGGCGGAGGTGGGAGATGTTGGCATGCAGCCTCAGCAGCTGCTCACTGGCACGCCCACAGCTCGCCGGGGTCAGCTGCCGCAACGACCTCACCGCACCCATCTCTGTCCGCACCTTCTCCGCTGCACCGTGCAGTCAGCAAGAAAAACAAAGCTAATTTCACAAAGTAATGGAAATAGTTTGTCACTTTGAAAAACAAGAAAGAGAAAGGTTCGTAAAATCAAAACTGCGGACATGGCGGTCATCTGAAAGTGCTGACAGCCACATCTGTCCAGGAAGTATGTCCAGATTCTACCACTCATCTGAAAGTGCTGACAGCCACATCTGTCCAGGAAGTATGTCCAGATTCTACCACTCATCTGAAAGTGCTGACAGCCACATCTGTCCAGGGAGTATGTCCAGATTCTATATTCTTCGGTTCTAGGCCAAGATTCAAAAGACAAAGCCGAGGACATCCACCCTGATCTCTCAGACAAGAAATTGGTACAGGCTCTTGATGCTAAACGCCAAACTCAACTTGCTACACGCAGTAGCAATATTGTCATTCTGAAATTCTGAACGATGTTCCCATCTACGCTTCATCCAACTGCAAGCATCTTTTGCTGACGACAGTGCGATCCACAAAACTTGACACGCACATTGGCATGACGGATCATCTGAAAGACGTTCAACCCTTGTAACACGGTCAGAGTTTAATCACGTGGTCCCTCGCCCTAAAATACCTAAGCTAATGTTCATTTTTCCAAGACAAAAACGTCAAAATATAAATCTGAGTTGCTTAATGTGAAAGTCCATGTTAAAATCTTGGCATCGATAACAATATCTCTTAGACTTTTAATGTCGCCACTCCAACTTGCAAAGTTTCAAAAAAGTTGTTTCAGCTGAGCAGAGTTAAGCAATTCCTTTCACAAGATACTCGAAAAAAATGTCATGCCTGTATACAGCCAGATATTAGTCATATCCCAAGATGCTTTGACTTGGCAGTTAGAGCTTTCTAAACTACTCGAAAGTATACACATTGCAACGTCATACTTTGTATTCTCTTTTTTTCTCAAGTAACTGATTACAGAACCATTAATATTGTCCTTTTTAATCTGAATTGTGGATTTGATAAAACGTCTTCATGTTTAAAATCGTGAACAAACTTGTGTTCACCTTCGCACAGGAGCAGATTTACTCATTAATCCCTCACATATACGAGTGGAAAAATATGAAATGAAACCTCTGACCGTCTAAGAAATAAAATCAGCTTAACATCGTTCAAAAGAACTTGCCACAGATATCTAACTGAACACATGCAAACAGCTAAAACGTCTTGTCACCTTGCATTTTCAGTTTGATGCCAGTGTAAATATACATCTCTCTCTCTCTCTCTCTCTCTCTCTCTCTCTCTCTCTCTCTCTGCGCATTTAGGTCAAGCTGTTATCGTCAAAGGAATCAATCTCAGACGGCTCTTTACATGATCAGGTTTGAAGAGCCAGAGTGAGGAATTACACGAAGGGCAGCTCTCATCACTAGCTGACAAAGCTATAGGCATTGAGAAGGTGAGTTGTCTCCCAAGATGAGCGATCCCATGAAAGGTAATATCACAGCCTTACAAAGGTAGATGTGTTTTGATGTCGGTGAGTTCTCTCTCTCTCTCTCTCTCTCTCTCTCTCTCTCTCTCTCTCTCTGACCTTTCTCCACTGCCTCGATGACCACTTTGTCGTCGTCTGCTGTCTCCTCTTCCTCGGAGTCTCCATCACTCCCTCCTGCCGCCTTCTGCGCCTGCGTCTCCGCCAACTTCCGTTCTGCGATTTCCACCGCTTTTTTGGCGCGAGACTTGATGTCATCGTGCGATCTGGAAAAGGTGTTAGCTTCTCATAGAGATGGTCCAGACACAGAAAAAGGCGTTAGCTTCTCATAGAGATGGTCCAGACACAGGAAAAGGCGTTAGCTTCTCATAGAGATGGTCCAGACACAGGAAAAGGCGTTAGCTTCTCATAGAGATGGTCCAGACACAGGAAAAGGCGTTAGCTTCTCATAGAGATGATCCAGACACAGGAAAAGGCGTTAGCTTCTCATAGAGATGGTCCAGACACAGGAATTGCACTATCTATCTCCCACAGATAATTAAGAGAGATAAATTTGCCATGCGAATGGCATGCATTCCGTGTGATGGCTTAAGTTTAAGAGAAAATGGGTAGCAAGAGGTTTCTCTTCTCTTTAAAGCTTTGACAGCAACGAAAGCAGAGTGGCACGTAGTCAAATGAGCAGAGCGTTTGCTGCGAAGCTGAAAGTCGGGTGTTGGAACCACACATGGGGCCGGATTTTTCTCGGCTTGAAAACCCTCCCTGTTGACCCGGCAGTAAAAACCCTCCCTGTTGACCCGGCAGTAAAAACCCTCCCTGTTGACCCGGCAGTAAAAACCCTCCCTGTTGACCCGGCAGTAAAAACCCTCCCTGTTCACCCGGCAGTAAAAACCCTCCCTGTTCACCCGGCAGTAAAAACCCTCCCTGTTCACCCGGCAGTAAAAACCCTCCCTGTTCACCCAGCAATAAAGGGCGCCCATTTCAGTTCAGGAAAGGCTAAAGCGGCCGAGGGAGATGGATAGGCTCCGCCCTCCATTATGCCATGCCCTGGCCGTTCACTGCCCCTACAGCCCATAGGTTATGGGAACTTTGACCTTTTAACTTTTAAAATCAAAATGATCAAGAGAACCGGGCAGATTTAGGGCCTGTCATGGAGAACTTTTCATTGATATAAGATGTGAGGCAAATATTGTTAATCTGTGGAGAGCTGCAAAGGACCGGTTGATCTGGAAGTGCGCACAGCCCTTAGCTTTGATGAGGATCATAAAATGGTAGCCAGAAATTCCATGAATGTGTAGGATGTTTTAAAATTTGCACACGCACGCACGCACGCACGCACGCACGCACACACACACACACACACACACACACACACACACACACACACACAAATACACACGCATAACAGACAATCAACTCACCGGTTTTGTGTTCACTTACGATTTTGATTTTCATTGAGAGTGATTTTTAAACCAGATTGATACCAAAGAAAGATTATCATTGCATTGACATGTATCGGGGGACGTCATCTGCTCATTGACATGTATTGGGGGACGTCATCTGCTCATTGACATGTATCGGGGGACGTCATCTGCTCATTGACATGTATCGGGGGACGTCATCTGCTCATTGACATGTATGGGGGGACGTCATCTGCTCATTGACATGTATCGGGGGACGTCATCTGCTCATTGACATGTATGGGGGGACGTCATCTGCTCATTGACATGTATGGGGGGACGTCATCTGCTCATTGACATGTATCGGGGGACGTCATCTGCTCATTGACATGTATCGGGGGACGTCATCTGCTCATTGACATGTATGGGGGGACGTCATCTGCTCATTGACATGTATCGGGGGACGTCATCTGCTCAATGGAAGTCCACTCTTGCTGCAGTAAATCTCCAGTGTTCATTTTGTTTTTACTTTTTTTTTAGAGGGAGGGAGGGTGCGGGGGGTGGGGGGGGGTGGGCAGGGGCAGAATGTGTTCAGCAGAATGTGCATAAAAAGTCAGACAGGCAGATATGAAACACTCTAGAGGAGAAGTCAGACAGACAGATATGAAACACTCTAGAGGAGAAGTCAGACAGATAGGAAACACTCTAGAGGAGAAGTCAGACAGACAGATAGGAAACACTCTAGAGGAGAAGTCAGACAGATATGAAACACTCGAGAGGAGAAGTCAGACAGATAGGAAACACTCTAGAGGAGAAGTCAGACAGACAGATAGGAAACACTCTAGAGGAGAAGTCAGACAGACAGATAGGAAACACTCTATAAGCCAACTAAAAAAGTAATACATCTTTTGCCAGTTTGATGCTATACTGAAGTCGTGCACTACTTTGTAACGAGCATGTCATGCAGAGTCTTGGTGTATCAGAGATCGGACTTTGCCCCCCCCCCCCCCCCCCTCGCCCCTTCACTTCCACTCATCCCTCGTTCCATGGGGAGGCTGCGGAAGTATTCCACAGAAACGGCAACAGATACCCTCAATACGAGTAGACCCTGCACGCTGTGTGTGTGTGTGTGTGTGTGTGTGTGTGTGTGTGTGTGTGTGTGCGTGCGTGCGTGCGTGCGTGCGTGCGTGCGTGCGTGCGTGCGTGCGTGCGTGCGTGCGCGTGCGTGTGTGTGTGTGTGTTGTCAGTACAACCTTGAGTTAATCTGACAATAAATTGGTTTCAGTCAGTCAGTCAGTCAGTGTGTGTGTGTGTGTGTGTGTGTGTGTGTGTGTGTGTGTGTGTGTGTTTGTGTGTTTGTGTGCAGTCTTCATCTATCAGGCCTAAGAGTGCTCCCCCCTCCTCCTACCTGTCTGATTTCTTCACTGAAGACGGCTGGGAGGTCACGTGATGTCGTCACATAGGTGTTGACGTTTTCATGACGTCTATGGTCTGTTTCCCACATGGCGTCGGGCTCTGTTCCGGGCGGCGTCGTAGCCTTCTTCATCCTCGACCACTTGTCCGACAAGGCTGAAACAGGCCCAGGACTTTTAACCGGCGAAGGCGGAGGATCGAATTCAAGAAGAATTTTTACGCTACTCGATCCCCATCAGCGACGGATGTATGGATTTTGTGGGCGGAAAAACCAATAAAGAAGTAAGTCACTGTTATAGACCGTAGTAAGGGATATCAGATATATTAATATATCCCCCGTTATAACACCCCTTTCCCCCTTTTACTAGTATAGAACGCCACAACAAACAACACAACAGAAAATACATTGCACAAACTGAGGCTTTATTTGCAATCACACAGCACTTCACCCACAGAATGAGATGAAACACCACTACCTTTATTATCGACAATAGGCAGTTTTCCCCACCATACACACACACAAAAAAAACAAACAAAACCCAAAAGAATACAACATACTATCAATACTGGACCATCAACACTGGCCCTTATGCTTACCGTGACGCATGTGCTGCACGTTTACATATAACAACCCTTTCCCTCAGGAGGCACAAATACACACCTCCGCCCACCAAAAGGCTAATACTCGAAGGAACAAGGGTGACTCATACATCCCTGGTAAACCCCAGGCTGAAATACCAAAAAGGCTGAATAACCTCATAACCTGAGATTGCCACGCGATGTCTCCTTTTCCAACATGTATTCCTTTCTGCTAATTTTTATATGCCGGTGTCAAACACCCGGACACAAAAGCGTTTAACCCCCAAATGTTCAACACATTGTTTCAAGTGACCCGCACCACGTTGTACTTTCTATACTTCATCCGAAGTCCCTGGCGGGGGTACTTGACACAGGCAAAAAAAAACCCCCAAAAATACGTCTCCAAAAACAAAAAAACAACCACCACAAAAAAAAAACAACAAACGGCAATAAAGCGTTTCACGATATGGTGGTGAAACCGTCGAGTTCAGCTTGACGGCCGCTCTCATAATGCACCGCTCAAAAAACACAACCTTCAACTGAAGCGCTTGATAGGTAAATAGGAGTGGACGTTGTGACACGTCGAAGAACGCGGTTCTCCCTACGGCCACCAACCACACCGCCGAGTCACACGCTGATGTAAAACTGCGTGGGCCTCTCAAGACGGGGGGGCTTGCCCCCTGAAGTGTCGTTGAAGAGACAGTTGAAAGAGACGTTGAAGAGACAGTTGAAGAGGTCAGTTGCCAAGCCTCGGCTGTTGGAAGAGGGATGACCGTACCGGACCGGAAAACGCATCTGCCGGCGCGGGTGCGTCTCCACTTCCGGCAGGAGAAGTGGGCTGGGATGACAGTGGGGATGGCAGTGCCAAATCCACACCTGATAGGAGGCCGACCTCCGGATTGCCGGTAGAGGGGAGGTATACAAAATCGCCGGAACCCTGTGCAAAGGAAATGTCTTATACCACAGAAGAATTACAGTTACACTTATTTGTTGCTTCACTAAAGTAAATGATTCTCAGTGTTTACATGTTTCACACCAAAGTGCGACTAGTAAATTTGGAATTTTAAATCATGTCGTATACACAGCCACCTTGACATCAACATTCTACACCAGAAATGTTCATTACCACATGTAAACCATTTTCATTGATTTTCCATTCCATCAAAGCCACAACATAATTATAACCCTTCCTTCATAAAAGTGATTACACTATCTGAATTACCATGCCCACGACTTCATTTTCCCATCGATGTCTCCAAGAATCAATGATTCAATAAATTATAAATCATATACTGCAACGAGCAAACGAACATCCCGGACCGTTGTGACGATAGTACGTGTACAATTCCGGGATTCAATTAATCAGTAAATGCTTAATAGAATCACAAACTTTCACAAAACTAAATAATAGATTGGAAAAAAAAAAAATCCGTGATCCAATTTCTAGCAGAACAATCTACCTATAAATGGTCAGAAATTATCAAGCGCTAGGATAATCCAATTCATAAGCTCGACAAGGATTTCGAGCGCTGCTACACATGTCTACCGACACCACAAAGCTGCGGAAAACATCTTTGAATACTGACGCACCCCGTCGACTAAAACAACCACATACATACATATATACATCAATGTATGCTTCTGAGGACAATTCCAACTATCTTAAACACCCTTTCTTTTATCATCTGTATTTATTTTCTCTTATTTTCCAATCGTAATAACCTTTATACAAAGTAACTACACAATCATGAATTCACCGGCAAATCTTTAAACATAATTGACACAAAAGAACAACTCTTATTAATATAATCGATCCTACTTTTCCTTTCCGCCCCTCCACCCTAGTTTAGTTCCAAGCGGTGAACCCAAAGTGAATTCTACAAAAGTGTCTATCGAGATACCACACCGTCACCTATCGATAAACCTCACACACGCCCAGCACATCACATGCAGTCTGCCCTCGACCCAGCACTGCCGTGTGACCGTCTCTTTCGTTATTAAAGTTCCGTCTCCGATACCAATGTAAATCAGAAAAATAACCAATTTTACAAACTTGCAACAATATTTCTGTAACCAGCGACCACTACAAATACAACATATGTCTTAGCACATCAATGCCGCTGTAAACAACCACTCTCCTGTATCAGTGTAGAACCGAAACGCACATTATGTCATTCCCTCATGTACGGTTTTTCCCGACCTTAAGTTCAAGTTGTAATCTCTTTTCTTCTCTTCAAACTTCCGCACCCTTTAAATCTCCTCTCTTAGCCAACTTACTAAAAAAGAATCTATGCGAATAAAACTCAAATTAAAGGAAATCTCCCGTTCCGAGAATGAAACACAAAAGTTGATGAAACATGATATTACAAACACAATATCCCAGTCCGTAATTTCCATTACTTTTCCCGCTTACCTTAGAAAACAGGGAACGACACACAACGGACGACACCTCAGTCGGGGACATGCGACAGAACCAACGCCCTGGCATTGGTACATGGCAGAACCCCGCCGCTGAACCAGACACCGACAGTCAAGACGCGGCGCCACATGGACGACACCTCAGTCGCCGGGACATGCCAGGACGCAACGCCCTGGTACGTGCAGAAACCGGTCGTGAACACCGAACCTCGGACAGTCTTCACGCCCTCGGTCGCCAACTTCAAAAGTCGGTCGGAGGGGCATACCACCACCCTGCCCCACGGCAGGAAACAACCTGAGACGAGGCCAACCCAACCTTCGTGGATAACGCCTCAGTTCGTTACTAACTTGCAGAGATACACACCACGACACTCCGAGTTCACTCGGAAACTCACAAGACAGCACTCACATTCACGGAATTCCCCATACACATCGAAGAACTCCAAGTTTCACGAGGTTTGTTTACACACGTAAACCTCACTATTCGCGAGATTGACACTCTCCTCACTCCCCTCCAAGAGTTAACAGGTAAGCAAAATTCTGGCAGGATTCAGCACTTCCCGGACACTGCCACTGGCACTGGGGGGACGGGTCACACTCACCATTTGTCACCGAGGCAGATGTGTAGTTGTGGTGACAATACCTTCCCCCAAGATTTAAAGTATACTTTAAATAAAAAAACTGAAGGAACGCACGAACATGTCCTTAGTGTTCCAGCATTAAAAAAATGATAAATCCTCTTCTTACTGTTTTAAAACTTCGGCACAGAAGCCTTATCCCTACGATCAAAAATCTGCAACCACATTCTCACGTCCGGAATTGCCTCCACTACAACTGGAAGGGTTGTAGTACACAACGCCATCGGGTGATCCGACCCTGGGCGGACTTGGACCCTCTCCAAAATACTGAAGTGGAGGATGGTCCGTCTGTAGGAGTGAATTCCACCCCATAAAGGTAGGGTTTCAAACTTCGAACCGCCCCCATCCCATACCAGAGCCCAAAATCTTTTCCACGAGGAATAGTTGCGTCAGCTGGATTGAGCTTTTTGCTGGCGCTCATACAGGCAGGACTCAGTCGTCGTGTTCCTGACACAGCAACAGCTCCTATGCCCACTTCAGAGGATCGGTTTTAGAATGAACCGACGTTCGGAACTGGTAAAAGTGTCATACAGGCGGCGTGCAGAAACAATCTTCGCTTCTGGAAACGCCTCCTCACACTCGGATTCCAGACCCACGATCGCGCGCGAGGCTTATTTCTTGGTCAGGTCATGAGTGCCAGCTTTTAATTTCAGGGAAAACCCTGGGATGAATCGTCGGTAGAACCCTACCAAAAACCGGAAATGCGTTACCTGCTTCTTCGTAGCTGGCCGCGGTAGCTGATGAATGCGCTCCCTTTTGTCTTCTCAGGCCTGATAACTCCCCTTCCAAAGCCTGTACCCCAGATAGGGCACCTCAGCTTTTCCTAACTTACATTTGGAAGGCCTGGTAGTGAGACCCACTCTCGAATGCGATCCAGAACTGCTCGCCAATACAGACAATGTTCTTCAGTGTCGCGGTTGACCCCAACACATCGACGATGAAGTTGTCAACATCGTCTGATCTCCAGTGTGTTGAGCAACTTCCTCATCATCGAGTAACACTGCTCCCGAAGTACATAGACGAAAGGCATCTTACCCCACTGTAATGACCCTGTGGTGTCGAGAAACGCTGTCTTGGTTTAGACGGTGTCTTCGTCAACGGGTATCTGCCAGTATCCTTTTGACAGGTCAAAGGTATCTGAAAACCCGTTCGTGACCAGCCTTGCGAACAAGTACTTATTTCTGCATCGGCTCTGCGTCAACTCAACTATTTTTGTTCAATCGACGGAAGTAACACAGAACGAATCTTTCCATCTTTCTTTTTCACCAGCACTATTGGTGAGCAGTATGGAGATACAGGACTTCTCAATGGCTCCCATTCTCAGCATCATCTTATTCATCCCGAACACAGTCGCGTTGGCATATGGCGACTCCGGATACGGTCTCGATCGTACGGAAAAACACTCGTAGGTAGTTGATTTTGATGGCTTCCAAGCGTTGTAGACCCTGGCAAGTCTGTGAAGACATCCTGGAACTCGACCGACCACCTGCTGCAGCTGTTCCTGAAATGACGTCTTCAGACCATACACATCTCTGCGGATTTCTGACGCAGCACAGTGGTACGCTATGGGATTCCTTCCCAATGGTGGGCCACCTCCTCACAGAGCTCTCGTCTGAATCACCACTGTCGCCACTGCTGTTGGCTTTCGATTCGTCTCCCTCTCACAAATCGATTTCAACAGGTTGGCATGTAGAGGGTTTTGTTTTTTCTCCCGACCTCGAACTCGTATCTTGTATTCGGCCCTCCCACTTGGCAATTACTGGAACGGTCCTTGCCAAGCGTTTCCAACATTGTTGCTGCTTGACCGGTCGTAAACCAGCTACCTGGTCCATGGTTGGATTGTGCGAGACGGGGCTTCATGACATAAAAATGGCGATTATTAGGTTCTTGCTGCTTTCCTAGATTTTCCTGGCTATGCTGCAAGTCTCGGCGATTTGTTTCCTCAGGTCGAACACATATTCGCCAGCTGTCTGGACGTCCATGGTCTCCGGCTTGGTCCAAAGATCACGCAGCACCTTCATTGGTCCTCTTATCCTGCGTCCGTACAATAACTCGAAGGAGAAAAGCCGGTGCTTTGTTGGGGAACCTCCCTATACGCAAATAACAGCGCAGGCACCCAACGATCCCATTCTTCAGGCTTTTCTTGAGTTAATCTGCGGAGCATCTTCTTCAAGGTTTACCATTAAAAGCGCTCGACTAATCCGTTGCATTTGCGCATGGTATGGAGTAGTGGCGCAGACCCTTAATGGACAATAACCCGAACACCTGGCTCATCATGTTACTCGTAAACTGAGTACCTCGGTCCTGTAAGAACCGATGCGGGAATTCCTGTCCGAGACCACATGGCAAACATTGCCTCAGCAACTGACTCAGTGGTTACTGTGCGAAGTGGGGTAGCCTCTGGATACCTCGTGGCGAAGTCCACCTGTACCAGGATATACCTGCACCCTGTTGCAGACATGGTGCAATCGGTCCCACTATATCTACGCCTACCCTGTCAAATGGTTCTTGCATAAGAGGCATCTTGACAAGAGGTACCGGTCTGACTCGTCCTTTATCCACGGTACGCTGGCACTTCACACACGACTTCACATACCTGCCTATGTCACTGCACATTCCAGGCCAATAGAAGTGTGGGAATATTCTCTCCTTTGTCTTGTTTCCCCCAAGTGTCCAGCCATAGGAATATCGTGTCGAGAGTTAGTACGGTCTTCCTTAGGGACTTCGGACACCCCAAACCTGGGTTGTTGTTCCGCTCTCACTCTCGTACTTCAGTACAAGAACTCGGTCTTTCCACAAAGGAAACCCTATTTCCATGGGATGGAACACTAACTTTTCCTCTGCAGCCTCTTCTGGCACGTGCAGGCTATCATCCTGTTCCTGCCCACGAATCAGCTCTCTTCGATACAGCCATCACTTGCTCCTTTAAGGATAAAGGTTGAGCAGGCCTGTCCTGGGCTCTGACCTGAGCCGAGTCAACACAGCACCTGGGCTGTATTGTTGCTTCATTATCCGAAATTTTTTTCTCCCTAGGGGTATCTGGGGGCCTTCTCAGGATTCTCTCCCCACGGTATGAATTCCCCACCACACTTCCTCAACTGGATCTCCATCACCCGAGCCTCAACCTTCCCCTCAAAGTACGGCGTGCCCCTTTTACCACGGCCCCGGGAGTGTGCTACGACACCTGGTTCAGCCATACAACCGTCTGAGTCTCCCGTATTGGATCACTTGGTACCAGCCTCGCCCCGACCACTTTGGTCTGCGAAATTTCCCCCTGTTATTTGGGGGTTTCTGAACCACTTGCCCATTGGCTTCCCCGGGACCCCACCCTTTAC
>CM031597.1:8858367-9009087 GCA_018398815.1 Conus ventricosus
TTTGGGGTTTTAATTTGTGAGGATGAGGTAAAAGATCTTTGTGGGGGGAGTCAGGATGAGGTCATAGTTCTTTGTGTTGATGTCGGATGAGGTAAAAGTTCTTTTTGGGTTGGTGTCAGGATGAGGTCTTTAGATCATTGTTTTTGGTTTTCGGGGTTGAGGTATAGTTTCTTTTGTGTTGAGTCAGGGTGGGTCTTTAGATATTGTGGGGGAATCAGGAGGGGGGCCCAAAAGATCATTGTTTTTGGTGTGGGGTTTGGGGGTCTTGGAACTTTGTTTTTGACGTCGGGTGAGGTCAAAAGATATTGTGTTGATGTCAGGATGAGGTCATAGATCGGGGGGTTTTAATTGTCAGGTTGAGGTCAAAAGATTTTGTTTTGACATCAGGATGGGTCTTTGATCATTTTTTTTGGTGTGTGGATGAGGTCATAGATCTTTGTGTTGATGTGGGGAGGGGGGGGTCATAAAATCTTGTGTTGATGTGGGTGAGCTCATGTTTATTGTGTTGATGTCGGGGATGAGCTCTTTTGGGGAAATCATTGTTTTGTTTTGGTTTGGGGGTCTTAGTTCTTTGTATTGTTTGTAAGGATGAGGGTTTCCTTTGATCTTTGTGTGTTGTCAGGATGAAAAGGGGGAAACGTATTTTACCAACCCTGGCTACTTTGCGATCAACCAGTTTTTGGGCAAAAAGTGGCAAAAAAGCCCCCTTTTTTCCTTTTCTCTGACAAGTAAGACTTCAAAAACCCAAAAAAAATAACGATTATCTCAAAAGACATATGTGTAGGGTTTACCCTTTTTTAATACAAATTTACAAAACTTTTCATAGGTAAAGTGGGGGAAAAGTAGCCGTGGATAAAAACGCCCCTAGATTTAAGGGTAGGCAAAAAAAAGCGCCGTGGCTGAAAGCGCCCCAGTTAAAAAGGGTGGTGCACTAGGCTATCGATTATTTTACCGAAAACGGTTGTTTAAATTTACGCGTGGGGGGAAAAAGGGGGCCCGCACAAAAGCCGTTAAGGTAAGGTTCCCCTCGACAACGTGCGGTGAAGGTTTGCTTTTTGGGTTTTTTAATTATTTTTCTATTTAGACACGGAGGAAAAGCCAGTCTTGGGCCATAGCTTTCGTGCGTACCCCAAAACACACACACAAAACAACACTCGCCCCAACAGAGGGGAGAGAACAGACAACGCCCAGGCGGGACGGGACGGGAAAGAAGAGAGAGACAGAGGGAGACAGACAGACAGACGGGAGAGGCGGGCAGACAGACCCCACACCACCACACACCCCACACCCAAAATAAAAAAACACACACACCCCTTTTCCCACACAAACAAAACGCACCCCACACCCCCTTTTTTTTTAGTTCTCTGCATGTCTTCCACTGAAACCCATTTTTGGAAAAAGTTTTTTTTTTTCTCCCTGTACGTTATCTATAAAAAAATAGTGTCGGGGTTTCCCAAGTCAGCGGCTTAGCGCCCCGCCAAAATGGGGGGCCCAAAAAAAATTCTTTCGCCGAACCTCCCCTTCCCCCCACTCCTTCCCCCCCAGCCTGCCGAAAAAAAAATTTATTACATCACCCCCAACATGCCGCGCGAGGGCGGGGTGCACCCCGGCCCAATCAGGGGGGGCTCACATGAAAGGTTTAAACCCACACATTTTTCCCCGGGCTGGGGCAAGCACAAACGTTTTTTTTTACGTGCTGTGGGTGTTTTTATTTTAAAAACCGGTTTACCGAAAAAACAAAATTTGGGGTTTCTTAAAGGTTTTTTGGACCCGTTAAAGGCTTATTTTTAAAAATTTTGGCCCGAAGAAAAAACAATTCATCACGCGAAAACCTGGGACTGTGGGGGAAAGACGGGTGTTTTTCAGTAAAAAAAAGGTGTTTTTAAAAAGATTTTATGTGGGTGATAGTGTTTCTTCAGAAGAAGAATATTTGGGATTCTTAAAAAGGGGAATTTTTAAATCGGGAAAATTTTTCTAAAAGCGCTAGGTAATCAAAAAACTGTTATTTTTTTTTCCAACAAAAAAACCCCTTTAATTTTTTTTTTCTAAAGGTATGGATAACAAGAGAAGGCTACTCTTTTATGGACAGAGAAGAACGTTTGTATTGAAGGAATAGAAAAATATTTTAAAGGGGGGGGCCCTTTTTTGCAGTTAAGGCTAAAACAGAGGACCAATGAGATTTCCCCAAAAAATCCAAAAAGGGGGAAGTTTGGAAGATTTGTTCAAAGAAAAAGGGGGGAAAAGAAAAAGGATTTAAAACCCAAAAACCCCAAGTGATTTCATCCTATCTTGTTTAAAACCCAAGCGATGTTGGGATGCTATATTAAAAAAGGGTTTTTAAAACGGAGGCTTATTTTGTAAAACAGCAATGAACAAGCATTGTAGAAAGACTAAAAAAAGGGGTGAAAAATTTTTAAAAGGGGCCAGAACGACTCAAAAAATTTTGATTTACATTCATTTTGGGGAATTTTTTAAAATTTTATGCAAAAAAATTTGGGGGAGGGAAAAAAAAAAGGGAAAAAAGGGAGGAAAAAAAACGTGGGCTAGTGGTTTGAAAAAAAAAAACTGGTTTTGATGTTATGTGCGTTGACTGCGTGCTGTTGCCAAATCGCAAAAAGATTTCCCCGTTTTTTTCACTGTTGGTTTGCCAATCGTTTTATTATGGCAAACTGAAGAAATCGAAGAAAATCCCTTCGATCGAAGGAAAACAAAAAGTAGGGTCAGTAGCGCAGTATATTCCTCTTAAATCAGGCGAAAACGTCCCACCCTTTTGGACATACAGTGCTTTTTTGGGCGGGAAACAACGGGAAAGTTTCCCCACTGTGGTTAGCAAGTTTTTAAAATTATGAAAACGATTTTGTTTGTAGGGTTTTTCCAAAAAATAGAAAATTGACGGGGCTCTAAATTTGTAACGATATGCATGTACGGTTTTCAAAAATTTGTAAATGCGTGGTTTCAAAATTTGTAACGATTTTGCATTTTGGGTTTTCCAAAAATAAAAATGCGTGGCTCTAAAAATAGTAACTTTTTATGCAGGTACGGTTTAAAAAAATAGTAAATGACGTGGCTCTAAATATAGTAACGTTATGATGTAGGGGTTTGGGCTGCCCTTATGACATTTGCGCCTCCCCCTGCTTCGGCTGGTTTGATTTTTTTTAAAAAAAGCGTGTCCCTTATGCAACGGGATAACGTTTTTTTGAATTTTTGGAAAACCCAAATTGTTTGGGTTGGGGGCGGCCTTATTTCTTCCCCCAGTATGGAGGGAAAGGAGGGTGTGGCCGCACTATCTTCATAAAATTTTGCTCCAAAATACAATGACGGATTTTTCTAACTATGGCGATTAGGCCGCCAAAAAAGCTTGGTTTACGCAATTACTGCTTTTACTCTAACCAAAAGCCGGGTTGCACCCGGGTTGGGGAAAAGGGGGGGAGCCCCGAAAAATTTGGGCCAAGTCTTAAAAAGCATTTGCCCTGTCTTTTGGTGTGTTTGTTTTTTGTTTTTTTGTGTTTGTTTTTTGGTTTGTGTGTGTGTGTTTTGCCCACCCCGCCCGCAGGGCCCCCCAAACCCCACCCCTCCCGCACGCCCCCCCAAAACCCACCCCCAACGCCCCCCGTCCCCCCCCCCCCCCCACGCACGCAGCCCCCCCACCCCCACCCACGCACCCCACGTCCTCCCCCCCACCCCCCTGTGTACCCCAAAACCCCACCCCTCCCCCCAAAGGTCCCCCCCAGTTTTTTAATTAAGTTTTTATTAAGTAAACCCCAAGTTTTTTTTTTAAGTTTTTAATTAAGTTACTTCAATTTCCTAAAAAGTTCTTGATCAAAAAACTTTTTAGTTCTTGTTTAAGTCCCTAAGATCATAACAAAGTCATTTTTTAATTTAAAACCCAAGTTCTTATTCAAGTTTCTTTAATTTTCAAAAAAAAAAAAAGTAGGTTTTTATTTAATTTTTGTAGTTTTATTTATTTCCACAGGGCCTCAAAAAACTTTGTCATCTTTGAGGATGTCTTGTCAGCGTTCTCTGCATAGTTTTTAATGAATTTTCTTATTTCCCAAAGGGCATCCGCATTGATTAAAATTTGGGGTCTAGGGAAAAATGTTTTTTATAGTTCCATGTTTTTTTTTTTTGACCCTTCTTTTTTTAAAAAGCCATGTTCTATTTTTTTTAAAAAAAAATTTAAATTTAAGTTTTTAAAATTTATTTTTCCCTTTCGGGAAATGGATCAAAATGTTTCTTTTTTTTTTGGAGGGGTTTTCTGGCGTGCTTTTCCCCTTTTTGGATTTAGGGGGTTCGATTTTTTGATTTTTTTTGGTTTCTGTTGCCATTTTTGTATATTTTTTAAATAACCGTAAAAACTGCCCCCCCACCCAGCAAGGGGAAAAAATTGGCAAACATTTTTTAATTTTTCAATTTCCATGGCTTTGGTGTTTGGGGCCTTGAATCACATGGAGTTTTTTTTTTTTTTTTAAAGGTGGCATTAAATTTAAACTTGTTCTGGCGTTGGGGGGTGTTTTGTTTTCTTTATGATTTAAATTTTTCCTGTAACAAAAATTTTTTTTGTCGGGTTCCATTTCTGCAAATTTTTTTCCCTGCTTTAACACCCCCCAGGATGGGTGTTTTTCCCGGGTCTCCCCAGATTCAGTGTTTTTGCTGATTTTTGGCTTGGTTATTTCCCCAACCTGATTCAGTGTTTTCGATTCTGCTAAATTTCCGGCTCGGTCTTTTAAAGGGGGAAAAAAAATTTTTTGGGGGATTAAAAGTTATTAACCCCTTTTTTTTAATGGCAAAAAAAAAAGGGTTCCCAAAAATTTATAGTTTTTAAATTTCCCCCTTTGAAAAACCTAAGGGAATTTTTTAAAAACTGGTCTTGCGTTTTTCATATTTAAGATTCTTTTTTCAAAATTCAAGGGAGCAAATCTTTTGACTTTTTATTTGTAAAAACTAAAAACCCGTTTGCCCCCCCTTTTCCCCTTTCTAGCCCCCGGGGTTTAATATTTTTATGTTTATTTAAAAAATTTTTGCGGCGACATTGTTAAATTTTTTTCAATGTGAATTTCGGGTTCGGGGAAACTGTTTTGTTTTTCCACCGCTCCCCAAAGAATAAAACCCTTCCCCTTTTTGGGGGCCCAAAAACCAGTTTTTGGCCTTAAATTTTGGTTTTCAAAAGTTCGGGAAGGTTTGGCCGTTTTTGTGCTGTGTAGATCATCACTGTTCTTGTTTTTTTTTAAATTTTTAAAAATTTTTTTTTTTTTTTTAAAAAATGGCCCCAAAAAAAAACTGTTGCTAACCTTGTATACCTTTTCTGTGTTATTGGAGTCTAAGTGTAGGTTTATCAATGTTTGGGTTTAAAAGCTTGTTAAAAATTAAAAACCAGCAAAATTTGGCAACTAGATTTTGGGGATTCGCAAAGTGATTGCTATCATTGCAGCTTCGTTTCCCAAAGAAAGATTTTTAGTAAAAGAAAGGAAAAATTTCCAGCATTTATAAATATGTAAAAAAATCATTTTTAAAAAATGGCTTCACTCGTAATGAGATGGCGGTGCTGTGGTTAATGCGCTCGTTTTTTGTGGGAAATAATTTCGGCCCTTTAGTTAAAAAGCGGGGATGAAAAGGGGGGAAAAAAAGAATAACAAAGGGTGTGGGGGAACTAGCCCCAGCACAAGATCGCTAAAAAGCAGAGAATTGAGCGTTTGGTTTTTTAATCACTTGAAAAAAAAACGGGGCATGCGTTCAATTTAAAATGTTGATTTTAAACAAAATTTAAAAAAATATTATCTTTGTAACCCGGAAAAAACGAAAACATTGCCCCCCAAAATTCAGTGACTTTTTCAACCAAACAAAAAACAAAAGATGCAAGAAATCGGGTTTATTGTCTTTGGTTGACGTTGTGTATTTGTTGCCAAAATAAATTTGGGTGAGTAAAAAAAGAACAAAATTATTATTTGCAAAAAAAGGGTATTGGAAAGGGAAAAAAAAAGCAATTAAAAAGCAAAACCAAACAGCTGGAGTTTTAGTGGGCAAAAAAGCAAAAGATGGTTTTCTAAACAAGCGATTTGGCAAATTTTTTTCCGGCGCCTAGGCGAAAACAGAGGCCACACTTTGTCAATTCAACTCCAAAAGCAACCCCTCAAAAGGCCTTCTTATTTACCCCTCTGATCGAAATTTGGGCGAAAAAAAATTTTAAATACGCACTCACGTCATTGACCCCGGGGTTAAAATACAAGATTTCGGAGCCTTAACACCCAAAAGAGGGGCTTCTGCTGTTTTCGTGCCATTTCTGTTATACCAAGAGGCCCGCTAAAATTTCCATTTGCTTGTTCAAATGAATTTAAGGAAAAAAATTTAAAGGCCAAAATGAATCAATTATGTTTTTAAAACTTGGGTTACCATTTTAAAGAGGCATTCCGGGGGTTCACAGTCACGGCTTTTGTTTAAAAATTACAAGTTTTCCGAAAAGGTTTTTTTTGGGCCGGGGGGGGGGGGTTTTTGGGAAAATTGGGGTTGGGGGGGGGGAAAATGTGGGGGTTTTGGGGGGGGTGGGTTGGGGGGGGGTTTGGGGGGGGGGGGGGGGTTGCGGTGTTGGGGGGGGGGCTTTGGGAAACTATTTTGGGGGTTTTTTTTGGTTTTTTTTAGGGACAAAACAAACCCCAACCACCCAAAAACAACCCAAAAATAAAAAATTTAAAAAAAACCCCCCCGTGTTATTTTTGAAAATGACACAAAAAACCAACCCTCCAAAATTTTTTTTTTTTTTCGGGGAAGGTTTTGGTTTAAAAAGGAAATTTTGGTTTTTTTAGTTTTTTTTTTTTTTTTGGGCTTTGGGAAACCAAAAAAAGAATTTTTTTTAAAAAAATTTGGTTTTTTTTAAAAAATTTTTTTTTTTTTTTTTAAAGGGTTTTTTTTTTTTTTGGGGTTTCTTTTTTTTTGTTAAATTTTTTTTTTTCCAAAAATTGTTTTTTAAAATTTTTTTTTAAAAAATTTTTTTTTTTTGGGAAAAAAGAATTTTTTTTTTTTTTTTTTTTTTTTTGAAATTTTTTTTTAAAATTTTTTTTTTTTTTTTAAAAAATTTTCCCGGGGGGAAAGGCCCCTTTTCCCAAAAAAAAAAGGGAAACCTGAAAAAAAAAAAATAGATTTTTAAAATGGAAAATTTTTGGAAATTT
This sequence comes from Conus ventricosus, assembly GCA_018398815.1. NCBI lineage: Eukaryota > Metazoa > Mollusca > Gastropoda > Neogastropoda > Conidae > Conus > Conus ventricosus. Next base: position 8,865,528 of record CM031597.1, read on the forward strand.
GGGGGGAAAAGGGCCCCCAAAAAAGGGAATTTGGGGGGTTTTTATAAAAAAAAAGTTTATGTTTTTAAAAATAAAAAAAAAACCCCTTGTTTTTGCGGGGTCCTTCCCCCGTGCCCCGAAAATTGGTTTAAAAAAAGGGGGGAAACCCGGGAAATTAAAAAACCAAAAACAACAACGGGGTTTGGTTTGGGTTTTGTTCTAATTTTTAAGAAAACCCTTTTTTTTTTGGGGAACAAAAAAAAAAATTTTTTTGGTGGGTTGATCTTTTTTCCCCCGTTTTTTGGGGGTTTAGAAAACGGCAAAAGGGTTTTTTAACCCTTTTTTCAATTTTTTTTTGAAAAAGTTTATTGGATTCCAAACAATGCTTCTTTGTAGTTGGGCTTTTGATATGTTTTACTGCACAAAAATGCGAGATATTTCCCCTTTTCTTTCTTTAAAAAATTTTTTTCCTGGCTGAATTTGTACATTTTCCCACCTTAAAAGGAAAAAACTCCTTTTTCACCCTTTTTAGGTAATTCATCCCTTTATCTTTCTAAAACCTTCTTATTAGTTTTAAATTTAATGCAAAGGCGAAACAATTTTGGGTAATCAGAGGGATCTTTCCCTCCCGATGCCCTTTTGCTACTTGGGGTTTCCCTGTCTTTATGTTTTCTTCAGTAGGGATATCTATAAAAAAACTGTCTGTTTCTGGGGTAAAGTAAATCTGGACTCAGGATTCGAGGGCTTAAAGTAGTCCTTTAAAAAAAAAACTCTAACATCAAAAGCTTTGATAATTCTAAAACAGTTTAAAAACCCAAAAAATACGGGTTTTTTTCTAATTTGACTTTCTTTTTTTTATTTATTTTGCCCAAAAAATGATCATGAAAATTTTTGAAGGGCCCGTTAAATTTTGGTTTTTAAGTCAGTTAATTGCTTCGTTCTCTTTGGTGACTAATCTGACATCTTTTTGGGGTTGTTTCGGGGTTTCCCCTTGTCTTTCCCCAAAAAGCTGTTGTTCATCAGCTTTAAAAAGGCTTTTTTTGAAGGGATCTGTGGGTTTAGTTCTAAGATCGTGGTTTTTCATGTTTTTATGGTTTCATGAATGTTCTTGATCAAAAGCAAAATTTTGGGGGAATGTCTGTCAACTTCAAAACCTTTTTTAAATTAAAAATTTTAGAAGTCTGTTAAAGGCGAAATTTTTTTTTTTGCTCGAAGATTAGGACAAGTTTAGGCGGGTCTCTTGGATCCATTTTTGCTTTCTGTGCTTTTTTGGATAGTCATTTTGCAGGTCATGGAGGTTTCCCGAGGTTTTTTAAAGTCAAATTTTAGAATGAAACCCCCGCTGTTGATCGGCGTTTTTTAAAAAATGCCCAACCCCTTTAAAGCCTTTTTAATATTTTCGGATCGCCCCCTGTGTACTTTTAAAAATTTTCTTAAAGGAAGTGATTGGCCAAAAGCCCCAAAACCCTACAGATTGTTTGCCCTTTAAAAACATAAGGGTTGTTTGACCTTTTTTCTTGGGGTCATAGTCGTCCAAATTTTTTGTTTGCTTTCCGTTTAAAGATGCGACGCCAAAACAAAATTTTCCCCCACGCAAACCGTTTTCCAAAATTTTGAATCATTGGTTTAAAAAAGCAATTTTAAAAAAATCTGGTTTCTCCCGTAAAAATTTTAAAAAAGCAAACCCAAATAATTTCCCCGGGCGCAGAAATGTAATGCGCGGGGGTCCCAAATATTTTTTTTTTCATGCAGGTCTTTCTATAGTTTTCAAAGACGTTTTGCAAAAACATACATGGCCCTTAGTATGAATCATTTATAGTTTTTTTTCCCCCTTGTTTTCCTCAAATTTTGCCACGCATCTTGGCTTTTGGTAATCAGAATCACGATGTCCTTTCCTCTGAGACTAGAAAAGAAAAGCGCCTTTAGGGGGAAGTGTATTTCGTAAACCCTTTTTTCCCAAATGTTTTTGTACTCATTTTAAAGGGGAAAAGCCCCTTTTAACAAGTGTTGGGTCAAAAATTTCCGTTATTGGGGAGGATTTAAAGGGCATTTGCCAGTGACTCTATTTAAACCCCTCAGTGCTGCTTTGAGTAAAAAAAAGACATGTTTTTTCCGATTAAAGCACATGTACTTTTCTGTTGGGCTGTGCAATGGGATGACACCCGAAGGGATCGTCCCCCTGCTTTTAAATTTTTAAAATTTAGAGTCGTTCCTCGCAAATTATGAAAGAAATTTCGGCCCGTTTCCTGGTTTTAGGATCAAATTTTGTTGAAGGTTTTATTTATGTCGTGCTCCTCTGAACTTTCAAATAATGTGATCATGGTCTTTAAATTTTGGATTTGTTGCTTTTCACTGAGTTCTAAAAAACCCCCAAAAAACCAACAAGGGGTGGTGAGTATACGGGTTTTTGGTTTAGGGTCCTAATAATTTTCGGGGGTTTTAGTTTTTTGAAAAGGCGGTTTTCGACTTGCTGCATGCATTCTAAGAAAGTTTTTTTGCAGCATTAGGGCCTCTATACCCAAATTTTGGTTTTTGGGAAAGGACACGTCTGACCTAACAAAAATGAAGGCAAATGAACAAAACGATGATTATTTATTAAGACTGTTTTTCGAAGTTTTTTTTGGCGCTGGCCCCCATAAGGAAAATGAGTTTTTTCGGAAAGGGCTGCGTAAAAAAAATATGGAGAATTTTGAAACGTTTCCGTTCTTTTAAAAAAAACTTTAATGCCCCTTTGGGGGGGGTTTTAGTTTGATTACAGGCAAATGGGCCTAAAAAAATGTTTTTATGTTCGCTTTCGGCTTGTAAGATGGGTTTCTTGTTAAACATTTTTTTACAGAATTCTTTTTTTGTGTCCATCTTTTGAAGGTTTCTGCATTAGTTTATTTATTGTTGTTTTTAATGTGTTAAGGGGGTGGCCCCCCTGGTGAAAACTTCAGTGTAAAGTTTAACATGATTTTTGTCTGGTTTTTGGGCCCATTGTTGGGCTGTTCTTGGACCTTTTTGGCAAAATTTGTTTCCTCATTTCCCCTGGTTTTATAATTTAAAAATTTTTTGTTTTTTTTGTTCTTCAAAATGATAAAAGGAAAACCACGAAAAAGGTAAGGGATATTCACCCAAAATTTAAAATTTATTTTTGTAAGGACGATAGTTTGACACTCTTTCCGGTTTTTTTCGGGTTTTATGCGCCCTTTCGAGGGAAAACCCAAATGAAAATTTTGGTTTTCTGTTTCTTTTTGTTTTGAAGCTTTTTTTGGGAAAATAATGTGGAGGGTAGTTGGGGAAAGTAAGCCCTTACCCCAAATATCGGCGAAAATTAGACGGTTTTTTAAAATTTTTCTTGGACTTCGCCCTCCGACCCAAACCCGAGCCCCCTCTTTTTTGGGTTCTTCAGCGGGAGCGTCAAACTGTGCAAAACAGTTGCGCCCAAACCCGGGTTTTTAAGTGTTATGGGAAAGAATAGTTGTTGTTTTGTTGAGACCCCGACTTCTAGATTTTTTCTTTTTTTGTTATATAAATCGATTAAAACAGCCCAACATTACTTTTAACCCGGCGGGTCTATTGTTAGTTTACTTTGGGAATTTAGAAAAAAGGGATGTTCAAGCTTGCCCGCAGTTTGCTGGGTTTAAGGGCTTCTAGAACAATATCATTTTAGTGCTCTTGTTTACGCTCTCTCTCAAGCTTTTCCCTTTAAAACCCAAAAACGTATGGTCCCTTTATATATTTTATCCATGCTGAGTTTTTTTTTCTAATCAAAATTTTATTTAAATTAAAAAAAATTAAATTAAACAGAATTTAATATCAGCGGTTTTTTTTGTTTGGGCTCTAAAACTAAAGTATAAAAAACCCTTCGATGTTGTTTTCTGTGGCTTTTTTAGAACAGAGTTTAATGTTTCGTTTACTTTTTTTTTAAACATTCCCTTTTTTTTTTTGCTCGGCGTTTTGGCTGTTTAGAAAAAAAATTGGCCTGCCTTTCTTTTAAGATCAAACTTTTGTCTTTTTTTAGTCATCAAAAACGGCCTGGGAAACGTTTTTTTTTTTCATCCCTGATGTTTGAGTCAACAAGCGCTTTATTTATTTTCAGTTTAAACGAACTAAGTTTAGCCGTTATTAGTTGATTCCATAGTGTTTTGCTTTTTGGGTTTAGTTTTAAAAATTTTTTTCCAGCCGCACTTACGTTAAAGAAAAACGGGCCCAGAGGCCCAAAGACAAACCCCCTAGGGGTAAAGGTGCGGGTGCGCCCAGCCGTTTTTTAAAAGGCCTTTCCTTTTTTCCTGCCCATTCAGCATTATTGTTGATGCTCCCGTATTAAAATAAGTAACGCATTAAAGGCGGGAGAATACCTTCGTTTGGGTTTGGGTGTATTTTGAAAGGTCTGCTCTAGTTTTTGGTTTTTTTGTGTAAAATTGGTTAATTTTAAAGGTTTTTTTTGCTAGGGGTTTTTTTTTATCTCTTCTCTTTTGGGGGCGCGGGGGCAATTTGGGAAAAACCCGAAAAAAAACGGGTTTTTTTTAAATTAAAAAAAAATTTAGTATTGTATATCCCTTTTTAAACTGTTATCTTGAATATTCAGCTGGCATCATATATTTAAAAAATTTTGCAATAATGGTTTTTTCGCCATCTCTTTTTTTTTTATTTAATTTTTAATTTTTTAATTTTGGCTCTACCGTTCTCCACTTCCATGCAACTGTTTTTCCCCTGTCGACCCTTTGGGTCAACCAAAGCCGTATTTTGGGGTTTAAAAATCAAGGGTCTAACATTTTGAAGGTGTTTTTTTTTGACTCAAAGGAAACTGTTGGAATTTTTTTACACCTCCCCCCCCCCAAACCCAAATTTTTTTATTTCGTCAAAAAGGGATTTGGTTTAAGCGCTGCGTAAATTTGGTTGGAATGCCCCCCAAACGAAAACTTTTTTTCTTTCGTTTTTTTTTTTTTTTAATAAATTTTCACTTCCTCTTTTTAAATGGTTCTTTATTTTCACCCCAGCAATAAAATCCCCTTTTTAACGTCGTGCTGAGACGCTAAAAAATTTAAAAAACCTTTTTAGCGTCGGCCCTTTCTTTGGGTTTTGTTGTTTTGTTTAATTTACTCTTTCGTAATTTTTGCTAATTTTGACTTTATTTTGTTTCTCAATCAGCCTTGGGTAAAAATTGGGTTGCTAACAAGTAAACTCTAAACGGATGTCAGAAAAGCGGGAATTTTCTCCGGGGTCTGTTGATCTAATAACGCGTTTGTATTCATTAAAAGGTTTGTTTATATGCAAAAACTGTCTTTTAATGCTCCCCCGAAAGTATGGCGCATGCGCTTTTAACAACTCAAAAAACTTTAAAGGGGTTTGGAAAAAAAAGGGTTACCATACGCAAAAAATTTTCGCCCAAAACTTTTTTCCGGCCCTTTTTTTTGCTTTTCCCGCGCCTTTCAAAGTTTTAGTGCTTTTTCTTATCTATTCCTTGAAAGCAAATCAGCCCTTTCATTCTCGGTTAGCCATAAAATCCAAAATTGGTTTTTAAAAAAAAAGTTTGCATTGTGTAAAGGAAAAAAAAATTTTTTGCCCCCCAAGTTTTAAAAGAAATTTTTTTTTTAAAAATTTTCCCCTCCTAAAAATGGCCCCCCAAAAATGTCCTGTTTGGGGGCTGTTTCTGTTTTGAGTTCTATTTTGAAAGTTAAATTGCGCAGAGGGCCCGCACAAACACTTTTTTCCGCTCCCAGGTTCCGGAAATTTGACGTAAGAATTTTATCCGCATCAATTTTGGAGATGGGAAATTTTTTGGAAAAGTAAATTTCCCTTTATTTCCCCTTTACGCCAAGGGGGGTCTTTCGCCTTCTTTTGCGGGTTTAAAAAATCGAGCCTAGTTGTGACATTTTTTTTTAAAACAAAATAAAAAAAATTAATTATTAAAAAAAAATTGGGGGCATTGAAGATGAAAATTTGGTTTATTTTTTATCCTGGAGAAGACTTTTGGGTGAAATGTTTCCCTTTGGGGCAAACATCGCCCCGGGGTCTCTTTTCGGGTAATTAACAGAAAGTAAAATTTAGATCATTTTACCAAATTTAGGCCAAGAAACCCCCCGAATTTATTGACCTAATGATTTTGAAGGTAAAAGATGGGCCCTTTTTTTTGTAAGGGCGACCCAAAGGGCAACTTGTTCAGCTTTTCATTAAACCGATCATCGGGTTTTTTTAAAAAAAAATACAATTAGGGGCAAAGGTTTGTTTTGAGCGATCAAAATCGCCTTGGGGATTACTAAACCAAAAATTGTAGGGATGCAGTTGTAACCCTTTAAAACACACTACAAGAACTCCCAAACAGATAACCAAAAAGCAAAAATTGGAACTTAAGAAATTTAAAACAACGGCAGACGGGAAATTTAAAAAATGCAATAGAGGCAGAAAAAAAGTTTCTTTAGAAGAAACAGCATTAAAGACTAAAACACGATCACCGTACCCAGCGAGAAATAGCGGCCCCCTTTATTTATGCTTTAAGAACCATTTAAAAGGGGAAATTAACAAACAATTTAGCAAAAAATGGGTGAAAAAGATTGGGATATAAAAAGAGGAAAAAAAAAAACCGTTGGGTGATGACGCCAAAATTAGGGCCTGGTGTTTTAAAAAAAGAATAACCCCCAAAAAACTAAAAAATCTTGAACAAAAGGGGATCAGCAAAACTAGAATTTTTGTCTACTAACCGGGGGAACAATTTTGAATCAAGTGAGCGAATTTAAAAGAAAAAATTTCCCAAAAAATTTTATATGAAGGGCACCCCGCTAGAAAAACGAATTCAAACACTGTTTAGAAAAGAAGGTCAATTTGAAGGTTTTTTTTTGGCCCTTTGGATTTGAATTTAAATACACTGGTGTTGGTTTTTAAAAGGCGGCGGTGGTCAAAAATCGTGCCTCCCCCCTTTGCCTCCCCTGTAAAACATTGGGGAAAAAACAGCTTTTATCATCTTGCGGTTTTTTAAAAAAAATTTGTGGTTAAAACTTTGCTCTTTTCCCCGGTAATTAGGAGGGTTTTTTTTGGGTGGTTTTTTCTACTGCAAGCAAAGTTTGTTGGCTTTTTTGGCCGGGGCACTTTATGGCTTTTGTTTTCTTTTTTGTTGGGTTAATTTTTAGTAAGATAAAAACCCAAAATAATCCTAGGGCCCGTTAACCCAAAAACAAGCGCTGTCTTTTTTTATTTTTTGGTCATTATTTTTTTATTGCGAAAAAGGGGTGCGTCTTCCGGTTTTTTCGGGGGTTTGGACCCGGGGGGGGTTGGATGATTTTTTCTTGGTGGGGGAAACTTGTTTTTTTTACTGCTTGGGAATATTATGGTTCCGAATTTATTTTGTTTTTTTTTTATTTCTGGTTTTTTTGCCCGCCTAAGGGTTTCATTTTGTAGTTTATTATTGTTCCCATTTGGAGCCTTTAGGTCAGAAGGCGGGTGTATTAAAAAAAGTGCCCAAAAGCAAAATTACTTTCGATCTTGCGTTTTTAAAAAATTTTGGGACCTTTTAATACTGAAGGTTAAAAAGACTGTTGGAAAATTTTGGCGTCCCCTTTAAAATTTTCTAAATACTTTTTTTTGATCAAGCCCCTAGGGAAAGGGTCAGTTAAAGCCGATTTAGTTTTTTGCTTGCGAGCCTTTGCAAACACCCAAAAGTAAGTTCGAAACAGAGTCGTTTAAATTTGTTCTATTCCTGCTTTGTTAGGCCCCTTTTTAAATGTCTAAGATAAAAGTTGTCCCTGGGTGTTTTTTGCTCTTGTTTTTTTTAGGGCCCCGGGGGAACGCCCTGTGCCTGAAGGAAAAAATGGGGTAAGGAGGATTCCGTCAAAAGTTAAAACTTTCTGTTTCCGCCCCAATAATATGGGGGTTTTCCAAACCTTTATTAAGATCCAACTTTTGTCTTAAAGTTGTCTTGATGTTAATATTAAATTCGTTACAAAGGGGGGGGGTCCTTTTAAAAACCCTTTTTGGGTTTTTTTGTTTCTGAAAAGGATTTTTAAAAAGGGTTTGTCATTTTGGGGAAGGGGCTTGCAGTTTTAGTCAAAAAAAGTTTTAAGGTTTTGTAAAAAAATGAAAATGTAAAAACCCGACCTAAACCCAAAAGGGTTTAGAATGTTTTTTAAAAAATCAGCATACGGGCAAACCACACCCAGTTGATGGGACAAAAAAACCCGCAAAGTTTTAATGGGTTAATTAAAACGGGATTGGTGACTGAAACCCCACTTTTTTCGATGTTTGCTTTTTTAAAAAGGGGGGTTAAGAATTTTGCTTAATGGAGTACTTTACCTTTTTATGAAGGTGGGCAGGGCTGGGTACTGAAATGTTTGGAGGGTGTCAGGGTTTTTATATTTTTAAAGGTTTTTAGTTTCGGGGCCAAAAAGAAATTTTTGCATCGGGATATTTGAATGCACCCCATTTTTTAAATTTTTTTTAAAAAAAGTTTGTTTAAAAATTTAAAAACTCAAGAACCCCCCTTCGTTTTTTGAAATGTTTAATTTCGAATGCGGAAAACCGGCGGTGGGTCCCTGAAATTTTTACAAAGTCGTTGGTTTTAAAATTTAAACAAAACCCAAAGGGGAATAATAAGATTAAAAAAAAATTTTTTAGGCCCATTAGTTAGCCAGTTAAAAACCCTCCCGATGGTTTTTTTTGGGTTTTGCCCTAAAAAAAAGCAATGAGTAACTTCGACATTACTTCAAACTTTAAAAATTCGAATTGAAAAACCTTGTTGACCTTCAAACCCGAAGAAGAAGGAAATAGGGTACTATTTTGAAAGTTTCTAGCTAAAATGTTAGGCTTTACAACGCCCCAAACGGCCCCTTTATTGTTTTAGAGTTGCAGCAAAAAAAAACAATTAAAGGGGAGAAAATCCGCTCGATCTTGATTAAATTCATTACTCTATGTTCATTTGGGCGAGCTGAGCATGATGAAAACTTTTATGATTTGGAAAGGCCCCCAACCCGTTTTAAGAGCTTTTTCGTCAGGGAAAACTGATATTGCGATTAAAGAATTATAAATTCCCCAAATTTTCGTTTAAATGATTTGTTTGGGGGAGGGTGGATCATTTTAAAATTTTAAAAAACCCAAAAACCCCAAAACGGGGAAAGTTGTGAAAAAGTGATTAAATGCAAAAAGTTTTGGAAATAAAAAAATTCGTTACTAAAAAATTATTTTCGCGTGGGCCCGAAAAAATCGGGGGTTACTTTTGCGCCTGAAAAGGGGTAAAACCCTTTGAATTTTAAAAAACCTTGCAGTGTTGCGGACTTTAAACAAAATGGGGAGATAGGCGCTTTGTATGGTTTTGAGTTAAAACCCAAAGATGGTGTTTTTTAAAGCAAAGAGGGTTTTGGCGACAACAAAAAAATTTTCCCAAACTAGAAAAAAACTGCGCAAAAATTTGAGGCAATTTTTTTTGGCAGTTTGAATTTTTAAATTTGTTTTGAAAACCTGCCTCAAATGGACTTTAAACCCTATTTAGAAAAGGGACATAAAATTTGAAATTTTTAAGCCCTTTTTTTATTTTAGGTCAAAAAATTTTTTGGGAAAAACAAACAACTCTGGCCCTTTTCATGTAAGTCTTTTGGGCGACAATTTGTCGGAAAGAAAAATTGAAAAAAACGCCGTATGGGAAAAAAAAAAAGTACATTTATCAAGAAAAGAAAAAAGTTGTAAAAAAAAACTTCCACAAAATTCAGTTCTTTCCCAAACGAAAATTAGGAGACCGTTCACAATTTATATTTGAAATTTCTGTCTTTTTAAAAATGTTTGGGGGGGATGGGGGTTTTGGGCGTTAGTGAGTCCATTTTTTAAAAAGGGAAAAAAAAATTAAAACTGGGAAAATTAGAAAGTTTTTTAAAGCCCTTTTCGTTTCCATCGTCGTTTTTTCCAATGGTGAGGTTTTTAAAATCATAAACCCAAAAAGCAACCAAAAACAATGTTGATTAAATAGAAAAAATTTTTACAGATCTGAATTTTGGGTTAATCTTACACATTTTGGCCTCCCCCGGGTTTTTTTTATACTTTAACAAGTTTTGGAAAGGGAAAAGTTTGAAAAAATAATAATGGGGGTTGATTTTAAAAATTTTTTTTAAACTTGGAGCGTTTTCCCCTTTTTGTTTTAAAATTTCCCCCCATTGTTTAATTTATTTGTGGGCAAGGGTGGGTTTTTGGAAAACAATTTTTGTTTCCCAGATTATTACCCAAAACCCCCTTTTTCGCTATAAATTTTTATTTATATTGTAATTTTGTCCAAAAACTTTTAAAAGGAAACCCAAAAAATATCTTTATTAAAAAGGTTTTTTGGGCAGACAAGCGTATATTTATTTTAACCCCAGCCCCTAAAAATGTTCATGTTTTTTTTTTAATTAATAATTATTTAAAAATTTTTAAAAAGGGGCACCGGAAAAAAACTTTTGCAAAAACTTGATAACTGTTTTCCCGGAAGGGTTTTTTCGGGGGGGGGGGTGGGGATTTGGGTTTGGGGGGTAAAGGTTGGGGTTGGGTTGGGGGGGTTTGGGGTAAAATTGGGGTTTGGGGGGGGGGGGTTCTTGGGGGGGGGGCTTGGGAAAAAGGTTTTTGGGGGGGTGGGTTTTTTAGGTTGTTTAAAAAAAAAAACCCCCAAAAAAACCCACCAAAAGGGGGTTCCCAACCCTTTTTTTAAAAATAACCCAAAGTAAACCCCCTTTTTTTAAAACCCCCAAAAAAACAACAAAAAAAACCCCCCCTTCCAAACCCACCCCCCAAATTTTTTTTTTTTTCGTTAAAAGGGAATTTTGTTTTATTTTGGGGTTTCGATTTTTTTTTTTTGTTTTCGTTTAAAACCTTTTTATTTTTGAAAAATTTTTTGTTTTGAAAAATTTTTTTTTTTTTTTTTGGGTTTTTGGTTTTTTTTTTTTTTGGTTGCCTTTTTTTTTTTGGTTTCCCTTTTTTAATTTTTTTTTTCCTTTTTTTTTGAAAAATTTTTTAAAAGGGTATTGGGGGGTTTTTTTAAAATTAAAATTTTTGAAGATTTTTTTTGAAAAAGAAAAGTTTTTTTTTTTAAAGGTTTGTTTTTTTTTGGGTTTGGAGTGGTTTTTTGGGGGTTGGTTTTTTTTTTGTTTTTTTGGGGAAAAAAATTTTTTTAAATTTTGTTTGTTTTGGCGGGGTTTTGTTTTTTTTGGGGTTTTTTCCGATTTTTTGTTGTTGTTTGTTTTTTTTTTAAAAGATTTTTTTTTTTCCCCCTTTTTTTTAATTGTTTTTTTGGTTTTTTTTTTTTTGGGTTTTTTTTTTTAAAAATTTGGTTTTTTTTTGGGTTTTTTGGTTTTTTTGTTAATTTTTTAAAAATTTTTTTTTTTGGTTTTTTCCCTTTACCAGTATCACGGAGAGCTTATTGAAAATTTCTCGCAACACAGAAGGGGTTTTGAAGACCCCCTCATTTTTTGCCCCGCAAGAATAATGAAAAAAATTTAAAAAGGGCTAAAACCAGTACAAGCAATAAAAAAGAAAAACAATAGATGTTTTTTAAAGGAGAGTCTTCACCCCGGCCCAAACTATTAGGGTTGGGTTTTAAAAGTAAGGTCCCTTTATTTACCGGGGGAAGCAAAAGGGGGAAACACTCGAAATGGGGGCCAACAGACCCGGGTTTGGGGAGTTTTTTGACCTTATGAAATAAAAAAATTTGTAAAAATGAATCCCGTGTATTTTTTACGGAAACTGACAAAACAAAACAACCGGCCCCTCAAAGATCTTTTGCGAAGGAAGAACTGCAGAAAAATCCCACAGCCCCACTTTTCCCGTTTTAAATTTAAAATTTAGGGTAAATTTATTTGAGTTTAAAATGGAAGCCAAAAGGGGGAAAGGGGCAAAAACGAAAAAAGAATGGTAAAGGAAGGGCCCTTTGGGAAAATGATACGGGAATCTTTTTATGCGGGGAAATGTTTTAAAGGGAAAAACATTTTCGAGGTTTTAATAATGCTTTGCTTTTTTCATCCAGATGCCTAAAAACTAAAACCCCAAAAAGGGGGGAAAAAGAATATCTTGAAATAAAAAAAAAAATTCGAAGCGTCAAGAAAAACCAGGGAGAAAAGTTTTAAAAGGGGAATTGGATGAAGTTGATTGATTTTATAAAAAAAAGTTGATAAAAAATTTTTATAAACCCCTTTTTTATGCGGCCCTCCGGCCCGATTCATATAAAAAATCTGGATTAAAAAAAACCGTTTTGTGTTTGTTTTTTTAAACCGACTTCTTTGTTACAACTGTTGTGTTGATCTCATGTAGATTAGATCGCATTTTTTGTTGGTCATGATGAAAGTTTTTTGCCAAACAATGCTTCTTTGTTTTGGTCTTGGAATTTTTGACTGCACAAACACTGGGAGATTTTTCCCTTTTTGCTTTCTTAATGATTTTCTCCTGGCTGTAATATGAAACATTTTCGCCCTTTTAAACCCAAACAAACCCCTTTGTTCACCTTTCCGGGAAAATTTCCCTTCCTTCATTTTTTCCAAAAACCCTTCTTTTTATTTTAATTGAATCAAAGGCGAATCTTTGGGTAATCAGAGTATCATACCACCCGGGCCCCCTTTTAGCTATTGGGGTTTCTTTCTTTATGATGTCTTAAATAGGGATATCTATAAAAAAAAAATTTGTCTGTATCTGTGAAAAGTACTTGGACTCAGGATACGGGGGCTTAAAGTAGCCCTTAAAGAAACTCTAACATCAAAAAGCTTTGATAATTCTAAAACGGGTTAAAACCAATAAATACGGTTTGTTTTTAATTTAAATTTCTTTTTTTTTTTCATTTCCCAAAAAAGCTGTCATGAAATTTCTGAGGGTCCTGTTTAATTTTTTTTGAAGTCAGTTTAATTGCTTCGTTCTTTTTGGGGTGATAATCTGACATTTTTTGGGGGCTTTTTGGGGGATTCTCCATTGTTTTTCCCCAAAACAGCTTTTGGGTTCTTAGCTTAAAAAAAGTCTTTTTTTTTTTAAAGGGCATCTTTTGGATTTAGTTCTAAGATCGTTTTTCTTATGATGTATGGTTTCATGAATGTTCTTGATCAAAAGAAAATTATGCGTTAAAAATGCTGTCAACTTCAACCATGTTTTAAAAAAAAAAATTGTAAAAGGTCTGTAAGGGCCGACATTTTTTTTTTTCCCTCGAAGTTTGGGAAACAAGTTTAGGGGGCTTCTTGGACCCATTTTTTGACTTTCTGTTGCGGTTTTTTTTTTTTTCTTTATGCGGGGTCATGGATTTCCTGGGGTTTTATTCAAAAGTCAACTTCTAGAATAAAAAACCCACGTTTTGGATCGGCTTTTTTTTTAAACTGCCCAACCCTTTAATGCCTTTTGAATATTATTCGGATCGCCGCCTGTGTACATTTTAAATTTTACGTAATGGAAGTGATTGCCCCCAATAGAAAAACCCATACAGATTGTTTGCATTAAAAACATAAGTTGTTAAAACCTTTTTTACTTGGATCATAGTCGTAAAGGGTTTTTTTGTTGTTTGTTTACGTAATGATGCGAGCCATACAAATTTTCCTCCACGCAATCCGTTTTCAATTCTAAATTCATTGGAAAAATCAGCAAAAAATCAATCGGGTTCCCCAGTAAAATTTTAAGAAAAAAACCCAACTCTTTCCCGGGGCCGCAGAAATGTAATGCCCCGGGGACCCCAAGCTAAAATGTTTCATGCGGTCTTTCTATATTTTAAAAAGACGTTGCAAAAACATACATGGGCCCCTCAATTTATGAATCATGATAGTCCCCCATTGTTTTCCTTCTAAATTCTGCCACGCATCTTGGCTTGTGGTAACCCAGAATCACTGATGTCCTTTCCTCGGGAGACTAGAAAAAAAACGCCCCTTTGGGGAGGAAGTGTTTTCTAAAACCCTTTTTTCCAACTGTTCTGTATTTCTTTAAGGGTAAACGCCCTTTCTAACAAGGTTGGGTAAAATATTTCCGTTTTTGGGCGGGGATTTTAAAGGACTTTAGCCAGTGACTCAAATTAAATCCCATCATGTGCTGCTTAGAGTCATAAAAAGACATTTTATTCGATTAAAGCACTTTTACTTTTCTGGGGACTGTGCAATGCTTGAAAACCTAAAGGGCATCGTCCCTGCTTTAATTATAAGTTGAGAGTCGAAACCTCGAAAGTTATGAAAAAATTACGGCCCAGCTTCCAGGGTTTTTAGGATCAAATTTAGTTAAAGGATTGATTTTGTCGTGCTCCCCCTAAAAATTTTCCCACAAATGTGATCATGGTCTTTAAACTTTTGGATTTTTTGGGTTCTTCATGAGTTCAAAAAACCAAAAAAATCCAAAAAGGTGTGGTGGGGAAATATGTTTTTGGGGTCTTCAGGAGCCCTAAAAATTGTCGGAGGTTTCTTTTTTTTTAAAACGGCTTTTACGCACTTGCTGCATGCATTCTAAAATTTTTTTCTGCAGATTAGGCCCTCTTTTCCCAATTTTTTTTCTGAATGGACCCCGTCAAACCTAAAAACCCAATGAAGGCAAATGAACAAATCGATGATTATCTTTAAGACGGGTTTTTCGAATTTTTTTGTGGCGCGGGCCCCTTCAAAAGGGAAAATGATTTGTTTGGGAAGGGGTTCTGCGTAAAAACAAAAGGGGAAAATTTTTGAATCGTTTCCGTTCTTAAAAAAAACTTTACTCCCCTTTGGGGGGTGTTTTGTTTTTAAGGGAAAATGGGCCAATACAATGTTTTTATGTTCGCTTGCGGCTTGAAAGATGGCATTCTTTTTAAAACCATTTTCTACAGAATTTTTTGTTTGTGTCCATCTTTTAAAGGGTTTGCGCATTAGTTTATTCATTGTTTTTTTTAAAGTGAAAGGCGGGGGCCCGTTTGGTGAAAACTTCGTGAAATTTTCAACATGATTTTTGTCGGGTTTTGGGCCTATTGGTTGGGGCGGGTTCTTGGCCCCTTTAAATTGGCCCCCAAAATTTTTGTTTCCTCATTCCCATTTTGTAAAATTTTAACGTTATTTGTTTTGTTTTGTTTTTCAAACTGATAAGGGAAAACCCACAAAAGGAAAGGGATATTCCCTAAATTTAAAGGGTTCTTTGATGTAAGGACGATTTTTTGACACTTTTTCCGGTTTTGGGGGTTTTTAATGCCCCTTGCGAGAACACACCACTTTAAAAATTTTGGGTTGTCTGTTTCTTTTTTTTTTGAACGCTTTTTTTGAAAAATAAGTGGGGGGTAGGGGAATGAAACCCCTTCCCCAAAATCGGCAAATATTAAAACCTTTTTTAATTTGATTTTTGGAAATTGCCCTCCGCCCAACCAGACCCCTTCATTTTGGCTTTTTTCAGCGGCAGCGTCAAACTGGGGAAAAGCAGTTCGCCCCCAAAACCGGGTTTTTAAGTGAAATGAGAAAAAATTTAAGTTGTTTTTTTGTTGAGCCCCGACTTCTAGATTTTCTTCTTTTTTTGGGTTATATAGTCGATTAAAAAGCTAACATTTTTTTAAAATGGGGGAGTCTATTGTTGTTTATTTGGAATTTGAGAAATGGGCTTTTTACAAGTTGCCGCACGTTTGCGGGATCAAGGACTTCTAGAAAATACTTTTCAGTGCTCTTGTAAACGTCTCTCTAAACCCTTTCCTTCAAAAAAATTTTCGTATGGCCCTTCATATATTTTATCCAGGGCTGAGTTTCTTTTCAAACTCAAAATTTTATTTAAATTAAAAAAAAAAAATTAATCAAAATTCAATATAAAGGGGTTTCTTTTGTGTTTGGGACTCAAAAAACTAAGTTTTAAACCCCCTTTCGATGTTGTTTCTGTGGTGTTTAGAACAGATTTTAAAATGTTTCGTTTATTTTTTTTAAGCTTTCCCTTTTTTTTCTGCTCGGCGTTGGCTGTTGAAAAAAAAACTTTTCCTGCCTTTCTTTGAAGATCAAACTTTTGTCTTTTGTAGTCATAAAAATGGGCCCCGGGAAAACGTTTAAAATTCTTATCCGTGATGTTTGAGTCAACAAGCGCTTTATTTATTGTTTAGTTTAAACGAACTAAGTTTTGCCGTTAAATTTGTTGAACCATAGTGTGTGCTTTTTGGGGTTTTGTTTTTTAAATTTTTTTCCGCCGCACTTACGCTTTAAAGAAAAACGGGCCCCAGAGGCCCAAAGGGCAAACCTCCTAGGGGGTTTAAAATTTCGGGTTTCGCCTTTTTCCCCTTGTTAAAAGGCCTTTCCTTGTTCCCCCGCCGATGCAGCACTTATATTTATGCTCCCGTTTTAACATAAGTAACGCATTAAAGGCAGCAGAATACCTTCGTTTTGGTTTTTCTGTATTTTGAAAGGTCCCGCTCTTTTTTTTTTGTTGCATTTGTTTTTAAAATTGGTTAATTTTAAAGGTTTTTTTTTGCTAGGGTTTTTTATATCTCTTTTCTTGGCCCGGGGCTGTAGGCAATTTGGAAAAACCCGAAAAAAAACAGGGTTTTTTTTAAAAAAAATAATTTAGTATTGTATATCCCTTTTAAACTGTTATCTTGAATATTCAGCTGCCCATCATATATTTAAAAAAAATGTGCAATTTAATGGGGTTTTTCGCCATCTTTTCTTTTTCCCAAATTTTAAGTTTAAATTCGTCTCTAAAAGTTTCCCCTTCCCTTTAACTGATTACCCCTGTCGAAATTTTGGGTCAATCCTTTAAACCCTATTTCGGTTTTTTATAAAAATCATGGTCTAACATTGGGGAAAGGGGTAGATTTTTGACCCAAGGTCAAATGTTGGAATTTTTTACACCTCCCCCCCCCCAAACCCAAATTTTTTTATTTCGTCAAAAGGGTGTATGGTTTAAGCCCCCTAGCGTAAATTTGGTTGGAATGGGCCCCCAAACGAAACATTTTTTACTTTCGTTTTTTTTTGGAAATTTAAAAAATTTTACTTCCCCTTTCAAAAAGGTTCTTCATTTTTACACAGCAATAAAAAAACCTTTTTAACGTCTTTCTGAGACGCTAAAACTTTAAAAATTTTATAGCGTCGGCCCTTTCTTTTGGGGTTTTGTTGTTTTGATGAATCACTCTTTCGTAATATATTGCTAATTTTTTGTGATATTGTTTTCTCAATCAGCCTTGCTAAATTGGGTTGCTAACAAGTCAAAAATCTAAAAGAGATGTCAGAAAAGCTTTTATTTGCTCCGGGGTCTGTTTGATTAATTAAAGCGTTTGTATTCATTAAAAGTTAGTTTATTGAAAATCTGTCTTTTAATTTCTCCTTTTAAAGTATGGGGGCATGCGGGTTTTAACAAATCAAAAAACTAAGGGAATGGAAAAAAAGGGTTTTCCATACGCAAAAATTTTCAGCCACATACTTTTTGCCGGCTTTATTGCAAACCCAGCGCCCATTCTTTTTTTAGTGCTTTTTCTTTTCTATTCCTTTAAAAGCAAATCAGCCCTTTCATTCTCGGTTAGCCCTAAAATCAAAAATTGGTTTTAAAAAAATGTCTGCTTTTTGTAAAGGAAAAAAATTTCTTTCCCCCCAAGTTTTATTGAAATTTTTTTTAACAATTTTCCCGTCCTAAATTTTGGACAAAAAGTCCTGTTTGGGTCTGTTTCTGATGTGAGGGTTTTATTTTGAAAATAAATTGCGAAAAGCCTGGGACAAACACTTTTATCCGCTCTAGGGTCGGGAAAATTTTACAGTTAAAAATTTGATCCGCATCAATAGGAGATGGGAAAATTTGGAACAGGTTTTTTCGTTTTTTTTCCTTCAGCCAAGGGGGCCCCTTTCAGCCTTTATGCGGGTTAAGAAAACGAGCCATTTTTTGTGACATTTTTTTTTAAAAAAAAAAAAAAAAGTTTTAAATTTTTTAAAAAAAAATTGGGGGCATTGAAGATGAAAATTTGGTTTATTTTGATCCTGGAGGGGGACTTTTGGGGGAAATTTTTCCTTTGGGGAAAAGCATCGCCCGGGGGTCTTTGCGGGTAATTAAAAAGAAAGTAAAAGGGAGAAACATTTTACCCAAAATTTAGGCCCAAAAAACCTTCCCCAATTTAAAAGACCCCAATTTTTGAAGGTAAAAGATGGGCCCCTTTTTTTTGTAAGGGCGCCAAAAGGGAAACTTGTTCAGCTTTTCATCTAAAACCCGACATCAAAGTTTTAAAAAAAAGTACAATTAGACAAAGGCTCAGTTTTGAGCGATCAAAATCGCCTTGGGGATTACTAAACCAAAAATTTTTTAGGGATGCAGTTGCTAAACCCTTTAAAAAAACACTACAAGAACTCCCAAAAAGATAACCCAAAAGCAAAAAATTGGAACTTAAAGAAATTTAAAACAACGGGAGACGGGAAATTTTTAAAGCAATAGAGGCAGAAACCCCCTTTTTTTAGAAGAAAAAAGCATTAAAGACTTAAAAACACGACCCCCCGCTACCCATGCGAGAAATAGCGGCCCCTTTATTTATGCTTTAAGAACCATTTAAAAGGGAATTAAAAAAACAAATTTGCAAAAACTGGGGGAAAAAGATGGGCATATAAAAAAAGAAAAGAAAAAAAAATTGGGTGATGGCGCCAAACTTAGGGCCTGGTGTTTTTTAAAGAATAAACCCCCAAAGGGCTTTAAAAAATCTTGAACAAGAGAAAATCAGCAAGACTAGAAGTGTTGTCTACTAACCGGGGGAACAATTACGAATCAAGTGAGCAGAATTTAAAAGAAAAAATTCCCAAAAAATTTTATTTTTAAGGGCACCAAAGCTGAAAAACGAATTCAAAAACTGTTTTGAGGCAAGGTCAATTAGAAGGTTTAAAAACGGCCTTTTGGATTTGAATAAGTACCCCGGTGGGTTTGGTTTAAAAGGCGGCGGTGGTTTAAAAATCCGTGCCTCCACCACCCTCGCCTCCCCCTGATAAATCATGGGGTTAAAAAAAAAGCTTTTTCATCTTGCGAGTTTTTTAAAAAAATTAGTGGTAAAGTTTGGTCTTTACCTGGTAATTAGGAGGGATTGTTAGGGTGGTTTTTTTTTCTACTGCAAGCAAAGTTTGTTGGGTTTTTTGGCCGAGCACTTTATGGCATTTGTTCTTTTTTTTTGGGTTAATTTTTAGTAAGATAAAAACCCCAAATAATCCTAGGGCCCGTTAACAAAACAAGCGCTGTCTTTCATATTTTTGGTCATTATTTTTTATTCGCGAACAGGGGTCGGGCTTCAAAAGGTCTTCGGGCTTTGGCCCGGGGGGGTTTTGGGTGACTTTTTTCTTGGAGGGGGCAAACTTGTTTTTTTTATGCTTGCAATATTATGGGTTTGAAATTTTTTTTGTTTTTTTTTTTTTTGGTCATTTTCCTGCCAAAGGGTTTCATTTTGTAGTTTTTTATTGTTTTATTTGGGGCCGAGGGAGAAGGCGGGATGTATAAACCCGTGCCCAAAAGGCAAAATTACTTTCGATCTTGCGAATTGTTAAAAAATTTTGGTTTCCTTTTTAATTTTTGAAGGTTTAATTGACTGTAGGAAAATTTAAAGGCGTCCCTTTAAAATTTTCTAAGTACTTTTTTTTTGCATAAGCCCCGGGAGAAGGATCAGTTAAAGCCCATTTGTTTTTTGCTTGCGAGCCTTTGCAAACACAAAAGTAAGTACGAAAAAGAGTCGTTTATTCGTTCTATTCCCGCCCTTTGTTAGGCCCTTTGAAGTGCTAAAATTTAAAAGTTGTCCATTGGTGTTTTTTGCTCTTGTTTTTTTTAGACCCCGGGGGAACGCCCGTGCCTGAAGAGAAAGATTTTTGTTAAAGGGGGATTCCAGTCAAAAGTTAAAATTTTTTTGTTTCCGCCCCCAAAAATATGGGGGTGCCAAGCCCCGGGTTTTGATCCAATTTTGTCTAAAGTTGTCTTGATGTTAATATTAAAATTTGTTACAGATTCCTTTTAAAAGGGCCCTTTTGGGTTTTTTGGGTTTCTGAAAGGGGTTTTTAAAACGGTTTGTCATTTTGGGAAGGCCCCTTGCAGTTTTAGGGCAAAAAAAGTTTTGAAGGTTTTGTAATAAAATGAAATTTACCTGACCCACCAAAGGTTAGGGTTTTTTAAATTTTTCAGCATAAGACAACCCATCCCAGTTGTTGGGACAAAAACACAGCAAAGTTTTTTGGGTTTATTAAAAGCATTTGGTTTACTGAAACCCCACTTTTGCGATGTAGGGGGTTTTTTTTTTTAAAAAGGGGGGTTAAAATATTGCTTAATGGGACTTACCTTTTATGAAAAGGGGGTCAGGGCTGGGTCCGAAATGTCGGGGGGGTCGTTGTTATATTTTTAAAAATTGTAGTGCGGCCAAAAAGAATTTTTGCAAACAGTATATTTGAATGCACTCATTTTTAATTTGTTTTAAAAAAAATTTTTAACAATTTAAAAATCAAGACCGCCCTTGTTTTTGAAAATGATTTTAAAAACGAATGCGGGAAAAAGAAAAAGGTTTGCGGCCCCCATGAAAAATTTTTAAAAAAGTCGTATGGTTTTTAAAATTTAAACAAAGCCAAAGGGGAATAATTAAAAATTAAAAAGTTAAAAAATTTTGAGGCCCATTGTTAGCCAAATTAACCATCCTGTGGGTTTTTTTCGGGTTTTGCTCACTTTTAAAAAAAGCAAGGGGGTAACTTCGACATTACTCTCAAACTTTAACAATTCGAATTGAAAACTGGGTTTACCTTCAAACCTGAAAAAGAAGAGTAGGGTACTATTTTGTAAAGGCTAGCTAAAAAGTTTGGCTTTACAATGCCCCAAACGGGGCCCCTTCATAGTTTTGAGTTGCAGCAAAAAAAAACTAATTATGTGGGGGAAAAAACCGCTCGATTTTTGATTTAAAATTTATTACTCTATGTTCATTTGGACGAGTGAGCATGATGGGAAAAATTATATGATGGAAGGCCCTCAAAATGTTTTTAAAAGCTCTTCGTAAAGGGAAAACTGATATTGCGATTAAAGAAAATTTTACAATTCCCTAATTTACGTTTTAAAAAAATTTTTTTTTGGGGGGGGGTTGGATCATTTTAAAAAAAAAGCCCCAAAACGGGGGAAAATTTTTGAAAAGTGATTAAATGCAAAAAGTTTTTGGAAATAAATAATTCGTTACTAAAAAATTAAAGTCGCGTGGGCCCGAAGAATCAGGGGGTTTTCTTTAGCGCCGAAAAGGGTTTAAAAATTAGAATTAAAAGACCCTTTCAGATGTTTCGGACTTTTAAACAAAATGGTGAGATAGGCGTTTTTTATGGTTTTGAGTTAAAACTAAAGATGGTGATTAAAAAACGCAAAGAGGGTTTTGGCGACAACAAAAAAATTTCCCAAACTGAAAAAAAAATGCGCAAATTTTAGAGGCAAAAAATTTTTTGGCAGTTTGAAAAATAAAAAAGTTTTTAAAACCTGCCCCAAATTTGGGACTTAGAACCTTTTTTGAATGGGACATAAAATTTTAATTCAAAAAGCCCTTTTTTTTATTTTAGCCGTCAAAAAATTTCAGAAAAGCATTCAATTGGCCCCCCTTTTCATGTAAGTCTTTTGGGACGACAATAGTGGAAAAAAAAATTGAAAAAAACGCCGTATGGGAAAAAAAAAAGTACATCCTTCCCAAAAAAAGAAAAACCCTTGTAAAAAAAAGCTTCCAAAAAAAAATTAAAAGTTCTTTCCCAAACGAAAAAATTTGGAGACCGTTTTAAAATTGATATTTGAAAATTTTTGTCTTTTTAAAAGATGTGGAGAGGGATGGGGTTGTGGGCGTTAGTGACGTCCTTATAAAAGGAATTAATATTAGCTGGCAAAACTTAGACGTTAAACGCCTTAACGTTACCATCGTCGTTTTCACAATGGTGAGGATATTAAGATCATAACAACAAGCAACAAAATCAATGTTGACTTAAATAGAAACAATCTTACAGAACTGAATTGGATTAATCTTACACATTTAGGCCTCATAGGGTTTTATTATACTGAACAAGTTTTGACGGAGAGTATGATAAAAATAATAACTGGGTTAGATTAAATTCTGTTATAAAACTATGGAGCAGTTAAACTTTATGATAAAATCCCCTCATTGTTCAATGATTTGTGGGCAGACTGGTTGTGGAAAAACAATATTTGTCCTAGACTTATTACAAACAGTTTATCGCTATAATTTTGATCATATTGTAATTTTCTGTCCAACACTTAAAAGGAACAAAGCATATCATGATAGAAGGTTTATATGGACAGACAATGACGTATATTTAGTTAACCCTAGCACTAAACTGAGTGAGTGTTTAGAATACTTTTATAAAGTGTTTGAAGGAACGCAGACACTCTTTATTATAGATGACTGTTCGGCAGAAAAAGATATAGTTAAAAAGAGAAACACTTTGTCAAAGCTGGCTTTCAGCGGAAGACATGATGGGATAAGTGTGTGGATTTTATGCCAGAATTATAACTCGGTTTTAAAAGACTTTAGAGAACAGTTAAAGACTGTAGTGTTATTTCACATGAAAGACAGAGACTCATTTGAAGAATGTTTGCGCGAAAATGATGTTATTGAAAACGATCAAGAAAAACATAGGATTAAACAAAAACTAAAATCTGAAAAGTTTTGTAAATTAGTATTAAAAACGGATAACCCTACACAGTATGTCTGTTTGTAGATAATCGTTATTTTTTGGTTATTGAAGTCTTACTTGTCAGAGAACAGGAAAAGGCGGCTTTTAGGCCACTTTCGCCCAAAAACTGGTTGATCGCGAAAGTGAGCCAGGATTGGTAAAATACTGTTCTCTTGAGGTCATAGATCATTGTGTTGATGTCAGGATGAGGTCATAGATCATTGTGTTTGGTGTGTGGATGAGGTCATAGATCATTGTGTTTGGTGTGTGGATGAGGTCATGGAACATTGTGTTGATGTCAGGATGAGGTCATGGAACATTGTGTTGATGTCAGGATGAGCTCATAGATCATTGTATTGATGTCAGGATGAGGTCATAGATCATTGTATTGATGTCAGGATGAGGTCATAGATCATTGTATTGATGTCAGGATGAGGTCATAGATCATTGTGTTGATGTCAGGATGAGGTCATAGATCATTGTGTTTGGTGTGTGGATGAGGTCATAGATCATTGTGTTGATGTCAGGATGAGGTCATAGATCATTGTGTTTGGTGTGTGGATGAGGTCATAGATCATTGTGTTTGGTGTGTGGATGAGGTCATGGAACATTGTGTTGATGTCAGGATGAGGTCATGGAACATTGTGTTGATGCCAGGATGAGGTCATGGAACATTGTGGATTATTTTTGTTCTGATGAATAAAGTCTCACACACACATGCAGGCACACATACACACATAAACACGCACACTCACACATAAGAGACAAAAGAATGTAAGTCCATTGAAACTATTCTTATTCATTTTAGAATGAAAAGACTTGGCTCTGATGCTGTCTCTGTGGTGTTTTGTGTTCATTTGTGTAAAGGTGTGGTTGTATTCATTTGTGTAAAGGTGTGGTTGTATTCATTTGTGTAACGGTGTGGTTGATGTTCAGAGCTTGCCTAACCCTTTCACTGCCAGATGTTCTGTTTTGCATAAATTACCAACGCCAGCCATTTAAAAAAAAAATCTTATTTCATACCAGCATGCGTGAAACGCGGATATCTCTGAAACTAAACAACGAATTCTCATCCTGGGTTTTTTTGTGTGTGTAAAATGGAGGAGATCCACTGTATTTTTATCATATTATAATATGTTAGTAATTGTTAGTCAACAACAGTTTCAAATTTTTAGTTATTTCAAGTGCAAAAAAATGCAAAATAAAAAAATAAATGTTATCTTTCTTTTCAACAAAAAAGAAATGAAAGCATGCCAACAAACTGTCAAAAAGAAAGGAAAAATATTCCACTCAGCAAATAACGGCCAGAAAGTATGGAATAGGCAACAGAAAAAGGAAAACAAGCAGCCATAAAGCCACATACTCCAATAGCAGAAAACTGGTCACGGCAGTGCACAATAGACAAGGAAGTGTCAAGTTTGTGGTTATGTCCAGGGTTTAGTTTTCAGACAAATGACAGCTACAAATGGCTCTATTCCTACTGTCTGTGCTGTGGTTATGTCCAGGGTTTAGTGTTCAGACAGAATGACAGCTACAAATGGCTCTATTCCTACTGTCTGTGCTGTACACAAGATGACTGGGCCAACTTAGAGGCGTCAGTCATGCCCATGGATCAGCTGACCGGTGGCCTTCCAGAAATCTTGCCGTGTGTCATAAAAGTTCAAGGCTGACAGTGGGGCACATGGGCAGCTCACAGGTTTGACACTGAAAACTGGTCAGCACTCTCTTCCACCCTGTGTGTGTCCTGGAGCTACAGACAGCGCTGTCAGGATGGTTGTCATCATCTGTTTGGTTTGTTTTTTTTCACAAAATATCGCTCTGTCAAGCATGCCAGTGGTTGGACTGTGTCATCATCAGCTGGAATGCAGCATCAGGGAAGAAGAGCTGGGAGTAGTCCACAGGTTGAAAATCATCTTTGTTCACTGCACTCCTGAAACAGCAATTAGAGGAATAATTAGTGATGTGACTTTTGAGGCAATGCAGAAAAGCAATCACACACACACACACACACACACACACACACACACACACACACACACACACACACACTCAAACACACTCTCACAAACACACCCTCACAAACACACCCTCACACACACATACACACTCCCTCACACACACACACACACGCACACGCACACGCACACCACACACACACACACACACACTACACACACACTTCTTATGCCCCGCTGGTACACACATGAAGGAAAGAAAAAGGGAACACACACACCAACACACACACACCAACACACACACATACACACACACACACACACACACACACACACACACACACACACACACAACACACACACGTCCCTTTCACTCTCACTGTTGAAAACAAAGTCATTCACTTGCCTGTTGGTCTCTGGAACATGGGGAGCCATTCAAGCTGATCATAATTCCTGCTCAAACACAATCTCTGCTGCTCACCTCTGACACATGTCAGTCGGCCACGCCCCCTTTAACCTAGACCCTGTTGCAAGCCAGCTGTGTTTGCAGTTCATTGTCTCTTACTAGTCTTAGCTATTCGTGTTGGTCGCCCCCTGTCATACACTTTCAACTGTCAGTCACTGCTGGTCGGCTCAGCGCCAACACACTCCAACAGGCTTGGCCTGCGTCTCGTCATCTCGTCTCCTCTCTCTCCCCTCCACTTTGCACGCGTCCAACGCCTCATTTTGCAGTAATCTGGTCAAGATCTCGCTATCCCATAATGTTTCCTGGTCACAATCTGGGTGTTCTTCATCTGAATCAGAATCAACTGACTGTCTGTTCAATATTTCCAGCACATGATCTGTGGTAAATGTATGGCAAGACTGGGTATGTGAAATGCTTGGTTGTGACGTCATAGAGAATGGAAAAACAATCAGTATAAATTGATGAAAACACTTAACTGAGCAGCACTCTGATGAAGCAAATGGCTGTGAGCACAGGTCAGGGAATCCTCCAATTGTGACGTTTATTGCTGGCTTTCTATCTTATCAACTTGGAGAGTGAGAGTGTTGGGAGTTAAGTAACCCTAGTTGGTCGCATTTTGGCAATGTCGGCGGTTAGCCACATGGTCGCAGAAATGCGATGCGGTAGCGTAACTTACTTTCTTTTACATGTTTGATATCACTTTAGTATTCAGAGAAGTAGCATTTTATCATAGGGCTGAATTCATAATAGAGAATGAGTGGGAAGGAAGTTGTGTGACTGTCTGATTGTTCATTGTGGCTGTTCTTTGCAGACTACAGTCTGATTGTTCATTGCAGCTGTTCTTTGCAGACTACATAGCTGTGTGACTGATTGTTCATTGCAGCTGTTTTTTGCAGACTACAGTCTGATTGTTCATTGCAGCTGTTCTTTGCCAGATACAGTCTGATTGTTCATTGCAGCTGTTCTTTGCAGACTACAGTCTGATTGTTCATTGCAGCTGTTCTTTGCCAGATACAGTCTGATTGTTCATTGTGGCTGTTCTTTGCCGACTACATAGCTGTGTGACTGATTGTTCATTGTGGCTGTTCTTTGCAGACTACAGTCTGATTGTTCATTGCAGCTGTTCTTTGCCAGATACAGTCTGATTGTTCATTGCAGCTTTTCTTTGCAGACTACAGTCTGATTGTTCATTACAGCTGTTCTTTGCAGACTACAGTCTGATTGTTCATTACAGCTGTTCTTTGCAGACTACAGTCTGATTGTTCATTGCAACTGTTCTTTGCAGACTACAGTCTGATTGTTCATTGCAGCTGTTCTTTGCCAGCAACAGTCTGATTGTTCATTGCAGCTGTTCTTTGCCAGCTACAGTCTGATTGTTCATTGCAGCTGTTCTTTGCAGACTACAGTCTGATTGTTCATTGCAGCTGTTCTTTGCAGACTACAGTCTGATTGTTCATTGCAGCTGTTCTTTGCAGACTACAGTCTGATTGTTCATTGCAGCTGTTCTTTGCCAGCTACAGTCTGATTGTTCGTTGCAGCTGTTCTTTGCCAGCTACAGTCTGATTGTTCATTGCAGCTGTTCTTTCCAGACTACAGTCTGATTGTTCATTACAGCTGTTCTTTGCCAGCTACAGTCTGATTGTTCATTACAGCTGTTCTTTGCCAGCTATAGTCTGATTGTTCATTACAGCTGTTCTTTGTAGACTACAGTCTGATTGTTCATTACAGCTGTTCTTTTCAGGCTACATAGGTGTGTTAGTGTGTGTCCATGGCAGCTCTTCTTTGCCGGCTACATTGGTGGGTGACTGTCTGTTCATTACAGCTGTTCTTTGCCGGCTACATAGGTGTGTGACTGTCTGTTCATTACAGCTGTTCTTTGCCAGCTACATAGGTGTGTGACTGTCTGTTCATTACAGCTGTTCTTTGCCGGCTACATTGGTGTGTGACTGTCTGTTCATTACAGCTGTTCTTTGCCGGCTACATAGGTGTGTGACTGTTCATTGCAGCTGTTCTTTGCCGGCTACATAGGTGTGTGACTGTCTGATTGTTCATTGCAGCTGTTCTTTGCCGGCTACATAGGTGTGTGACTGTCTCCTTGTTCATTGCAGCTGTTCTTTGCTGGCTACATAGGTGTGTGACTGTCTCCTTGTTCATTGCACCTGTTCTTTGCTGGCTACATAGGTGTGTGACTGTCTCATTGTTCATTGCAGCTGTTCTTTGCCGGCTACATAGGCGTGTGACTGTCTCATTGTTCATTGCAGCTGTTCTTTGCCGGCTACATAGGTGTGTGACTGTCTCCTTGTTCATTGCAGCTGTTCTTTGCCGGCTACATAGGTGTGTGACTGTCTCCTTGTTCATTGCAGCTGTTCTTTGCCGGCTACATAGGTGTGTGACTGTCTGATTGTTCATTGCAGCTGTTCTTTGCAGACTACAGTCTGATTGTTCATTGCAGCTGTTCTTTGCAGACTACAGTCTGATTGTTCATTGCAACTGTTCTTTGCAGACTACAGTCTGATTGTTCATTGCAGCTGTTCTTTACCAGCTACAGTCTGATTGTTCATTGCAGCTGTTCTTTGCCAGCTACAGTCTGATTGTTCATTGCAGCTGTTCTTTGCAGACTAGAGTCTGATTGTTCATTGCAGCTGTTCTTTGCAGACCTCAGTCTGATTGTTCATTGCAGCTGTTCTTTGCAGACTACAGTCTGATTGTTCATTGCAGCTGTTCTTTGCAGACTACAGTCTGATTGTTCGTTGCAGCTGTTCTTTGCCAGCTACAGTCTGATTGTTCATTGCAGCTGTTCTTTGCAGACTACAGTCTGATTGTTCATTGCAGCTGTTCTTTGCCAGCTACAGTCTGATTGTTCATTACAGCTGTTCTTTGCAGACTACAGTCTGATTGTTCATTACAGCTGTTCTTTGTAGACTACAGTCTGATTGTTCATTACAGCTGTTCTTTTCAGGCTACATAGGTGTGTTAGTGTGTGTCCATGGCAGCTCTTCTTTGCCGGCTACATTGGTGGTGACTGTCTGTTCATTACAGCTGTTCTTTGCCGGCTACATAGTTGTTTGACTGACTGTTCATTACAGCTGTTCTTTGCCAGCTACATAGGTGTGTGACTGTCTGTTCATTACAGCTGTTCTTTGCCGGCTACATTGGTGTGTGACTGTCTGTTCATTACAGCTGTTCTTTGCCGGCTACATAGGTGTTGACTGTCTGATTGTCCATTGCAGCTGTTCTTTGCCGCTACATAGGTGTGTGACTGTCTCCTTGTTCATTGCATCTGTTCTTTGCTGGCTACATAGGTGTGTGACTGTCTCCTTGTTCATTGCAGCTGTTCTTTGCCGGCTACATAGGCGTGTGACTGTCTCATTGTCATTGCATCTGTTCTTTGCCGCTACATAGGTGTGTGACTGTCTCCTTGTTCATTGCATCTGTTCTTTGCTGGTTACATAGGTGTGTGACTGTCTCCTTGTTCATTGCAGCTGTTCTTTTGCCGCTACATAGGTGTGTGACTGTCTCCTTGTTCATTGCATCTGTTCTTTGCCGGCTACATAGGTGTGTGACTGTCTGATTGTCCATTGCAGCTGTTCTTTGCGGGCTACATAGGTGTGTGACTGTCTCCTTGTTCATTGCAGCTGTTCTTTGCCGGCTACATAGGTGTGTGACTGTCTGATTGTCCATTGCAGCTGTTCTTTGTGGGCTACGTACGTGTGTGACTGTCTGATTGTTCATTGCAGCTGTTCTTTGCCGGCTACATATGTGTCTGACTGATTGTTCATTGCAGCTGTTCTTTGCCGGCTACATAGGTGTGTGACTGACTGATTGTTCATTGCAGCTGTTCTTTGCCGGATACATAGGTTGTGACTGTCTGATTGTCCATTGCAGCTGTTCTTTGCGGGCTACATAGGTGTCTGACTGATTGTTCATTGCAGCTGTTCTTTGCCGGCTACATAGGTGTTTGACTGACTGTTCATTACAGCTGTTCTTTGCCAGCTACATAGGTGTGTGACTGTCTGTTCATTACAGCTGTTCTTTGCCGGCTACATTGGTGTGTGACTGTCTGTTCATTACAGCTGTTCTTTGCCCTCTACATAGGTGTGTGACTGTCTGATTGTCCATTGCAGCTGTTCTTTGCCGCTACATAGGTGTGTGACTGTCTCCTTGTTCATTGCAGCTGTTCTTTGCTGGCTACATAGGTGTGTGACTGTCTCCTTGTTCACTGCAGCTGTTCTTTGCCGGCTACATAGGCGTGTGACTGTCTCCTTGTTCATTGCAGCTGTTCTTTGCCGGCTACATAGGTGTGTGACTGTCTCCTTGTTCATTGCATCTGTTCTTTGCTGGCTACATAGGTGTGTGACTGTCTCCTTGTTCATTGCAGCTGTTCTTTGCCGGCTACATAGGTGTGTGACTGTCTCCTTGTTCATTGCATCTGTTCTTTGCCGGCTACATAGGTGTGTGACTGTCTGATTGTCCATTGCAGCTGTTCTTTGCGGGCTACATAGGTGTGTGACTGTCTCCTTGTTCATTGCAGCTGTTCTTTGCCGGCTACATAGGTGTGTGACTGTCTGATTGTCCATTGCAGCTGTTCTTTGCGGGCTACGTGCGTGTGTGACTGTCTGATTGTTCATTGCAGCTGTTCTTTGCCGGCTACATATGTGTCTGACTGATTGTTCATTGCAGCTATTCTTTGCCGGCTACATAGGTGTGTGACTGACTGATTGTTCATTGCAGCTGTTCTTTGCCGGCTACATAGGTTGTGACTGTCTGATTGTCCATTGCAGCTGTTCTTTGCGGGCTACATAGGTGTCTGACTGATTGTTCATTGCAGCTGTTCTTTGCCGGCTACATAGGTGTGTGACTGTCTGATTGTCCATTGCAGCTGTTCTTTGCGGGCTACGTACGTGTGTGACTGTCTGATTGTTCATTGCAGCTGTTCTTTGCCGGCTACATAGGTGTGTGACTGTCTCCTTGTTCATTGCAGCTGTTCTTTGCCGGCTACATAGGTGTGTGACTGTCTCCTTGTTCATTGCAGCTGTTCTTTGCCGGCTACATAGGCGTGTGACTGTCTGATTGTTCTTTGCAGCTGTTCTTTGCCGGCTACAACAAGAAGTTTGGTGGTGATGGACTGCATGAACCTCTGGTGTGGGACAGGTATCAGGTGAGTCAGGTCAACCTCTGGTGTGGGACAGGAACCAGGTGAGTCAGGTCAACCTCTGGTGTGGGACAGGAACCAGGTGAGTCAGGTCAACCTCTGGTGTGTGACAGGTATTAGGCGAGTCAGATCAACCTCTGGTGTGGGACAGGTAACCAGGTGAGTCAGGTCAACCTCTGGTGTGGGACAGGTATCAGGTGAGTCAGATCAACCTCTGGTGTGGGACAGGTGAGTCAGGTCAGCCTCTGGTGTGGGACAGGTACTAGGTGAGTCAGGTCAACCTCTGGTGCATGACAAGTAACCTGTAACTCAGGTCAACCTCTGGTGTGAGACAGGTACTAGGTGAGTCAGGTCAACCTCTGGTGTGAGACAGGTTCTAGGTGAGTCGGGTCAACCTCTGGTATGAGACAGGTACCAGGTAAGTCAGGTCACTGTCGATTCTGATGTGTGAAGGTGAGTCAGGTCAGTCTCTGTTTATTGTTCAAGGGGGATCACCTTGACTGCAGTTAACTCAGCCGTACTGGCACAAGGACCACTCTGAAATTAATTGAAACAAATTTTCCTTCTATTCTATGAGGACAAATAAAATATCGTGTATCGTGAAGACCACTCTGTCTTCTGTCATCCTCCTGTAACTTCATATGCTGCTTCTATTTTGACATGGTACAACATAGGACTCCAAAATAAAGAGTTTTTATTCATACTCCTGTTTGATGAATGATAGTGATCATGTCAATCTTATATCCTGCCTGTACTGCAATTGTCCACATGGGGTTACTTTGGTTTTACTGTAGAATGACAGAAGAGAAATGGAAGTATTGATATGACAAAAAAAGAGGTAATGATCTCAGTGTGTGTCAGTGCTACATAAGCCATTAACTGTCAGTCAGCGGTGTGTGTCAGTGCTACATAAGCCACTATCAGCCAGCAGTGTATGTCAATGCTACATAAGCCATTAACTGTCAGCCAGCAGTGTTTGTCAATGCTACATAAGCCATTAACTATCAGCCAGCAGTGTGTGTCGATGCTACATAAGCCATTAACTATCAGCCAGCAGTGTGTGTCAATGCTACATAAGCCATTAACTATCAGTCAGCAGTGTGTGTCAGTGCTACATAAGCCACTATCAGTCAGCAGTGTGTGTCAATGCTACATAAGCCACTGTCAGCCAGCAGTGTGTGTCAATGCTACATAAGCCACTATCAGCCAGCAGTGTGTGTTAGTGCTACATAAGCCAGTAACTGTCAGTCAGCAGTGTGTGTCAATGCTACATAAGCCACTATCAGCCACCAGTGTGTCAATGCTACATAAGCCACTAACTGTCAGTCAGCAGTGTTTGTCAATGCTACATAAGCCACTAACTATCAGTCAGCAGTGTGTGTCAATGCTACATAAGCCACTATCAGCCAGCAGTGTGTGTCAATGCTACATAAGCCACTAACTGTCAGTCAGCAGTGTTTGTCAATGCTACATAAGCCACTAACTATCAGTCAGCAGTGTGTGTCAATGCTACATAAGCCACTATCAGCCAGCAGTGTGTATCAATGCTACATAAGCCACTAACTGTCAGTCAGCAGTGTTTGTCAATGCTACATAAGCCATTAACTATCAGCCAGCAGTGTGTGTCAGTGCTACATAAGCCACTAACTGTCAGTCAGCAGTGTGTGTCAATGCTACATAAGCCACTAACTGTCAGCCAGCAGTGTGTGTCAATGCTACATGAGCCACTATCAGCCAGCAGTGTGTGTCAATGCTACATAAGCCACTATCAGCCAGCAGTGTGTGTCAGTGCTACATAAGCCACTGTCAGTCAGCAGTGTGTGTCAATGCTACATAAGCCACTATCAGCCAGCAGTGTGTGTCAATGCTACATAAGCCACTATCTATCAGCCAGCAGTGTGTGTCAATGCTACATAAGCCACTATCTATCAGTCAACGGTGTGTGTCAATGCTACATTAGCCACTATCAGTCAGCAGTGTGTGTCAGTGCTACATATTCCACTGTCAGCCAGAGCTGGCAGACTGATCTTTGCTTGCATAGCCTTTGGCATGGTTAGTCAGTCAGCCAGAGAGCATGAAGAAAACTCTCTATATCTGGGCCTTGTTCAGGTGACTGGCAAAATGTATAATTACTGCAACCTATATCATTCAGCAATGACCCGTGTATAATTACTGTAACCTGTGTCATTCAGCAATGACCTGTGAAAAATTACTGTAACCTATATTATTCAACAATGACCAGTGTATAATTATTGTCACATGTATCATTCAGCAATGACTATATAATTACAGTGACATGTATCATTCAGCAATGATGTATAATTTCTGTAACCTGTATAATTCAGCAATAGCCTGTGTATAATTACTGTGTCCTGTGTTATTCCGCAATGACCAGGAGATAATTATTGTAACCTACATCACTCAGCAATGACCCATTTAATTACACATACTATACCGTGGCTCACTAAAGCAGTAAGCAAAAGTGGTTTGCTATCCCTGCCTCCTACACAAATAAAGTCTGTATGGACAAGAACCCGGAAGGGGCCTCGTGCCTTGCGCATGCTCAGATCATTCCTCTATTCTCAGCAGGCATATTCCCTGCAAGCCTCGTGTGCTCCAAGCAGCTAAGTATTTTTTTACTTTTTCTTGCAATTGATTGATATTTGCTGCTGATGTTGTCATTCTTGCATATGCTTTCACTTAAGGGAGAAACGTACATGAACGTTTGGGTGGCAAAGCCAAGGTTCAGAAGATTTTGTCCGTCGATCTCTCCTGCTCGCAGGCCGCTCTTTTTCTAGCATACCAAAGCCCTCTTTCTCTTCATCGCTCTCTCACCCTTCTTCTTCTCTTTCTTTCCGGGGGTCTCCTCAGCTCAGCTGTGGTTCTGTTGATGTGACAGCAAGCCTGTGCTCACCCCCCTCACATTCTCACGGTAAATGACTCAGCTGCGGTTCAGACAGTTCTGTCGATCCTGTGCGGGGTCCCCTCAACTCAGCTGCGGTTCTGTTGAGGCATCAGTAAGCCCATCCTCACCCCACTCACATTCTCACAGTGATTAACTCAGCTGCAGTTCTGTCGATCCCATGCCTGCATTCTCACCCCCTTTACCTTCTCATAGTGATCAGCTCAGCTGCAGTTCTGTCAATCCCATTCTTAATCCTGTGTACAGCTCAGCCGATGTTCTGCTGCACACATGTTAGTTGCCATGGCCGAGGATAAAGGGTCAGGCGAGGCACAGTCTGAAGGATTGGCCTCTTCTTCACCCTCTCGCCTGATTTCAGGCCCGTTTCTACCAGTGTGGCTGTCGGCCGAACCAGGTGAGACAACATACCCTTTACAGGTGTGTGACACTAAGTCAGCCCCCGGTTGTCTCCCTTCCTCCGCCCTTGCCTGGCTTCACCCAGGCTCCTACCTGTGTGTCCTATGCGGGACAGAGTGCATGGTTTTCTTGGCACATGCCAGGCAAGCCACAGGCTGCCAGCCCCTCAGGATACCCCTATGTTAGATTAGGCAGCAGGCACAGCTACAGCCCCCCTCTGCCATAGGGCAGGCACAGCTTCAGCCCCCCTCTGTGGTAGGGCAGGCACAGCTTCAGCCCCCCTCTGCCATAGGGCAGGCACAGCTTCATCCCCCCTCTGTGGTAGGGCAGGCACAGCTACAGCCCCCCTCTGCCATAGGGCAGGCACAGCTTCATCCCCCTTCTGTGGTAGGGCAGGCACAGCTTCATCCCCCCCCCCACCCCCCCCCCCCCCCCCTCTGTGGTAGGGCAGGCACAGCTACAGCCCCCTCTGTGGTAGGGCAGGCACAGTTTCATCCCCCCCTCTGTGGTAGGGCAGGCACAGCTACAGCCCCCTCTGTGGTAGGGCAGGCACAGCTACAGCCCCCTCTGCCATAGGGCAGGCACAGCTTCATCCCCCCTCTGTGGTAGGGCAGGCACAGCTACAGCCCCCTCTGTGGTAGGGCAGGCACAGCTACAGCCCCCCTCTGCCATAGGACAGGCACAGCTTCATCCCCCCTCTGTGGTAGGGCAGGCACAGCTACAGCCCCCTCTGTGGTAGGGCAGGCACAGCTACAGCCCCCCTCTATGGTAGGGCAGGCAGAGCTACAGCCCCCTCTGTGGTAGGGCAGGCACAGCTTCATCCCCCTCTGTGGTAGGGCAGGCACAGCTTCATCCCCCCTCTGTGGTAGGGCAGGCACAGCTACAGTCCCCCTCTGTGGTAGGGCGGGCACAGCTACAGGCCCCCTCTGCCATAGGGCAGGCACAGCTACAGCCCCCCTCTGTGGTAGGGCAGGCACAGCTTCATCCCCCCTCTGTGGTAGGGCAGGCACAGCTTCATCCCCCCTCTGTGGTAGGGCAGCACAGCTTCATCCCCCCTCTGTGGTAGGGCAGGCACAGCTACAGCCCCCCTCTGCCATAGGGCAGGCACAGCTTCATCCCCCCTCTGTGGTAGGGCAGGCACAGCTTCATCCCCCCTCTGTGGTAGGGCAGGCACAGCTTCATCCCCCCTCTGTGGTAGGGCAGGCACAGCTTCATCCCCCCTCTGTGGTAGGGCAGGCACAGCTTCATCCCCCCTCTGTGGTAGGGCAGGCACAGCTACAGCCCCCTCTGCCATAGGGCAGGCACAGCTTCATCCCCCCTCTGTGGTAGGGCAGGCACAGCTACAGCCCCCTCTGTGGTAGGGCAGGCACAGCTACAGTCCCCCTCTGTGGTAGGGCAGGCACAGCTACAGCCCCCCTCTGCCATAGGGCAGGCACAGCTACAGCCCCCCTCTGTGGTAGGGCAGGCACAGCTTCAGCCCCCCTCTGTGGTAGGGCAGGCACAGCTTCATCCCCCCCCCCCCCCCCCTCTGTGGTAGGGCAGGCACAGCTACAGCCCCCTCTGTGGTAGGGCAGGCACAGCTTCATCCCCCCCCCCCCCCCCCCCCCCTCTGTGGTAGGGCAGGCACAGCTACAGCCCCCTCTGTGGTAGGGCAGGCACAGCTACAGCCCCCTCTGTGGTAGGGCAGGCACAGCTACAGCCCCCCTCTGTGGTAGGGCAGGCACAGTTTCATCCCCCCTCTGCCATAGGGCAGGCACAGCTTCAGCCCCCCTCTGTGGTAGGGCAGGCACAGCTACAGCCCCCCTCTGTGGTAGGGCAGGCACAGTTTCATCCCCCCTCTGTGGTAGGGCAGGCACAGCTACAGCCCCCCTCTGCCATTGGGCAGGCACAGCTTCAGCCCCCCTCTGTTGTAGGGCAGGCACAGCTTCTTCCCCCTCTGTGGTAGGGCAGGCACAGCTACAGCCCCCCTCTGTGGTAGGGCAGGCACAGCTTCTTCCCCCTCTGTGGTAGGGCAGGCACAGCTACAGCCCCCCTCTGTTGTAGGGCAGGCACAGCTTCTTCCCCCTCTGTGGTAGGGCAGGCACAGCTACAGCCCCCCTCTGTGGTAGGGCAGGCACAGCTTCATCCCCCCTCTGTGGTAGGGCAGGCACAGCTTCATCCCCCCTCTGCCATAAGGCAGGCACAGCTTCAGCCCCCCCCCCCCCCCCCCCCCCCTCTGTGGTAGGGCAGGCACAGCTACAGCCCCCCTCTGTGGTAGGGCAGGCACAGCTACAGCCCCCCTCTGTGGTAGGGCAGGCACAGCTACAGCCCCCATCTGTGGTAGGGCAGGCACAGCTACAGCCCCCCTCTGTGGTAGGGCAGGCACAGCTTCATCCCCCCTCTGTGGTAGGGCAGGCACAGCTTCATCCCCCCTCTGTGGTAGGGCAGGCACAGCTTCATCCCCCCTCTGTGGTAGGGCAGGCACAGCTTCAGCCCCCCTCTGCCACAGGGCAGACACAGCTACAGTCCCCCTCTGTGGTAGGGCAGGCGCAGGTTCATCCCCCCTCTTTGGTAGGGCAGGCACAGCTACAACCCCCTCTGTGGTAGGGGAGGCACAGCTACAGCCCCCCTCTGTGGTAGGGCAGGCACAGCTACAGCCCCCTCTGTGGTAGGGCAGGCACAGATTCAGTCCCCCTCTGTGGTAGGCAGGCACAGCTACAGCCCCCTCTGTGGTAGGGCAGGCACAGCTACAGCCCCCCTCTGCCACAGGGCAGGCACAGCTTCAGCCCCCCTCTGCCACAGGGCAGGCACAGCTACAGGCCCCCTCCCCCCCCCCCCCCCCCTCTGCCATAGGGCAGGCACAGCTACAGCCCCCCCTCTATGGTAGGGCAGGCACAGCTTCTTCCCCCCTCTGTGGTAGGGCAGGCACGGCTACAGCCCCCCTCTGTGGTAGGGCAGGCACAGCTTCATCCCCCTCTGTGGTAGGGCAGGCACAGCTACAGCCCCCTCTGTGGTAGGGCAGGCACAGCTTCAGTCCCCCTCTGTGGAAGGGCAGGCACAGCTTCAGCCCCCTCTGTGTTAGGGCAGAACTCTCAGCCCCGGGCGCCATGGGGCCCTCACATGGCTCAATGGCTTTCTGCTTTAGGGCTTCCCCAGCCCCCGCCCCAGGGTTTCCCTGGTGGCCTGGCTTTATGCCTGGTGCTCCAGCAGTGAAGGCCTCTCCTTCACCTGCCAGCCCGGCGGCAGACCCCTCCCCAGGGGTTTCAGCAAAGTCAGACCATCTAGGACCGTGGGGTTAACCCCCATGTTCCTCCACACCCAGGTCGGGTACCTCCTCTGCCTGCAGTTCTGAGCAGGCATACTTGGATTCAAAGGATGAGGACTACATACCCTCTTCCTTCCCTTCAACCAGTTGCCCACCTGGCTTCCTACGTGCCTGGAGCCATATTACCTCCCAAGATGGCCGGCTCCCTGTCCTTCAGCAGCCGAACTCACCTTGGGTGCACTACCTCTCTCGGCCCCTCCCACCTCTCTCTTAACTCTTTCATTCCTACTTTTTTATGAACCATTACTTCCTCTTGTTCCTAGAGGGATTTTGTGCTGCCTGGTTTTCCGGGCTGCAGGAAGGAAAGGTAGGATTTCTGCAAACCGGAAAACCGTGTTGTAGGAATGAAAGAGTTAAAGGAGTCAGGCACAGTTAGTAGCTGACTCAAAGAGGAGGGCACAAAGCCGGTCAGGGGCATGGAGGCACATGACATTCCACCTGGTTCTGTTCCTGATTTCCCAGGGGCCTGGTCGTGTAGGAAGCTCATGAAGCCGGAGAAGCTCCCATTCTCACATAAGGCCTTTATGGCCCATGACTCGATCCCAGAATCCCAACTCACCCTTTCCCAAGAGGTCCTCCTTTTGCGCTGCCTCGCGGATTTGGAGGAGATTGCTAGGAGGGGTCTGGAGGCGGTTTCCATTATGGACTCCTTCATGGGAGGTCTGGTATCCACCCTTAACTCTTTCATCCCTGCAACCCGGTTTTCCGGTTTGCAGAAATCCTACCCTTCCTTCCTGCAGCCCGGAAAACCGGGCAGCACAAAATCCCTCCTTTCCTTCCTGCAGCCCGGAAAATCGGTTCTCACGGTAAGCGCTTTGAACTTAGCGCGAGTCGCGTCATCGGTAATCGTCACGACCGGGTTGCTCGCGCGGTAGTGTTTATGAATGGAATGGATGCCAGACGGCCCCTACAGAGTGGGAAAGTGGTCGCCACTCTATTCTGGCCGGTTTGCTACAGCACAGGTGGCAGTTCTCACTTTACACTTCTTTTTTTTTCTCTAAATCCAGGAATGAAGGGAATATTCGTATTATAAGAATCTAGGAACAAGAGGAAGTAATGGCTCATAGAAAAGTAGGAATGAAAGAGTTAAGGACCAGGACTCTGACTCCGTTCTCCACCAGCCCTCTGACCCATCCGCCATCATGGCCTTTATCCAGTCCATGGTGGAAGGGCTCAAATATTCAGCGGGTGCTTTTGGCAGGCTGCAGCTAAACTTGGTTCTGGCATGGCGGGATGCCATTTTCCTGGCGTCTTCGGTCGTACGCTGTTCCTCCTCCTGAGCCTCTCTTGGAACCTTGCCTGTTAAGACTGGTTCTCTCTTTGGGAACCATGTTCAGGCAACTATCAAGAGCCAGGCTGAAATTAGGGGGGAGCTCGCCCTCAACTCGGGTCCCTCTCGCCTCATGGGGAAGCACCCTGCTCCAGCTACCTCTTCCCAGGGCACTCCAGTGGCTAAGGCATGCAGATCCTTCGGGCACAAAGGGTCTAGGGCTAGACAACTGGCCAAAGGCCAATCAGGTTCCCGGCCTCAGAGCCAAAAGCCTGCCTCTTTGCAGCTGGCTCACCCCCAATGACTAACCCCCAACCTGGGGCCATCTCCCCCCACTGTTGACCCCTTGGGCAGTCTGTTCCGGCGACTCTGTGCCTGGGAATGGCTTCCCGCAAGCCAGTGGGCCCTGAGGGTGATCAGGTCGGGGTTTCGCCTTCCATGGGGTTCACGAAAGGCCCCTTCAAGCCCTTCTCTCCTTCTTGCACTCCTCCTCAGGGCCCCCAGGCCTCTCAGATCTTAGACCAGGAGGTCCTTTCACTTTTAGCCAAGAGGGCGATGGAGGAGGTAATTTCCGGTTTCTCTCTGGGATTTCATGGCAGAATCTTTGTGGGACAGGAAGTATCTCCGGTTTGTTTGGAGGGACCGATCTTCCAGTCCTGTTGGTCTGGCCCCGCCCTTTGGTCTGGGTGTTCTCGAAGGTCGCCCGGGAACTTTGCATGCATGTCCGGGAGAGGGGAATCCGCCTCAAGGCCTATCCCAATGTTTGGCTTCTCCTGGCCTCCTCCAGCACTCTGTGCTCCCAAGAAGCTCTCCAGGTTCTAGACCTCGGTCAAGAC
Source organism: Conus ventricosus (assembly GCA_018398815.1). Lineage (NCBI taxonomy): Eukaryota > Metazoa > Mollusca > Gastropoda > Neogastropoda > Conidae > Conus > Conus ventricosus. The sequence continues at coordinate 8,904,323 of CM031597.1, forward strand.
ATGGGGGATTTGTTCGCAACGAGGAGCAATCAGACCTCTCCCTGTCACAGCAATTCCAGTTCCTGGGCATGTCCTTCGACACAACCAAGTGGTTGGTATCTCCAACCCCAAAGTGTCTAGTACGCCTCAGGATCCTCTTAGCCCACCTCCTGTCTCTGGATCAGGCACTAGCCTGGAAGTTGGCCTCACTTCTGGGATTGATGGAGTCGTTGGCCCATGTGGGCTCTCTGACTGCGGCTGGATGATGGCCAAAGGAGACGAGTTCCTGGCACATCAACATGCTGGAGCTGGAGGCAGTTTTTCAAGCCCACCGAGAATTTCTTCCCTTTCTGACAGGGAAACATGTTCTCCTCAACACGGACAACACAACCATGGCTTGTTATGTCAACAAGCAGGGGAGGGAAGTGGTTGGGACATGCTCACTCTCCTTGTCCCTGAGGGCGGAACAACTTCTTCTCTGGTGTGAGGATCAGTCTATCCGCATCTCCGCCAAGCAAGTTCCAAGGAAGATAAACATTCTCGCCGACTCCCTCAGCAGGTTACACATGATCCTTCCCTCAGAATGGACTCTGGTCCATTTGGTCCTCAAACCAGTCTGGGCTGCGTGGTTCAGACCACAAGTGGACCTGTTTGCCACCAGTTTCAGCTGCAGCCTCCAGTTTTATGTATCCCCAGTTCCAAATCCGGAGGCTCCAGTGGACGCTCTAACATCCTGTGGTCGGGCCTAATAGGCTATGCCTTCCCTCCATTTCCCATTCTGGGAAAAGTTCTACGGAAGCAAGGGAAGACTTGGCCGCTCTGAACTTCGTGGCCCCCCACTGGCCGGCCCAAGTATGGTTTCCAGATCTGCTGTACCTGTCCTATGAGCCTCCAGTGAAGCTCACCCTGACAACAAGGTCCCTGCTCCAGGCACAGTCAGACATTCCACGCAACAATTCAGACATGCTGAATCTTCACACCTGGCTACAGTGTGGGACATGCTGTCTACACAAGGCGCTTCCCCCACAGTAATTGGCCTTGTGGAGCAAGCTCACAGGCCAGGCACTCAGGGGTATACAGTGTCCACTGGAACAGCTGGCTTTCTTGGTGCTCTTCCCATGCGGTGTCGCCCCACTCCCCATCTCACTTTGAGTTAGCGAACTACCTCACCTTTCTTTCATCTGAGAAAAAACTTACAGCCTCCTCTGTGAGGAGTGACAGGGCAGCTATCGGCACCACCATCCACCAGTTAGGCAGCCTTTGCTCTGCGGATGATCCACTCCTGCGGGATCCAGTCAGGGGAGCTGCTCTACAAGAGCCACTATCAGCAATGACCCATGTATGATTACTGTAATGTACATCATTCAGCAGTGATGTGTATAGTTATCCATCATTTTTGCTGTTCTTTCAGGAAAGTCTGGAGCAGTTCAAGGAAGAGCATGTGCTGACCCACATTGCCACATCTGAAGTGAAGGAAAGTGTGTATCCTTGAGATGTGTCATGTCTGAAGTGAAGGAATGTGTGTATCCTTGAGATGTGTCATGTCTGAAGTGAAGGAGAGTGTGTATCCTTGAGATGTGTCATGTCTGAAAGAAAGGAAAGTGTGTATCCTTGAGATGTGTCATGTCTGAAGTGAAGGAAAGTGTGTATCCTTGAGATGTGTCATGTCTGAAGTGAAGGAATATGTATCCTTGAGATGTGTCATGTCTGAAGTGAAGGAAAGAGTGTATCCTTGAGATGTGTCATGTCTAAAGTGAAGGAGAGTGTGTATTCTTGAGATGTGTCATGTCTGAAGTGAAGGAGATTGTATATCCTTGAGATGTGTCATGTCTGAAGTGAAGGAAAGTGTGTATCCTTGAGATGTGTCATGTCTGAAGGAAGGAAAAGTGTGTATCCTTCAGATGTGTCATGTCTGAAGGAAAGAAAAGTGTGTATGGAAAAATATGTATCCTTCAGATGTGTCATGTCTGAAGGAAAGAAAAGTGTGTATGGGAAAATATGTATCCTTGAGATGTGTCAAGACTGAAATGAAGGAAAATGCGTCATGTCTGAAGTAAAGGAAAGCGTATCCTGGAGACCAGCTGCCGTGACGAAGTGATTAGTGTTGCAGACTCGCGGCTGGGAGGTTGCGGGTTAGATTCCCATCAGAGTCATGTGGGATTTTTTTGCCCGGACCGGCTCCTACCCAGAGTTGAATTTGCCACGGGATCAGTTGGGAAGATTGGGTCCACAAAGCTGAGTTTCATTCACTTAATGGATGTGTTTCTGAGAGTGTTGCTCAAATGACACACTGTGTGTATTGCCGAGGGACAATAGCATGTTCCCCTGTCATGTTTAAGTGACACACAGTGTGTATTGCTGAGGGACAATAGCATGTTTCCCTGTCATGTTTAAGTGACACACAGTGTGTATTGCTGAGGGACAATAGCATGTTCCCCTGTCATGTTTAAGTGACACACAGTGTGTATTGCTGAGGGACAATAGCATGTCCCCTGTCATGTTGAAGTGACACACAGTGTGTATTGCTGAGGGACAATAGCATGTTCCCCAGTCATGTTTAAGTGACACACAGTGTGTATTGCTGAGGGACAATAGCATGTTCCCCTGTAATGTTTATGTTATACACAGTGTGTATTGCTGAGGGACAATAGCATGTCCCCTGTCGTGTTGAAGTGACACACAGTGTGTATTGCTGAGGGACAATAGCATGTTCCCCTGTAATGTTTATGTTATACACAGTGTGTATTGCTGAGGGACAATAGCATGTCCCCTGTCGTGTTGAAGTGACACACAGTGTGTATTGCTGAGGGACAATAGCATGTTCCCCTTTCATGTTGAAGTGACAAAGTGTGTATTGTTGAGGGACAATAGCATGTTCCCCTGTAATGTTTATGTTTTACACAGTGTGTATTGTTAAGGGACAATAGCATGTTCCCCTGTAATGTTTATGTTATACACAGTGTGTATTGCTGAAGGACAATAGCGTGTTCCCCTTTCATGTTGAAGTGACATACAGTGTGTATTGGACCAAATGGAATATCCATGTGTCTGTGGAAAGCGTTTCGCTACCACCCGTGGCATGAAGATCCACCGAACAAAGATGGGATGTGTGAAGACTCATCTGAATGAGCAGCAGCGCACTGCATCAGCAGATAAGACGTCGGAAGACCAAGGCCAGGATTTAAACCACAGTGCCAAGGACATCCACGCTGTTGGTTCGGATGAGAAATTTGCACAGGCCCTCGATGCCAGGCCCCTGAAACTCAACCTGCCACGAGCAAACGAAACTGAAGATTGGGAGAAACTGGATGCAAAAATCGTCCAAAGACTCGATGCACTGATAGGGAAAAGCACCCTTGAACACAAACTAGCCACATATGGGGACATTGTGTATGCCACATGTAGAGACGCCTATGGAGTAAAACTACCCAAAGAGAAAACACCTCCAAAGAAATCCAGACGCCAAGAAAAGATGGACAAGATCAGAGTCCAAAAGAACAACCTCAAGAAGCAAATGAAGACCGCACTGCCAGCTGAAAAACAAGGCTTGGAAAAACTGTGGGAAGACCTGAAAGAAAAACACAGCGCCCTCAGCAAAGCGGAATCTGCGAGAAAGAGGAAGAGCAAAAAGAAGAAGACACAAGAGCGCTTCTTCAGAGACCCCTTCCAGTTTGCCAGAACACTGTTTGAGCAGCCAAAATCTGGGACCCTAAGTGTGGACAAAGGAGTTCTTGAGCAGCATCTGAGGAAAACATACTCTGACTCACAGAGCAAAGCACCACTCGACATTCAAGGTCTGGTGTGGCCAACCAACCCTGAGGAACAGTTCAATGGCAAGCCTCCAACGTTGGCGGAAATCAAGAAGGTGGTCGACAAAGCCAGAGCCAAATCATCACCAGGGCCAAACGGAATACCTTACCAGCTTTACAAGAAATGTCCCAAGGTGCTGGAGTGGCTCCACAGGTTGCTGCGATCGGCTTGGAGAAACCAGAAGATCAGCGGCCAGTGGATGACGGCAGATGGTGTGTACATCCCCAAAGAGCAAAACGCAAGTGACATCAGCCAGTTCAGGCCAATATCACTACTGAACGTCGAAGGGAAAATCTTCTTCTCTGTCATGGCAGCAAGGCTGACCAAGTACCTGATGGAAAACAAGTACTTGAATGTGTCAGTCCAGAAAGGTGGCATCCCAGGCGTGGCTGGCTGTGTAGAACACGCCACAATGATCTGGGACGCAATCCAAAAAGCAAAAACAGAAAAGAGAGACCTGGACGTAGTGTGGCTTGATCTGGCAAACGCATATGGATCTGTGCCCCATGAGATGATACAGTTGGCTCTTGAGATGTACCATGTGCCAAAGAACATCCGCGACATGCTCAAGAAGTACTTCGATGGCTTCTCAATGCGGTTCTCTACCAAGGAGTACACAACAGATTGGATCAACTTGGAAGTGGGCATCGCAATGGGCTGTGCAATTTCCCCAATACTGTTCGTGCTGGCAATGGAACTCATCTTGAAAGCAGCAACAAACAACGCGAGACAAACAGACCTTGGCGATGGATACAAGATGCCTCCTCTCAAGGCCTTCATGGATGACACTACAGTGATTTCATCCAGAGAAGACGAGACACGTCATGTGCTGGAGAGGCTGGACGACATAGTTGCCTCATCCAGAATGCAGTTCAAGCCAAAGAAATCACGGAGTCTCTCACTGAGGAAAGGAAAAGTGGCCGAATCTGTGGTCTTCAGTGTTGCCAACCAGGCCATTCCAACAGTCACAGAAGAACCAGTCAAGAGCCTTGGAAGATGGTATGATGATACGCTGAAAGACACACAAAGAGCAAAGAAACCAAGCAGATGGCGGAAGAAGGCTTGGAGACCATTGACCAGTGTGGGCTCCCTGGCAAATACAAGGTCTGGTGTCTGCAGTTCATGCTGATACCAAAGCTCCTATGGCCTCTGATGATATACGACATCTGCACCAGCACAGTTGAGGCAATGGAAGCCAAAATCAACAAGTTCACAAGGAAATGGCTTGGTGTCCCACCCTGTCTGACTGACATCGCGCTGTACTGTCGCCAAGCAAAGCTGAAACTACCACTGAAATCCATCCTGGAGGAATACAAAGCAGGGAAGATCAGACTTCAAAGCATGCTGGAAGACTCAGGAGACAAGGTGGTAGAAGCAATCAAGCCCCAGCTGAAGACAGGCAGAAAATGGAAAGTTCAAGAGGCGATGGATTCTGCAAAAGAAAGTCTCAAGATCAGAGAAATAACAGGACACACACAGACCAACAGACAAGGACTGGGGGTGACCAAAACTGAATGGTGGTCAAAGGCCAAAGGAAAAGCCAAAAGAGACATGATGATTCAGGAGATGAGAAAAGAAGAAGACCAAAAAAGACTCCAAAAAGCAGTCCAGCAGAGCCAGCAAGGGCAATGGACAACGTGGGAGAATGCACTCCAAAGAAGTCTCACTTGGAATGACATTTGGCACATGGCCCCTCTCAGGATCAGCTTCATTCTCAGATCTGCATATGACCTTCTGCCCTCAAATGCAAACCTGGTGAAGTGGGGGAAAACAGACGACCCTGCATGCCCCCTCTGCCATGAAAAACAAACAGTGGAGCATGTTCTAAGCTCATGTAAAGTAGCCCTGGCTCAAGGAAGGTACACATGGAGGCACAACCAAGTGCTCAAAGAGATTGTACAAGTAGTCTGGGCCAGTACCAACACCACAAAAGGGCGAATCAGGACTCCAAAAGCACCCGCAACATTCTTCACGGCAGGAGGCAGCAAATCATGGCCAAGAACAACAGTGCCACTCGAAACATGCAGGCAGAGTCTGCTGGACGGGGCAGATGACTGGGAGTGCACTGCAGACCTCCCAGAATGGAAGAGTCACCCAGAAATCATCAGCAAGAGTGGCATGAGACCAGACATAGTAGTCCACTCTAAGTCAACCAAGCAGCTGATCATGATCGAGCTCACGGTGCATATTATGAAAACAGAATGGAGGCAGCTCAAATCTACAAGACTGAAAAGTATGCTGATCTGGCAAACAGCCTGAGGAGAGAAGGCTATCAGGTCAAAGTCCTCACTGCAGAAATTGGAGCTAGGGGATTTGTAGGAACGTCTGCATACAGCCTCATGAAACAGCTCTCAGTTGCAGGGAAGGAAAAAACCAGAGCCCTGAAAGCAATGGCAGAAGCGGCAGAGAGGTGTTCAAGCTGGATCTGGTCAAGGAGGAACAAAAGTGAACTTCATAAGGCTTAATTTCCCTACAAATATCAGGTGTCCCTGTGGCTCAGTGGTTAAAGCGCGAGTCATTAAGTGGAAAATGAGCATCTCCAGAGGGTCATGGGTTCGAATCCCAGCCATGGCTCGTCCCAAGATGGGAAACAAAAAAAAAAAGGGGGGGCAGCAGAGGGACATCCGGAGTCATGAACCGGGTGTGGCCCAACCCCCCTAGAGTGTCAGGAGATAAGGGCCGAAACACTTGCTTGAAGGGGGCTTCTCTTCTGAGGACTCTCTGCTGCCACGCTCTCCACGAGTTTCTTTCTACTGTATTGTTGAGGGACAATAGCATGTTCCCCTTTCATGTTGAAGTGACACAGTGTGTATTGTTGAGGGACAATAGCATGTTCCCCTGTAATGTTTATGTTATACACAGTGTGTATGGCTGAGGGACTATAGCATGTTCCCCTGTCATGTTGAAGTGACACACAGTGTGTATTGCTGAGGGACAGTAGCATGTTCCCCTGTAATGTTGAAGTGACATACAGTGTGTATTGTTGAGGGACAATAGCATGTCCCCTGTCGTGTTGAAGTGACACAGTGTGTATTGCTGAGGGACAATAGCATGTCCCCTGTCATGTTGAAGTGACACACAGTGTGTATTGCTGAGGGACAATAGCATGTTCCCCTGTCATGTAGATATTACACACAGTGTGTATTGCTGAGGGACAATAGCGTGTCATGTCATGTTGAAGTGACACACAGTGTGTATTGCTGAGGGACAATAGCATGTTCCCCTGTCATGTAGATATTACACACAGTGTGTATTGCTGAGGGACAATAGCGTGTCATGTCATGTTGAAGTGACACAGTGTGTATCACCAAGGTGTGACAGCGTGCCGTCCTTAGCCCTGGCCAGCATGTTGCAGTGGCTGGGGACACTGCAGTACCACAAGTTTGATGTCATCGACCCCACACAGGACGTGCCGCCCGATGGGGAGAAGGAAAAAGACCCCACCTGGTGGAAAACCAAGGCCTTGCTCAGGAAGCTGGACACTCAGCAGGTAAATTCACTTCTCACCTACTGTTGACTGGAAGAGTGTGACTGAGGGCGATGTGACATGGGCTGACAAGGGAAGATGAAGAAAGCACAGGAAGGTATGATCTGGGATTCAAGCACAGGAAGGTATGATCTGGGATTCAAGCACAGGAAGGTATGATCTGGGATTCAAGCACAGGAAGCTATGATCTGGGATTCAAGCACAGGAAGCTATGATCTGGGATTCAAGCACAGGAAGCTATGATCTGGGATTCAAGCACAGGAAGCTATGATCTGGGATTCTTCAGTGTCTCTGTGATGCTGAGTCTCTGGGGAAGATGGTCTGATGTTTGTCCCTCAGTTGAGGAAGAAGGTTTTGATGATAGTGAGAATGAGGTATTTAAGAGTGAAGGCACCGTTGAGAAAAAGGGGGAATAAGCCTAAATCTCCACTTTCTGCCATTGACTGTGCAGACCATGCAATGGGTTGTGTTGTCACATGGACATCAGTGGTGTGAATGACATGTTGAGGGTTGGCACATGGATATCTATGGTGTGAATGAAATGTTGAGTGTTGGCACATGGATATCCATGGTGTGAATGACATGTTGAGTGTTGGCACATGGATATCCATGGTGTGAATGACATGTTGAGTGTTGGCACATGGATATCCATGGTGTGAATGACATGTTGAGTGTTGGCACATGGATACCCGTGGTGTGAATGACATGTTGAGTGTTGGCACATGGACATCCATGGTGTGAATGACATGTTGACTGTTGGCACATGGACATCCATGGTGTGAATGACATGTTGAGTGTTGGCACATGGATACCCATGGTGTGAATGATATGTTGAGTGTTGGCACATGGACATCCATGGTGTGAATGACATGTTGAGTGTTGGCACATGGACATCCATGGTGTGAATGACATGTTGAGTGTTGGCACATGGATACCCATGGTGTGAATGATATGTTGAGTGTTGGCACATGGATATCTATGGTGTGAATGACACATTGAGTGTTGGCACATGGACATCAGTGGTGTGAATGACATGTTGAGTGTTGGCACATGGATATCCATGGCGTGAATGACATGTTGAGTGTTGGCACATGGATATCTATGGTGTGAATGACATGTTGAGTGTTGGCACATGGACATCAGTGGTGTGAATGACATGTTGAGTGTTGGCACATGGACATCCATGGTGTGAATGACATGTTGAGTGTTGGCACATGGATACCCATGGTGCGAATGACATGTTGAGTGTTGGCACATGGATATCTATGGTGTGAATGACATGTTGAGTGTTGGCACATGGATATCCATGGTGTGAATGACATGTTGAGTGTTGGCACATGGACACCCATGGTGTGAATGACATGTTGAGTGTTGGCACACGGATACCCATGGTGTGAATGACACATTGAGTGTTGGCACATGGATATCTATGGTGTGAATGACACATTGAGTGTTGGCACATGGACATCAGTGGTGTGAATGACATGTTGAGTGTTGGCACATGGATATCCATGGTGTGAATGACATGTTGAGTGTTGGCACATGGATATCCATGGTGTGAATGACATGTTGAGTGTTGGCACATGGATAACCATGGTGTGAATGATATGTTGAGTGTTGGCACATGGATACCCATGGTGCGAATGACATGTTGACTGTTGGCACATGGGTATCTATGGTGTGAATGACACATTGAGTGATGGCATATTGATTGCTTGTGGTGTGAATAAAGTGTTGAGTGGGGACGTGGATGCCATGGTGTGAATAGTTGGCATATTGGTGTCTGTGATGTGAAGAAAGTGTTGGCAAAGTTCACGTCTGTGGTATGACTGAAGAGTGTGAATAGTTGGCATATTGGTGTCTGTGATGTGAAGAAAGTGTTGGCAAAGTTCACGTCTGTGGTATGACTGAAGAGTGTGAATAGTTGGCATATTGGTTTCTGTGATGTGAAGAAAGTGTTGGCAAAGTTCACATCTGTGGTATGACTGAAGAGTGTGAATAGTTGGCATATTGGTGTCTGTGATGTGAAGAAAGTGTTGGCAAAGTTCACGTCTGTGGTATGACTGAAGAGTGTGAATAGTTGGCATATTGATTTCTGTGATGTGAAGAAAGTGTTGGCAAAGTTCACGTCTGTGGTATGACTGAAGAGTGGGGTGTTGACACACGGAAGCTGTCCATCCATGGAGGCTGTGGTATGACTGAAGAGTGGAGTGTTGACACACGGAAGCTGTCCATCCTTGGAGGCTGTGGTATGACTGAAGAGTGGAGTGTTGACACAAGGAAGCTGTCCATCCTTGGAGGCTGTGGTATGACTGAAGAGTGGAGTGTTGACACACGGAAGCTGTCCATCCTTGGAGGCTGTGGTATGACTGAAGTGTGGAGTGTTGACACACGGAAGCTGTCCATCCTTGGAGGCTGTGGTATGACTGAAGAGTGGAGTGTTGACACAAGGAAGCTGTCTATCCATGGAGGCTGTGTTGAAGAGTGGGGTGTTGACACACGGAAGCTGTCCATCCTTGGAGGCTGTGGTGTGACTGAAGAGTGGAGTGTTGACACACGGAAGCTGTCCATCCTTGGACAGGGCTTAAAACGTTCCGCATCTGGGCGGAATTCCGCGATTTAGGTTTGTAAAAAAAAAAAAAAAAAAAAAAAAAAAAAAAAAAAAAAAAAAAAAAAAAAACAGGAGCAAGGTATCCGTGATCGGCTTGCAAGCGTTTATAGCAACTGCGTGCAAGTTATGGCCCCTGATTATTCTTGGAAGAAGTTTCCGGTCGGACTTCGGAAAAAACAAAATGGTGGAGCGCGCAGACATTGTTCATGCGGGTCGATCTTTTGACGAATCTGCAATTAAAAACAAGTGGAAATGGGAGTGGACGCTTCAGAAAGTTGACGAAGAAGTCATTGGAGACTTTCTTCGCAAAGTTATTTCACCAGGTTTAGCTTGGTGCAAACTGTGCTTAAGGGAAGTGTTACGGTGGTCGCGGGAATAAAGCTCTTGAGGATCACATTCGTTCAGTGAAGCACGTGTCAAACGTCAAGGCGCTGAGTGGAACTACAAGAAAGGTCACTGAAGACACTTTAGCAGCAGTAAAACGTGCCAGGATAGAACATTGCAATCCTGTGGGGAAAAAAGAGGGTGATACAGAAAATGTGGAGAGTGCAAGCCAGGCGGAAGGCAGCAAGGAAAAAGAGAGGGTTCAAACTAATCAAAGTCAAGTTGTCAGCAAGAAGGTGGATGAGAATGAAATAAAAATTGTAGAGTGTGAAAGCCAGACAGGAGAAAGCAAGGAAACAGCAGACAAAGATAGGGTTGAAATTCAAGTAAGCAAGAAGGTGGATGGCAAAGACAGTGCAGACAATGCAAGCAGCAAGAAGAAACAGAGTTCCTTGCTATGTTTCTTTAATGCCTCCACCACCCAAACACCCAAATGACAAAGCTGTGTGTGTGTGTGTGTGTGTGTGTGTGTGTGTGTGTGTCCTTGTGAAATCCTGTATTTCACTGTTTATTATAATTTAGGAACTTCAAAATTTGACTTTCAGTATGTGCTGATTCCACAAGTTTCTCATTTATCAAAATTTGGATATTGTGACTTTCAAAATGTGCTGATTCCACAAGTTGATCTCTGTTATATGAGACTGAACTTTAAAGTGTTTGATGCAGTTACTGACTTTGTGTGCACCAACTTCAAACTTGATATTGTGGGATCATTTAAACCTGAAAAGTGAAACTTATTGAGCAACCCCAGAAGTGAGATTTCATCCAAAGACTATAGTTGGTGAACACCTGTAAAACACTCAAGGGGAGTGTTCATTTAATTATGTGTTTAACCCCTTCTCCCCTTGTCCCAAATATATCTTCCTGTAATAATTATGTGTTTACAGCAGTTTTTATGCACTAAATAACTCTTGAAATTATGTCCAGAAAGCGCGAAATGGCATAGATTTACACTCGGTTAAAAAAAAAACATTTCCCGGGGGACCGTGCCCCCAGACCCCCCTAGCTTCAGTGGTTTTTTTCCTCCTCCTGTTTTAAGCCCTGTTGGAGGCTGTGGTATGACTGAAGAGTAGAGTGTTGACACACGGAAGCTGTCCATCCTTGGAGGCTGTGGTATGACTGAAGAGTGGAGTGTTGACACACGGAAGCTGTCCATCCTTGGAGGCTGTGGTATGACTGAAGAGTGGAGTGTTGACACACGGAAGCTGTCCATCCTTGGAGGCTGTGGTATGACTGAAGAGTGGAGTGTTGACACACGGAAGCTGTCCATCCTTGGAGGTATGGAGGCTGTGGTATGACTGAAGAGTGGAGTGTTGACACACGGAAGCTGTCCATCCATGGAGGCTGTGGTATGACTGAAGAGTGGAGTGTTGACACACGGAAGCTGTCCATCCTTGGAGGTATGGAGGCTGTGGTATGACTGAAGAGTGGAGTGTTAACACACGGAAGCTGTCCATCCTTGGAGGCTGTGGTATGACTGAAGAGTGGGGTGTTGACACACGGAAGCTGTCCATCCATGGAGGCTGTGGTATGACTGAAGAGTGGGGTGTTGACACACGGAAGCTGTCCATCCATGGAGGCTGTGGTATGACTGAAGAGTGGAGTGTTGACACACGGATGCTGTCCATCCTTGGAGCAGACCTGCCTACTGCTACGATTTGGCCGTAGCAGCTACGGAAAATAAGGCTTTGCTACGGAGCTACGGCAGCCTTAACGTTGCTACGGAAAAAACACAGAGGGACGTAGAGAAAGTCTGCCTGGTGGTCAATGCCCACTGGAGGGAAAGTCTGCCTGGTGGTCAGTGCCCACTGGAGGTTAAGTCTGCCTTGTGGTCAATGCCCACTGGAGGGAAAGTCTGCCTGGTGGTCAGTGCCCACTGGAGGGAAAGTCTGCCTGGTGGTCAGTGCCCACTGGAGGGAAAGTCTGCCTGGTGGTCAGTGCCCACTGGAGGGAAAGTCTGCCTGGTGGTCAGTGTCCACTGGAGGGAAAGTCTGCCTGGTGGTCAGTGCCCACTGGAGGGGTGGAGGGAAAGTCTGCCTGGTGGTCAGTGCCCACTGGAGGGAAAGCCTGCCTGGTGGTCAGTGCCCACTGGAGGCATGGAGGTTAAGTCTGCCTGGTGGTCAATGCCCACTGGAGGGAAAGTCTGCCTGGTGGTCAGTGCCCACTGGAGGGAAAGTCTGCCTGGTGGTCAGTGCCCACTGGAGGCATGGAGGTTAAGTCTGCCTGGTGGTCAATGGCCACTGGAGGGAAAGTCTGCCTGGTGATCAGTGCCCAATGGAGGGAAAGTCTGCCTGGTGGTCAGTGCCCACTGGAGGGAAAGTCTGCCTGGTGGTCAGTGCCCACTGGAGGGAAAGTCTGCCTGGTGGTCAGTGCCCACTGGAGGCATGGAGGTTAAGTCTGCCTGGTGGTCAATGCCCACTGGAGGGAAAGTCTGCCTGGTGATCAGTGCCCAATGGAGGGAAAGTCTGCCTGGTGGTCAGTGCCCACTGGAGGGGTGGAGGGAAAGTCTGCCTGGTGGTCAGTGCCCACTGGAGGGAAAGTCTGCCTGGTGGTCAGTGCCCACTGGAGGCATGGGGGTTAAGTCTGCCTGGTGGTCAGTGCCCACTGGAGGGAAAGTCTGCCTGGTGGTCTGTGCCCACTGGAGGCATGGAGGTTAAGTCTGCCTGGTGGTCAGTGCCCACTGGAGGCATGGAGGTTAAGTCTGCCTGGTGGTCAGTGCCCACTGGAGGCATGGAGGTTAAGTCTGCCTGGTGGTCAGTGCCCACTGGAGGGAAAGTCTGCCTGGTGGTCTGTGCCCACTGGAGGCATGGAGGTTAAGTCTGCCTGGTGGTCAGTGCCCACTGGAGGCATGGAGGTTAAGTCTGCCTGGTGGTCAATGCCCACTGGAGGGAAAGTCTGCCTGGTGGTCTGTGCCCACTGGAGGCATGGAGGTTAAGTCTGCCTGGTGGTCAGTGCCCACTGGAGGGATGGAGGGAAAGTCTGCCTGGTGGTCAGTGCCCACTGGAGGGAAAGTCTGCCTGGTGGTCAGTGCCCACTGGAGGGAAAGTCTGCCTGGTGGTCAGTGTCCACTGGAGGGATGGAGGGAAAGTCTGCCTGGTGGTCAGTGCCCACTGGAGGGAAAGTCTGCCTGGTGGTCAGTGCCCACTGGAGGGAAAGTCTGCCTGGTGGTCAATGCCCACTGGCTGTAGTTTCATGATGGGGCAGTGGGAGTCTGGGGGGGTGGGGGGGTCATAAGGCGAAGATGTAATGGGAGGTGCCTACACAACAGGTAAAACAACAAACACTCTTTTTTTCAAGCTGGACTGTGGTGTCCAAGGAAGCATGATCTCACTGTCCTTATGGTCAACACACTCTCCACAGTGAAGTGTATCTAGTCACCACCATAGCCAAAGTTCGGCTCTCATAGTCACCACCGTAGCCACAGTGAGGTCTGTCCATAGTCACCACTATAGCCACAGTGAGGTGTGTGCAAGGAAGCACTGATCTCACTGTCCACATAGTCAACATCACCATAGCCACAGGCTATCATAGTCACCACCTTAGCAACAGTGAGGTCTGTCCATAGTCACCACCATAGCCACAGTGAGGTCTGTCCATAGTCACCACCATAGCCACAGTGAGGTCTGTCCATAGTCACCACCATAGCCACAGTGAGGTCTGTCCTCATAGTAACCACCATAGCCACAGTGAGGTCTTCATAGTCACCACCATAGCCACAGTGACGTCCTCATAGTCACCACCATAGCCACAGTGAGATCCTCATAGTCACCACCATAGCCACAGTGAGGTCTTCATAGTCACCACCATAGCCACAGTGACGTCCTCATAGTCACCACCATAGCCACAGTGAGGTCCTCATAGTCACCACCATAGCCATAGTGAGGTCCTCAGTCACCACCATAGTCACAGTGAGGTCCTCGTAGTCACCACCATAGCCACAGTGAGGTCCTCATAGTCACCATCATAGCCACAGTGAGGTCCTCAAAGTCACCACCATAGCCACAGTGAGGTCCTCATAGTCACCACCATAGCCACAGTGACGTCCTCATAGTCACCACCGTCACCACCATAGCCACAGTGATGTCCTCATAGTCATCACCATAGCCATAGTGAGATCCTCATAGTCACCACCATAGCCATAGTGAGGTCCTCAGTCACCACCATAGTCACAGTGAGGTCCTCGTAGTCACCACCATAGCCACAGTGAGGTCCTCATAGTCACCATCATAGCCACAGTGAGGTCCTCAAAGTCCCCACCATAGCCACAGTGAGGTCCTCATAGTCACCACCATAGCCACAGTGACGTCCTCATAGTCACCACCGTCACCACCATAGCCACAGTGACGTCCTCATAGTCATCACCATAGCCATAGTGAGATCCTCAAAGTCACCACCATAGCCACAGTGAGGTACTCATAGCGACCACCATAGCCATAGTGAGAATCCTCGTAGTCATCACCATAGGCACAGTGAGCTCCTCAAAGTCACCACAATAGCCACAGCGAGATCCTCATAGTCACCGTCATAGCCATAGTGAGGTCCTCAAAGTCACCGCAATAACCACAGTGAGGTCCTCATAGTCACCACTATACCCATAGTGAGGTCTCCAAAGTCACCACCATAGCCACAGTGAGATCCTCATAGTCACCACAATAGCCACTGTGAGGTCCTCGTAGTCATCACCATAGCCACAGTGAGCTCCTCAAAGTCACCACAATAGCCACAGTGAGATCCTCATAGTCACCGCCATAGCCATAGTGAGGTCCTCAAAGTCACCACAATAGCCACAGTGAGGTCCTCATAGCGACCACCATAGCCATAGTGAGATCCTCATAGTCACCACCATAGCCACTGTGAGGTCCTCGTAGTCACCACCATAGCCACAGTGAGCTCCTCATAGTCACACCATAGCCACAGTGAGGTCCTTCGTAGTCACCACTATAGCCACAGTGAGGTCCTCATAGTCATCACCATAGCCACAGTGAGGTCCTCATAGTCACCACTATAGCCACTGTGAGGTCCTCGTAGTCGCCACCATTGCCACAGTGAGGTCCTCATCGTCACCACCATAGCACAGTGAGGTCCTCATAGTCACACCATAGCCACCATGAGGTCTGCCATAATCATGACCACAGCCACAGTGAGGTCCCTATAGTTACCACCATAGCCACTGTTAGGTCCTCATGGTCACCACCATAGCCAAAGTGAGGTATGTCTATAGTCACCACTGTAGCCACCGTGAGGTCTGTCCATAGTCACCACCATAGCCACAGTGAGGTATTTTCATAGTCACCACCATAGCCACAGTGAGGTCTGTCCATAGTCACCACTATAGCCACACTGAGGTATGTCCATAGTCACCACATAGCCACAGTGAGGTCTGTCCATAGTCACCACTATAGCCACAGAAAGGTCTGTCCATAGTCACCACCATAGCCACAGTGAGGTCCTCATAGTCACCACCATAGCCACAGTGAGGTCCTCATAGTGACCACCATAGCCACAGTGAAGACTGTCCATAGTCACCACCATAGCCACAGTGAGATTTGTCCATAGTCACCACCATAGCCAAAGTGAGGTCTGTCCATAATCACCATCATAGCCACAGTGAGGTCTGTCCATAATCACCACCACAGCCACAGTAAGGTTTGTCCTTAATCACCACCTTAGCCACAGTGAGGTCTGTCCATAATCACCACCATAGCCACAGTGAGGTCTGTCCATAGTCAACACCATAACTACAGTAAGGTCTGTCCATAGTCACCACCATAGCCACAGTAAGGTCTGTCCACAGTCACCACTATAGCCACAGTGAGGTCTGTCCATAATCACCCCATAGCCACAGTGAGGTCTGTCCATAGTCAAACACATAACTACTGTAAGGTCTGTCCATAGTCACCACCATAGCCACAGTGAGGTCTGTCCACAGTCCAGCCCTGATGTGGCCCTTTGCGGTCGGCTGGGCTATAAGCAACATTATCTGTCCACAGTCATTACCATAGCCACAGTGAGGTCTGTCCATAATAACCACCATAGCCACAGTGAGGTTTGTCCTTAATCACCACCATAGCCACAGTGAGGTCTGTCCATAATCACCACCATAGCCACAGTGAGGTCTGTCCATAGTCAACACCATAGCCACTGTGAGGTCTGTCCATTGTCACCACCATAGCCACAGTGAGGTCTTCATAGTCACCACCATAGCCACAGTCAAGTCTGTCCATAATCACCACCATAGCCACGGTAAGGTCTCTCCATAATCACCACCATAGCCACAGTGAGTTCCTCATAGTCACCACCATAGCCAAAGTGAGGTCCGTCCATAATCACCACCATAGCCCAGTGAGGTCTGTCCATAGTCACCACTATAGCCAAAGTGAGGTCAGTCCATAATCACCACCACAGCCACAGTGAGGTCTGTCCATAGTCACCACTATAGCCAAAGTGAGGTCTGTCCATAGTCACCACTATAGCCAAAGTGAGGTCTGTCCATAATCACCACCATAGCCACAGTGAGGTCTGTCCATAATCACTACCATAGCCACAGTGAGGTCTGTCCATAATCACCGCCATAGCCACAGTGAGGTTGTCCATAATCACCACCATAGCCACAGTGAGGTCTGTCCATAATCACTACCAAAGCCACAGTGAGGTGTGTCCATAATCACCACCATAGCCACAGTGAGGTCTGTCCATAATCACCACCATAGCCACAGTGAGGTCTGTCCATAATCACCGCCATAGCCACAGTGAGGTCTGTCCATAATCACCACCATAGCCACAGTGAGGTCTGTCCATGGTCACCACCATATCCACAGTGAGGTCTGTCCATAATCACCACATAGCCACAGTGAGGTCAGTCCATAATCACCACCACAGCCACAGTGAGGTCTGTCCATAGTCACCACCGTAGCCACAGTGAGATCCTCATTGTCGCACCATAGCCACTGTGAGGTGTGTCCATAGTCACCACCATAGCCACAGTGAAGTCTGTCCTTAATCACCACCATAGCCAAAGTGAGGTCTGTCCATAGTCACCACCATATCCACAGTGAGGTCTGTCCTTAATCACCACCATAGCCAAAGTGAGGTTGTCTTTAATCACTACCATAGCCATAGGGAAGTCTGTCCATAGTCACCACCATAGCCACAGTGAAGTGTGTCCATAGTCACCACCATAGCCATGGTGAGGTATGTCCATAGTCACCACCATAGCCATGGTGAGGTATGTCCATAGTCACCACCATAGCCACAGTGAGGTCTGTCCATAATCACCATAATAGCCGTGGTGAGGTCTGTCCATAGTCACCACCATAGCCACAGTGAAGTGTGTCCATAGTCACCACCATAGCCATGGTGAGGTATGTCCATAGTCACCACCATAGCCACAGTGAAGTCTGTCCATAGTCACCACCATAACCATGGTGAGGTATGTCCATAGTCACCACCATAGCCACAGTGAAGTCTGTCCATAGTCACCACCATAGCCATGGTGAGGTATGTCCATAGTCACCACCATAGCCACGGTGAGGTCTGTCATAGTCACCACCATAGCCACAGTGAAGTCTGTCCATAGTCACCACCATAGCCATGGTGAGGTATGTCCATAGTCACCACCATAGCCACGGTGAGGTCTGTCCATAGTCACCACCATAGCCATGGTGAGGTATGTCCATAGTCACCACCATAGCCACGGTGAGGTATGTCCATAGTCACCACCATAGCCACGGTGAGGTCTGTCCATAGTCACCACCATAGCCACGGTGAGGTCTGTCCATAGTCACCACCATAGCCACGGTGAGGTATGTCCATAGTCACCACCATAGCCACGGTGAGGTATGTCCATAGTCACCACAATAGCCACGGTGAGGTATGTCCATAGTCACCACCATAGCCACGGTGAGGTATGTCCATAGTCACCACCATAGCCATGGTGAGGTATGTCCATAGTCACCACCATAGCCACGGTGAGGTCTGTCCATAGTCACCACCATAGCCACAGTGAAGTCTGTCCATAGTCACCACCATAGCCATGGTGAGGTATGTCCATAGTCACCACCATAGCCACGGTGAGGTCTGTCCATAGTCACCACATAGCCACAGTGAAGTCTGTCCATAGTCACCACCATAGCCATGGTGAGGTATGTCCATAGTCACCACCATAGCCACGGTGAGGTCTGTCCATAGTCACCACCATAGCCACAGTGAAGTGTGTCCATAGTCACCACCATAACCATGGTGAGGTATGTACATAGTCACCACCATAGCCACAGTGAGGTCTGTCCATAATCACCATAATAGCCGTGGTGAGGTCTGTCCATAGTCACCACCATAGCCACAGTGAAGTGTGTCCATAGTCACCACCATAGCCATGGTGAGGTATGTCCATAGTCACCACCATAGCCACAGTGAAGTCTGTCCATAGTCACCACCATAGCCATGGTGAGATATGTCCATAGTCACCACCATAGCCACGGTGAGGTCTGTCCATAGTCACCACCATAGCCACAGTGAAGTCTGTCCATAGTCACCACCATAGCCATGGTGAGGTATGTCCATAGTCACCACCATAGCCACGGTGAGGTCTGTCCATAGTCACCACCATAGCCATGGTGAGGTATGTCCATAGTCACACCATAGCCACAGTGAGGTCTGTCCATAATCACCACCATAGCCGTGGTGAGGTCTGTCCATAGTCACCACCATAGCCACAGTGAAGTGTGTCCATAGTCACCACCATAACCATGGTGAGGTATGTCCATAGTCACCACCATAGCCACAGTGAAGTCTGTCCATAGTCACCACCATAGCCATGGTGAGGTATGTCCATAGTCACCACCATAGCCACGGTGAGGTCTGTCCATAGTCACCACCATAGCCACAGTGAAGTCTGTCCATAGTCACCACCATAGCCATGGTGAGGTATGTCCATAGTCACCACCATAGCCACGGTGAGGTCTGTCCATAGTCACCACCATAGCCATGGTGAGGTATGTCCATAGTCACCACCATAGCCACGGTGAGGTATGTCCATAGTCACACCATAGCACGGTGAGGTCTGTCCATAGTCACCACCATAGCCACGGTGAGGTCTGTCCATAGTCACCACCATAGCCACGGTGAGGTATGTCCATAGTCACCACCATAGCCACGGTGAGGTATGTCCATAGTCACCACAATAGCCACGGTGAGGTATGTCCATAGTCACCACCATAGCCACGGTGAGGTATGTCCATAGTCACCACCATAGTCACGGTGAGGTATGTCCATAGTCACCACCATGCCACAGTGAGGTCTGTCCATAGTCACCACCATAGCCACGGTGAGGTATGTCCATAGTCACCACAATAGCCACAGTCCATGTGTGCCAAGGGAAGGATACAGCTTGTTTCGCTCTTTGCTAATTGCCTGGACATTGGGGTTAAGAGGATTGTAGAGAAAGGACAGGTGTGACTGCAATGAAATCTTTCACCATTACATGTGGATGTCTGCAGACACAAGGGGCGGTGGACTCTCCATTGATGTGGGTGCTGCTAGGGCAGACAACCAATCCCCCGTCAGCTCCATTGAACAGAGTGTCAGCTCCACCAACATCTCTACTGGAACTAGCGCTGAGCAAACGGCGTCCAGTCGATGTCAAGAGCTTTCATCAGTTGTGCCACCAGTGCCCAGAGTGATGATGGAGTCCAGTGACGTGAGTGGTGCATGTGAGGAGCACGCACCAGCAGTCCCTTTGCCAGAGGAGTCCACAGTGATGGCTGACTGTGGTGATGAAGGCAGTGCACCTGGGGAAACAACACCAGTGGGGCAAGAGAAGCAGAAGGTGTCGACAGACAGTGAGGACACTGCTGCAGTGGAAAGATGACTTCACAGCAATCCTGAGAGTGACAGAGTGACGGGTCACAGGTAGCAGGTCCTGAGAGTGACAGGTCAAAGGTAGCAGGTCCTGAGAGTCACAGAGTGACGGGTCACAGGTAGCAGGTCCTGAGAGTGACAGAGTGACGGGTCACAGGTATCAGGTCCTGAGAGTGACAGGTCACAGGTAGCAGGTCCTGAGAGTGACAGAGTGACGGGTCACAGGTAGCAGGTCCTGAGAGTGACAGAGTGACGGGTCCAGGTAGCAGGTCCTGAGAGTGACGGGTCACAGGTAGCAGGTCCTGAGAGTGACAGAGTGACGGGTCACAGGTAGCAGGTCCTGAGAGTGACAGAGTGACGGGTCACAGGTAGCAGGTCCTGAGAGTGACAGAGTGACGGGTCACAGGTAGCAGGTCTTGAGAGTGATAGGTCACAGGTAGCAGGTCCTGAGAGCGACAGAGTGACAGGTCACAGGTAGCAGATCCTGAGAGCGACAGTGACGGGTCACATGTAGCAGGTCCTGAGAGCGACAGAATGACATGACAGGTAACAGGTCCTGAGAGCGACAGAATGACATGACAGGTAACAGGACCTGAGAGCGACAGAATGATATGACAGGTAACAGGTCCTGAGAGCGACAGAATGACATCACAGGTAGCAGGTCCTGAGAGTGACAGAATGACATGACAGGTAACAGGTCATGAGAGCGACAGTCACAGGTCACAGGTAGCAGGTCCTGAGAGCGACAGAATGACATCACAGGTAACAGTTTATGAGAGTGACAGTCTCAGGTCACAGGTAGCAGGTCCTGAGAGTGACAGAATGACATCACAGGTAACAGGTCCTGAGAGTGACAGAATGACATCACAGGTAACAGGTCCTGAGAGTGACAGAATGACATCACAGGTAACAGGTCATGAGAGCGACAGTCACAGGTCACAGGTAGCTGGTCCTGAGAGTGACAGAATGACATCACAGGTAGCAGGTCCTGAGAGTAACAGAATGACATCACAGGTAACAGGTCCTGAGAGTGACAGAATGACATCACAGGTAGCAGGTCCTGAGAGTGACAGAATGACATCACAGGTAGCAGGTCCCGAGAGTGACAGAATGACATCACAGGTAGCAGGTCCTGAGAGTAACAGAATGACATCACAGGTAACAGGTCCTGAGAGCGACAGTTACAGGTAGCAGGTCCTGAGAGCGACGTAACAGGTAGCAGGGACAGTCCTCTGCACACACAGAGCGTCTGTCTGTCTGTGGCTGACATGGTATAGTGATCTGTCTGTGGCTGACGTGGTGTAGTGATATGTCTGTCTCTGCCTGACCTGGTATAGTGACCTGTCTAGCCGACATGGTATAGTGATCTGTCTGTGGCTGACCTGGTGTAGTGATATGTCTGTCTCTGGCTGACCTGGTATAGTGACCTGTCTAGCCGACCTGGTATAGTGATCTGTCTGTGGCTGACCTGGTGTAGTGATATGTCTGTCTCTGCCTGACCTGGTATAGTGACCTGTCTAGCCGACCTGGTATAGTGATCTGTGTGGCTGACCTGGTGTAGTCATATGTCTGTCTCTGGCTGACCTGGTATAGTGACCTGTCTGTCTGGCCGACCTGGTATAGTGATCTGTCTTTGTCTGGCGGACCTGGTATAGTGGTCTGTCTTTGTCTGGCCGACCTGGTATAGTGATCTGTCGTCTGACTGACCTGGTATAGTGACCTGTCTTTGTCTGGCCGACCTGGTATGGTGATCTGTCTTTGGCCGATCTGGTAGAGTGATCTGTCTGTGGCTGACCTGGTATAGTGATCTGTCTTTATCTGGCTGACCTGGTATAGTGACCTGTCTTTGGCTGACCTGGTATAGTGAGATGTCACAGACAGCAGGGACAATTGTTTCAAAGTGAGGTGACGACAGGCAGAAATTGTAACAAGGTCAATGATTACTGTGCCACAACAAGGTCAATGATTACTGTGCCACAACAAGGTCAATGATTACTGTGCCACAACAAGGTCAATGATTACTGTGCCACCAAACAAAAGAAAGAAACAAATTACAAGATAGATGTGACGCGTTTCGACCTCTTTCATCATCTAGAGGCAAAGACAAACAACATTCAAGGCAGTGAAAACAAAGCAGGAACAGACTGTCAGTTATCTCCTCAGATTGGCTGCAAAACGGATGTGCAATGGAAATGAGGCTGCTGGGAGGGGAGACAATGCAGGTTAAAATAATAATGGTATTAGTAATGATAAGGGGGAGGAGGATAAGAAATAGTTTTAGAAAAATAATAGAGTATTACATACACCACTTTTATTAGTATATGATGATAGCAATTGCGCTAATGATAGTAACTATACTGACAGAAGGGCAGAAAGGAGAGGGGTTAGGGGATAGTTAAACATGATTATAGTAGCAACAGTACCAATGGCAATGATTATGATTATGATGAAAATGATGACAGTCATCATCGTCATCATCATCATCATCATCATGAGAGGAAAAGGGGGAGGACATAGAGAACAGACAAGAGAAGAAAGGGGATCTACGCCAGGGAAGAGATAGAATCTAAGAAATACATTGACAGGTATAGTAATATTTATGATCATTATCATAAGATAATGATGATAATGATATAGAAAAGATAGTAGGTTGAAATGGAAAAAATATACTAATGCATAATGATAATATTAATAGTATATGTATTAGTTGTAACAGTTACGATGGTAATAACAACAGTGATGATGATGATAATAATAGTAAAAATATTAGTAATAATAAAAAGAAATAGTAATCGTAATAGTTATAATGATGATGATAATGGTGATGATAATGGTAATGTTAATACTGATGTTTTGGGGGTTTTTTCCATATAAGTACTACTACTTCTACTATTAATGATGATGATAGAATTAGTGATAATAGGACAGTAGTGATTATAATCATAATGATAGTGATGATAATGATGGTCATAGCAACAACAATGACAATTACATTTATTATTGGTATTATTAGTATTGATATGATTTTATTTATGTTTTTATCATTATTATTATTCCGTTAACCTTATTGTCTCCTCTTGAGTCTAAGTTCCATTTCATAGTCTTTTTGCGCCCACTTAAGAGATAAGTGACTGTTCAATTTTTCTTTTCATGACTTGAATGTTATTTATCTTGCCTGAAGAAGACCAAGAAGCTGAAACTGCATTGTGTCTGTTTGTTATTTGTTTGTTTGTTGTTGTTTTTTTGTTCAGTGGTGCAGTGATTCTGTCTTTGATGTTGGAGAAAAGTACTGTCTGTGCATACTCACACCATGTACTCTGAAAAATAAAAGGACAGGAAGCATTGTATACCTGTGTCACTCAGAATGAAAGGACAGAAAGTATCTTGCACCTGTGTCACTCCGAGAATAAAAGGACAGAAGGTATCTTGTAACTGTGTCACTCAGAATGAAAGGACTGGAAGTATCGGATATCCGTATCGTTCTGAGAAAGAAAGAACAGACAGTGTCTACTATGTGTGTCACTCTTAAAATGACCGATAGTATCATGTGCCTGTGTCACTCTGAATGAAAGGACAAAGTATCTTGTACCTGTGTCACACAGAATGAAAGGACAGAAAGTGTCTTGCACAAGTGTCACTCTGAATGAAAGGACAGAAAGTGTCTTGCACAAGTGTCACTCTGAATGAAAGGACAGAAAGTGTCTTGCACAAGTGTCACTCAGAATGAAAGGACAGAAAGTGTCTTGTATCTATGTCACTCTGAATGAAAGGACAGAAAGTGTCTTGCACCTGTGTCACTCTGAATGAAAGGACAGAAAGTATCTAGTATCTATGTCACTCTGAATGAAAGGACAAAGTATCTTGTATCTGTGTCACTCTGAATGAAAGGACAGAAAGTGTCTAGTATCTATGTCACTCTTAATGAAAGGACAGAAAGTGTCTAGTATCTATGTCACTCTTAGAATGACAGAAAGTATCATGTACCTGTGTCACTCTGAGAATTAATGAGAGAAAGTATCTTCTACCTGTGTCATCCTGAGAATAAAAGGCCAGAAAGTAATCTTTTACCCATGTCATTCTGAGAATAAAAGTACAGAAAGTAACATGTAACTGTGTCACTCAGAATAAAAGGACAGAAAGTATCTTTTTCCTGCAGAATTCTAAGAATATAAGGACAAAGTGTCTTGTACCTGTGTCATTCTGAGAGTAAAAGGAGAGAAAATATCTTTTGCCCGTGTCACTCTTGAGAATGAAAGGACAGTGTCTTGTACCTATGTTAGTGGATGGTCATGAACAGATGGTGTTCTGTTTTCTGTACATCTTTTGGGGGGAAAAAAGGGCAGGGAGGAGAGGGGAATTCTGTCTGTGATGATTTTGCAGGAGACAGGAGAAAATTCTGTGTGTGGTCATTTGGGACATAAAAATGGTGGAGGGGGAAGGAAATTGTGTGCATCTGTGGTGATTAGGGGTTGGTGAAAAAAAAGGGGGGAGGGGGGAGATTCTGTATGTCTGTGGTGACTTGGAGTGGATGAAAAGGGTGGGGGGAGAGGGGGTTAGGGAATTCTGTATTGTCTTTGGGGTGATTTGAGGTTAGGGAAAGGGGAGAGGTGGGAGAATTCTGTATGTCTGATGATTTGGGGGCAGATGAAAAGGGCAGGGGAATTCTGTATGTCCGTGGCGATTTGGGGTGAGTGAAGTGGGTAGGGGAGGGGGGGGGGGGGGGGGGCGGCGGGGGGAATTCTGTATGTCTGATGATTTGGGGGCAGATTAAAAGGGCAGGGGAATTCTGTATGTCCGTGGCGATTTGGGGCGAGCGAAAAGGGTAGGGGGAGAGGGGTGGGGGTGGGGGGATTCTGTCCGTTGTGACCTGGGGCAGTGAAAAGGAAGAGGGGCAGATGGGGCTAACTCTGTGTGTCTTAGAGTGATTCTGAGTGTGTGGAAGGGTGAGGAGACATTCTGTATATCTTGGGCGTTTTAGGGTGGGTGAAAAGGGTTTGGGGGAGCGAGTTCTGTATGTCTGTAGTGGTAATGGGTGTGTGACAGGGGAGGGGGAGGTATTCTGTATATCTTGGGTGTTTTAGGGTGGGTGAAAAGGGTTGGGGGAGAGAGTTCTGTATGTCTGTAGTGGTTATGGGTGTGTGACAGGGGAGGTGGAGGTATTCTGTATATCTTGGGTGTTTCAGGGTGGGTGAAAAGGGTTGGGGGAGAGAGTTCTGCATGTCTGTAGTGGTTATGGGTGTGTGGACAGGGGAGGGGGAGGTATTCTGTATATCTTGGGTGTTTTAGGGTGGGTGAAAAGGGTTGGGGGAGAGTTCTGTATGTCTGTAGTGGTTATGGGTGTGTGACAGGGGAGGGGGAAGAATTCTGTATATCTTGGGTGTTTTAGGGTGGGTGAAAAGGGTTGGGGGAGAGAGTTCTGTATGTCTGTAGTGGTTATGGGTGTGTGACAGGGGAGGGGGAGGTATTCTGTATATCTTGGGCGTTTTAGGGTGGGTGAAAAGGGTTGGGGGAGAGAGTTCCGTATGTCTGTAGTGGTTATGGGCGTGTGACAGGGGAGGGGGAGGTATTTTCAGCCATGAAAGTGACCAGCAGTAAAAAAGGCTGAAAAAATGGCGGGGGTCTGGGGGCCACCGTAGGCCCCCAGTGGGGCCCAGGGGCAACGCCCCGGCGGGGGTCAGGGGGCAGAGCCCCCTGAAGCTGAAGCTTTTTATGAAATAAAAGGCCTAAAACTGCAAATAAACCCCTATTTCAGCGCTGTTAAGAAGGGCAAATAAGCCACATTTTCATGTTTTCAGTAATGAAAATAATACTTCAAAAGATCATATAATAATATACTTTTATATGTGCATACTGACTCATTCACTCGCATTATTTTGTGTTATTTTATTTTTACTTTTTCACATGCGCGCTGGTGACCTACTCGTTTTTGAGTGAACCAGTATTTTAGGAAGAAGAAGAAAACAATGAGGCAGCCTTCATCACAACATTGATTCAGTCGGTCAATCTTTCCACATGGAACACAAAATGCAGCGCCTTTTTCGTCTAATTTGCGAAACACATCGCCAACTCGAACATCGTCCACTTCCTGGTCTAGCCAGTCCCACTCCAATCGTTTCTCATCCCTTTTTTTTGGCGTGAAATCGCGACGCGCTTGACAAACTTCGGCAATTTAACGATGTCCGACGTTCGACAGGCGCGAAAAGACCGGATGTTGATTGACGGCGGAAGTGACCGGTTGACTCTTTTGAGAATAACTAATTGTCCAAATGGGAATAGCATCGAACGAAAGTTTATTTCAGGATTTTTCTTTTCTTTTTTTTTTTTTGGGCGGCACATTTTTTGGGGGGGCGGCGCAGATGAAAAAAATGGGCGGAAAATCCACCTTAGGCGGACGAATTTCATGCCTGATTCTGTATATCTTGGGTGTTTTAGGGTGGGTGAAAAGGGTTGGGGGAGAGAATTCTCGTGTGTGTGTGGGGGGGGGGGGGGGGGGGGGGGGGATGTGTGTGCTGTCATTGCCAGGAAGTGTGGGGATCAATTTCTTAGAGTCAGGTGAACCTTTGGGGAAGTTGGGAGGTGAACCAGAAAGGCAAAATGTACATTTGCAGCTTTTCTCAACTAACAGTAACACAGGCTGGACAATGAGACAAACTGAAACATTCATGCGCACTAAAACTGTACATGCAAAGCATTCATCAACTTATTCATTCACACCAGATGATAAATTGTGTCAACATTTTATTTTAACATACTTATTATATACAATTGTGTCAACATTTTATTTTAACATACTTATTATATACAAAGTCATATTATCAACAGATAATATAACAACATCACTTTTTTTTTCAGTACGCTTCAACTGGTCAGCCTCCACAAAAATCATTAAACCGTACAAAAACAGACCAGCCTCAAACTGAATATTTACAAGACAAACAGGTGACGCTGAACCCAGGATCGTGAAATCACAAGATAAATATCCATAAATCATGCCATAGTCACCATCAACCACTTTGGCTTTTTCCTTCTTTTTTTTTCGCGGTAAATATGTTGACAATGATTTGCGTATTGTTTTCTGTTTTAACTAGCCTAAAACAGATACATTCTGATGTATTTTCAAGAGATACACTGTATTTTTCATCTGAAAAATCGTCCATCGTAATGTATTTTCAACAGGTACATTGCATGTATTTTTCATTTGCAATTTTTCATTTGCTTCCACCCTTCTTCCCTCTCAGGGTCTACCCCCAGTCCCCACGTCTTGTCCCTGACAATGGTGCAAAGATGTGAATGAACTGGAACTTACTGTTGTATTTGCTGCTCTCCATCAGTCTGCTGTCAGCTTGTTTCTTCATATGTCTCCTCGCTCTCATCCAAATAGGGTGCAATATCAAAGATTATGTGTTTGTCTTCTGGTGAAGTGACATCTTACATTGTGACATCCGAAAGCTTGACCAGGTCTTCCATTAGAACAAGTGATCTGATCCACTGGGTAAAGAAACTGTTTTGATTGGAGGAGTACTCTGAATCAGAACAAGGATGCCTTGGACTTTACAGATCCTGCACAACTTACATCTTTGTTTTTTCACTAATCATTTTTTTTCCACTGATCTCAGCATGCAACCTACTATCTGTTCGTCGTTTCCACCAATACTTGTTTGTCACTGATCCCAGTACCCCCCCCCCTCCCCAACCCCCAGTCTGATCACTGTTTTCATCAATCCAATTACACATCCAGCTATCTGTTAATTATTTTCACTGATCCCACTATACAATGATCTCTTTGTTCATTGGCTTCCTTCATTATACAACCATCCAATTGTTCCCTGTTGTCACTCATCCTCCATCATTGTTGGCACTCATGATACAGCCAGCCATTTGTTTATTGTTTTCACTCATCGTATTACACAACCAGCCATTTGTTCATTGTTTTCACTCATTACATAACCAGCCATTTGTTCATTGTTTTCACTCATTACATAACCAGCCATTTGTTCATCGTTTTCACTCATTACATAACCAGCCATTTGTTCATTGTTTTCACTCATTACATAACCAGCCATTTGTTCATTGTTTTCACTCATTACATAACCAGCCATTTGTTCATTGTTTTCACTCATTACATAACCAGGCCATTTGTTCATTGTTTTTCACTCATTATATTACACAACTAGCCATCTGTTCATTGTTTTCACTCGTCATATCACATTATCAGCCATCTTTTCACTCATTACTTAACCAGCTATTTCTTCACTGTTTACACTAATTACAAAATCAGCCATCTGTTCACTTGGTTCCTCTCATCATATTATATACCCACCCATCTGTTCATTGTTTTTACTCATCATATTACATAATCATCCATCTGTTCATTGTTTTTACTCATCATATTACATAATCATCCATCTGTTCATTGTTTTTACTCATCATATTACATAATCACCCATCTGTTCATTGTTTTTACTCATCATATTACATAATCACCCATCTGTTCATTGTTTTTACTCATCGTATTACATAATCATCCATCTGTTCATTGTTTTTACTCATCATATTACATAATCATCCATATGTTCATTGTTTTTACTCATCATATTACATAATCATCATATGTTCATTGTTTTTACTCATCATATTACATAATCATCCATCTGTTCATTGTTTTTACTCATCATATTACATAATCATCCATCTGTTCATTGTTTTTACTCATCATATTACATAATCGTCCATCTGTTCATTGTTTTTACTCATCGTATTACATAATCATCCATCTGTTCATTGTTTTTACTCATCGTATTACATAATCATCTGTTCATTGTTTTTACTCATCGTATTACATAATCATCCATCTGTTCATTGTTTTTACTCATCGTATTACATAATCATCCATCTGTTCATTGTTTTTACTCATCATATTACATAATCATCCATCTGTTCATTGTTTTTACTCATCGTATTACATAATCATCATCTGTTCATTGTTTCTTCATATTACTTGGTGGTTGTCCACGTTCAGTTGTGACCCACACCAGTGGCAGTGACACCAAGTGTGTTTCAAGCACAATGCAATAAGCAGACAATCTGTTGCATCAGCAGCATTGCACCACCCACCGCTTTGGATCACTCCATATTGCTTTTGTAGGCGCGGATGATGTCTTTGATGGGTGCCCGGCACACCGGACATTTGCCATTGCCGCGGCTCATGAGGTTTTTGCCACAGGTGAAGCACACGCAGATATGGCCGCACTGGTACAGAACGGAATCAGAGTGGTTCTCCAGACAGATGAGACAATGGGAGTCGTTGATGGGGGTAGAGTGTCGCTCGGCAGCTGCTGCTGCTGCTGCTCCTTGACCTGTCAAAGAGAGGACCACTGAGTGGCAGGCAGGACACCAAGACATCCACAGTCAGCCTTTGTGTCTGTAGCATGTTTATTGTTAGCATGACAAAAAGACATCCACAGTCAGCCTTTGTGTCTGTAGTATGGTCATTGTTAGCAGGATCAAAAGACTTCCACAGACTTTGTGTCTGTAGTATGGTCATTGTTAGCAGGACCAAAAGACTTCCACAGTCAGCCTTTCTGTCTGTAGTATGTTTATTGTTAGCAGGACAAAAAGACATCCACAGTCAGCCTTTGTGTCTGTAGTATGTTTATTGTTAGCAGGACAAAAAGACATCCACAGTCAGCCTTTGTGTCTGTAGTATGGTCATTGTTAGCAGGACCAAAAGACTTCCACAGTCAGCCTTTAGCAGGACCAAAAGACTTCCACAGTCAGCCTTTGTGTCTGTAGTATGTTTATTGTTAGCAGGACACCAAGACATCCACAGTCAGCCTTTGTGTCTGTAGTATGTTTATTGTTAGCAGGACAAAAAGACATCTACCGTCAGACTTTGTGTCTGTAGTATGTTTATTGTTAGCATGACAAAAAGACATCCACAGTCAGCCTTTAGCAGGACCAAAAGACTTCCACAGTCAGCCTTTGAGTCTGTAGTATGTTTATTGTTAGCAGGACCAAAAGACTTCCACAGTCAGCCTTTGAGTCTGTAGTATGTTTATTGTTAGCAGGACCAAAGACTTCCACAGTCAGCCTGTGTGTCTGTAGTACGGTCATTGTTAGCAGGACAAAAAGACATCCACAGTCAGCCTTTGTGTCTGTAGTATGGTCATTGTTAGCAGGACCAAAAGACTTCCACAGTCAGCCTTTGTGTCTGTAGTATGGTTATTGTTAGCAGGACAAAAAGACATCTACAGTCAGCCTTTGTGTCTGTAGTATGTTTATTGTTAGCAGGACAAAAAGACTTCCACAGTCAGCCTTTGTGTCTGTAGCATGGTCATTGTTAGCAGGACCAAAAGACATCCACAGTCAGCCTTTGTGTCTGTAGTATGGGCATTGTTAGCAGGACACCAAGACATCCACAGTCAGCCTTTGTGTCTGTAGTATGTTTACTGTTAGCAGGACACCAAGACATCCACAGTCAGCCTTTGTGTCTGTAGTATGTTTACTGTTAGGACAAAAAGACTTCCACAGTCAGCCTTTGTGTCTGTAGCATGGTCATTGTTAGCAGGACCAAAAGACATCCACAGTCAGCCTTTGTGTCTGTAGTATGGGCATTGTTAGCAGGACACCAAGACATCCACAGTCAGCCTTTGTGTCTGTAGTATGTTTATTGTTAGCAGAACAAAAAGACATCCACAGTCAGCCTTTGTGTCTGAAGAATGTTTACTGTTAGCAGGACAAAAAGACTTCCACAGTCAGCCTTTGTGTCTGTAGTATGTTTATTGTTAGCAGGACAAAGAGACATCCACAGTCAGCCTTTGTGTCTGTAGTATGTTTATTGTTAGGACAAAAAGACATCCACAGTCAGCCTTTAGCAGGACCAAAAGACTTCCACAGTCAGCCTTTGTGTCTGTAGTATGTTTATTGTTAGCAGGACCAAAAGACTTCCACAGTCAGCCTTTGTGTCTGTAGTATGGTCATTGTTAGCAGGACACCAAGACATCCACAGTCAGCCTTTGTGTCTGTAGTATGGTCATTGTTAGCAGGTCCAAAAGACTTCCACAATCAGCCTTTGTGTCTGTAGTATGGTCATTGTTAGCAGGACAAAAAGACATCCAGTCAGCCTTTGTGTCTGTAGTATGTTTACTGTCAGCAGGACAAAAAGACTTCCACAGTCAG
This sequence comes from Conus ventricosus, assembly GCA_018398815.1. NCBI lineage: Eukaryota > Metazoa > Mollusca > Gastropoda > Neogastropoda > Conidae > Conus > Conus ventricosus. The sequence goes on from CM031597.1 coordinate 8,935,627, forward strand.
CCTTTGTGTCTTTAGTATGGTCATTGTTAGCAGGACCAAAAGACTTCCACAGTCAGCCTTTGTGTCTGTAGTATGTTTATTGTTAGGACCAAAAGACTTCCACAGTCAGCCTTTGTGTCTGTAGTATGGTCATTGTTAGCAGGACCAAAAGACTTCCACAGTCAGCCTTTGTGTCTGTAGTATGTTTATTGTTAGCAGGACAAAAAGACATCCACAGTCAGCCTTTGTGTCTGTAGTATGTTTATTGTTAGCAGGACAAAAAGACATCCACAGTCAGCCTTTGTGTGTAGTATGGTCATTGTTAGCAGGACCAAAAGACTTCCACGGTCGGTCATTGAGTCTGTACTATGTCAGCCAGAGAGGATAAAAAGATGTCCCTAATCTGTCCCTATCTCTGTACTATGTTAGCCTGGGAGAACAAAACGGTGTCTAAATCAATCCCTATCTCTGTACTATGATGTCAGCCTGGGAGAACAAAACGCTGTCTAAAATCAGTCCCTATCTCTGTACTATGATGTCAGCCTGGGAGAACAAAACGCTGTCTAAAATCAGTCCCTATCTCTGTACTATGATGTCAGCCTGGGAGAACAAAACGCTGTCTAAAATCAGTCCCTATCTCTGTACTATGATGTCAGCCTGGGAGAACAAAACGCTGTCTAAAATCAGTCCCTATCTCTGTACTATGATGTCAGCCTGGGAGAACAAAACGATGTCTAAAATCAGTCCTGTGTCTGTGCTATGCTATGAGCTTGGGAGGACAAGATGATGTCCTGCATCTGCCCTCAGTCTGTACTAAGTGAGCCAGGGGGACAGGAAGACTTCCACACTCTGTGCTTGTAGCTGCAGCGTTTCAGCCTAGGAGGAAGAAAGACATCCCAAATCTGTCCTTGTGTCTATACTGTGTTAGCCAAGGAGAACAAAAGACCGTCAAAATCAATCCTTGTATCTGTATTATGTTGGCCTCAGAGAAAAAAAAAAACTTTCAAAATCAGACTTTGCATTATGTTAACCAGGAAGAAAAAGGAATTTCTGAATCAGTCTCAGTCTGTGTTATGTAAGCCAAGGAGGACAAAAGACCCCCCAAATTGGTCCTTGTGAGACACTATGTTATGTGAGAATGAAAAGACTTACAATCAGTCTTTGTATTCAATCCCCCCCCCCCCCCCCCCCCACACACACACACACCAATATGACTTGAAGAGTACACTTACTACTTTGTTGTCATTGTTTGGATGTTATTTGTCGTGCTTGAAGAATAGGTCAAAACATGTTGCATTTGTTTTATAATGTTTGTTCCCTTGTTTGACAGCCCAGTAATTTCATTTTGCTCTTATTTCCATTTGTGCCTGCAGTCACCCCATTTTTAAACCTAATACTTCTGGGTTTGAAGATTTTATCTGCAGGAACTTTTCTGTGTATAGATGATTGTCAGAATTTGAAGTAAATCAGTTTACCTGGCACAAGTTTTCTGTGTACTGATGATAGGCCGACTCTGAAGACAGAGTTTGCCTGATGATAGTCTGGCTCTGAAGACAGACAGAGTTTGCCTGCAGTAAGTTTTCTGTGTACTGATGATAGGCTGACTCTGAAGACAGAGTTTGCCTGATGATAGTCTGGCTCTGAAGACAGACAGTTTGCCTGCAGTAAGTTTTCTGTGTACTGATGATAGTCTGACTCTGAAGATAGAGTTTGCCTGATGATAGTCTGGCTCTGAAGACAGAGTTTGCCTGATGATAGTCTGGCTCTGAAGACAGAGTTTGCCTGATGATAATCTGGCTCTGAAGACAGAGTTTGCCTGATGATAGTCTGGCTCTGAAGACAGACAGTTTGCCTGCAGTAAGTTTTCTGTGTAAATTCCCAACACCAACCTGTAGCTGAGGCAATGGCAGCAGCCACTTCCTGTCGAATGGCCCGCTGAATGTCCATCTGGAGGTCAAAGGACAGCTTCAGCATGTTCTTCATCTCTTCCATTTGAGATTTCAGACTCTGCAGTTCTCGGCTCAGGTGAAGATTGGTCTGAAATGACATGCACTCATTACATCAGCAGATGCATCCTGGTTCAAAGAACATAGCCAGTGTACTGTAAAGATGGAACAGAACACAAGTTTTCTTACTGATCCCTCTCAGAGATATACTCTCAACCTCTCCTACTTGGGGCTGCAGTCTGTATGAATAAATCATTTTTGTTTCATTTCTCTCTTTCTGTGTGTGTGTATCTGTGTGTGTGTGTGTGTGTGTGTGTGTGTGTGTGTCAAAGCGCTATGGTCCATTACTTTTTGATCTAAATTATCTGATGTTATCCCTGTGTTTGCTATCCCAGATATCTAAATCAGTTTATTTTCTTCTTGCTTGTTATCCCCATCCCTGACTTCTTTGATTTTACCCATGTGTTTACTACCCCGGTCCCTAAATTACCTGATTTTAACCCTTTGTCTGCTTCACTGTTACTTGAATTACCACTGTGTGTGTTATTCAATATGCATAAATCATCTAATCTTTTACTGTGTTATACATTCTTCTTAAATAAGAATGCAAGGTATTTTGAGAGGGCTGAGGTTTTTCTTGTTATCAGTACAATCATCAGTGAAATAAGAATGTACAAATGCACACAAACTGTATTAACCTTGGACACAGAAGAACCTAGAGCATTCAAAAGAAATTCAATTTCAAGTTTCAATCTTCAGTTATGGCTGCATGGACCAAGTCAAAAACAGCACCAAACATTCTGTTCCTTCCTCTACACATGACATCTCAAATGCTCTCTAGTGTTGGAACTAATGTTCATAGTAGTATACCAGACAACCTATGCGAACGAAATTGGTTTAATACTCCAGAATTAAGATCTAGTATATTACATAAGCTACATGGACAAATGCTCCAGTATTAAGATCTAATACACTACACAAACTATGCAGACAAAGCAGAAGGTTCAATACTCCAGTATAAAGATTCAATACACCACAAAACCTGTGTAGACAATACAGGAAGTTTAATACTCCTTTATTAAGATCTAATACACTACAAAACATATGTGCAAAAAACAGGGGTTTCAATGCTCCAGTCTTAAGACCTATTACACTACACAACCTATGTGGACAAGTAAATAACCAATGTGGACAAAACAGTAGGTTTGATGCTCCAGTATTAAGATCTAGTCCATTACACAACCTATGTGGACAAAACAGATGCAGTCTGGTGGCAGACCCTAAGTGGACAGAACAGGTGTAGTTTGGCGGCAGAACCTACCTGGGTATATGGGATGGCTGTTGCACTGACACCGGTGATGGAGATGTTGTCAGAGATGTCCTCTCTCGGCCCCGGCGCGATACCCAGGTGACGGAAATCGTTGGGGACATGGACTTGAGACTGCGGAATGTTGCGAACGAAGTTGGCCACTGCTTCCCCATCAGTTCTTGTCTGAGACAGGTGCTCCTGTAGAAACACACAGTACATGTTTGATTATGTGGAAACACATGGTGCATACATGCATGATCCTGTACACATAATACAATTGAAACATACAATGTATGTGATCCTGTAAGATACAGTACACATGCATGATTCTGTGAAAATGTACAGTACACATACATGATCCTGTAGAAAAGTACAGTACACATGCATGATCCTGTGGAAATGTACAGTACACATGCATGATCCTGTGGAAATGTACAGTACACATGCATGATCCTGTGGAAATGTACAGTACACATACATGATCCTGTAGAAATGTACAGTACACATGCATGATCCTGTAGAAATGTACAGTACACACATATGATCCTCAGAATCACAAACTCGTAAGGAGCATGCCCGGGAGATTTTCCTCATGGGAAAGTCGAGACCCAAGGGACGGGTCAAACGGGTCAGCCTCCCGTGTCGGGAGTGGTAAATCCTGCTCAGGATATCGCATCCGTCTTAATGTTTCTGGAGCGACAGCGACGAGAGGATGCTGCCAAGCAGGAAGCCCTCCTTAGGGAAGAGGCTGCTAGGCAGGAAGCCCTCCGTCGGGAAGAGGAAACTCAGCGTAGTGAAGAGGCTGCTAGGCAGGAAGCTCTGCGCAGAGAGGAGACTGCTCGGCAGGAAGCTCTGCGTAGGGAAGAGGCAATGCTGCGGAGGGAAGAGCTGGATAGGATGGAGGCTCTGCGCAGAGAGGAGACTGATAGACAGGAAATTCTGCGTAGGGAAGAGGCTATGCTGCGCAGAGAGGAGGCTGCCAGACAGGAGGCCCTTCGTAAGGAAGAGGCTGCCAGACAGGAGGCCCTCCGTCGGGAAGAGTTAGCTCTGCGTAGGGAAGAGATGGAACAACTCCTTTCGCGGACTCCCGCATCTGTAAATCAGGGGGATAATCAACGGGCAATTGATAGAGTAAGAGGCCCAAAATTAAAGCTTCCAGAGTTCAGACCTAGTGAGGACATAGATATGTTCTTAGAGCATTTGACAAGGTAGCTAGTTCATACCAATTGTCTGAGGAACAAAAGGCCATGCACCTTTTTTCTGGATTGTCGGGTACTGCAAGGGAGTGTGTGCTCACTCTAAATGAAGGCGCGTCGTATACAGATATGCAGTTGGCTCTGCGTAAGCGTTTCCACCTTACTCCAGAGACGTACAGGAGGAAGTTTAGGTCTATGAAAAAGAATAACGATGAGACCTTCGTGCAGTTTGGGGATAGGCTGCGCAAAACGCTAGGGTACTGCGTCAGTTGGCTAAGCTGGAGCTGGAGGATCTGATTCTCATTGAACAGCTGACCAACACCGTGTCCCCAGAGTTGAGGATCGTATAGGCGAGACAGCACCTCAGGATTTCGCGGCTGCGATTCAAACCGCTGAGGTGTTTGCTGAAGCTCGTAGGGCTTATGGGCACCGCCCAGATACGGACAGGAAGACCCTCACAGGATTTAGTGGCAGTAAGGCGCCGACGACCGCTAGCGGGTCGAACAAGGCAGGCAGTTCATCGGGGCCCTCAGCACCCGACTGTGTTTTCTTTGTGGTCGTCCTGGCCACATTAGGAAAGATTGCCCTAAAGCCGCTGGTAGTCATGGAGCTAGTTCTTTCCAGCGTCCTCGTGCCTCGGCTAACGTGGGGTCCATCCCAGCTTCTGGTGGTACAGAGTGCCCAGTGTTTCTCTCTGTTGTTGGTTCTTCCTTGGTCGACACCGTCAGGGATTCGGGAGCATCAACGATCTTTGTGGATAAGGATTTGGTTTCCCCTGAGGCTCGGCGGGGCGCCAGTTATGATGTGTGCGGGTTGGAGGCTGGTTTCACCTCCACCCGTCCTTCTGTACTCATTCCGATCTCCACCCCTACTTCTGTGGCGATGTATGGGCCATCGCGGTGGAGCGACCTATGTATTCCCTTCTCATAGGGAATACTATCACCTTTGCGGACGGACGCAGTCAGTCTGTGTCTACGGATCTGCCCGTACAGGCGTGTGTGGGAGTTACCACACGCGCCAAAGCTAAGAAGCAGGAACAGGAATTGCGTCCCGTTCTTCAGCCGATCTCTGACGAGGTTCTTGCAAAGGCCGATCCTGCTACCATAGTCCGTCTTCAGGCCAGGGACTTGGATGTCCAACGTCTACGACAACTGGTGGATCGTCCCGCTCAGTCTGCCCGACACGCCAAGGTGAGCTTCAAGCTCCACAAGGGGATCCTCTTTAGGGTTTTCACTCAGGCAGATAGTGTGGCCAAGCAGCTTGTCGTTCCCAAAGCTTGAGAGGATCTGTTCTCTGGCAGGCCCATGATTCACCTATGGCAGGTCATATGGGCTCAAAGCGGACTCTCGAGCGAGTAAGACAAGACTTCTTCTGGCCGGGGATGAATTCTCAGGTTAGGCAGTACTGCCGCAGTTGCGATGTCTGCCAACGGACAACGCCTAAGGGTCGCTTGAAGCGTGTTCCCTAGGGTCAGTGCCACTGGTTGGGGAGCCATTCAGCAAGGTTGGGGTCGACCTGGTGGGACCCATTAATCCACCATCCGATCGCGGTCACCGCTACATCTTGGTAGGGGTGGACTACGCGACTCGGTACCCAGAGGCTGTCCCGCTTAGGACTATCGATGCCCCTACTGTTGCTGAATCTCTCAGGCAGATTTGGACGCGCACTGGCGTGCCCAAGAAGAAGTACGGCCGGAAGTTTGTACTGGAGAGCGATCATCATCCTCTCCAGTGCCTGGACCGGATCCGGCCAGTCAGTCGTCGACTCATGAGTTAGGCAGTGGAACTGCAGAGTCATGCGTTCACTTTTCGCCATATCAAGGGTTCCAGCAATATGGATGCCGACTATCTCAGCCGAGCTCCGTAGTCAGCACATTGAAGAAATCAGTCAGAGGAACACTTCCCCTCAGCCAGGGTTATATCCCTTTTTGTCTCAGTATCAGGTGGAGTGACAGTTTTCACTTCAGTGACAGTTAACGGTAGTGAATCGCCACTGGTTCGGATTGCTACTTTTATTGTTGGAAGGTTTGCTTAGTTTGATAAATGTAGTATTATGTATCTCCTGTGTAATTCTATCGTGGAATGGTTGTATTGGATTTATCGTACTCTGTCGATCACAGAGTGTTGGGTTCGGTCCCATTGTTGACTTTGCACGTGCGTCAAGGTTCAAAGGAGCACTGTATCTCAGAGAAACAGATGCTTTTAGAAGGGGGGTTTGTCACGAGGCCTATGACGATTGACCCGTCTAGGGGGGTTGGAATTATTCATTTATTTTATTGTCGTTGTTGTTGTGTATCCGTCCCTTAATGTGGCTTGTGGTGCGTTTGCACCTTAATGTCGTTCAGCTCAGGTTAGGTTTACTTTCTCTCTCTCTCTCTCTAATTCCACTGCCCGTGCAATTCATCCTGCAGGTTCACGGGTGGCTGGTACCTTTCGCCTGAACTGGCTGTCTCTATCGGCCTCTCTCCTGTCTTTTTACCTGTCGCACGTGCATTATTCCTCTTAGGCTTGAGGTATGCTCACTGTGACGTAGCGTGGCATGTTGGCTGCCATCGTTTAGGCAGGTTTTCTCTTCACTCGAGCGGAAGATTTCCCTGAGAGCGCCTGCTCTGTTTTTGGTTCTACACCACTTCGTCGAAGGTACGGTCGGTACCTTCATCCCTACAGTCGGCCTGTAGGGGAGGGACATCACATCACATCACGCCATCTTTTCCGCATCTGCTCTGCTGGTCCTATCGACTGGACAGAGGGCAGAGAGTCGCTTGACCCCCCACTTTGGGTCACCCACGGGTAGCTGGTAAGCATCAGTTTCGTGGTTTATTTGTTGTTGTTTTTCTTGTTAGCCGGCTAATTCTTCTCTTTTGCGCAATTTCTTTTGGTTTTCAAAATTATAAAAGAAATATTGTTTGAGACCACTTTTTCTGGTTAATTCAATCTTTAACCTGGCCAGTCAAAATTATATCCAAAAGTCTTTCTCCTTTTTATGCATCTGGTGATGCGGTAGTCGGTGGGGAAGGGAGAGAACCTGGTGATTCAGGGTTGGTACTTGCTTGGTCTAGCTCGTCCGCCCCTGTCACAATTGCCGGTCTCGCATCCTTCGGCCACCGTCTGTTTGTGCGTGCAAGGGGAACGAGAGTTTTATGTTTGCGAGCGTGCGTACGCATGATTAGTCGTTTGGATGCGTGGTTGGAGAATTGTGTCATTTTTAAATGTTGTTATAAAATGTGTGGATAATTGTGCCATCGAGTTATTATTATTTGCAAATGTGGTGGCAGTTATAAAAGCAATGGTTGTTGTATTAGTTCAGTTCCTAAGAAAGGAAAATGTTGAGCGTGAGTGAGAGAAGGATGAATATATAATTGCTATTCATATGTTTAGCCTGTTAATGTGGTCTCTTGCCTGCTTCGTGTGAGGAGACCTTTACCGAACATTCCTCGTTTGGTTTGTTGACTGTTATGCTCAGGTCTGTGTTGAGCTTGTGTCACTAATCTATCCAAACACCTCCCCTCGCCCATCATGCGAGTGGCTGTTAGGATTTAACAGCATGTGTCAGACCGTACTGACTGCGGGGTTCCAGTACCCTTCTTTCTCCTTCCCTTCCAGTTCCTTCCTTCTTCTCTCCTCCCGGGGGCTCCACCCGATGCTTGCGCTGTTGGGGCCGCGCACTGGTTGAGGAGCACGTGGACCTGGCTGGACGGTCCTGGCCCTGTCCGGGACTTTCCGCGACAACGCCCTGTCCCACGGGAGCCATTCTCCACCGTCCACGGACCTCCTGCAGTGCACGTGACCGGGTGTGGGTAACTCTGTGCCGTGCCATTTTGGGGGTGCGCGTGTGTCAAGGGTGTCGGCCTTGAAACTCTATTCAGGAATAAACCCGGTTTGGGGGCACCCGAGTCGACTCAGTGCTCTCGAAGGACTTTGGAGAGACAGAGGTGTGGGGGGACCACATGAAGCGAGGAAAGGAATGACTGTTGTGAAAAGCTCATTTGTGATTGTGCATGTTGTGTGTGTTGGAATGCTGGAATGTATGTGTTGGGAGGGTTGATTGTGATTGTGCATGTTTTGAAAAGCTTATTTGTGATTGTGCATGTTGTGTGTGTTGGAATGCTTATTTGTGACTATGTGTGTGCTGGTGTGAATAAATGGTGTATTGTATCGTAATCTTTCTTGTGTGGTCTCTTGCGAGGCGTGTGAGGTCAGTCACTCCCTTCACTCCCATCTAGACCGATCCTGTCAGGGCAGACCTCCAGGGGTCGGTCGTGACACTCTAACAGAAAAGTAGTACCGGCTGTAGTGTATCAAGGTGACGAAGAGCACCCACCTGCACATGCAGCTCCATGACAGTGCGGAATTCACTGCCGAGGGCTGACGACACCAGACGTCGGTGCAGCAGGTCACTGATCTCGTACACCATCTCCTCATGATGAGCCTGCGAAATGGAATCCCACAGTCCCCTGTCTGTGCTTGGCTCCTCCTCTCCTGCATGACGCTGCGCAGCGCCTGCACTTGGCTTGGGTGGTTGGGTTGAAGGTTGGTCTCTGCAGAGAGTGAAATCCATTGCCGTCAGTAGGTTAACAGGTGGTCTCCACAATCCTTAACACTGACAAGTATTTTCTTTTATCATTGCTGTCATCACCTTTCTCTACACAAAACTGACAAGTCAAATTGTGGTGTTTTGTGTGATGCAATCTTTCACAAAAATCAATAACTCTAAATTCAGTGTTCAAGTGTGATGAAGTGTCACTAATAACCCCAAATGCATTATTGTAGTGTGATGTGAATCCCTTCTTTGACACAAAAAGTGATGACTCACAATGCAGTGTTTCAGTGTGATGTAAATCTCTTCTTTCCACCAAAATAGCCACCCAAAATGTCGTGCTTTAGTGCAATGTAAGTTGTCTGTGTCTCTTTGATTGTGAACTGACAGCATTCCATTATCATACAAATTGACAGCATGTCTGAAACAATATGAACTGACAGCATGTCTGTAACAAAATCAATTGACAGCATTTGTATAACCGTGTGAATTGACAGCATAACTGCAACAATGTGAATTGGCAGCATTGCTGTAACAGCATGAACTGACAACCTTACTGTACAAATATGAATTGACAGACTACTGAAACAATGTAAATTGACAGCATTACTGTAACAATATAAATTGACAGCTTTACTGTGACAATACAAATAGACAGTTTAACTGTAACATTATGATTCGACAGACCTACTGTAACAATAATGGCCTAACAGTCTTACTATTAGATCCTACTGTTCAGCACGCCCAGACATTTTGTGTACACTTTGAATGCAGTTTCCTACAAAATCAGTGTGTAAACTGTGTGTTGCTCTGCATATATGACACAGTTGGGCATATATATTTCACAAGTTACCTTATTGTGAGGTTTGTTTTTCTATGTTCAGGTTAAACTTTGACAATACACTTCACAATCTAGCTCAGCACTGTGCAAGAGCAGAACAACAGGCATTGGCCCCAATAACTCCCTCTACACAGTGTAACTCACCTGGCCAAGGTACGACAGACACACCACAATGACTCCCACTACACAGATAATTCATCTGACCAGGATACAACAGACACACCTACAGTGACTCCCATTACACAGCTAATTCATCTGACCAGGGTACAACAGACACACCTACAGTGACTCCCATTACACAGCATAATTCAATCTGACCAGGATACAACAGACACACCTACAGTGACTCCCATTACACAGCATAATTCATCTGACAGGATACAACAGACACACCTACAATGACTCCCATTACACAGCATAATTCATCTGACCAGGATACAACAGACACCTACAATGACTCCCACTACACAGTGTAACTCACTGGCCAAGGTACAACAGACACTGCAATGATTCCCACTACACTAGCTAACTCACCTGATCAAGGTACAACAGACACACCACAGTGACTCCCACTACACGGCATAACTAACCTCTGGTGGTGGGCTGAGCGGCTGGCCTGTCCACACTGTCAGAACTGCGGGTGGACATGTGGTGTGCAGGGGGAGGGGTTCTCGCGGGAGCAGAGAGGTCAGGGGTCGCTGACCGGGGGAGGGAGGCCGGGCTCTGTGGCCACAGCTGAGGCACATTGTGAGTGCTGAAGAGATGCTCTCAATGACTCAGTACGCGGAATCTGTGATCCAAGGGATCGGCGCTGCTCCACCACACCTTGCACTGCAGCAAGGTGAAAACCTCATTATCCACACACTTGCACCTGCAGGCAACGTGAAAACCTCATTACTCCACACACCTTGACTGCGGCAGAAGTGAACCTCATATGCTCCACCTTGCACGCAGGTAGACAGTGAAAACCTCATACTCCACACACATTGCACTGTGGGCAAAGAGTGAAAACCTCATGACTGCTCCACACACTTGCACCTGCAGCAAAGAGTGAAAACCTCATTACTCCACCAACCTTGCACCTGCAGGCAGACAGGTGAAAACCTCATTACTGCTCCACACCTTGCACCTGCAGGTAGACAGTGAAAACCTCATTACTCCACCACACTTGCACCTGCAGGCCAGAAGTGAAAACCTCATGGGATGCTCCACAACCTTGCACCTGCAGGTAGACAGTGAAAACCTCATTACTCCACCACACATTGCACTGCAGCAGACAGTGAAAACCTCATTACTCCACACACCTTGCCCCTGTAGGCAAAGAGTAAAAACCTCATGACTGCTCCACCACACCTTGCACCTGCAGGTAGACAGTGAAAACCTCATTACTCCACCACACATTGCACCTGCAGGCAGACAGTGAAACCTCATTACTCCACAACACCTTGCACTGCAGGCAGACAGTGAAAACCTCATTACTCCACCACACATTGCACTGCAGGCAGACAGTGAAAACCTCATTACTCACCACACTTGCACCTGCAGGCAGACAGTGAAAACCTCATTACTCCACCACACATTGCATGCAGGCAGACAGTGAAAACCTCATTACTCCACTTCCCCCACACTTGCACTTGCAAGCAGACAGTGAAAACCTCATTAATGCTCCACATCTAGCACCTGCAGGCAGAAGTGAAAACCTCATTACTCCACCACACCTTGCCCCTGCAGGCAGACAGTGAAAACCTCATTAATGCTCCACATCTAGCACCTGCAGGCAGACAGTGAAAACCTCATTACTCCACCACACCTTGCACCTGCAGGCAGACAGTGAAAACCTCATTATCACCACACTTGCACCTGCAGGCAGACAGTGAAAACCTCATTACTCCACTCTCCACCACACCTTGCACTTGCAAGCAGACAGTAAAAAACCTCACTAATGCTCCACATCTTGCACCTGCAGGCAGACAGTGAAAACCTCATTACTGCTCAACACCTTGCACCTGCAGGCAGACAGTGAAAACCTCATTAATGCCTCCACATTAGCACCTGCAGGCAGACAGTAAAAAACTCATTACTCCACCACACCTTGCACCTGCAGGCAGACAGTGAAAACCTCATTAATGCTCCACACCTTGCACCTGCAGGCAGAAGTGAAAACCTCATTACTGCTCCACACACCTTGCACCTGCAGCAGACAGTGAAAAACCTCATTACTGCTCCACCACACCTTGCACCTGCAGGCAAAAAGTGAAAACCTCATTACTGCTCAACACCTTGCACCTGAGGCAGACAGTGAAAACCTCATTAATCCACCACACTTTGCATGCACCTGCAGGCAGACAGTGAAAACTCTTTTACTGCCCCACACCTTGCACCTGCAGCAGACAGTGAAAACCTCTTTACTCCCCCACCCTTGCACCTGCAGGCAGTGAAAACCTCATTACTGCTCAACACCTTGCACCTACAGCTAGACAGTGAAAACCTCATTACTGCTCCACACCTTGCACCTGCAGGTAGACAGTGAAAACCTCATTACTAATTCCATGAACCACACACCGACACTTCCTTTTTTTCCTTGTTGAATTCCATTTAACTTTTGCTATGATCCCTGTTGCAGAACTTGTACAATGTTTCACATGGAAAAATTCTGTAGCACATTTTTTCTGTTCTTGATCCCCTCCTGTAGGTCACGTGCTGGGACAGAGCACCTCAGTCTTTCTCCATGCTGTGATGTGAACTGGGAGTGCTTAAGTCCCTCCTTCTGCGATGGATGTAAACTGAGAGTGCCCATGTCCCCCTTATGCAATGCATATGAACTATGTGAGCACCTCAGTCGATCTTTATATAATGAATGTGAACAAAGGAGCAGTTCAGTCCATCTGTATGCAAGGGGGTAAACTAAGGGAGCAGTTCAGTCCATCTTTGTGTAATGGATGTGAACTCAGAGAGCACTTCAGTTTATTTTAAAAATAAATGCAGTCGCTGCTGGCTGTATGGAGGCGACTTTCCCTGCCAACCAGGCTTTCCCAGATCACTTCCTAAGGTCATAACAAACCAGGGGTGTTCAGATCCCTCTCTTCACTGGACTTCATTTGACAAGGCCTTGAATCGCAGGACATTGTGAAAGAAGCGGAATGGAAATCCGGAAGACATCTTAAACACCATGTACCTCAAGACCACTGCCTCAGGGCGGTGTTCCTCGACAGCGTCCACGTTGGCCGGGATGTTCTTCCCACTGGCCCCCTCTGGCTCCTGCACATGCTTGGCCACGAAGTTGGCGATGTGCTCCCTGTGGTTCTGCCCTGTCACTGGGCGCTCTCCATACGGGATCGACGCAGCTCGTACATCAGATCACTGTCACAACAAACAGTCCAGGGAGTACATCAGGTCACTGTCACAACAAACAGTCCAGGGAGTACATCAGATCACTGTCACAACAAACAGTCCAGGGAGTACATCAGATCACTGTCACAACAAACAGACCAGGGAGTACATCAGATCACGTCACAACAAACAGTCCAGGGAGTACATCAGATCACTGTCACAAACAAACAACCAGGGAGTATCTCAGATCACTGTCACAACAAACAGACCAGGGAGATAATCATGGGGTTTGGCCTTATTTCAGGTTTGAATGGTAAGGTCAGTGACAGGGTGAGGAGGGAGCAATGCTTGCATTCAAGAGAGCAGAGAATAAAGAATTTGTGTGCTATGGCTTAAATGAGGAACCTGTGCAAGTCTTCCACCTTACATACATGTATTATGCATAATCTACATCAGTACATGGCTGCATAATTCAAGTTCTGTCGTGGAAAACCAACTGGAGAAAGACAGTGTTTGCACAACTGTGAGATCATTTCTCGTTGGGAGAACGCAGAAAGTTGTTGTGGAAGGGTTCGTCATCCCATTGTAAACCAGTCTTTGTCAGGTGTACCACAGGGAACTGTTCTGGGACCTTGTTTTTCTTAATTTATATAAATGACATAAGTAGAAATCTCTCTCCTGGAACTACTATAAGGCTTTTTGCAGATGGCAGCTAGTATATAGAACAATCAAGCAAGAATGATACACGCATCCTACAAGAAGATCTAACGTTTACAAGAGTGGGAAAGTACTTGGAAAATGGAATTTCACCCCCAAAGTGCCAAGTGTTGCGTATATGTAACAAACGCTCACCAATTAGATCAGATTATTCTGTCCATAATACTTTTCTTAAAGAAAACTAATGCTGCAAATATTTAGGCGTGATTATTGATAGTCCGTCTCAAATGGAAAGAACATTACAATTTAGTATGTAAGAAAGCAAATAACATCTTAGCTTTCTTATACAGGAATATTAATGACTGCCCCCAAAAGGTTAAAGACGACTGCTACAAAACACTGGTTAGATCAGTACTGGAATATGGTTGCTCAGTTTGGGATCCTTACCATCTAAAGGACATTGATAACCTCGAAAATATTCAGAAGAGAGCAGCACGGTTCGTAACAGGGAACCACATCAGAGAAAAGGGGAATACTAGGAAGAACATGACAGAATGGAAACCCTTAGAAGAGGAGAAGAGCTTTTATCAAACTTAACATCTTCTTCAAAGGCAGAGCTAAAGTAATCGATATCCCAATGGAACAACTAGTATTGAACAAAAGTAGCCCCAGGAGTGGCGGTCAATGTTATACCATACCTGTGTCAAATATTGACGGCCACTTACATTCTTTTTATCCCAGTTCTGTACGGCTGGGGAACTCACTGCCGGGTGCCATCAAGATTGCCACAAATGCAATCTCTTTTAAAAAAAACAAATTGATTCGACAGTTTTGAGATCTGCATAGGCCTATTGACGATTTTCTATTTTTACTTCCCCAGATATTTTACTACTTGGGTCTACCTGGGCCTGAAATTGGCCATTGCTTTTAACTTCTTGAATATCGAGTGCGACCCCTTGTTGCCAAATTTGCTCCAGGGGCCAACAGTCTTGAGTCGCACCGTTTTATGTTTTATGTTATTTTATTTTACTTTTTAACATGCGCGCTGGTGACCTACTCGTTTTTGAGTGAACCAGTATTTTAGGAAGAAGAAGAAGAGGAAACATAGATTACTCATAAACTATGCATCAATTAGTGTATCCACAGCAGATCTTTTTTCTGTCGCCTTTCTCCCCTTTCAAAAGGGTGGGGTTGGATACTGAAGACCAGACGGTAGCTCACATTATTGCCTGCCCCTGTCTGTCACTGTTTTTCAACATGTCTGGCCGGGTGGCCACAGCCGAAAGCCCTTAAAACAATCATGTTCAATGCTTGGCCTACCTGCGTTGTTGCTGCAGAAAACGTTGAAGGGCGTCGTCGCATGCTGACATTTCTGGGTCCATTATATCAGTTTCTTCACAAATTCTGCCGAGGTCAGCTTCTGTCAGACTATTTGTTGGAAGAGCAGCGTTGTTGTTGCCTTCTGCCATCGCGACCACCTGTTATATACTTTCCTGACAAAGTTTCTTAAAATAGACGTTGAATCATTGGCACGGTCGTAATAGTCTATTTTTGGAAAGTTTGTCAGACTGGTAATGATTGGATGATAACAATAATGATAATTACCACTTTCGGGTGCCTTCCTTACTAAATTTTAATTTTCAAGTTATGATTTTTATTTCCCACAGTTTTCATAGTGAAAGAAGATCTTTTAACGCACACACATACACAAACACACAAAAATGAGCTACAAAATGATGACAATAATAGTAACTGTCGCTAAGTGTAAAATTTACTGCGGAATAGGTACATTTGAGCAGACGACGACAGGGAACAAGAATGATTGATTCACTTGACGATTTGTATGACCAGATAATTCAGTGTGAACGACGTATTGAAGAAAAACAACGTTTACAAAGCGAATGTATGAATTTTATCACTATAACGCTTGATTACACGTCAACGTAATTTAAATAAATGAATAGATTGTCTTGAGAGTGCATCATTGGATCAAGAGCATTATCATGGTGATGAAAAACTTGTCGACTAATCAATCGCCAAAGTTAGTCTGGAAGCAAAAATTTATGCCAAAATGTTTTCGAACTCGAACTCTAATTGTGAAGTGTTCCTGTCTGGTATGGAATTTAAAGAATAATAAAGACTGTTTACAGACCTCCAGACTCAGATGAAAATGTATGTTCGTCTATCTGCAGAGACATTTCTAACATTGTTTTGGCCAATAGGAAGGCAATATTATGGATTGGTGGAGACTTTAACTTACCAGATATTGATTGGGGCGAAGATGCCATACTTGGTAATCAATACAGTAAAAATATTAATACTCAGTTTTTTGATGCCACCAAAGACCTTGGATTAGTACAATCAGTTGAATCACCAACTCGTGGTAAGGCATTCCTGGATTTATTTTTACCAATTGTCCAGGCGCTTTAGGCAATCAGGAATTAATTGCAGGCCTGGGTGATCATGACATAGTTCTCTTAGAGAGCAACTTTCAACCCTTTCGAAGAAAACCTCCTAAACGTACCATCAGACTCTGGAACCAAGCAGATTTACCAAATTGCGCAGGGATACTCATGATTCAGTCGTCTTTTTTGAGGTCCCATAGTGTTAAAGATAATGTCAGTGACCTTTGGAAGTGTATAAAAACTAACTTGGAATTTATTATGGATGACAATATACCCACTAAAATAACTTCAAGCAAGAACCACCCGCCATGGATTACTACAAAAACTAAACGTTTGTTGAGAAGGAAACATCGTTTCTTTAAGAAATTGAAACTACATCCTAATTCAGAAAGATTACTGGTTAGGTATAAACAGATTAAGAGAAGGTGTCAGAGAGAATGTAGACTTGCTCACTCCAATTATGTTAATTCGATGATTTCGGAAGGTGATCATCAAAACAAGAAATTATGGTCTTACATAAGGAGTAAGAGACAGGACAACATTGGGATTCCAGACCTGAGAAACAACCAGAATAACCTAATACCCGGACCCTGAAGGGAAAGCAAACTTATTAAACAAGCAGTTTTTTTTCAGTTTTCTCAAATCCCCAAACCTTTAATTAACGTTGGACTAAAGGATGATGATAAACTCCCTGAAATGCTAAACATTAAAGTAAACAAAGCAGGAGTATTTAAGTTACTGACCAATATCAATGAAACAAAGCTACTGGTCCCGATGGCATTCCTGGCAAGCCTTTTAAAAATTATGTGCCAATGAATTGAGTGAGGTATACCAATTACTTTACCAAGCTTCACTTCATTTCATTTCAGTCGTGGTGGTAGTTGTTCGTATTTTGAAGTGAAAAGCTTTTCAATTCACAACGTCCAAGATTTTGTGCAGCAAGCTTTGTCAGTTTGCCCAAATGTGAGACTTGAGAAAGGTAAGTAAGCAGAAATTTTGTCACCCAAGGGTGTTTTGAGGTTTCGGGTTTTTCCATCTTAATGATTACACAACAGATAGGATCAGTCTGGAAGCTGGCATAGCAATGGTTTGTAAGATTTTTCTCATACTAAACGTTTTGACATTAGAGGCCATCTTGAAAGAAGCCATGATTGTACAGATTGAGCAGATTACGGGAATGGATACCAAATGACCCTTTTATGTCTTCATGGATGACACAACAGTCCTTTCCAACAAGGAAAATGAAACACACACAAAAAAACTGAAGCCATTTAGACGAGTTAGTTTGCTTCACCCCTGATGACAATAGTCCTTCCACTAAGGAGGATGAAAGGTACAAAATAATGAAGCCGTTGCTTCATCCAGGATGAGTGTGAGACCAAACAAATCAAGTAGATTCTCCCTGCGGTAGGAAAGAGCAGCTAAAATAGATTAGGTTCACCGTTGCCGATCAAGCCATTCCAGCTGTGACAGGAGAACTATTCAGGATCCTTGGAAAGTGGTATAATGAGTATTCGAAAGACACATCAAGAGCATTAAGTTCGTTTACTGAGTGGAGTTTAAGTTTGGGAGTGAACATCAGACCTAGAACAGGAAAACCATCCAGGGATTATCAGCAGTGGCATGAAACTGGATATAGTACTCTACCCAGTTCATCAACTGAGATAGTTTTGATTGAACTCACCGTGCCATATAAAAGCAGAACGGAGAAAGCTCACATCTGCAAGACTGAGAAGCATACCAGTCTGGCTAGCAGCTTCAGAGGATCTGTCTTGCAAGCCACAGTCAGTGCTATAGAGATTAGAGGGGGGGGGGGGGGGGGGGGGTTGTAGGTTATTTGGCCTATAAGCTCATGATTCCTAGTAAGGAGAGGACCAGAACTCTAAGACAAGTGGCCAAGGCAGATGAAAATAGTTCCAGTTGAATCTGGTCGAGGAGGCTAAAAAGTTAACCTTAAATTTCCCAACTTTCCCAAAGCAGGTCTTTGGTATCAATGTGGATAAGACACCCTGCAGAAAAGGCACACTTTGAGACGCCCACTCATCTAGAGAGTGCAGGTTCGAGTCCTGCCAGCGCCAAAACAAAGAATGTTCTTATGGGAGAAAGTCATCTGGGAATGCGATGAGTTCAGGGCCGAAGCACCTGTCTCAGGGAGAGGGGCGGGGGAAGGAGGTCTTCTCTGAGGATTTTCTGCTGCTAACCTCTCCCCAGAGTATATGTCTACATGTAAGATTGTAACAGTGTGCTGCTTCAGACAATGCAGGAAAGACTCCGGGAGTCGTGTTCCCAGTTCCACAACACAGATAACGAAACAGTCAGCAAGGGAAAGAAATTTTGACAACCTTTTAATCCGTGCTGACCATGGCTATGAAGGATAGTGTTGCACTCTAGGAAGGAGGACAGGCAAAATGCAAGAAGAAAAGGTGATCAGTTAAAAGATTCGGGTTAAAAACAACAACAACAACAACAACAACAAACAGAAGCAGAATGAAAGGACTGAAAAAAGGATAGCGTACTCTACTTCTCCTTCAGCGACAGAAAAACAACAAATCGCCATTCCTTTGCCGATTTTACACCCACAGTACTAGTAACAGAAGACAAGAAGAGAGGTAAGGTTAGAAAGTGGTGATAAGGGGGAGATCTAAAAAAAAAAAGAAGTAATGAGGACACCAGCCATGTGCTCATTCGCTCCCCAATGTCCGACAGCAGACTAACAAGCACACAACACTTAGGTGTGGACTCCCGTTGTTGCTGTCAGAAAAATTGGAAAGGCAGGAGGCGAGGGGGCTGGGGGTTGTAATTTGAGGGTGTTCCTCCTTGATGGTCAGGCGCCTCAAAGCCAAGTGGCCATGAGACAGATGTTTTACCATACAGCTACCAGACACCTGTTCGAGGTTAAAAATGTAAGCCTTGTGAAGCTTACTGTTGTTCCAGCTCGATCAGATCAGCCAGAACTCATTTTCAGCTGCCTCTGTCATTGCCTTTAGACTCCGGTCCTCCTCTGACAAGAAATTGAGAGCTGTTTCATTAAAATCACAGGCAGGTGAGCCTACCAACCACGTTGTGCTAACCACTATGGCGAGGATGTAAGCTTGAAAAAGAATTTCCCTAAAGCTGTTGATCAGATTAACACGATTCTAAGCTGTGTAAATGTGAGGGTCCCTCTATTCTGCATTCATAGGGGGCAGTGAGTTCCATCACAATTCTTTTATGACTCTGAGTGGAGTCATACCCGGTCTCATGCAACTCTTCCTTGGATGAATTTCCATTTCCGGAGGATCTACTGTGCACTCCCAACGATTCATTCTTTCACTAAGCCTGGCTGCCATGCTTTAAATTTCTCAGCTTTTCCACTTCATGATTCGTGCTCTCCTGAATCTAGACTGTCATTGCTGGAGCTTCTGGTGGCGTGGTTATAAGTACTGCTGCTAAGCGCTCTCTCTCTCTCTCTCTCTCTCTCTCTCTCTCTCTCTCTCTCTCTCTCTCTCTCTCTCACACACACACACACACCACACACACACACACACACACACACATTCAAAAGAATGAAACAAAAGGAAGCAAAGAGCAAAACAAGATTAGCATTGTCTTTAATTGTACCTGTTCTTCAGCCAGTATGTGAGTGCCATGTGAAATGTTCCCTCAGCCTGCAATGTACGTGGACTAACCATGGCATGGATGCTATTTGTTTGGTCAGTGAGGGGCAGAAGTGCAGAGCGGCACGGCAGCGCTTCAGTGCCTTCACCAACACCACAGTCGTCAGCAACAGGAGCTGTTGGAGAGGTTGGTTTACCACGCACTTGTTCACCCATATTGTTGGCAGTTCGAATAACACCCACGACAAGGATGGTAAATGGGTCACTCAACAATCGGAATGCGAACCAGGTTTCACATCAAGCAATTCAATTTTGGCATATGACGATACAGCAACTACTTGAAATCGCTAGCCATCAGCTTTGATCTTTCTTTGATCTTGATCTCTGAAATGCAATATTGCACCTGATCAATACAGACATCAAGGCTGGTGCTGGATCACAAGGTCTTCAATTTAACGTCTATACACATTATGTGATATTAGACGAACATAATCTATAAGAATAACATTAACAGCAACAGCAAAAAATGGATAACTAACTATACAACGTCGAAGAATAACCGGTCATAACAAGGACGTTACTAAAACACCAGTTCCCATTTTACAAAACAGAAAAATAGGACTTTGATGCAATGGAACAGCAATTTTACACATTAGTGATAAATCGGTTACAACTGTATCCAGAGAACAATTAGGTAGATGTGGTTTTAACTGTTTGCAGTGGAAAAGTATGTGGGAATTTGTTATCATTTCACCTCAAAGGCATGTTATATTTTTGCAAAACTTTGTCTTAAAAGCGTTTAGTTTGATCTTATATATTAGCGAAATTATGATCCGAGAAAACGGCAAACTACATTGATAAAACGAATGAAGTGTGTCAAAGTTTAATAGCTGGTTTATGCGAGTATCAAGAGAACATCCCGAATTTTGTTGTTTTTTCCTAAAATGTTTCCAGCATGCATTTTCTAGAAGACTGTATCCCTCATGGATAGACAATGGGATACTGATAACCTCCGACCCGCTAGTATTTTTCGCTCCCCGTTTTGCTGCTCTGTCTACTCTCTCATTAAACTGAATCCCACAATGAGGAGGAACCCAACAGAAACTAATTCTTGTACCCCTAATAATCAAGAAATGTATTAGGTGATGAATAATTGTAATCAGGTCTTGTCTTACTATAGGGTTTGTTTTACCTAGGCGAATAAAACCGATTTTGAATCGATGCAAAAGAGGACTTGGAATATTGGATTTGAAAAGTCAAGTAGAAAATACAAAGCCATTAGAATGGCAGTTAGTTCTGCTGTAAAAATAGATCTGTTTTTTTCCAAGATAATAAGATTTTTCAGTTTTCAATGAAGGAATTGTAAATGCTGCACCTGCTCCTTTGGTATCCAAAAGAGACCCATCTGTATAAATTTTAACGCTGTCTGTAAGTAATCGTGATTTCCGTGGATGTCCATGGCACAGATCAATACAAACATCAAGGCTGGTGCTGGATCACAACGCTGTCTGTAAGTAATCGTGATTTCCGTGGATGTCCCTTGGCACAGATCAATACAGACATCAAGGCTGGTGCTGGATCACAACGCTGTCTGTAAGTAATCGTGATTTCCGTGGATGTCCCAGGGCACAGATCAATACAGACATCAAGGCTGGTGCTGGATCACAACGCTGTCTGTAAGTAATCGTGATTTCCGTGGATGTCCCATGGCACAGATCAATACAAACATCAAGGCTGGTGCTGGATCACAACGCTGTCTGTAAGTGGTCGTGATTTCCGTGGATGTGTTGTGGCACAGATCAGTACAGACATCTAGAATCTTTGTTGGATCACAGTGTTTTTCTCATTGACCGGGATTTCCGTGGATGCCCCATGGCACAGCTCTGGGCAGAAGTCAACGATCTGTGCTGGATGACAGTGTTTTTCTCATTAATTGGGATTGTTTTTCTCATTGACTGTGATTTCCGTGGATGTCCCATGGCAAAGATCTGGGCAGAAGTCTAGGACGGATGGTGCATGACAGGGCATCATTGGCTTATTGGAACAGCACTAAAGTGGCATTGAACCGTGACGACTTCGAATTTCCCGGATACCAGTGTGAAATGTGCTATATTAGTTGTCCGTCCTCACGTGACGTCGTTAGGGTGGGGTGTCCACGTGGGTTGTACCGTGAGAGTTCATTTCTGCTGTATTGGCCGGAGTAGGTACGGACGATCACATCACTTAACTTTCTTCTGGATCTAGTGATCCACATCCTGCAAGTCATTAGTGGGAAATAGTCAACAAAACAGGAGGACAGCTTATGTTATGTGTGGTGACAGGAGGACAGGTTATGTTATGTGTGGTGACAGAGGACAGGTTATGTTATGTGTGGTGACAGGAGGACAGGTTATGTTATGTGTGGTGACAGGAGGACAGGTTATGTTATGTGTGGTGACAGGACAGGTTATGTGATGTGTGATGACAGAGGACAGGTTATGTGATGTGTGATGACAGGACAGGTTATGTGATGTGTGATGACAGGAGGACAGGTTATGTTGTGTGTTGTGACAGGACATGTTATGTGATGTGTAATGACAGGAGGACAGGATATGTGATGTGTGATGACAGGAGGACAGGTTATGTGATGTGTGATGACAGGAGGACAGGTTATGTGGTGTGTGATGACAGGAGGACAGGTTATGTTGTGTGTGGTGACAGGAGAACATGTTGTGTGATGTGTCATGACAGGACATGTTATCGGATGTGTGACGACAGGACATGTTATGTGATGTGTAATGACAGAACAGGTTATGTGATGTGTGATGACAGGAGGACAGGTTATGTGATGTGTGATGACAGGACAGGTTATGTGGTGTGTGGTGACAGGAGGACAGGTTATGTGATGACAGGACAGGTTATGTGATGTGTGATGACAGGACAGGTTATGTTGTGTGTGGTGACAGGAGGACAGGTTATGCGATGTGTGATGACAGGACAGGTTATGTGGTGTGTGGTGACAGGAGGACAGGTTATGTGATGACAGGACAGGTTATGTGGTGTGTGATGACAGGACAGGTTATGTGATGTGTGATGACAGGAGGACAGGTTATGTTGTGTGTGATGACAGGAGGACAGGTTATGTTGTGTGTGATGACAGGACAGGTTATGTGATGTGTGATGACAGGAGGACAGGTTATGTTGTGTGTGATGACAGGAGGACAGGTTATGTGGTGTGTGATGACAGGACAGGTTATGTGATGTGTGATGACAGGAGGACAGGTTATGTTGTGTGTGATGACAGGAGGACAGGTTATGCTGTGTGTGGTGACAGGAGAACATGTTATGTGATGTGTGATGACAGGACATGTTTTCTGATGTGTGACGACAGGACATGTTATGTGATGTGTAATGACAAAACAGGTTATGTGATGTGTGATGACAGGAGGACAGGTTATGTGATGTGTGATGACAGGACAGGTTATGTGGTGTGTGGTGACAGGAGGACAGGTTATGTGATGACAGGACAGGTTATGTGGTGTGTGATGACAGGACAGGTTATGTGATGTGTGATGACAGGACAGGTTATGTGGTGTGTGACGACAGGACAGGTTATGTGGTGTGTGATGACAGGACAGGTTATATGATGTGTGATGACAGGACAGGTTATGTGGTGTGTGATGACAGGAGGACTGATGCGTGATGACAGGAGGACAGGTTATGTGATGTGTGATGACAGGAGGACAGGTTATGTGATGTGTGATGACAGGACAGGTTAAGTGATGTGTGATGACAGGAGGACAGGTTGTGTGATGACTGGAGGACAGGTTATGTGGTGTGTGATGACAGGAGGACAGGTTATGTTGTATGTGATGACAGGATAGGTTATGTGGTGTGTGATGACAGGACAGGTTATGTGGTGTGTGATGACGACAGATTTTGGGGTGTATGGTAACAGGAGGACAGGCTGTGTGGTGACAGGACAGGTTACGTGGTGTGTGATGACAGGAGGACAAGTTATGTGATGTGTGATGACAGGACAGGTTAAGTGATGTGTGATGACAGGACAGTTTATGTGATGTGTGATAACATGAGGACAGGTTATGTGATGTGATGAGAGGATGACAGGTTATGTGGTGTGTGATTACAGGACAGGTTATGTGGTGTGTGGTAATAGAACAGGTTATGTGGTGTGTGATGACAGGAGGACATGTTATGTGCTGTGTGATGACAGGACAGGTTGTATGGTGACAGGAGGACAGATTATGAAGTGTGTGATGACAGGACAGGTTATGTGCTGTGTAATGACAGGACAGGTTATGTGATATGTGATGACAGGACATGTTATGTTTTGTGTGATGACAGGAGGACAGGTTATGTGTTGTGTGATAACAGGACACGTTATGTGGTGTGTGATGACAAGAGGACAGGGTATGTGATGTGTGATGACAGGAGGACAGGTTTTGTGGTGTGTGATAACAGGACACGTTATGTGGTGTGTGATGACAGGAGGACACGTTATGTGGTGTGTGATGACAGGAGGACAGGTTATGTGATGTGTGATGACAGGAGGACAGGTTATGTGGTGTGTGATAACAGGACACGTTATGTGGTGTGTGATGACAGGAGGACAGGTTATGTGGTGTGTAATAACAGGAGGAGGACAGGTTATGTGGTGTGTGATAACAGGAGGACAGATTATGTGGTGTGTTATGACAGGAGGACAGGTTATGTGGTGTGTGATAACAGGACAGGTTATGTGGTGTGTTTATGACAGGACAGGTTATGTGGTGTGTGATGACAGGGCAGGTTATGTGATGTGTGATGACAGGACAGTTTATGTGATGTGTGATAACAGGACAGGTTATGTGGTGTGTGATGACAGGACAGGTTATGTGATGTGTGATGACAGGAGGACAGGTTATGTGATGTGTGATGACAGGACAGGTTATGTGGTGTGTGATGACAGGACAGGTTATGTGGTGTGTGATGACAGGAGGACAGGTTATGTGATGTGTAATGACAGGACAGGTTATGTGGTGTGTAATGACAGGACAGGTTATGTGGTGTGTGATGACAGAACAGGTTATGTGGTGTGTGATGACATGATAGGTTATGTGGTGTGTAATGACAGGACAGGTTATGTGGTGTGTGATAGGACAGGTTATGTGGTGTGTAATGACAGGACAGGTTATGTGGTGTGTGATGACAGGACAGGTTATGTGATATGTGGTGACAGTACAGGTTATGTGGTGTGTGAAAACAGGACAGGTTATGTGGTGTGTAATGACAGGACAGGTTATGTGGTACGTAATGACAGGACAGGTTATGTGGTGTGTGATGACAGGACAGGTTGTGTGATGACAGGGGGACAGGTTGTGTGGTGTGTGATGACAGGACAGGTTATGTGATGTGTGGTGACAGGATAGGTTATGTGGTGTGTTATGACAGGACAGGTTATGTGGTGTGTGATGACAGGACAGGTTATGTGGTGTGTGATGACAGGAGGACAGGTCGTGTGGTGTGGAACTGGAGGAGAGGAATATGGGCACGAGAGAGGCCGTGCTGCTGAGTCAGAGAGACTGTCTGCGTCAACAGCACAGCAAGCTTGAACGAGAGCAGGTCTGTCTGTGTCTGTCTGTCTTTCTACACCAGTAACACACAGCGTTGTCTGTCTGTCTTTCAACACCAGTAACACAAAGTGTTGTCTGTCTGTCTTTCTACACCAGTAACATACAGCGTTGTCTGTCTGTCTTTCTACACCAGTAACACATAGCGTTGTCTGTCTGTCTTTGTACACCAGTAACACATCGTTGTCTGTCTTTGTACACCAGTAACACACAGTGTTGTCTGTCTGTCTTTCTAAAACCAGTAACACATAGCGTTGTCTGTCTGTCTTTGTACACCAGTAACACACAGCGTTGTCTGTCTGCCTTTCTACACCAGTAACATACAGCGTTGTCTGTATGTCTTTCTCCACCAGTAACACACAACGTTGTCTCTCTGTCTTTCTACACCTGTAACATACAGTGTTGTCTGTCTGTCTTTCTACACCAGTAACATACAGCGTTGTCTGTCTGTCTCTCTACACCAGTAACACACAACGAACACACGGAACGAGCTCAGCCAGCTGATCAGCACGCCCTGATCTTTCCCAGTTTGTCGTGAGAGTGATGGTTTCAAGACGATGTACCAATCTTTGCTAGATACAGTACACTGCATCCAGTTACGCTTCGTTTTCTGGTTTGTACCGTGTGTTGACTGTGCATAATCAGACGGACGCCATCTTTCTGACCTGTAGCCCAACTTAAAGACCAAAATCAACCTTGGTATTCTAGAAGACAAAGGTGGTAGTAAACTACAGCAAAACTATACCACAAACCGTTTTTTCAAGCTTCATGTGACTTTTTCTTTTCCATATTGAAGTCTATGGTACAGAGCTGGCCTACCAAAGAGATACACATTAAATGATACCAGTTGGGATGGGAACGTGTCTCTCTAATACTAACCGAACAGTACCAGAACGACAACACACTGGTTTGTTTTGGGGGCGCCAGCGGTATGTGAACCAGTAACGTGCAACTCTGAATGTAGTGCTTTACCACCGGGCCACTAATGAGCCACACACCTCATCTGCAGACCTGTCTATGCTTTAATTTTACCCTGCTCCCACGGCCCCCTTCACACCCAGCGGTAAAGCATGGCGTCTTGATGGACACGAAGACATTCAACAAAGGCAGCGCTCTGTTGACCTGTGCTTCTGCACACGCTGTTCCCCTCAGAATCGATTAAGTTACATCAAGACATGCTTCTCTTCCTTCGACTCCACATGTGCTTGATGTGTGCCTTGTCGCCAATAAATCTATCAAAAAACTGGTTTCTCTCTATAACCTCACATTACTTACGATCTATTAATGTTAGCTGATGGATAAATCAACTAATGACTAAGATGAGAGAATTTAAGAGGAGGGTCTCGTGGCTACGACTTAACAGATGTCTTACTTACGCGTTAGCTCAGCGTGCTGGTCAGGGGAGCATGTCGATGCGTCCACGGCCCGATACGTCCACGGCCCGATACGTCCAAATGGACACATCGGGCCGTGGACGTATCGGGTGCTGGCGCGCCGATGCGTCCACGGCCCGATACGTCCACAGCCCGATACGTCCAAATGGACACATCGGGCTGTGGACGCATCGGGCTTGGACGTATCGGACCTTGGACATATCGGGCCTTGGACGTATCAGGGTTGGACGCATCGGACCGTGGACGCATCGGACCGTGGACGCATCGGGCCGTGGACATACGAGCTGACCCCCTGGTCAGACCTTGGGTACCTACCTAACATGGTTGTGCCATTGTTATCATTGTATGTGTGTGTGGTGAGTCTACACATGTGTGTATAGGTGTGTGGGCACGGGCCCGTGTGTGGTGTGTGCGAGCGCTGTGTGTGTGTGCATGGATGTGCGTGTATATATATACACCCACTAAAGCACATACTGTTAGTTAGGCAGAATTATCTACCACTGCAGATATGAATGCTTATCCCCCCCTATTTCTTCAATCAAAGGGACATAAGAGCAAGCTTTTTTTTTATAATTCAATATTTCTTGCAGTCATTGCAACACCAAGCTGCTCTGTAAGTTGCGGGAAAATGGTGCTCAGTACTTATCCTTGGAATTTGTTATTTTTATTGTAGTTAGTCCCTTGCGGATTCATTCCAAGAACGGGCCCCTCAGCACTTGTGTCTTAAGAGGTTATCTTTTTATTTTTTCTACTTTTCAAAAGAAAATGTAGCTTGTTTTGCTCTTTCTCATTTTCTTTTGCTTCTTGGGGTGGCACCTTTGGTTGGTTTTTTTGAAAACTCAACAAACATACTACGGTATTGCACACCAGCTTTTTCTGGAATAGCTTTCTTCTTAAAACCGAAAAGGCAGAGGAGTCAAATTACTACTTTCCGCGGTCCCCTGAGGAGAAACAATCAGGTTTCAAATATCGGTATCTGATTAGGATTTATATTTTAGTGAGTTTCCTCCCCATTGGAGGACTGTCTCCCTCTTGGGGGATATAAGCTTGCTGAAGGTCATTTTGAGAAGCATTTATTGTATTTTTCGCCACTCAAACACATACGGGTTAGTTAGGCAAAATTATCTACCACTGCAGTATGAATGCTTATTTCCCTATTTCTTCAATCTAAGACATAAAGCAAGTTTTGTTTATAATTCAATATTTCTTGCAGTCATTGCAACACCAAGCTGCTCTGTAAGGTGTTGGAATGGTGCTCAGTACTTATCCTTTGGGAATTTGTTAGTTTATTGTAATTTAGCCCTTTTGCGGATTCATTCTAAAAAACTGGCCTCAGCACTTGTGTCTTAAGAAGTTATCTTTTTATATTTTCTACTTTTCACAAGTAAAATGTAGCTTGTTTTGCTCTTTAAACCCATTTTCTTTTGCTTCTTAGGTGGCACCTTTGGTTTTTTTTTTGAAACTCAACAAACTTTACTACGGTATTGCACACCAGCTTTTTCTGGAATAGGATTCTTTTTAAAAACCGAAAAGGCGATGAGTCAAATTAACTTTCCGCGGTCACTGAGGAGAAAAATCGGGTTTTTCGAAATATGGGTATCTGATCAGGAGTTATATTTTTAGTGAGTTTCCTCCCCATTGGGGGACTGTCCCCCTCTTGGAGACTAGAAGCTTGCTAAAGGCTCATTTTGAGAAGCATTTATTGTTTTTTTACCCATTCACCCACTCAAGCACATACTGTTAGGCAGAATTATCTCCCACTGCAGATATGAATGCTTATTTCCCCCTATTTCTTCAATCTAAGACATAAGAGCAAGCTTGTTTATAATTCAATATTTGTTTATAATTGAATATATATATTTTATTTTTAATATATATATATATTATATATATATATATATGTATATATTTTATGTATATATATATATTATATTTATATTATATATATATATATATAAAATTTATATGTTAAAATAAGGTTTTAAAAAGGGAAATTACAAATTTGTTTCAAACCCCTTTGCGCTGTCATCAGGATGGCTTTTGGTTTGCCCACCGCCGATGTTATTGGGCGTGTGGGCTCACGTTTGCGGTTGTTTGCACGTGGGGGGTTGGCTGCACTTTGTTTTTGGGGGGCTTTCAGGTTTTTGTTTTGAGCGTGTTCACTAACAACGTTTTTCCATTTAGGGCCTGCAGTTGTTTACTATTTCTGTTTTAGTGTTTAAAGTTGTAAGTGTGGTTTGCATAGTATCAACCATTTTTCAGTTAAACATAGGTTGCACCTTTTTGAAACATTGCTGTATGTTGCTGCTCTCTTTATGATTTTCCAGGTTATATTGTAGCTTGTTTTGCGTCTTTAAGTTTCCAGATATATTTGCTCAGTTCTGTTTGGTTTTTATATTTTTCTTTATTAATGACTGTTTGTGGTTTGCATATCTGGTTTTGAAGTGGTTTTCAGTGATCCCTATGTTGTTTCTTTTTCATTTTCTGATGTCACAGTAGCCTGGTATACAATGTTGTTGTGAAGACATTTATTGTCTAGTGGGCATTGCTCTTTTCTGATGCAATTGCAAGTTTTCCTTTCTTCACCCTTCTTTGCTGTGTTGATTTTCATTTTGTTGGAGGGCGTCAATTAGGTTTTTGAGATTGGGCATACATGAGTACGATAGTTTGACAGTGTTTTTGTTGAATATTTTGGACAGTTTGTGTTTTTTTGGGAAATGAAGTTGTTAGGATTTTGAAGAATTCTTTCCCTATGTTGTTTTGAGTTTCCGTCGTATGGGGGGTTATACCATATGTTTTTTTCTTTTCCTATTTTTCTTGCTTTTTTTGTGTTGTTGTCTGGGTTGTATTGTAATTTGTAATTGTATCCACTTTTTTGTAGTGCCTCCTGGTATTCACTGCTGCATTGTTGAACACTCTCTACTGCATGACAGGTTTGACGTCTCTTGTTTATGCCATGGGGAATGGTTCTTTAATACAGATGGTGGGTGGTTACTTTTGGTGTGTACATAAAGGGGTGTTTCGTTGGGTTTCTTGTATGGTTTATATATGTGGTTGTTGAGATCCAGTGTTATGTCTAAGTAGTTCACTACCTTTTTGTTTGCTTCAATGGTAATCTTTAAGTTGTGGTTTTGGAAGATTTTGCATAGTTCTTTCTTCTTGTTTTCGATGGTTCTTGGATTGTTAGTTAGTGCAGCAAGTCCATCGTCTCTGTATAGTCGACTTGTTTCCGAGTTTTTTCTTGATGTTGGACAGCATGAATAATCCGGGACCAGTTCACATGTTTCTGCACCATCATATGATCCCATGGTTACGTCAAATGTTGAGTTTCGGGTTTGGTTTTTCCTGATCCGGTTTCATTTTTGCTTTTGTAGTAATGTTTTCTTGGTGTGGAGAATGATTTCCATTTCTGACCCTGTTATGTCTGTGTGGTTACTGGAAAAACGTCAGGGCTTTGGTGAGTAGTTCCTCTTTCTATAGATGGGGTAGAAGTCTACTATGTCAAATGTGATGAATACTGTATTACTTTGTTTATTGAGTTTTTTGAACCATTGGATAACTTCGTATGTTTTTCTTCCAGAGGTTGTATTCAGAGTTTGATTTTACGTTCTTTATTTTTTTTCCAGAATTTTCTTGCTTATTTTGCCTAATTCAGATTTGGATGGGTTTATTAGTCTACATGTTGGATTGTTAGGGAAAATTAGGCTTGTGACAACGGTTTCCAAACACACTAAATAAACAAATTCAAATACAAAATGACAAAAAAATATTTGTGAAGGCGGGATAAAACTAGCAATTATTACAAAAGGACCAAAAGAATACTCTCAACTCCTTGACAAAACATCCAGAAAAACTACAAAAAAGCCGACAAAAATTTATACATGACGTTTTCCGCACAAAAGAAAAAGAATTGCAGAGCGCATAGACCTAAGTGACAGGATAGAAGCGACAGCAACAAAAGAAGTTTTCATAACACTCAAAGACCACAAGCCTAATTTTCATAACAATCCAACATGTAGACTAATAAACCCATCCAAATCTAAATTTTGGGCAAAATAAGAAAGAAAATTCTGGAAAAAATAAAAAAAGAACGTAAAATCAAACTCTGAATACAACCTCTGGAAGACACATACGAAGTTAATCCAAATGGTTCAAAAAACTCAATAAACAAGTAATACAGTATTCATCACATTTGACATTTGTAGACTTTTACCCATCTATAACGAGGAACTACTCAAACCCAAAACCCTGACGTTTGCCAGTAACCACACAGGGAAAAACAGGGTCAGAAATGGAAATCATTTCCACACCAAGAAAACATTACTACTCAGCAAAAATGAAACCTGGATCAGGAAACCAACAGAACTCAACATTCGACGTAACCTGGGATCATATGATGGTGCAGAAACATGTGAACTGGTTTGGATTATTCATGTGTCCAACATCAAGAAAAAACTCGGAAAACAAGTCGGGCTATACAGAGCGATGGACTTGCTGCACTAACTAAACAATCCAAGAACCATCGAAAACAAAAAGAAAGAACTATGCAAAATCTTCCAAAACCACAACTTAAAGAAATTTCCCCTTGAAGCAAAAAAAAGGTAGTGGAACTACTTAGACATAACACTGGATCTCAACAATCACAATATAAACCATACAAGAACCCAACGATACACCCCTTTTTGTACCACCAAAAGTAACCCCCCACCATCTGTATTAAAGACCTTCCCCATTTGGGATAAACAAGAGACTGTCAAACCTGTCATGCAGTGGAGAGTGTTCAACAATGCAGCAGTTTGAATACCAGGGGCACTACAAAAAAGTGGATACAATTACAAATTACAATACAACCCAGACAACAACACAAATAAAGCAAGAAAAATAGGAAAAGAAAAATCATTTTGGTATAACCCCCCATACGACGGGAAACTCAAAACAAACATAGTGAAAGAATTCTTCAAAATCCTAACAACTTCATTTCCAAAAGAACACAACTGTCCAAAATATTCACAAAAACACTGTCAAACTATCGTACTCATGTATGCCCAATCTCAAAAACCTAATTGACGCATCCAACAAAATGAAAATCAACAAGCAAAGAAGGGTGAGAAAGGAAATCTTGCAATTGCATCAGAAAAGAGCAGTGCCCACTGACAATAAATGTCTTAAAAACAACATTGTTTACCAGGCTACTGTGACATCAGAAAATGAAAAAGAACATACATAGGGATCCTGAAAACCACTTCAAAACCGATATGCAACACAAACAGTCATTTAATAAAGAAAAAATATAAAAAACCAAACAGAACTGAGCAAATATATCTGGAAACTTAAAGACGCAAAAAACAAGCTACAATATATCCCGGAAAATCATAAAGAGAGCAGCATCATACAGCAATGTTTCAAAAAGGTGCAAACCCATGTTTAACTGAAAAATGGTTGATATATGCAAACCACACTTAGCAACTTTAAACACTAAAACAGAAATAGTAAACAACTGCAGGCATAAATGGAAATCGTTGTTAGTGAACACGCTCAAAACAAAAACCCGAAAGCCCCCAAAAAACCGTGCAGCAACCCGCACGTGCAAACAACCGCAAACGTGAGCCCACACGCTATATAACATCGGCGGTGGGCAAACCAAAAGCCATCCTGATGACAGCGCAAGGCGTTCGAAACAAATTTTTTTAGATTTCTTTTAATACCTTATTTTTAACAAATGTTGCTCCCCAAGCGGTTGAGCGCTCTGGAAAAACTTTTTGGGTATTTTAAACCACATTGATCCTATATATAATTTATATATATACATATATATATATATATATATTTTTATATATATATATATATATATATATATATAATATCAGTATATTTAAGATGCCTAAAAACAATTTTTTGAGTGCTCAAACCCTTGGGAGCAACATAAAACAAGTTAAAAAAGGAATCTTAAAACTATCTACAAATTTGTTTCAAGCGTGTTGCGCTGTCATCAGGATGGTTTTTGGTTTGCCCACCGCCGATGTTAT
Organism: Conus ventricosus; assembly: GCA_018398815.1. NCBI lineage: Eukaryota > Metazoa > Mollusca > Gastropoda > Neogastropoda > Conidae > Conus > Conus ventricosus. The sequence goes on from CM031597.1 coordinate 8,968,451, forward strand.
ATAGCGTGTGGGCTCCCGTTTGCGGTTGTTTGCACGTGCCCGGTTGGCTGCACGTGTTTTTGGGGGCTTTCAGGTTTTTTTTTGGGTGTGTTCACTAACAACGATTTTTCCCTTTATGCCTTTCAGTTGTTTACTATTTCTGTTTTGGTGTTTAAAGTTGCTAAGTGCGGTTTGCATAGTATTAACCATTTTTCAGTTAAACATAGGTTGCCCCCTTTTGAAACATTGCTGTATGGTGATGCTCTTTTTATGATTTTTCCCGGATATATTGTAGCTTGTTTTTGCGTCTTTAAGTTTCCAGATATTTTTATGGTTTTTATATTTTTCTTTATTAAATGACTGTTTGTGGTTTGCATATCTGGTTTTGAAGTGGTTTTCAGTGATCCCTATGTATGTTTCTTTTTCATTTTCTGATGTCCAGTAGCCTGGGATACAATGTTGTTGTGAAGACATTTATTGTCTAGTGGGCACTGCTCCTTTCTGGTGCAATTGCAAGATTTCCTTTCTTTTACCCTCTTTGCTGTGTTGATTTTCATTTTGTTGGACGCGTCAATTAGGTTTTTGAGGTTGGGATACATGGGGTACGATAGTTTGACAGTGTTTTTGTTGAATATTTTGGACAGTTTGTGTTCTTTTGGAAATGAAGTTGTTAGGATTTTGAAGAATTCTTTCACTATGTTTGTTTTTTAGTTTCCCCTCGTATGGGGGGTTATACCATATGATTTTTTCTTTTCCCATTTTTTCTTGGGTTTTATTTGTGTTGTTGTCTGGTTGTATTGTAATTTGTAGTTGTATCCCCTTGTTTGTAGTGCCTCCTGGTATTCTACTGCTGCATTGTTGAACACTCTCTCATTGCTTGACAGGTTTGAAAGTCTTTGTTTATGCCCTGGGGTATGGTCTTTAATATAGATGGTGGATGGTTTTCTTTCGGTGTGTACATAAAGAGGTGTATCGTTGGGTTTCTTGTATGGTTTATATATGTGATTGTTGAGATCCAGTGTTATGTCTAAGTAGTTCACTACCTTTTTGTTTGTTCAATGGTAATCTTTAAGTTGTGGTTTTGGAAGATTTTGCCCTAGTTCTTTCTTCTTGTTTTCGATGGTTCTTGGGTTGTTGGTCAGTGCAGCAAGGGGCCCTCGTCTCTGTATAGTCGACTTGTTTTTTGAGTTTTTTCTTGATGTTGGACAGCATGAATAGTCCGACCAGTTCACATGTTTCTGCACCATCATATGATCCCATGGTTACGTCGAATGTTGAGTTTTTGTTGGTTTTCCTGATCCAGGTTTTATTTTTGCTGTGTAGTATGTTTTCTTGGTGTGGGGAATGATTTCCATTTCTGACCCTGTTATGTCTGTGTGGTTACTGGCAAACTTCAGGGCTTTGGCGAGTAGTTCCTCATTATTAGATGGGTAAAAGTCTACTATGTCAAATGTGATGAATACTGTATTACTTTGGGTTTTTTGAGTTTTTTGACCATTGGATAACTTCGTATGTGTTCTTCCAGAGGTTGTATTCAGAATTTGATTTTACGTTCTTTATTATATTTTCCAGAATTTTCTTGCTTATTTTGCTAATTCAGATTTGGATGGGTTTATTAGTCTACATGTTGGATTGTTAGGAAATGGGCTTGTGGTCTTTGAGTGTTATGAAAGCTTCTTTTGTTGCTGTCGCTTCTTCCTGTCACTTAGGTCTATGCGCTCTGCAATTTCTTTTTCTTTAGTGCGGATTGCTGTCATGTATATTTTTGTCGGCTTTTTGTAGTTTTTCTGGATTGTTTTTGTCAAGGAGTTGAGAGTATTCTTTTGGTTCCATTTTGTAGTTAATTGCTAGTTTTTATAGCCTTCACAAATATTTTTTTTTTCATTTTGTACTTGTTTTATTTGTTTTTTTAGTGTTGTTTGGAAACCGTTGTTAGATTTTTTTGAATTCAATATTGGTTATCATTCTTTTCATTTGATCTTCAAAAGGGTTTCATTTCGTCTATGGCTGGTGGTGATCGCCATGATTTTGAAATCGTAGGTGTTTTTGTCCTCTCTTTTTGCATTTGGGTTCAGAAAAAAGAATGCTTTCCATCTCATATTATGTACAAACTTTTCTGTTTGTTCTATTAATTTTTTTATATATGATTGCGGATTTGAAAACGGTATATTCTTTGTTGACTGCCTAAAATTGGTTTCCTCCATTTTAAAATCTTTCAGGCTACAGTGCTCAACGTGACGAGCGATTAAGATCAGTATATTTAAGATGCCTAAAACAATTTTTTGAGTGCTCAACCCCTTGGGGAGCAACATAAACAAGTTAAAGAGGAATCTTAAAACTATCTACAAATTTGTTTCAAGCGTGTTGCGCTGTCATCAGGATGGTTTTTGGTTTGCCCACCGCCCATGTTTATAGCGCGTGGGCTCCCGTTTGCGGTTGTTTGCACGTGCCGGTTGGCTGCACGTGTTTTTGGGGGCTTTCAGGTTTTTATTTTGGGTGTGTTCACTAACAACGATTTCCATTTATGCTGCAGTTGAGCAAATATATCTGGAAACTTAAAGACGCAAAAACAAGCTACAATATATCCTGGAAAATCATAAAAGAGCATCACCATACAGCAATGTTTCAAAAAGGTGGCAACCTATGTTTAACTGAAAAATGGTTAATACTATGCAAACCGCACTTAGCAACTTTAAACACCAAAACAGAAATAGTAAACAACTGCAGGCATAAATGGAAATCGTTGTTAGTGAACACACCCAAAATAAAAACCTGAAAGCCCCCCAAAAACACGTGCAGCCAACCGGCACGTGCAAACAACCGCAAACGGGAGCCCACACGCTATATAACATCGGCGGTGGGCAAACCAAAAACCATCCTGATGACAGCGCAACACGCTTGAAACAAATTTGTAGATAGTTTTAAGATTCCTCTTTTAACTTGTTATATATATATATATATATATATATATATATATATATATATATATATATATATATATATATATATATATATATATATAACTATTTTATTATATATATATATATATATATATATATATATATATATATATATATGCATGTGTGCACGCTTTTGTGTGTGTGTGCACGCGCGCACACGTGTATGTATGTATGTATGTGTGTGCGTGTGCAGAAGTTCCTGTGTGTGTGATTTGTGAGCTTGTGTGAGCATATGCACGTTTCTGCATCTGTATATGTACACATATGTGTGTATGTACGTGTGCATGTGGGTGTATGTGCGTATGCATGTGCATGTGGGTGTATGTGCATGTGTTTGTGCGCGTTCAAGTGTGCAGATGTATGTGTGCATGTGTATGTGTATGTGCGCATCCACGCATATGCGTTGTGTGTGCGCATAGGAGCGAGCGCATGGAAGCATGCGCCTGTGTGTGTATGTGTGTGTGCGTGCATATGTGTGTGTAACAAAAGGAAAACAATGAAGCCAGGTGTCTAGTAATCAGCTAATGGAGAGAGAGAGAGAGGGGGAGGAGAGAGAGAGAGGAGAGGAGAGAGAGAGAGAGAGGAGAGAGAGAGAGAGAGGACCGCGCATCTATTGTGTACCTTTATTAAAGCATATTTGTTTATAACTAAGATTTTAAAAAAATACATAGAGTTGCAACTATACCAATCTTTAATAGAAGTGTAACTTTTGGACTTGATGTATATGCTTAGGGACGAGTCTGTCTCTGTGTCACTTAACATGCATGCACGTTTGGATCCCCTGGTGGCTTTGTCGGCGGCCTATCCCCCTCCCCCCTCTCTTTCTCTCTCTCTCTCTCTCTCTCTCTCTCTCTCTCTCTCTCTCTCTCTCTCTCTCTTATATCCTGAAAAATATCTTGGTGTAGTAACTAATAAATGGCATAGGGACTCACTTGTCAGATTTAGAAACAAGAACATAGGTTTATATTCATATAAAAGGTGGTTTACTTCAGATTCGATCAGGAGTTCAGTATTTACCCGTTATGTTCGAATGGTTTCGAAGATGAGATGCATTTCGTATTCGATTGTTGTGAATATACTGATTTACGAAACACAAGTAGTCTGTTTACTAAGTACAACGCGCAAAGATATAACATAAGAAAAATACTGATATCACAAAATGAAGACATTATTAGATCACTTGCTGCATTCATTGCGAAAGCAAATAATCAGGATCAGGATCAGGATCAGGGGCGTTGTATCAATACAACTTAGCCTATTTAGGCTTTTTACCCCCCTTCTGTATGTATATATCCTTTTTTTTTCATAACCGTTGGTCCAGTCATAGGCTAGCTCAGACTTATTATCCATCAAATTCATATCTAATTTTTGTTAATAATTCATGTTTATCTATGAGGTTCTTAAAAACATTAATACTAGGTGCACGTTTGATGTTAAGTGTTAGTTTATTCCAAAAGTTGGTTACTCTATTAGTAAAAGTAAATTTTCTTAAATTCGTTCTAGAATATTGTTTAAATATCTTATCTTCACTGTTCCTTGTAACATTCTTCTGCGGAGTACAAAAAAAGCGTGCTTTATCAACATCATCAATTTCATTAAATATCTTGTATGCCTGAATCAAGTCACCTCTGTTGTTGTTGTTGTTGTCGTACCCTGGCTAAAAGACTCCAGGGATCATCCAAACAGCCTTTGTACTTGAACACTATGGTACAAATGCATCAGCTGGGGATGAGAACATTACGTGTGTGACCGTTTTTGATTACCCCGCCACATGGGCAGCCACACTCCGACTTCGGGGGATTTTAGAGACTGATAATGTTATGCTAGGAGCTTGTCACAACTGAAGACAATCCCCGCATAACTATGCAGAGCATAACAACATTTTGATGTAGCCTTGGTGTTCTAGCCTATGTCAATTAGCCTGACACAGCCTTAAGCCAAGGCATAAGTCACCTCTTATTCTTCTTGCCTTAAGTGTTGGAAGTTGCAGATATTTTAATCTTTCCTGATATGAGTAATCTTTTATATTATGAATCATTTTGGTTGCTCTTCTTTGTACCTGTTCTAGAGCTTCTGATTGTCTCTTTAGCATTGGATACCATACAGTGTTGCCATATTCAAGAACAGGTCTAACTAGTGTCTTATATAATTGCAAAAAAGTGTCCTTTTCCATAAATGTAAAGGTTCTTTTTATTATTCCAATCATTCTGTTAGCTTTATTAATACTATTTACAATATGATTGTCAAATAATAAGTTTTTGTCAAAAGTCACACCTAGGTCTTTCTCTTCTTCACATTTAGATACTTTTATTTCCTTGCCCCCAATTTTCATTATATACTCCTTTTGTGGGTTTGTTTTACCAATATGAAGTACTTTACATTTTTCTGCATTAAAATATAGGTTCCAAGTATCAGACCACTGTACTAATGTTTCAATATCCTTTTGTAATTCATTATGCAATTTTGGAGAGTTATACAGTTTTGTGTCATCTGCAAAGACTTTACATGTACTCTTTAATTCTACAGGGAGATCATTTATAAACACCGTAAATAATATTGGTCCCAAAATACTACCTTGTGGTATCCACTAATAACATCAGCACTATGAGAGAAGGAGCTACCAATCCTTACCTTCTGAGTTCTTTTTGATAAAAAGTCTCTAACCCAACCAAGTATATTTCCTATTATTCCATAAGACTCTAATTTCTTTAAAAGTCTTTCATGTGGTACTGAATCGAATGCTTTTCTAAAGTCTAAATACAAAACATCTATATTCTCTCCTTTATCTATCTCCTTTGTGAAGTCTTCCATCACTTCTAAAAGTTGAGTCACACAAGATCTTTTTGCACGAAATCCATGCTGACACTCAGCATATAATTTATTTTCTGTCATATGTTTAATAATAGCCTCTCTAATAAATGATTCTAAAATTTTGCATATAATGCATGTTAAACTCACTGGTCTATAATTTCCTGGATCTGTTCTTGTACCTTTTTTGAATACTGGAATGACTGTAGCTGTTTTCCAATCTGAAGGTACTATCATTTCTTTAACAGATTTAGAAAAGAGTATATAAAGTGGGAAGGCCATTTCCTCGTTTAGCTCTTTTAGTATTCTCGATGGGATGGCATCCGGACCACATGCCTTATTAGGGTTTAAAGACTGAATTCCCAGACAGCAAGGGTCCAAGGACCCACCTAGGGCCCACCTAGGTTCTGGCTAGATTCAGCTTGTCCAAGCTGGAGCTAGCTAGAACCTAGGTGGACCCTAGTACCCTTGCTGTTAGGGAAGTTTCTTTTTTATTGCATCCACTGAAATATCTACATTTTCCAACACTATGCCTTTTGACCTTGAGGCTGGACTTAGAACAGGCATATTATTAGTATCTTCCCTTGTGAATACACTAGAAAAAATGTATTCAAAATATCTGCCTTACCTCTATCTGTCTCCACTGTGTCACCATCCTTAGTCACTAAAGGGCTCACTCCAGTATTCATCTTTGTTTTCGATTGTACATATCTCCAAAAGGCTTTTGGATTTTGTTTACATTCCTTTGATAACTTCTTTTCAAATTCCTTTTTTGCTTTTCTTATTTTTTATTACAAGTATTACGTGCTTTAATATAATTTTGATAATCTTTCCCCTGCTTTGTGACTAAGAATCTCTGATACATATTATATTTCTTTTTTACAAATTTCATTGTCTTTACATTCATCCACTTTGGTTTCTGTTTTTATTTTTCTTAATAATTTGTTTTGGAACGTTGTTTTCTATTAAAGAATTTTAAATACTTTTAATTTCCACCCAGCATTGTTCTACACTAAGATCATTGAGTTTATTCCAGTCAATCTTCTTCAATTCTTCTTTCATTTGCATGAAATTTCCTCTCTTAAAATTATATGACTGCTTTGATTCTTCTTTTCCTTGCTCCTCTCCTAGGTACAAAGAGAACATTAAAACCTCATGATCACTTTTGCCTATAGGAGCTAAGTGCTTAATGTCTGATATCATATTTTCATCATTAACAAGTACTAATCTAGTATATTTGATTTTTGTCCCTCCCTGTGTCTTGTTGGTTGTTTCACCCTTTGGTTCAGAAATGCATCCTGTAGGTAGTTTATGAACTTTTGACCTCTTTCTCCAGAGCCAGTACCATGCCAGTCAATATCTGGGAAATTAAAATCTCCAGTAATACAAACATATTTGAATCTTTCTAATCTAATTTGTTTCAGCAACTCAAACATTTTTTCTTCATTTTCAGTTGTTGAGTTTGGACTTTTGTAAATAGTTCCAATCAGTATTTTCTGTCTATCCTTATTTAAAAAGGTAATCCACAAGTTTTCATCAAAGTCATTTCCTTTTGTAAACTTGTATACTTTTGCATTTATAGAGTCCTTCACATATACAGTTATACCTCTTTTGGGATTTTCATTGAAAATAGTTCATAACCTGGCATTGAATATTCGACAGAATTTACCCCTTTTTGGTTTTTCGCTATAGATTCTGTTACTACTATAATGTGAGGTTTATTTTCTTCAGCTAATAGAAGTAACTCATCTTTTTTGTTCAACAGTCCATCTGCATTTGTGTACAAAAACGTGTATGACAGTTCCTGCACAGATTTTCTATCTACATACCTTTTAAAACTATTCACATGTTCTTTGTTCTTGTATTTTGATTGTCAGTTTTCTTCTTTATCATCCTGGCCAGGCCTAGGTTTCCACTGTACTTTCACTATTTTCCCACCTCTGATTCCAATGTCTTTCTCCCCTTTCTCAATCCTTTTTCGAAGCTCTTCTCTTAGTTCTTTGTTCTTTTGTCTTTCAATTGGTGTGTAGTCTGGGTTTATATATATCCTCTTTTTTTGCTCTGTCACCCCTGCATTTATTTTGTGGGCATTTCTCAATATTTCTTTTTTTACCTCCTTGTTTTGTACGCTTACTCTAAGCAGTCTCGGTTTTGTTCCGATATTGTATTTGCCCAGTCTCACTGGATTCTGGACAGTCTCGTCTTTCAATTGAGGACAAATCTTTCCCACCATCTTCTGTATACTCTCCCTCTCCATTTTCATTCTTTCTTCCCTGTTTTCACTCCCACACTCTGGAATATTTGTAAAAATCAGATTCAGCTCTCTTTTTTCCTTGTCAACCTTCTCTTCCCATAGTTCTGACACCTTTTTCTCAACAACCTCCTCAATCTTCTCTTCGAGAGCCTTCCACTGCACCTTTTTTCCAAAAGAAAAATTTAGATTGTTAGTTATCAGATTATTTATCATGAAAATGTAACTCTGCTAGGTATCTACTATGTATTATTGTCGTGCTGAAAGAAAAAGATAATAACGGTCACTAATTGATGACTCATAGGTCGGTTGGTCGAAGATTACGACCAGTACTAATGGATGTTTTTGCAAAGCTGTTTGATTTTGCATTTATCTTCGGTAGTCGCCTGATCTAATTTTGCATTTTGATTTATGTTTGCTCTTCCTTGGCATTAGAACCGAATTCTTGATCTCTGATATTGAATATAGTGACCCTTTGGGTAAAAGTGATCACTTGATTTTAACATTTAAAACTATATGTTCCCAAGAAAAGACTAAAGAAACCCCTAAGTATAAATTTGATTTACAGAAAGGAGACTATAATAAAATGAGGAAAATGCTTTCAGAGAGTGTCAACTCCTTGCTTACAAATGATCAGGATGTCGAGGAAATGTGGAATGTCTTAAAATGCGAAGTTTTAAGAAGTATGGACGAATGTATTCCAAAGACTATTTGTAGCCAAAATAAAATGCTTAAACCACTTTGGATGAATGATAAAGTACTTAAAATGATTAAGAAAAATATAATCTTTTTCAAAGGTATTTATTGACGAAAGATGGGAAAGAATACAGCAAATATGCAAGAATGCGAAATAAGAGCAAAAATGAAATCAAATCAACAAGAAAAGCTTATGAACGTAAAATAGCAGAACAATGTAAAAAAAATCCCAAATGTTTTTGGAAATACGTGCAAGAACGTACAAAAGTAAACACAGGGTAAATACTCTAAATGATGGTAAAGGAGGGTTGGCCGAGTCAGATATGGAGAAAGCTGAAGTTTTAAATGAGTTCTTCGCAAGTGTCTTTGCTAATGAAGATACAAATAACATACCTGATCTTATTGAATGTAGTAAATCTAATGGAATTTCAGTTACAGATATAATAATTACTTCAGCTGCAGTAGAGAAGAAGTTGTTTGAATTGAATCAGTCTAAAGCGCAGGGACCTGATTTAATACCACCTAAAGTTCTAAAAGAATTAAGTAAGGAGTTAGCTGTACCGCTCAGTAAGATTTATAATAAATCATTAGAGACAGGAAAATTACCCCTCGACTGGAAATCGGCAGAAGTTACTGCTATTTTTAAAAAAGGGTCAAATCTGAGCCAGGCAACTATCGTCCGGTAAGCTTAACTTGCATTGCATGCAAAGTGCTAGAATCCATTATAAGAGATGTCATAGTATCTCACTTCACTGATAATAATTTGTTTGCAGTATGCCAGCATGGCTTTCGTAAAAAAAGGTCTTGCATATCACAACTACTTGAAGTTATGGAAGATTTAGTTAACATGCTAGAAAATAAGTACTCTGTGATATAATTTACCTTGATTTCCGTAAAGCTTTTGATACGGTTCCGCATGAGAGATTATTGAAAAAAATGGAAGTATACGGTATAGTAGGTAAGTTGCTAAACTGGATTAGAGATTTTTTGTCAAATAGAAAACAAAGAGTAAGAGTGGGTAACTGTATGTCGACAGAGAAAGATGTTATGAGTGGTATTCCCCAAGGGAGTATTTTAGGACCTGTACTGTTTACTATTTTTTATAAATGACCTTCCAGATGAGGTAAATAGTTTTTGTAAAATTTTGCTGATGACACAAAAATATATGACAAATCAGATAATTATAATAGTCTGCAAGAAAATTTAAATTGCCTCCAAAACTGGTCAGACAAGTGGAATCTATATTTTAATGTTGAAAAATGTAAAGTTTTGCATGTTGGCAAAAACAATCCAGAACATGAATACAGCATGAAAATAGATGGTGGAAATAGGCTGGTACAGAAATGTAAGGAAGAAAGGATCTGGGTGTAATCTTTGATAAAGATTTACTTTTTGATACTCACATTCATAAGTGTATAAATAAAGCAAACCAAATGATTGGATTAATCAAAAGAACTTTTATTTACCTAAATAAAGAAACGTTTTTAAAGCTATATAAAGCTATGGTTAGACCGCATCTTGAATATGGAAATATAATCTGGTACCCACACTTGAAAAGACAGTCAATAGCAATCGAAAGAGTACAGAGAAGAGCTACTAAAATCTTGCAAGAATGTACAAAGATGTCTTATACAGATAGATTAAATTACTTAAATTTGTACTCTTTAAAAGGTAGACGTATTAGAGGGGATTTGATTGAAGTGTTCAAAATATTTCACAGGCAAACGGACATACAGTGGGACTGTTTTTTTGGGGCTGTTGAAACAGATGGAACAAGAAATTCGGAAGGCAAAATATTTGTTAAGCAGTTTCATACTAATATGGGGAGATTCAAGTTCAGTAACAGAGTTATTACTAACTGGAACAGTTTGCCAACTGCACTTAAATTTGCTAAAAATACTAATGTTTTTAAGAATTTGCTGGATGAAGACTTGAAATTTAAAGTACAGTTTAGAAGCTTTGATGAATAAGAAGGAAAATTTATATTTCATGCATTTTCAACCCTGTCATAAAAGTATAATAACACGAGGGGACATTGAAAGGCTTAACGGCCTATGTAATTGATTACGTCCCTACATTACTACTACTACTACTAATAAATTGTTTGTCATTTGTCATTCTCTCTCTCTCTCTCTCTCTCTCTCTCTCTCTCTCTCTTTCTCTCTCTCTCTCTCTCTCTCCTCTCTCTCTCGGGGGTCACGAGAGCAATGGCGGCGATACGGATGTACTTGCTCAACGCTCCGCATAGTTCTGTTCATTTCCGCCAGCAACTGTGAAAAGACAGTGCAACAAATCGTGCCAGTGTGGAGGCAAATATCAGTGAACTGGTCTGTGCAAAAAAATGATTGACTTATCATTGTGGAGGGCCAGAATTGGCACATTCTGTGCTAAAAACCTGAAGGTGACTGAACTGTGTGAGCACCATTTTGAAACTTGTTCGGGTGGCGCGTTGTGTCGGCCGTGCTCTACGTGTGTGCTGTGTTGTCAGTCATTCACACAATGTGGACATTGTTTATTCACCAAACTGACAGCATTATATACTTTCAAGGCGCACCAAGAGGAACAACGGTAGGTGTGGACGAACAATTCGAACCGAGTGACATTGTCAGTCAGTCTTAATCACGGTGACCTACACATATCCGAACTGATCGTGATGTGTTGTGTTGCCAACGCGGTGCGTACGATGTGGAAACTGCTATTAAGTGGAGACGTCGAGCAGAATCCTGGCCGATCCGCATGGCACTAGAGACGATAATAAGATGGAATCAACACTGACTAAGGACGGCACAGTCAGTGCTGATTTTGCCGCGGAAATCATGTCGGCTCTCGCGCAACAAAGAGAAGAATGGAAAGTAGACCGCGAAAGGCAGACAGAGCAGCAGAGAGAACAGAACGATTTCATACGCCACGAACTGACAGATATCAAATCAGAACTAGGGAGAGTGTCAGAGAAGTGTAGAGAAATCAACAACAGGTGTACAACAGTTGAAACGGAACAACACAGACTGTCAGCCGTCATAGAACACATGTGCACGGATTTAGATCAGTTGTTCGAAGCAACGGCACAAGGGAAGAAACAGACTGAGAAACTGACAGTGACTGTGAACAAATTAGAGCAACAAGTTACGATGATGTCAGAAGAAATAGATAGATTAGAGGGGTTTTCAAGGCGCAATAATTTGCGTTTCTTTGGTATCCCTTCAGGAGCTAAAGAAGACTTCGAAAGCTGTGCTAGATGTATTACTGACACATTGAACAGCGTTGGCAGCTCTAAAGTGTGGACAGAGAACGACATTGTGCGTGCACATAGGGTGGGCCATGCCAGACCAGGCGAGTCAAGAACAATGATTGTTTGTTTCATGCAATGGCAAGACAAAATGAAAATAATGCGCGATCGCGAGCTACGACACGAACTGGAGAAAAGAGTGTTAGATTAGCAAACGATCTTACGAGAAGACAGGCAGCAACAGTAGCCAAGGCGAAACAAGACGGCATGGCAGCCTACTTTGTCCGGGGAAAACTGACAGTAGGACCACGAAGACCCGATCCACGATCGTATGCAGAGGTGGCAAGAGCGGATACACGATCTGTCACAACACTTCGAAGAACTGGCACGGATGGAAAGTCTGCCGACACTCGCGTGGCAGGTGACAGTGGCACAGGGGATTCCCCTTCGCGTCACTGTGACGTCAGACAACACAGCAGCCAATGGGGAGCGGCAGAAGGAGTGGAGGCGGAGAAAGGAGGTCAGCACGCGCTGGGGGGTGATGACCGTGCCGATCAACCTTCGGTCAGCGTGAAGCCGGGGAAGCAAGCAGCCAACCAGCCGTGACACCAACACACAGTTGTGCGGATTCTCCGAACGTGCGAACGCCTACTTCGACACCTGTGTTCGGTGGCAGAGTACGATCTTGTGACGTGTTGCCTGACCAGAGCCGGGATTCTCCGACCAGTTCACGTCACCGCGAGGCGGGGGCCGTATCCCAGTGTGTGCGTGGTGTGACGGACAGGAAAACTCCCACCAGTGGATCACGGTATGGACAGGGGGAAGGGTGGCCACCCACGGTACAGGACGGGGGTCTGGGTCGAGAAAACAATCTGGCATTAATTCTTATCTGGCCAAAGATGTCCGTGGGAGATCTTTGAGATCAAAAACGTGCTCAAATAGGACAGGCTAGACTATCAGGAAAAAGAACTGACGTTTCTTAATTATAACATAGAAAATTTATACACTAAACTTAATGATGCTTCGTTTATTAATTATATAAATGGTTTTGATTTTGTGTGCCTCACTGAGACATTTGTTCATGAAAGGTTTGATTTCTCTGGTGTGTTTATTGATTTTGTAAAATTTCATGCTCCAGCAAAGAAATTATCATATCAAGGTCGTCATTCTGGTGGTGTGTTACTAATGGTGAAGAAAATATATGAAATGTTTGTCACTCAGGTCAGTGTAAATTGTGATAACGTGATAGTCCTGAATGTTAACAAATCATTATTTAATACAACTAAGGATGTTCTACTGATTGCATGTTATGTAGTACCAGAGGGAGGGCCGATATATAACAACTATGCAATTAAAGATGGAATCTTGATCCTTGAAGATAATATGTTAGACATTACAGAAAATAGGGATGTAAATATTCTGTTATGTGGTGATTTGAATGCACGGACTGGACATCAACAACCCCAAAGTGGAGCCTATGTCAAATTTTACGCCTGGAGATGATGATAGCGATGATGATGAAGACTGTGATGTTGATGGGGAGGGTGATTATAATATTGATGTCTATGATGGTGATGATTCATATGATGAAGATGGTTGTACTGAAGATGATCATAAAAGGGACAATGAAAATGATGTGTTAAAGCGCCGCTCTAAAGACTTGTATGTAAATAAGTTTGGTAAATCTTTGTTAGATTTGTGTTTTATGTTTGATCTAGATATTGTGAATGGTACATGCAATGATGATTCGAAAGGAGAGTTTACATTTGTGTCACCTAATGGTAGTAGTTTAATTGATTATTTCATTGTCACTAAAGATTTACTAAGAAATTGCTGAATGAAGGTTGGTGATTGTTTATTTTCCTGGCATTTACCTGTAGAACTAAAATGGAAAACAGGTAATATGAACGTAAGAAAAGAGCATCCAGTATGTCATACAGAAGAGCGCTTTATTTGGTCTGAAGAACATGCAGAGACTTATAAGGAGGAACTAGATTCAGACGAGTTCAAAAAGTGCTGTGATGAAGCTACAGAGCATCTTAATGTGAATGTCAACACTGGTTTAGAATATTTTGTGAAAGCTTTGTATAGTGCAGCTGCGTGTATGGTAAGGACCAAGGGTAAAAACAAGAAAGAAGTGAGCGATTGGTTTGATTTTGAGTGCGAGAATAAGAAAAAACTTGTGAACAGGTGTTTGAAGCGATATCAAAGAACCAAATCTGTAACACTGAAAAAAGAACACAAAGCAACTTACGTTAGGGAAAGGAAAGACATATAATTTACTGAAAAAAAGAGAAAAGAAAAGACTTTGATGAAAAACAAATTAATAGATTGAAAGCATCTGTTAACGACCCTAAATTATTCTGGTCTACCATTCGATCGATCAGTAGAAAACCAGTAATTTATAATGAAATCAGCTCGCAACAATGGTATGAACATTTCTACAGTGTATTTAATGGATTTGATAACGATTGTGAAGATTTGAGCGTAGATATCGATAGTGACGAGCAAATTACTGGCGAACCATTGTTTAATGACCAGATTGCAAGAAATGAAGTCATAAACAGTATAAAACACATCAAATGTGGAAAAAGTGCTGGCCGGACAAAGTAGTTGGAGAAATGTTCAAATGTGCTAACTCTGTTGTAGTTGATTTTCTTGTTGATCTTTTTAACTCGGTGTTTGATAAGGGAATCTTCCCCAGAATCTTGGTCTAAATCAATAATAGTTCCTCTGCACAAGAAAGGTGATAGTAATAATCCTGACAAACTATCGAGGTGTTGCACTGACGAGTATTATTAGTAAAATGTATACACATATGCTGAACAAAAGGTTAAAAGCGTGGGCAGAGAGAGAAGAGAAAATAATGGAAGAGCAGGCTGGATTCCGATCCAAATATAGTACAATAGATCATATATTTACTCTGTATGCTTTAGTACAAAAATACTTATTAACAAAATCCAAATTGTATGTTGCATTTGTTGACTTTCAGAAAGCTTTCGATTCAGTCAACAGAAATGTTCTATGGTGTATTTTGAGGAAGAATGGCGTAAATGGGAAGTTGTATGCAGCTGTTCATGGAATGTATGAGTCTGTTCTTGCATGTGTTCGAGAGAAAGGAGCTTATACTGATTATTTCAGCTGCCCGAGGGGTGTGAAACAAGGGTGTCTGCTTAGCCCACTTTTGTTCACATTCTTCATAAACGAATAGCGATAGAGATAGCAGGGAAGGGAAACATGGAATTCAAATGTTACCCGGTGCTGCTGACTTATTTCTAATGCTTTTCGCTGATGATGTTATCCTCCTAGCAGATACCCCTATTGGTTTGCAAAATCAGTTAGACACACTGAAAAGAGAATCAGATAGGTTAAAATTAACGGTGAACCTTAACAAAACTAATGTAATGGTTTTCAGAAATGGTGGTTACTTATCAAAATACGAAAGATGGTTTTATGGTGGAGCAGAAGTTAGAGTGACAAGTAGCTATAAATACCTTGGGTTGTTATTCACGACAAAATTAAGCTTGAGTAAGGGATGGCTTGAGATGTGCAGAAAGGGAAAGAGAGGTGTCATGGATATTCTGAGGACTATGAAAAAATTGAA
This sequence comes from Conus ventricosus, assembly GCA_018398815.1. Classification (NCBI taxonomy): domain Eukaryota; kingdom Metazoa; phylum Mollusca; class Gastropoda; order Neogastropoda; family Conidae; genus Conus; species Conus ventricosus. Next base: position 8,983,975 of record CM031597.1, read on the forward strand.
CTCAAACGATGTGAATCTATTTTGGAAATTATTCGATTCACAGATACAGCCTATTTTGATATATGCATCTGAAGTCTGGGGAATGTTGATAATAGCCAGATGGAAAAAGTTCATACTTATGCGATAAAACGTATTATCCACGTACCTTTGCACGCCTCTAATAAAATGGTTTATGGCGATAAGATAATGTTGCTTATAGCCCAGCCGACCGCAAAGGGCCATATCAGGGCTGTGGTTTATGGCGAAAGCGGACGATACCCTCTATTTATTATAACTTATGTTAGATGTATTAACTAATTGGCTAAAATTAGTAAACCTACCAACAACCAGACTCTGTGCTCAGGCGTAATGAAATGCTTATGCTGCAACATGAAAATGGAAAATTTAACTGGGCCTCCTGTATTAAGAAAATATTGACAGAGAATGGTTTTGGCATAGTTTGGTTGTCACAAGGAGTCGGTAATAAGGCACAATTTATTTCTGAATTCAAGGACCGTTTAATTTGTACTTATAAACAAAGCTGGCATGCTGGCATGGATGGAAATGATAAATACGACTGGTTCCTCTCATTTAAAAGTAATCTCGAAGCAGAGAAATATCTTAAAATCATAACGCAGAAATGGCATAGATTTAGTTTAGCAAAATTTCGAACCAGAACGCTCGGTCTTAATGCAAACCAAAGCTGGTTCGAGAAATCGAATAATAGATCATGTCAAATGTGTAGAGAAAGAGACAGTGTTGAGAATGAAATACATTTGTGTTTGATTGTCCCGCATAACGACAATATCCGCAGAGGTTGTAACATCTTCGGTGAATCAGTTGCTGAAAGAAAGATTTGATAGCGATTTTATCAAGTGGAAACGAGAACACTATAATAGCCTTTGCGAAGTATATTGCAGAAGCTAGTACTTTTCGTAAAAAGAATAACGAATGAAAATATATTTCACTTACTGTAACCTGATAGTCATATGTCCATGGTATATTGCGTGTGCGTGCGCGCACGAGCGCGCGTGCTTGTGTGTGTGTGTGTGTGTGTGTGTGTGTGTGTGTGTGTGTGTGTGTGTGTGAGAGAGAGAGAGAGAGGGGGGGGGGAGCTCGTGTGGATGGATTGGTGCTTCATTCGTTGATCCTTTTTGTAAGTTATATGTATGGTGTGTGTATAACATCACAAGAAGGTCTTTTGCATTTGTTTTCTTTTAGTCGCTGTTGATAAATGTGACTCATGATACCCCCTTGCCAACAGGGCCTTTGCTAATGGCAATAAAATTGTGTCAGTGTCAGTGTCTCCTCTCTCTCTCATCTCTCTCTCTCTCTCTCTCTCTCCTCTCTCTCTCTCTCCTGTTGTTTCTGTTTCGTTTGTTTTGGCCCTCCCCCCCTCCCTTTTTTGTTTTATTTTGTTTTGTTTTTTGTTCTGTATTTAATCAATTTTTTTTGCAAGGAGAAACACACACACACACACACACACACACACACACACACACACACACACACACACACACACACACACAACACAGAGTTCGCTTTTAGCGTTCGCTTTTGTTGCACTTCAGTCTAGTTCATGCTTCTTTTTATTTCCGACGCCATATTTTGTTGCCATGGCCACGGTGCAGCGTTCACGCAGGAACACATTTCTGTCCTCCACCGTCTTCCTTTCCCTGCCATCAGAACCGACCGTCGGCAGGTCACTGGACACACGGCTGTCAAGGGTCTGTGCGGAACACTGCCCTGCATACAGTCTTGTTGGGAATCAGCATGGGAACAGTGCTGTTTATAATTAGTATAGGAATCGGCAAATGACCCGCCAATATCTTCAAAGACTACACACGGTCGTTACAGCCAGTGGTACAGTGGAATGAATGCAGGAGCTAAAGCAAACAAACAAACAAAGAATCAAAACACAATCTGTGCTCATCTTCTTCTTCTTCTTCCGAATACTGGATAGGGTTCATCCTACACAAGATATAGCTAGTCGTGAAGTGAAGACAGGCAACATCGTTGGTACTGTGTAACTGGTCATCACCAACAGCCATCAGTGCAGCGCACACAGCAACAGTCAGATCGCAAGAGCAAGACAGGTCGACAGTGTATGCACCTAAAAGTTTTTAGTTGCGCGGAAAAAAGAACAATTCTCAAATGAAGATCTGAATTACCTGCTCTGCTCTAGACGGAAGAAGTTTACGTGACCCACTGACATGGATATACATCTGTAAACACAACATGGCACACAGTGACAACTCACGCACAGCCAGTATGATCGATGCAGCAGACCGACCATTCTCCTAGTTGATGTCCTGGCATGGGTCAGGGAAAGGATAGTGGGAGATGGTGAAGATGGTTGGTCAGTCTCTGACGTGTGACCCTGTGCACTGTGTGTTGACCTGCAGGCTTCAGTGGACCACGAGACCGAAGAGGAGATGGTGACCTTCTGTCAGAGTGTGGAGGCCCGCGCTGAAGACTTGGATCTCTCCACCTCGGGTCAAAGGGCGCGCCAACACAGAGCCACCAGTACCCTGGAACATCTGTTGGAGACTGAGAAAATGCTTATCCAAGGTTGCCCGTAGTGGGTGTCCGGGTGGTTTGTAGTGTTTGGGTGGTTTGTAGTGAGTGTCCAAGGTGGTTCGTAGTGGGTGTACAAGGTGGTTTGGAGTGGGTGTGGAAAGTGATTTGTAGTGGGTGTGCAAGGTGGTTTGGAGTGGGTGTGGAAAGTGATTTGTAGTGGGTGTGCAAGGTGGTTTGGAGTGGGTGTGGAAAGTGATTTGTAGTGGGTGTGCAAGGTCGTTTGCAGTGGATATGCACAGTGGTTTGTAGTGGGTATGCAAAGTGGTTTGCAGCGGATATGCAAGGTGGTTTGTAGTGGATGTGCAAAGTGGTTCGTAGTAGGCTTCCAAGGTGGTTTGTAGTGGGTGTGGAAAGTGATTTGTAGTGGGTGTGCAAGGTGGTTTGCAGTGGATATGCACAGTGGTTTGTAGTGGGTGTGCAAAGTGGTTTGCAGCGGATATGCAAGGTGGTTTGTAGTGGATGTGCAAAGTGGTTCGTAGTAGGCTTCCAAGGTGGTTTGTAGTGGGTGTGGAAAGTGATTTGTAGTGGGTGTGCAAGGTGGTTTGCAGTGGATATGCACAGTGGTTTGTAGTGGGTGTGCAAAGTGGTTTGCAGCGGATATGCAAGGTGGTTTGTAGTGGATGTGCAAAGTGGTTCGTAGTAGGCTTCCAAGGTGGTTTGTAGTGGATGTGCAAAGTGGTTCGTAGTAGGCTTCCAAGGTGGTTTGTAGTGGGCTTCCAAGATGGTTTGTAGTGAGTGTCCACAGTGGTATGTAGTGGAGGTCCACAGTGGTTTGTAGTGGAGGTTTACAGTGGTTTGTAATGGGTGTGCAAGATGGTTTGTAGTGGGTGACTATGTGTAGGCAAGGGCACCAAGAAAACAATGTTCAAGGTGGTCTGTAGCGAGTGACTCTAGTAAACATGAGGACCAAGAACACAATATTAAAGGCGGACTGTAGGGAGTGACTGTCCGTAGACATGAGGACCAAGAACACAATATTAAAGGCGGATTGTAGGGAGTGACTCCAGTTGACATGAGGACCAAGAACACAATATTAAAGGCGGATTGTAGCGAGTGACTGTCAGTAGACATGAGGACCAAGAACACAGTATTAAAGGCGGATTGTAGGGAGTGACTGTCAGTAGACATGAGGACCAAGAACACAGTATTAAAGGCGGATTGTAGGGAGTGACTCCAGTTGACATGCGGACCAAGAACACAGTATTAAAGGCGGATTGTAGGGAGTGACTGTCTGTAGACATGAAGACAAAGAACACAATATTAAAGGCGGATTGTAGGGCGTGACTGTCAGTAGACATGAAGACCAAGAACACAATATTAAAGGCGTATTGTAGGGAGTGACTGTCAGTAGACATGAAGACCAAGAACACAGTATTAAAGGTGGATTGTAGGGAATGACTGTCAGTAGACATGAGGACCAAGAACACAATATTAAAGGCGGATTGTAGGGAGTGACTGTCAGTTGACATGAGGACCAAGAACACAATATTAAAGGCGGATTGTAGGGAGTGACTGTCAGTTGACATGAGGACCAAGAACACAATATTAAAGGCGGATTGTAGGGAGTGACTGTCAGTAGACATGAGGACCAAGAACCCAGTATTAAAGGCGGATTGTAGCGAGTGACTGTCAGTAGACATGAGGACCAAGAACACAATATTAAAGGCGGATTGTAGGGAGTGACTGTCAGTAGACATGAGGACCAAGAACACAATATTAAAGGCGGATTGTAGGGAGTGACTGTCCGTAGACATGGGGACCAAGAACACAATATTAAAGGCGGATTGTAGCGAGTGACTGTCAGTAGACATGAGGACCAAGAACACAATATTAAAGGCGGATTGTAGGGAGTGACTGTCAGTAGACATGAGGACCAAGAACACAATATTAAAGGCGGATTGTAGGGAGTGACTGTCAGTAGACATGAGGACCAAGAACACAATATTAAAGGCGGACTGTAGGGAGTGACTGTCCGTAGACATGAGGACCAAGAACACAATATTAAAGGCGGACTGTAGGGAGTGACTGTCAGTGGGCACTAAGAAAACAATGTCCAAGGGGTCTGTAGTGGGTAAATGTTAGTAGACATGGGCACTAAGAAAACAATGTTCAAGGGGTCTGTAAGGGGTAAATGTTAGTAGACATGGGCACTAAGAAAACAATGTCCAAGGGGTCTGTAGTGGGTAAATGTTAGTAGACATGGGCACTAAGAAAACAATGTTCAAGGGGTCTGTAGCGGGTAAATGTTAGTAGACATGGGCACTAAGAAAACAATGTCCAAGGGTCTGTAGTGGGTAAATGTCAGTAGACATGGGCACTAAGAAAACAATGTCCAAGGGGTCTGTAGTGGGTAAATGTTAGTAGACATGGGCACTAAGAAAACAATGCTCAAGGGGTCTGTAGCGGGTAAATGTTAGTAGACATGGGCACTAAGAAAACAATGTTCAAGGGGTCTGTAGTGGGTAAATGTTGGTAGACATGGGCAATTTTCCCCACTGGTATATAAAACACCCACTCCAGAGTTTTATTCAGTCTTGATCTTCTTTGTTTGTTTTTTTATAAACAAACTTAATAATGCAAAAACTGTAAACAATTTGATATATATAATTCTTTTCTTTTACACAGATTCAGTCAACGCCTTTCGTGGCTATTTTTTCCCTTTTCATAAGTAGGGTACCTTCAGTCACAACATTTGTTCACGTTATTCAAATCCAACAGTCCCTTTACACAATAGGGCGCTCTACAAATTACAAAAGTCTAGCGGCGTGTTTGACATACTTTAGAAAGAAATTAAAAAAAACATAATTATTACAATTTTTCCCCCATTACACTGATTAATCACGCTTCACCCTTTGACAAATGTCGGGTTTTCTTCAGTCTTTTCACTGGCTTACAAATACATCTCATGTCTACCCTTTTACAAACTTGAGGGTTTGTTTCCGCAAACACCTTAGGCAAAAATACATATTTTGTCTTTTGAGGTATGTAGTATTCTTCAATCCATGAGAGCGTAATTATGAGGTTCTTTGAAGTTCACGGGAATAGGTGTGTCAGTCTTGTCTGGCACCTCAGTTAAACAAGCCTCGTGACCCAGTCATTAAAAAAAAAAGGGTTCTCATCTAAAAACAGACAATAAACGAAAAGTACATGAATGAAATTAGACACACCAACGATGTTCTCACTCACGGTAACAAACACTCACCTACAAGATGTTCGAACGGGACGCAATTTGGAACTCCATTTTAAAGTTAGATTTTTGGATGAATACCAAAACTTGTTCGCCCATCGAACTCAACCGTCCCTATCTGCAGAACTCCCCAACACGAGTATCAGCAAAACAAATAAGCAAGGGACTTTTTGTCCCCAAAAAATTGATAATAACTTTCTTTCTTTTCCATTAGTTTTTTTTTTCGGTTTAAAGTAAATCCCCGCTGGCCCCCTGCACTCTCATCCTCTGCTCTCTCTCATCTCTTCTCCACTCCCGCTATCTCCTCCTCTCTCTCCTCACCTCTCTCTCTCTCTCTCTCTCTTCAGAGGACCCTGCCTATCAACGTCGCCATCCCTGTCCAAGAATAGGTTTGCTCCTCTCAATGATTGGCCCCGTTGTGCGAGCACAGCCCTTATGTGGCCTTTGCGGTCGGTCGGCTGGGCTAAAAGCAACATTATCATATCTTATCTTGTGCGAGCAGAATACAACTAATGATAATCACATCGACCACTGAAAGTATTAGGCCCGACAAGGAAATCTACCAGCTTCTCACGATACAAGTCAAAACGTTCTCCTCCTAAGTGTTAAGTACTGCGATCAGTGAATGACCGAGCGAAGGCACTGCTGATGGTGACGCTTCTACTATCAAACACGAGGGAGGGGCCCCCAAAAGACTAGCTCGTCGATCCTCAACCTTTTTTAAACTAGTATTCCCCCCTGGCATGGGCTCTCGATTTTAGAGCGCTGGCTTTCACAGCAAACGCCGAACAACAAAATCGAAGCCTAATGTACAAGGGGGTCAACAACTGCCCCCTCAGGACAGTTTCTTACTGAACAATGGGAGAGAATTATCATGCAGGTCATTTATGTAGGTTTTCCCTTTGGCAAAATTGCTATTTAGTTCGATTATACCAGCCAAGGGCAGACACAAACTTAAATAATTCCATCCTTCCTTCGAACCGTAATCTCAACTGCATGCAGCTCTCTGTATAACATTCCATCGATAATACTGATTCTTTTTGTGCCACGTCTGGTGCTCCCAGCTGGCTATGTATCAGGACTTTATTACATCCTAGTTTTAAAGGGACTGCTCACTTGCTGTGCCAACGTCACATCGTCACTTTTCCATTAACTCTCGTAGACACTTCCCACCCCAGAAAAACTTCCAAGACCAGAACATGGTTTAACCAGTGGTCTGCAGCCGGGTTGCAACGTGACCAGTTCGTAACCATGGGTACAACCTTCTATAACGTCAGTCCTATAGACCTGAACATGCAGTGCAGAGTCTTTTATGCTGTGCCTACGACTCGGTTTAGATCCATGTGGTAATGATCCCGAAATACTAACGCACACAATCCAGTATCCGTAATATCCTATGACCCCCACTTTGATAGTGATGCTGGCTGCAACACAATTTCAGGCAAGCCCTGCTCCAGTAACAGCGGTACGGGGACAGGGCGCCAACAACAAAAGCATTGCCGTCACTCAGCGACAGGAACACAGCTCCGGTCGTGGTCCTGATTATGACCCATCCCTCCCTCACTGCGGTCCATGGCCCACTATCCTCCCTTGATCACATCCCCGTAGCCCACACTCTGACATAACAACCCTCTCTTATCCAACCCCACCCTCTTCAGCGAGAGTAAAAATTCATCCAACCTGGAGGGAGAATCCATTCCGCCCACATTGTTCAAAGAAAACCCAGTGTTTTCCTATTTCACCCACCTAAACACCCCATAATCAAACTACAGTAACCTGAAAACAACGGCAGTTACGCCTCAAATAATATCATCAATACCTTTACTTTTAAACCAGATGACGTCTCACAATGTTAAATCTGCAGCAGAACATTCAAAGATAGAATCATGCATAATTCAGGGCTTCTAACCTTTATGTCAGCGCAAAAATACGTCTATGTTCTGCAAGTTGTATATAGCGTTGATATGTATTAGAATAGAATATTATTGTGTTTATGCTGCAGATTTGCCGTACACGTGCCATAATGCATTACATTTGCAACTGTAACTTGAAGGCGGTCTATTTTGTCTCGGTGTATACCTAAACACGTGGGTTTAAATTTGTAGATATTTTCAGAATATTGATAGCATACTTTGAATCATTCTTTATTTTCTTGATCTTTTGCGTGCTCAATGCAAGATTGCTTGCTTTGTGGTAATTATGGGTTGCTATCTGGATAATTTGATTTTCATTTAAGGATATTTATGTTATTGGATATTTTTTTTTTCTCTTCAACTCTTTTTACTGTGATCTGATTGTGACTTGTCAACTGTCTACCCGCTTTTGCGTTACATGCTATCTTCCTTTTCAGCGCATTCCTATCAAAAAACTCGGTAAGTTGCAAAATACCTTGCACGTGTTTCCATTTACGTGCTGGCTGAATCAGATACAAGTTGTCCTTGAAGCACAACTTTATCATTTAGCCGTGATACCACACAGTCGTATGCCCACGTGAATGCGTGCATTCTAGGACGGCCTCCGATAGGGTTTTAAATATCAAACATGTTCTCAACAAATTAGATCAGTATCCCCCGTTTATTCCTTAAAAATAACCAGGCCGACAGTTTTCACGAATTTTTTGTGACCGAATCACTTTAACGAAGAATATATCTGATGCAGACGTTTCAATTCCAGGTTACAACACGTGAGACTTGATCCCACTCTAACAAAAAACAAACTGGTTTAATCTATATATCATCAGTCTGTTACTATAAACTTATCATACGTTTGAAAAACACAAAGTAGAATGTATATGGGTCCGAAATCAATCTAAAAGAAACCATTATTCATTGGGATACATTTACAGAAACCCCGCCGAACATAAAGAATGGGTCAACAAATTTAAATGATATGCTTGAAGATGCAGCACTGCAAGCAATGACAATGAAATCAACCTTCTTCGGTGATTTTAAACATTGATCATTTAAAGCTCCAATCATCGATGGATCCAGTTTGAGAAATTTGACTTCATCACTTAATTGTAACCCCACTAGAATTTACTCCCGCTTTCTGAACAACTGATGATCACATTATAGCAACACACAACAAATACATATGGAACAGAAGTGTGTTCTCCACATTTGTGCTGCAGTGAACACCTACCGTTTTTTGCCTTACTTGGTTATGAAAGCACAAAAATTCCCAGCTGGACACAAAGATATTACCATATAGATTCTTTTGCTAACTTTGATAAAGACCATTTCTTTTCGACTTAGCTCATACATCTTTACCAAACGAGTATCAGGTCACTGATCCTGATGAAGCATTTCATTCTGGCACAAGTCATTTACTTATATCTTAAGACAAACCAGCTCCTTTAAAACAAAAAGAAGTTATACATTCCCAAGCCTCCTTGGTTTGACTGATGTCATCCAGATGCGATGCGTGAAAAGAGACATGCAGTTAAAGCAAAACAATTATCAAGATACCAAAAAACAACGAAATACAGTTATCGGCAATGTTTAACTTTCAGCGAAAAAGAAATCTTCCGGAGATCTTGTATTGGAAGGTACTAATAATTCAAGTCGACTTGGAAGCTAATAACATCTCCACAAAAAAGAAAGTCCATAAAATGTCTGCCTCTATTAAGGGCTTTCAACTATGATTTAAATCAACCATTTTTCTAAAACCATCTTCCTCAACTATAACAAATAATTTAATACATCTCGAGCTACTAAAAGTATTTTGTTATATCTAAAATATAACATCAACGCAGATCGTTCATCCTGTTACGGATTTTAACGTTTACGATCAACTTACACAACTCAAAGCAGACAGTCACCCGTGGACTTGATAATTAGATGGTACAGATTCTTAAATCATGTGCTCCATAACATGCACATACTCTTTAACTTTATTTGATACAATCTCTGCATTGACAAAAGCTATTTTCTTATATTCTTAACAAGCCAAAATAGGATCCTATCTATAAATCTGGAGATGAAACAAACCCATCAAATTACAGACCTATATCAATATTATCGGTCCTGGATCGTAAACCTTTGGAGAAACATGTCTATAAACATCTAATGTCACATGTTTCGAGAGAGACATTATGCTTCCATCCCAATCAATCAGGATTTAGAGAAAACCATTTCAGCCACACTGCTTAAACTAACCACGTCAGAATTGGCTCGTTAAATACAATGACAACAAAATTCACGGGAGATATGTTTCGTTGACTATGCAACGGCTTTCGACTCAATGACCATTTTTAATTTGGCTGCTACGTAAGCTAGCCTTATATAGACTTCCGACCAAACTCTTTTCGCTTCTTACATCTTTTCTTTCAAAAACCGTCATCACCAAGTTATCACTGGGTAACGCACAATCCAAATTCCAGACACAAACAATTGTGTACCCCAAGATCCGTTCTTGTCCTCATACTTTTTTTCTCTCTGTATTAATTGATCTTCCCTTATACGTTTACACGAGGCGTGGTGTGAACTGTTTGCAGATGAAACGTCTATTCAATCGAGCCATTCTAATTTGAAAGCAATTATCTACACCTCGGCAGAACAATGATTAGTAACTAAAAGATAGGACTTAGGGCTGAACCACATTTCTTTTGAACGACCAAAAAACAAATACATGATAAATGACTTCGCGACAAAAACGGCAAAAAAAAATAAACCTTCATGTCTGCCTTCCTATACACATAAGTAGATACAGTCATACATGAAGTTGATACGTCACAAAGTTCTAGTGTTACTATCGACAAAAAATCTTCCTGTCACACCATATCGATAGTTTAATGCAAACGAATTTCCCAAAGGTTATTTCAACTTCAAAAATTAAGCATTTTCCTCGATGTTACAGCACGCAAGAAATTCCTTTTCATGCATTTAATAACATCATTCTATCTATTATGCTCAACACTCATGGATCAAATGCAGTGGCCAACTCAATAAGATATCTAAACAGATTTTATAAACGTCTCTTAATTAGTAAACTTTTCAAAAACTACCAGTTTGACACGAAGAACTACTTAGCGCTGGAAAACCTTCCATTATCGTATAAACTACAGTTTAACAAAGCCGTTGTAATGTATCGAGTAATGAAGGGAAATTTGCTCCTTGTACACTAAAAAAAGAACATAACAGACATTGTGACCCATGTTATTTTAAACATTACTGTACAGATTGCTGATGTTGTCATTATAGATCAATTCCTTCAGGGTTGTGTGGTGTGTGTGTGTGTGTGTGTGGTGTGTGTGTGTGTGTGTGTTTTGTGTGACGCGCACGCGCATATGGATGCTTGCATGATTTGTCGTTTGCTTTTGTATTTAGCCCTTTTAAAACTTCCTCCAGTTTGCAAGTGACTTAGTGTATTATTTTTTCCTCTTTGTTGCCAATTGACTTGTGTGTTGTCCATGTGCTTTTTTTTTCTCCCCCCCCCCCCCCCCCCCCCCCCCCCGGCTGTGAAAAAAAGCAGCGCAATTTGCTTATCTTTACCCTGGTAAATAAAATTTCGTTCGTTCGTTCGTTCTTTCGTTCGTTCTCTCTCTCTCTCTCTCTCTCCTCTCTCCTCCTCTCCTCTCTCTACTCCTCTCTCTCTCTCTCTCTCTCTCCTCTCTTTTTAATTGGTGCAATGTAAATCACATGTCATTTGAATCTTAACAAAACAAATCTAATGCTGATAACAACAAGGCAGAGAAGACAAAACATAACCACACAGCCCCCATCTGTTTTTTATCAAAATCAGGAAATTGAAGTGGGGGATAGCCATCGAGTTCAAGGCGTACATGTTGATAATAATCTTTCTTGGTCTTATCCCCTTTCGAGTTTATGTAAATCAATATCCAGACAAACATATCAGCTGTGCAAGATTAAGCATTTCTTAAACCTTCATGCCGGGAAAATTTTTTCCTACACCACATTTTTCCTCTTCAATCAATTATTGTTCAACATGATTCTGCTAGTGCAATGCCATGAAACCTCTTAAGAGTGTCACAAAAGAGCACTTAAAGCAGTCCTATAAAAATCATCTAGTCTAGTGAGGGGAAATATACTAAAGCGGGGCTCTTCCGTTACAGGAAATGTTTGTTGTCAATAAATGTCTGCTAATGAAAAAAATTTGCGTCGGTTTAGCACCACAAACTCTTCAGTCCAGATTTAGCAAAAACCCTGGGTATTCAAACCAAATTCCAGGTTCCCACACCTAGAATAGATCTTTTTAAATCAAGCTTATCTTACTCAGGTAGCGTGGTTTGGAATTCACTTCCACTACATTTCCGATGTACTCAAATTACAGAATCCTTCGGGGAAAAACTATTACACATTTTACAGAAACCCAAATTGCTATTAGGGACAAAATAACATATACCAGGGCACACCCTCTGTTTTGCTGCATATTAAACTGATGACGCCGTTTCCTTTCCACTGATGTTTTCAAAACCAGATAATGATAAATGAGAGAAAATGGTTACTATCGGTTTTATTAATGATTGAAATTTATATAATGATGAATGACTGTTGGGGTCGCTGGTTTTTTTGGGTGAAATTGCCCACTAATTGATTGATGTCTTAATACTTTGTTTTCTTCGAGCACTGTAACTGGCAGGTGATAAATGTGTGTCCGGATTACTGTTGAATCATATTGATGTATTGCTCTTTATTCAAATTTATAGCAATGTTTAGCATGTGAAAATTTTGGATAGAAAACTGGAATTATAATCTCCTCTCTCTCTCTCTCTCTCTTCCTCTCTCTCTCTCTCTCTCTCTCTTCGTTTAAATTTCGGCTGCGTTTCGATGGATTGTCGCTTAATTAATAATTATAGTTTTGGGTAGTGTATGAATGGTCAAAGAGAAAAAAAAAGATGGAAGGGAAGGTAAATAATAATGGGATCTCTCTCTCCCTCCTCTCCTCTCCTCCCCTCTCTCCCCTCTCTCTCCCCCTCTCTCTCTCCTTTTCTCCTCCTCTCTCTCTCTCCCCACACACACACACACACACACACACACACACACACACACACACACACACACACACTATACACACATACACACACACACACACACACACACACACACACACACACACACACACACACGCGCGCGCGCGCGCGCACGCACCACATTATGAAAAATGTGTTATGATTTTTGATGCTAGGAATTTATTGCTGCTTACTGATAACTGATTGTTCGTTCCGTTTTGCCTTATAACCACATCATGTAAATGTAAAAGAAAGTACAATGTTGATATTATTGATGCATTGTCATTTTCTAATTAAACATCCTTAGCTTTTGTTGTATGCTAATATTTTACAAAAGGAATGTAACTCTCTCTCTCCCTCTCTCTCTCCTCTCTCTCTCTCTCTCTCTCCCCTTTTCCCCTCCCCTCTCCCCTCCCCCTTCGATAGGAGTACGCTTATTCCATATCTGTGTGTGCCGATTCTTTTTTTTCTTTGATCAATTTCTTTATTCTTGGGTTTTTTGTTTAAATCGTTTCTTTTTCCTTATAAAGTCTCTACGCCTTAACTGTTAATGGATCAACTTTTTAATGTTTTTGAAGATATGTGTTTTGTTAAAAGTTTTGTAAGTCTTAGTCGCTAGTCCATACTTAGTCCCTTAACGGGCAAGGGCCGGATGAAAAAAAGCATGTGTTTGCTTATCTGTTACCCTCGGAAATAAAGATTATCATCATCATCCATCACATCACATCATCATCATCAACATCATCTCTCTCTTCCCCCTCTCTCTTTTCCTCTCTCTCCCTCTCTCTCTCCTCTTAATATTTCCGCCCAAAGCTCTCTTTTCTCATACAAATTCTTGATCGACGCTCAGTCAAATTGATCAACGACATTAATCTTTTCACAACAGTTCAACCCTAGAAGACTTGAGTATAGTTAAATGATGCACCCCTCCCGACTGGGGCGCATGACACATGGGTGCTAAGAAAACAATGTCCCAGTGTGTGTGTGTGTGTGTGTGTGTGTGTGTGTGTGTGTGTGTGTGTGTGTGTGTGTGCGTGTGTGTGTGTGTGTGCGTGTGTGTGTGTGTGTCTGTGTGTGTGTGCGTGTGTGTGTGTGTGTGTGCGTGTGTGTGTGTGTGTGTGTGGTGTGTGTGTGTGTGTGTGTGTGTGTGCGTTTGTGTGTGCATGTGTGTGTGTGTGTGTGTGTGTGTGTGTGTGTGTGTGTGTGTGTGTGTGTGTGTGTGCGTTTGTGTGTGCATGTGTGTGTGTGTGTGTCTGTGTGTGTGTGTGTGTGTGTGTGTGTGTGTGTGTGTGTGTGTGTGTGTGTGTGTGTGTGTGAGCAGTTTCTTATGAATGTGTGTTTTGATGCCTATACCAGTGCTAACGCACACGAACCAAAGATGACGAGACAGAGACAGTCACCACATGTTTTGATGTCCACCCTGTACAGAGACTGCTGAGTACGAGATGCACAGAGAAAGGCTGTTCTTGCTGGAGACCGACCAACACTGCCACCAGCAGGCTCTTCTTGAGACAGCGAGGACCAAGAAAGGTAGGTACTACACGCCAGTCCATTGTGAGAGACAGCCAGGACTAAGAAACATGTTATGTACATACCACAGACTGTGTGAGATGACAAGGGCCAAGGCAGGTAGGTGCTGTGTACCAATAGATTGTGTGAAACAGCGAGGACCAAGACAGATGGGTACAGCACACAGAGTTGTGAAACAGGACAAGCAGGTGTGTACTACTTTTGAAATAGCTAGGACCAAGACAGGTAGAACTACATGCCAGTAGACTATAGGACCAAGACAGGTGGGTACTACATGCCAGCAAACTGTCCGAGACAGAGAGGACCAAGACAGGTAGAACTACATGCCAGCAGACTATATAAAACAGTTAGGACTAAGACAGGTGGGTACTACATGCCAGTAAACTGTCTGAGACAGAGAGGACCAAGACAGGTGGATACTACGTACCAGCATACTATGAAACAGTCAGGACCAAGACAGGTGGATACTACGTACCAGCATACTATGAAACAGTCAGGACTGAGACAGTGAGTACTACATACCAGCATACTATGAAACAGCCAGGACTGAGACAGTGAGTACTACATACCAGCATACTATGAAACAATCAGGACTGAGACAGTGAGTACTACATACCAGCATACTATGAAACAGCCAGGACGAAGGCAGTGAGTACTACATAGCATACTATGAAACAGCCAGGACAGAGACAGTGAGTACTACATGCCAGCATACTATGAAACAGCCAGGACTGAGACAGTGAGTACTACATACCAGCATACTATGAAACAGCCAGTACTCAGACAGTGAGTACTACATAGCATACTATGAAAAAGCCAGGACTGAGACAGCGAGTACTACATACCAGCATATTATGAAACAGCCAGGACTCAGACAGTGAGTACTACATACCAGCATACTATGAAACAGCCGGGACTGAGACAGTGAGTACTACATACCAGCATAGAAACAGCCAGACCTCAGACAGTGAGTACTACATAGCATACTATGAAAAAGCCAGGACTGAGACAGAGAGTACTACATACCAGCATATTATGAAACAGCCAGGACTCAGACAGTGAGTACTACATACCAGCATACTATGAAACAGCCAGGACTCAGACAGTGAGTACAACATAGCATACTATGAAACAGCCAGGACTGAGACAGTGAGCACTACATACCAGCATACTATGAAACAGCCAGGACTCAGACAGTGAGTACTACATAGCATACTATGAAACAATCAGGACTGAGACAGTGAGCACTACATACCAGCATACTATGAAACAGCCAGGACTGAGACAGAGAGTACTACATACCAGCATACTATGAAACAGCCAGAACTATGACAGTGAGCACTACATACCAGCATACTATGAAACAGCCAGGACTGAGACAGTGAGTACTACATACCAGCATACTATGAAACAGCCAGGACTGAGACAGAGAGTAATACATACCAGCATACTGTGAAACAGCCAGGA
The DNA here is from genome assembly GCA_018398815.1 of Conus ventricosus. Lineage (NCBI taxonomy): Eukaryota > Metazoa > Mollusca > Gastropoda > Neogastropoda > Conidae > Conus > Conus ventricosus. The sequence continues at coordinate 8,999,688 of CM031597.1, forward strand.
CTATGACAGTGAGTACTACGTAGCATACTATGAAACAGCCAAGACTCAGACAGTGAGTACTACAGACCAACTGACTGCGAAACAACATGACCAAGAGATGTGGATACTATATACCATCAGACTGTGTATAGCAGGTAGGACAGAGACAGGTGGATACTATATACCATTAGACGGTGTGTAACAGGTAGGACAGACAGGTGGATACTATATACCATTAGACGGTGTGTAACAGGTAGGACAGACAGGTGGATACTATATACCATTAGACGGTGTGTAACAGGTAGGACAGACAGATGGATACTATATACCATCAGACTGTGTAAAACAGGAAGGACCAAGACAGGTTGGTACTACATACCATCAGGCAGTGTAAAACAGGAAGAACCAAGACAGGTTGGTACTACATACCATCAGGCAGTGTAAAACAATTAGGACTAAGACAGGTGGGTACTATATACCATTAGACTGTGTAAAACAGGAAGGACCAAGACAGGTGGGTACTATATACCATCAGACTGTGTAAAACAGGAAGGACCAAGACAGGTGGGTACAATATACCATTAGACTGCATAAAACAATTAGGACCAACATTTAGAAAGAGAGGGAGTCGGTTACCGCCAAGGACATAGACAAACAAAGCACAAAACAAGACACAATGCATTTCGACCTCTTGGGTCTTCATCAGGCAAAAACAAATAACATTTTGGACAGTACGAACGAAGAACGTAAAGTCACTTATCTTCCCATGTATGTCGGCACTCGAGCAAAATGGCCGCCGGACGGAAACGACAGAGATCATGGGAGAGGAAATAGTGAGGAAGGGGAAGGAGGAGGAGTGAAACAATGGGGTTTGTAGCTTGAGTAGCTGGTTTAGTAGAGGTATATTTGTGAAGGTAGTGGTTATGGTGGCTCGTTAATAGTGCTTAGTGGTGCAGAAAAAAGAGAAATAAATAAATAAATAAATAAATAAATAAAGATAATGATAATGATGATTATAATATATAGATGAATAAATAGAATTGAAGTAAAAGTGGAATAAAGAATAAATAGAATTAAAGTAAAAAAGGGAATAAACATAAGTAAATAAATATATGACTTTACTGGGTGGTGGTGGTGGTGGTGAACACTTCCCACAGTTAGTCTCATTATGATCATAACTCACCCAGAATACCGTTTAAATGTTGTTTTTGTTTGGTGTGTGTGTGTGTGTGTGTGTGTGTGTGTGTGTGTGCGTGTGTGTGTGTGTGTGTGTGTGTTGCGCGCGTGTGCGCGTGTCCGCGTGTGTGTGTAACACATGATACCCCGTTTCTCATTGATCATTTCTATCTCTCTCAACCAACATGAGCATATCAGTGTCAACACATTATTTCACCTGCTACAATGAACAACATCCCACAGTATTGTTTACTTTTTCAACAACACTATTTATCTATTTTTGTTCCCTTTTTACTTTAATTTTATAAATTTATGTATCATAATTATTATTAATACCTTTATTAAACTATTTCTCTCTTTTTTCCTTTTTTTGCCCCACTAAGCACTATTATCAAACCACCATAACCACTACTGTCACAAATATACCTCTACTAAACCAGCTACTCAAGCTACAAACCCCATTGTTTCACTCCTCCTCCTTCCCCTTCCTCACTATTTCCTCTCCCATGATCTCTGTCGTTTCCGTCCGATGGCCATTTTGCTCGGGTGCCAAAATATATAGGAAGATAAGTGACTTTACGTTCTTCGTTCGTACTGTCCTAAATATTATTTGTTTTTGCCTGAAGAAGACCCAAGAGGTCGAAATGCATTGTGTCTTGTCCTGTGCTTTGTTTCTCTGTGTCCTTGGCGGTAACCAACCCCCTCACTTTCTATATTTGCTTCATTTTCCGCCCTCAGTCACTCCATTTTGAAACTTAATTAGGACCAAGACAGGTGGGTACTACATACCATCAAACTGTAAAACAGGTAGGACCAAGACAGATGGATATTATATACCATCAGACTGTGTAAAACAGGTAGGACCAATACAGGTGGATACTATATACCATCAGACTGTGTAAAACAGGTAGGACCAAGACAAGTGGATACTATATACCATCTATATATCAGAGTCTGCTGGATGGGGCAGATGACTGGGAATGCACTGCAGACCTCCCAGAATGGAAGAGTGACCCAGAGATCATCAGCAAGAGTGGCATGAGACCAGACATAGTAGTCCACTCTCAGTCAACCAAGCAGCTAATCATGATTGAGCTCGAGGTGCCTTATGAGAACAGAATGGATGCAGCTCAAATCTACAAGACTGAAAAGTATGCTGATCTGGCAAACAGCCTGAGGAGAGAAGGCTATCAGGTCAAAGTCCTCACTGCAGAAATTGGAGCTAGGGGGTTTGTAGGAACGTCTGCATACAGCCTCATGAAACAGCTCTCAGTTGAAGGGAGGGAAAAACCAGAGCCCTGAAAGCAATGGCAGAAGCGGCAGAGAGGTGTTCAAGCTGGATCTGGTCAAGGAGGAACAAAAGTGGACTTCATAAGGCTTAACTTTCCTACAAATATCAGGTGTCCCAGTGGCTCAGTGGTTAGAGTGCGAGTCATTAAGTGGAAAATGAGCATGTCCAGAGGGTCATAGGTTCGAATCCCAGCGATGGCTATTCCCAAGATGGGAAAAAGGGGCAGCAGAGGGACATCCGGAGTCATGAACCGGGTGTGGCCCAACCCATCTAGAGTGTCAGGAGATAAGGGCCGAAACACTTGCTTGAAGGGGGCTTCTCTTCTGAGGACTCTCTGCTGCCACGCTCTCCACGAGTTTCTTTCTACCATCAGACTGTGTAAAAACAGGTAGGACCAAGACAGGTGGGTACTATATACCATCAGACTGTGTAAAACAGGTAGGACCAAGACAGGTGGGTACTATAGACCAGCATACTGTGTGGTACAGCCAGGACCAAGACAGGTGAGTATCACAAGCTAGAAACCACTTCAACTCCTTCCTTTTAAAGTGATTTGGTCGAAATTGAACTCTTCCTCTTTGATGCTTTTCCTGTTGTGCTTTTTGTGGTGGCTGTTTGGTCGTTGTCGTTCATGGATTTTTGTTTTTCTTTTTTTTTTTTTACTTCGCACACAGCGTGGCTGAGAAATGTCCCACACCACGCAGGAAAGCTGTCTGGGACACAAGTGTTCTTCACCATGCTGGACGGTTGACTGGTAAACGATGGAGCTGCATAATTAGCTGGTTGTGGACGTGGGAGGTTGAGTAGGAGTTGAACAGGGTGGCTGTGTGATTCTTGCCCTGTCCTGAAAACAGTGTGTGTGTGTGTGTGTGTGTGTGTGTGTGTGTGTGTGTGTGTGTGTGTGTGTGTGTGTGTGTAGGGGGGAGGGGGGGTGCCTTTACCATCACACAGGCTGGCTCTGTGATTCTTGCCCTGTCCTGAGAACAGTGTGTGGGGGGCGTTCCTTTTCCCACCAACAGTCTAGAATGAATGATGGGCAGTACAACTGTATTGTTGCTCTTCGTAAAATAGACACGTCTTTAAAACGCTGCCAGTGCATTTTGCGAAGATCACTTTGTTCACATGTAACGTCATTGATGGCAGTGGATTTGGTGGGAGTCACATTGTTCATGTGTAACGTCATTGATAGCAGTGGATTTGGTGGGAGTCACATTGTTCACGTGTAACGTCATTTATGGCAGTGGATTTGGTGGGAGTCACATTGTTCACATGTAACGTCATGTATGGCAGTGGATTTGGTGGGAGTCACATTGTTCATGTGTAACGTCATTTATGGCAGTGGATTTGGTGGGAGTCACATTGTTCACGTGTAACGTCATTTATGGCAGTGGATTTGGTGGGAGTCACATTGTTCACGTGTAACGTCATGTATGGCAGTGGATTTGGTGGGAGTCACATTTTTCACGTGTAACGTCATTGATGGCAGTGGATTTGGTGGGAGTCACATTGTTCACGTGTAACGTCATTGATGGCAGTGGATTTGGTGGGAGTCACATTGTTCACGTGTAACGTCATTGATGGCAGTGGATTTGGTGGGAGTCACATTGTTCACGTGTAACGTCATTGATGGCAGTGGATTTGGTGGGAGTCACATTGTTGACGTGTAACGTCATTGATAGCAGTGGATTTGGTGGGAGTCACATTGTTCACGTGTAACGTCATTTATGGCAGTGGATTTGGTGGGAGTCACATTGTTCACGTGTAAACATCATGTATGGCAGTGGATTTGGTGGGAGTCACATTTTTCACGTGTAACGTCATTGATGGCAGTGGATTTGGTGGGAGTCACATTGTTCACGTGTAACGTCATTTATGGCAGTGGATTTGGTGGGAGTCACATTTTTCACGTGTAACGTCATTGATGGCAGTGGATTTGGTGGGAGTCACATTGTTCACGTGTAACGTCATTTATGGCAGTGGATTTGGTGGGAGTCACATTGTTGACGTGTAACGTCATTGATAGCAGTGGATTTGGTGGGAGTCACATTGTTCATGTGTAACGTCATTTATGGCAGTGGATTTGGTGGGGAGTCACATTGTTCACGTGTAACGTCATTGATGGCAGTGGATTTGGTGAGGGTCACATTGTTCACGTGTAACGTCATGTATGGCAGTGGATTTGGTGGGAGTCACATTGTTCACGTGTAACGTCATTGATGGCAGTGGATTTGGTGGGAGTCACATTGTTCACGTGTAACATGTATGGCAGTGGATTTGGTGGGAGTCACATTGTGCATGTGTAACGTCATTGATGGCAGTGGATTTGGTAGGAGTCACATTGTGCACATGTAACGTCATTGATAGCAGTGGATTGGTGGGAGTCACATTGTTCACGTGTAACGCCATTGATGGCAGTGGATTTGGTGGGAGTCACATTGTTCACGTGTAACGTCATTGATGGCAGTGGATTTGGTGGATGTCACATTGTTGACGTGTAACGTCATTGATGGCAGTGGATTTGGTGGATGTCACATTGTTCACATGTAACGTCATGTATGGCAGTGGATTTGGTGGGAGTCACATTGTTCACGTGTAACGTCATGTATGGCAGTGGATTTGGTGGGAGTCACATTGTGCATGTGTAACGTCATTGATGGCAGTGGATTTGGTGGATGTCACATTGTTCACGTGTAACGTCATTGATAGCAGTGGATTTGGTGGATGTCACATTGTTCACGTGTAACGCCATTGATGGCAGTGGATTTGGTGGGAGTCACATTGTTCACGTGTAACGTCATTGATGGCAGTGGATTTGGTGGAAGTCACATTGTTCATGTGTAACGTCATTGATGGCAGTGGATTTGGTGGAAGTCACATTGTTCACGTGTAACGTTATTGATGGCAGTGGATTTGGTGGAAGTCACATTGTTCATGCGTAACGTCATTGATGGCAGTGGATTTGGTGGGAGTCACATTGTTCACGTGTAACGTCATTGATGGCTGTGGATTTGGTGGAAGTCGCTTTATTCACCTATAACGTCACTAATGGCAACGAACCATGTGATGGAAAGGGGCCACATTGCTGCCCACGTTTCTTCCAGTGGTGTAACCATGGTATGTGGTGTGTGTGGCGGTGTTTCAGAAGTGGAGGAATGTATGGTGAAGGAGGAGGAGAGACTGCAGCAGTTGGAGGAGGAACGGCAGCACGTGGCCAACATCCCCCACTGTGGACAGGAATTCAACAGGTCAGGGTCACTCATCCATTATCTTTCCCTCTCCCTCCCTCTCTCTCTCTCTCTCTCTCTCTCTCTCTCTCTCTCTCTCTCTCTCTCTCTCTCTCTCTCTCTCTCTCTCTCATATGTATGCGTGCGTGCATGTGCGTTTGTGTGTGTCATCATATTCATGACGATATAATTATGTACAAACTCTCTCTCTCTCTCTCTCTCTCTCTCTCTCTCTCTCTCTCTCTCTCTCTCTCTGTCACACACACACACACACACACACACACACACACACACACACACACACACATACGCGTGTCGGCCACGCACCTCGGCGCTAACTTCAAACGGTTTCCGATGGTAAGAATAGATCCCTCCCCCTCTCACTCCTGGTGTTTGACTGACACTTTGTCAGCCAGAGCAGTTTAGAATACATATACGTGACACATAGAGCCGCAACTTCACTGGCCCCTCAAGACTGCCTGTAGATCAGAACAGTGAAAGACGAAGGGAAGGGATGACTAGAGAGAAGGCCTGGTAACCTCCTTAATCTCAAGTCATTCACTGGTTCATTCCCAGGAAAAGTGAGTTGGAACTATGTTTTACATTTTCGAATCTATGTATTGATTCTATGTATGCTGTGTGGGTTAATATTGTAACTTTGTACTAATACTTAGTGACATTTATCAAACTGATGAATGATTATTCTGTGTAGTAGTTTGCTTGCCATCATATGGAAGAATCTCTCCCCATGTGGTTATGATTCTTTGTTAACAATCTGACCACTATTCTTTGTGTTTACCCTGACTTTTGCCAGTCTGCAATTCTATCTGTTAAGATGATAGTTCAATGATAAATTTAGATCAGAAAAACAGTATGCCTGTGCTAGGTTAAAAACTGCTAAGCTGATCTGGTAAATACTGGTGATTGTTGGAATGATTTGTAGTGCATGACTTTAAGTCTCCACCACATGTGTACTTGGACTAAGTGTAGCCCAAGTCTGTGATTTAATTCATAAGAAACATGGAAGAGTTGTTTGACTGAAACTGTGTAGTATTGTATTACTGTCTCCTACCCTTTTGTAAGCTTAACTCAGCCTTTAAACAAAAGTGGAGATTGGTAGTTATAGTAGAAACTCTACCATAGAGAAAACTTTGCTGGCTGAGTCTCACACCTCTTCTGAAAATGAAAAGGATAAATGTGTGAACTCAACAAACCAGCCATCAGCTTCTCACCTACAGACCAAGTTCTCTTTATCGCAGAACTGGGATCCTGGTCACGCTACACATTGTGGCTAAACCATACTCTGGGGCTACGCCAGAAACCGGGGGAACGCCAGACACCATGGCTACACTTTAAACTGGGGCGACACCAGACAACCAGTCTACACAGGAGGGGCAGTCATCAGCCACAGGAGAGATCAACTACCCTGTCCGATATAAATTAAGTTATTGATTCCCCTGGACTCAAATCGATCAGACCCTTACCCTCACTTTATGATGAAACAGTGAGAACCTGTCTATGAGTACCACTTTGGCTACTGCACTGGGTGCATGCAAGCGAAGTGGATGTGTAATAACAATATACATTCTGAGTAACTTAGACAGGACCACTGTATTCCAACTTAAGTGGCTGCACAGAGTGTAAGCAAGTAAAGTAGGAGTGAGGAAGGGCCCCTCATTGTGGTGGTTCAATGAGAACTAAATTGTGCCTATTGAACCGACATGTAAATACTTACCTATGTGTAAGCAAGTAAAGTTGATATGTGAAATTGCACTTAACTTGTGTCAGTTCTCTGTTGTTCAATCAAATGTTGAATGTTTGAACTTCTGTCTTCAATTCTGTCTCTCGGAGCTCTCTTCTTGTTCCTAAAATACTGGTTAACTCAAAAACGAGTAGGTCACCAGCGTGCATGTTAAAAAGTAAGATAAAATAACATAAAATAGTGCGACTCAGTCTGTTGGCCCCTGGAGCAAATTTGGCAACAAGGGGTCGCACTTGATATTCAAGAAGTTAAAAGCAATGGCCAGATTCAGGCCCAGGTAACCATAAAATATCTGGGAAGTTAAAATAGAAAATCAATATCCAGATCTCAAAACTGTTGTATCAATTTGCTTTCTAAATGAGCCTGCATTTGTGGCAGTCTTGATGGCACCCGGCAGTGAGTTCCACAGCCGTACAGAACTAGGATAAAATGAATGTAAGTGGCTGTCAATGTTTGATGCAGGTATGGTATAACATTGACTGCCACTCCTGGTGCTACTTTTATTCAATGCTAGTTGTTCCATTGGAATATCAATTAGATTAGCTCTGCCTTTGAAGAAGATGTTAAGTTTAATAAAAGCTCTTCTCTCTTCTAAGGGTTTCCATTCTAATTTCCTCATGTTCTGCCTAGTATTCCCCATTTCTCTGATGTGGTTCCCTGTTACGAACCGTGCTGCTCTCTTCTGAATCTGTTCGAGGTTATCAATGTCCTTTAGATGGTGGGGATCTCAGACTGAGCAACCATATTCCAGTACTGGTCTAACCAGTGTTTTGTAGCAGTCGTCTTTAACCTTTTGGGGGCACTCATTGATATTCCTGTATAAGAAAGCTAAGATGTTATTTGCTTTCTTACATACTAAATTGTAATGTTCTTTCCATTTGAGACGACTATCTATAATCACGCCTAAATATTTTGCAGCATTGGTTTCTTTAAGAATAGTATTATGAATAGAATATTCTGATCTAGCTGGTGAGTGTTTATTACATGTATGCAACACTTGGCACTTTTGGGGATGAAATTCCATTTTCCAAGTTCTTTCCCATTCTTGTAAAGCGTTTAGATCTTCTTGTAGAATGCGTGTATCATTCTTGCTTCTGATTGTTCTATATACTAAGCTGTCATCTGCAAAAAAGCCTGATGGTAGTTCCAGGAAAGAGATTTCTACTTATGTCATTATTATAAATTAAGAAAAACAAGGGCCCCAGAACAGTTCCCTGTGGTACACCTGACAAGACTGGTTTACAATGGGATGACGACCCTTCCACAACAACTTTCTGCGTTCTCCCAATGAGGAATGATCTAGCCCATTTTAGCAAAGAACCGCCAATGCCGATGTGTTCTAATTTAAGCAGCAGGCCCTCATGGTCAACCTTATCAAAGGCTTTGGAAAAGTCTAATAAAATTGCATCTATTTGCTGTCTGTTGTTAAGACAGTTATTAAAATCATTGAGAGTTGTTATAAGTTGAGTCTCACAACTCGTTCACTGTCTAAAACCATGCTGGGCGTTATTTAAGAAGTCAATTTGTCAAGGTGGTCCATTATGCTACTATATATTATGTGTTCAAGTAGTTTTGCTGATATGGATGTAAGTACTTCTAAGAGTACAGGCCTAAGGAAAATTATCTCAGAGCCACTCTTACGTATTTTAACAAGACCCGGAACAAATAAAAATTTCTTTCGATGACTAGTACCGGAAAGTTGCTCCTTCCACCACTAGTAAGAGAGAGGGTATAGGTGAAATGTTTAAGATAATTCTCATCGAGAAATTATTCCAAGTCCTTCTCCTAGAGGACCCACCTGCCACTCATCCACCTCTCGTCACAGTTATATCGGAGCAGGTGTCTCAGTCCATTTTGGGGGATACTATCTCGGAGCAGGTGTCTCGGTCCAGGTGTCTCTGGATACCTCATCAAAAGTGCCCCCCATATAGAGACAATGCCCGTCACCGAACCACCAAGAAGGTCTTC
>CM031597.1:9009187-9030873 GCA_018398815.1 Conus ventricosus
ACTTTACATCTGAGGCGTGTAGTGGTGACTTAGGGGACTATAGGGAAACAAGTATATTTGTAGGGAATGTGTTTACAGTTTTTTAGGACGCCTGGGTCAGGTGGTAAACAAATAGAGTGCACTTCTCACATCGAAGAAGATGTCTTTTTAACAGGTGATCCACAGCCACACGCCATCTCAACGAAGCACTCCTACCCAATAAAGTCCACCAAAACTTACGACGGTGTACAGTGTTTACGACTTTGAGGAGCAATCACTCTGATCTTGTTTTGTTCTCTCAGTTCAGTCTTGTTCCTGATATTTTTTCTTCTTCTTTATGTTCCTAAACTCCCCCCCCCCCCCCCCTTTCTCAGACTGGGCTGACCCGACCTGACTGGGCAGAAGAAGAGGTCACATGAGCTTCTGGTTCATATCCCACGTGGAGGGTCACTGATTAATGAATAGCTCACTGACAAGCACACGCTGCACGAGCTGCCTTACTGCTGCATGAACTACACCATGCTGCCTTACTGCTGCATGAACTACACCATGCTGCCTTACTGCTGCATGAACTACACCATACCATACAAAAATACAGTCATTCAAAAAAGAAAAACAGGGGGGGGGGGGGGGGGGGGGGGTGTTCATATTCGATCGATCTGTTATGGGCAAACCTGACCTGTGACAGTGTGTGTGCGTGTGTGTGTGTGTGTGTGTGTGTGCCTATTTTCTCAATGCACGTAATCGTTTTCAGGATGTATTCAATTAGATCTAAAGCTATTTTTACTATCTGCACCAATAACGCAATTGGGAAAAGCAACACTGTTCCTCCTCCCAACCTCCCACCCCCCCCCCCATCCCCACCTCTCTCCAATCTCCCTTCTCACATATTCTTTTTCTTTGTAAGAAGAGTAAGTTCCGTTCCATTTGTAGACCCCTCCCCTTGCCAGGTTTTTTTTTTTTTTTTTTTTTTTTTAGGATGTAGTCACTTGGAGTGCTTCCGCTATGCTCGGTAGTCGATCCCATCCCCGCCATCCCCCCCCCCTCCCCTGCTCTACACCCTTCTGCTCTCTCCACAGTGGCAACGGTCTGTCCACAAACTGTGGGGCGAGCTGGCCTCCACTCTACACCCCTCTGTTCTCTCTGCGGGTGAGCTGGCCTCCACTCTACACCCCTCTGTTCTCTCTGCAGGGCGAGCTGGCCTCCACTCTACACCCCTCTGTTCTCTCTGCGGGGCGAGCTGGCCTCCACTCTACACCGCTCTGTTCTCTCTGCGGGGTGAGCTGGCCTCCACTCTACACCGCTCTGTTCTCTCTGCGGGGTGAGCTGGCCTCCACTCTACACCGCTCTGTTCTCTCTGCGGGTGAGCTGGCCTCCACTCTACACCGCTCTGTTCTGTCTGCGGGCGAGCTGGCCTCCACTCTACACCCCTCTGTTCTCTCTGCGGGGCGAGCTGGCCTCCACTCTACACCCCTCTGTTCTCTCTGCGGGGCGAGCTGGCCTCCACTCTACACCGCTCTGTTCTGTCTGCGGGGCGAGCTGGCCTCCACTCTACACCCCTCTGTTCTCTCTGTGGGGCGAGCTGGCCTCCACTCTACACCCCTCTGTTCTGTCTGCGGGGCGAGCTGGCCTCCACTCTACACCCCTCTGTTCTCTCTGTGGGCGAGCTGGCCTCCACTCTACACCCCTCTGTTCTCTCTGCGGGCGAGCTGGCCTCCACTCTTCACCGCTCTGTTCTGTCTGCGGGGCGAGCTGGCCTCCACTCTACACCCCTCTGTTCTCTCTGTGGGGCGAGCTGGCCTCCACTCTACACCGCTCTGTTCTCTCTGCGGGGTGAGCTGGCCTCCACTCTACACCCCTCTGTTCTCTCTGTGGGGAGCTGGCCTCCACTCTACACCGCTCTGTTCTCTCTGCGGGGCGAGCTGGCTTCCACTCTACACCGCTCTGTTCTCTCCACTGTAGCGACTGTCTGTCCACAGACTGAGGGGCGAGCTGGCCTCTCTGCACACCGGCCCCATGGAGCAGGACTGTTCCCTGCTGCAGCAGCAAGTCAGCGTACTGCAACAGCAGCAGCACGGCAGACTGCAGCACCATCAGCGGCACGAGCAGCTGCGTCAGTCCCCACAACCCCCACCGTCGCCGGCCTTGGAAATCGGCAGCCAGGGAGTTGATGATATGGGTGAAGGTCATCCTGGTACTGCGGATGTTGACGACACCGCAAAGGCCACGGTAAAGATCCCTGCTGTAACCCCTCTCTCTCTCTCTCTCTCTCTCTCTCTCTCTCTCTCTCTCTCTCTCTCTCTCTCTCTCTCTCCTTTGTTCAACGGATTTTGAAAAAGCATGTTTAAACCTCAAGCTTCCACACATAACTATTTACTATAACCTGCTCAGCTCCCCACACTTCCCTATTACTCTTTGGTCATTCCCTTAAATCGTTTATTCAAGCAGCCTAACAAACGTTGTACAGTTGGAATAACCAGGGAGTTTTTTATACCCATGTAGGCATAATTATATTTGTCAATGTACCTTTTGACAGATGGGCATTTATTCTTTGTTCTACTCGTCTTTTTTGTTTTGTTTTTTGTTTTTCTGGTTATGCACACAAACGTTCAAAGCAGATTATTGTGAAGGTCATACGTATTTTAAGACACATAACCACAGCCTGAATGAACGAGCTGAACGTTCTGTCCTCTTCTGTCTGTCTAAAGTCCCTCCTCTATCATTACAGCTCTTACAATGTTTTGTCGCCCACCCGTCAACAGTCCTACCCAGAGAGAGAGAGAGAGAGAGAGAGAGAGAGAGAGAGAGAGAGAGAGAGAGAGAGAGAGAGAGAGAGAGAGGGGGGGGGAGGGGATGTGGACGAAGGAGGGGGTTGGGTTAGAATGGACACCAAACTCTACCACACACACTACAACGGGCTACCATACGGCGGTTCATGGAGAAAGGCCAATACTGGCGTTGAAGGACTGAGTTCACAGTAGATAAACTGAAGATTTATGTTCTCTGCAAACTTAAACATAAGATTGCATGGCAGCTTACATGGTGATTGTTGGCAGGAATTTCAAGTATGTATCTTGTCAACAAGCTGTTAAGTAACAAAAAAAATCCAACAAGCGATTTATATCTCCTCAAATGTTCTCCAGGTCGACCTCGTTTCAACCACTGAGGATGACGTCATTGGTGACGATGACGATGGCATGATGTTACCAGACCTAGACATGACGGAGGCTAAACCACACGACACAGGCAATGAGGGATTCAGAGTCTGCAACCGACAGAAGCCAGTCTTCAAGCCTCTTCATTGTTGAACTCAACCAGTAGAGAAGCCTGTCTTCATATCTCTTCACTGCTGAACAGACACAAGCCTGTCTGTTAACCTTTTCACAGCTGAACAAACACAATCCTGACTGTAAACCTAACAGCTGAACAGACACAAGCCTGTGTGTTAAACCTTTTTACACCTGAACAAACACAAGCCTGTCTGTTAAACCTTTTCACACCTGAACAGACATAAGCCTGTCTGTTAACCTTCTCACACCTGAACAAACACAAGCCTGTCTGTTAACCTTCTCACACCTGAACAAACACAAGCCTGTCTGTTAACCTTCTCACAGCTGAACAGACACAAGCCTGTCTGTAAACCTCACAGCTGAACAGACACAAGCCTGACTGTAAACCTCACAGCTGAACAGACACAAGCCTGACTGTAAACCTCACAGCTGAACAGACACAAGCCTGTCTGTAAACCTCACAGCTGAACAGACACAAGCCTGTCTGTAAACCTCACAGCTGAACAGACACAAGCCTGTCTGTAAACCTCACAGCTGAACAGACACAAGCCTGTCTGTAAACCTCACAGCTGAACAGACACAAGCCTGTCTGTAAACCTCACAGCTGAACAGACACAAGCCTGTCTGTAAACCTCACAGCTGAACAGACAAGCCTGACTGTAAACCTCACAGCTGAACAGACACAAGCCTGTCTTCCAGCTTGTTCATCACTGAACTTGGCCGTTTGCAGTTTTCTTCACACCTGCTCCTTCTCATCCTCTTTGAGTGATTAGTAACAACAACAACAACAACAACAACAACAAAACAATGGCGTTAACCCAGTTATCATCGTTTACATATTCTATTGCCTATTCATCCTTGTTGTCAATGGCGTTAACCCAGTTATCATCGTTTACATATTCTATTGCCTATTCATCCTCGTTGTTTTTGTTGTGGTGGTTGTTTTCACATAGTTTAGTTTGTTGTCGCCGAGAACTACTGGCTGGAGCATAGATGTCGTTTTTTTGTGTCTGGAATCCATCATCAAATTATCTTCCCGTCTACTAAATCTAACATTCTGATCAAATGCAACCCTATTGTCTAGACGTAGAATAATGCATTATGTCTTTATTCAGTTTTACTTTCCAGATGTAGAATGTTGCATTTTGTCTAAATGTAATGCCATTCTTCAGATGTAAAATGTTGCAGTATACCTAAATGCAATGATAGTTCCCAAATATATTGTTAAGTCATATCTGAATGTATTTTTACATTACGTTTGAATATTGTTGCGTCATATCTGAATGCATTGTTACGTTACGTCCGAATGCATGGTTTACGTCCGAATGCGTTGTAACGTTATGTCTGAATGCATTGTTATGTCACGTCTGAATGCATTGTTACGTTACGTCCGAATTCATTGTTACGTCCGAATGCAATGTTACGTTACGTCCGAATGCATTGTTACGTTATGTCCAAATGCATTGTTACGATACGTCATAATGCATTGTTACGTCCGAATGCAATGTTACGTTACGTCCGAATGCATCGTTACGTTATGTCCAAATGCATTGTTACGTCACGTCCGAATGCAGTGGTACTTTCTAGACCTACCATGTTACATAACGTTTGAATGCAATGGTACTTTCCAGGTGTAGAATGCTGAACTATGTCTAGTTAGTCCAGTGGTGAATTATCGTTGCTTTTATAGGCCATTTGATCCATACGCAGGAGAACTACACTGCACATCATTGCGTGTAAAAAACAACAAAAAAGCAAAATCTTCAGGTACCAATAAACACGCACTTGTGCATAATGTTACTATAATTGCTATACACAATGTCTGCATTTCGCGCCCGCGCATGCGCAAACACACACACACACACACACACACACACACACACACACACACACACACACACACACACACGCGCGCGCGCGCGCGCGCGCGCACACACACACACACACACACACACACACACACACTTGACACTTTGATGGTTTACAGTCATAAGCTATGTCGCCCTTATGACAGAGGGTACATAAATGGTTGAGAGACAGACAGACAGAGAGACAGAGAGAGAGAATATGGGTGTGTACGTTTTGATCAGTAGAACATGCCATGAACACATTAAAAACGTCATGAACAAATGTAAAAGAGCTACTGGGAAACATGCAACTCAGTCGAAATCCAAAGATTCAGTTTCAGTTTCATCAAGGTGGCGTCACGGCGTGCGGATTAGTCCATATACGCTACACCACATCCGCTAAGTTTTGATACCACACTACGCATGATTTGAAGCTGATGGATATATGAATTAACAACAAAGATGAGACAATTGAAGAAGAGGGTTTCGTAGCTACGACTCAGCGGATGTCTGACCTATGCATTAGCCCAACGCGCTGGTCAACCTTGAGTGCCTACCTACCATTTTTTTATGTACACGTGTGTGTATAATGTGTGGGCATGGGCCCATGTGTGTGCGTGGGCGCATGTGTGTGTGTGTGTGTGTGTGTGTGTGTGTGTGTGTGTGTGTGTGTGTGTGTGTGTGTGTGTGCGCGCGTGTGTGTCCGCGTAGGCATGTGTGCGCGTTTGGGTGTGTGTGTGTGTGTGTGTGTGTGTGGTGTGTGTGTGTGTGCGTGTGTGTGTGTGTGTGTGTGTGGGTGGGTGGGTGTGTGTGAGCACACGTATCTGCATAAAAAATAGGCTATATGTGTACATATCTGTGTGTATGTGTGTGTCTTTGTATGTGGACGTGTGCACATGTGCGTGTGTGTGTGCATTTGTGGGCTTATGTGTGTGTGTGCGCGTGTGTGTCGGTGTGGCTGTGTACATGCACACATGTGTGTATATGTATGTGGGTAAGAACGAGCGAATGTACGTTCGTACACACCTGTGCGTGTGTGTGTGTGTGTGTGTGAGTGCGCGCACGCGCGTGTATGTGTGTGTGCATGTGTGTGCGTGTGTGTGTGTGTGTGTGCTGTGACTGCGTGCGTGAATGTTCAGAAGATGATTTAGGAACAAGAACAAGACCATCAATTACAGCATATATACATACACATAACAATAAGAACAACAACTCCTCCCCTCAAACACATCCCACGCACACACACACACATGCGCACGCACACACACAAACACACGCGTGCGTGCACACACACACACACACTCTCTCTCTCTCTCTCTCTCTCTCTCTCTCTCTCTCTCTCTCTCTCTCATACACACTCACACACCAACGCTTCCACATACATGTCTGTGGACTCTAATTAACACACTAGCATTACCCCACTGTTGAACACACACACACTCTCTCTCTCTCTCTCTCTCTCTCTCTCTCTCTCTCTCTCTCTCTCTCTCTCTCCCACACACACACTCACACACCAACGCTTGCACACTCATGATGTCCATGAACACTCTAATCAACATGCTGGCATCACCCCACTCATGAACACACACCAGCGCACACACGTCTACAGTATACGCTGGGGACCCTGAGAGATTCAAAGTCTTTATCTCAGTTGACACGTGTTTCATCTTTTGTGTTTGTTATTGGAAAGGTCCAGTATGAGTTTGCCCCAATCTCTAGGAGTCTTCGCAATGTTGGTCTTGAAATTATTCCAATGTTTGTTTGGTTGGTGATGTTTCTTGCTCTTCCCTTAAGTCTGGATGTGCGGCCACTTCCTCTCTTGATGTTCAGATCTGAAAGATGGTCTATGGTATAGTGGCTTTGCTCTTGTTTGCTTAATTGATTCTTCAGATTTCTTATCACATCAGATCAGCCAAGCAGTAATCCAGTTCTTATTGTTGCCTTGCCAGCCAGTGTGTCTGCTCTCTCGTTTCCTTTAACTCCAGCATGTCCAGGCAGTACATCCACATGAGTCTTTCCAATGGAAGGCTGCGCATCAGTTCATTCCAAGCAGGGCTTCCCATTCCACTTTTCACTTTCTGAAGTAGGTTCATGGAGTCAGTCAGTATCATGGCTTGTTAAGTATGAAACTGGCTTATGGATGTAAGCCAGTGGAGTGCTTGTGTCACTGCTTCTACCTCCATTGTTAGACTTGAAGTTGTTAAACTGTTAAACCATTGTCTTCCTGGATAGTTCGGCCATTTTGCTTCACTGTGTATCCCCATCCTGACTTACCTTTGGTGACAGAACCGTCAGTGTATATTAAAATATCATCTTTTGTGCAAAGGTCTTCTACCAGCATCTGAATTTCTGCGTTGGTTTTGCCTTCTGGCCATTCTCGACAATGCCTTCCAAGTTCTGGAGCAATGGCAATTTGGTAGAGGTGCTTCAAGCGGTCTGGATATTTCTCTCCATTCCTTGGTTTCTTTGACTTCTGTTAACTGGCACACAAGCTGTATACTGTCTTCTGCCTGTCCCATCCATGATTTTCCACGTCCTAGCCGAGTGCCTTTTGTTCCCTTGACCACCGCATGAAGTGGGTTTTGGGGATTTTCAAGGGCTCTGAAATATGCCTTCACCTGTTCCAGCTTGTGTCTTGTCTGCATTGTAGGAAGGTCGAGCAGGTATCGCATAGTTTAAAATGGTGTGTCCTTTGTGGTTCCCGGGGTTCGATCTCTGCTTCACTTTGAATTCTTTTCTAATTTGAGAAGGTTGCTGTTGGACAGTTTTGTAAGCCCAAATTCATAATCTATCACATGAGTAAAAGTGCTTTGGATACAGTCGGTAGAGATGGCGCTGTTCAGTCCCTTTTAGCTGCCATTGCTTTCATGGCAGATAAGCCTTTTTTTGCATTTAAGAACAATATTTCAACATGCTTTCAAAAGGTTAGCATTCTGTCAAAGCCTACACCCAATAGCGTAGGTTGTTAGTTGATTCAATGGTATTCCATTGAAGGGAAAATTGGTGAGGGTACTTGTCCTGATGTCTTCAACCCAAAACATCAACCAACCACCATTACCGAATAGTTCTCAGTCGAGACTATTTCGTTGTAATTGGAACTATTTGCATGGCAGTTCTCTGCTTGTAAGATTCCTTTCTTGTAGGAGTGGGGGCCCCAGGAAAGGACATGTAAATTTCTCCCTAGCCATCAGCCACAAAGGTTTGCTAAAACTAGCATCGAACATCAAATACTGTGTTAGTGCCTCGTCTACGCATGATCCGCCCTGCTGCAACCCACAGATGTCAATAAACACACACGCCAAACACCCATCAGCCCCATGTTCGGCCAGCGCTGTCAACTTCACTTCAGCGGTTTCGCGCCGAAGCAGTACAACACAGGCCACCCCCCCCCCTGTTGAAAACCCCCAGCTTCTCAAGATTCTAGGGCCGGCCCTGTCAGTACTTCAGTGTTAGGCCAAAACGCCAACGCGCAGAGCACGGCCCCCAAACCCACTGCCCACTTACGGCACCGCTGTTCCCGCCACGGTCCCTCCCTCCCCCACTAATCCTCTACAGGCTATTGCTGAAGCAGTGGGGGACTGCTACAGGCAGCCGTGGCCTTTCTTCAGTGTGAAGATGTCTTTGTAAGAGCCATCCCTTCCACACCCACCAGCGCCTCCCCCCCCCCCCCCCCCCTCCCACCGCCCCCTCCCCAAAAAAAAACAAAAACACACAAAAAACTTGAGGAACTAGACTAGAGTGTTTTTATAGTACAAGTCTTGATAAAAGTGTGTGGTGTGTGTGTGTGTGTGTGTGTGGTGTGTGTGTGTGTGTGTGTGTGTGTGCGCGTGCGCGCGCGTGTGTGTGTGTGTGTGTGTGTGTTTTTGTGTGTGTGTGTGTGTGACTTTAATCCTTCCTTGCCAGATGAGAATTAATCCTCGGACACTCTTGTGCGTGTCATTATGTTCTTAGAAATTTAAATAAACTATCTTTTCACATCGGATCTATTGTTGACAGTGATACCGTAGGCTGTGCTGAAACATTTTTTTGTTCTACTCATTTACTATCAAGACCACTCATGTTATAAAGACATTTCGCCCCATTTTTCAGGAAAGACGAACTGTGTGGCTCATTGAATCTTTATGTGCCTTCATTGAATTGTCAGACAAATTGTGTTTCTAAAAAAAAAAAAAAAAAAAAAAAAAAAACAACTTTCTTTACCTGCGTTCGGTGGATGTGATGATTGGAGAGCGCCCCTAAGTGCAACGCATTTGTGCCAACAGACTTGGAGCTATAGACAATTTAATCTGTTTTATCAGCATATATATGTGTGTTCAGATACATATGATTTGGAGATTCTGTGCGTGAACATACAGGAATTGTGCTTTTTAGTCTTGCAGTACTTCGTCCTGTACAACCTGACAGCAATTAGTTGAGTGCACATTAAATTGTAAGTGCATTCTCAGTCACCTATTTCCGAACCACTGCTTTTGGTACCTATCTACCAGTTGTTTGATTGATTTTTTCTTTTTTTTTTGTTGTTGTTGTTGTTATTGTTGCTTTTGTTGTTGTTGTTTTCATTTTTTATTTTTACTTTTTTGTACGTGTCCTTTCTTCCCCTTTCTTTTTGTTTTTCCTTTACTTGTGCACTCAGGACATAAAATGACACAAACCAGAACTCAGGGGCCATCGAGAGATGGACTGAGAATTTGCCATTTAATATAAATAGTGCAGTCAGTAAGATTCTCTGATATCTCGACCCTGATATCGAACCACCAAAAGCCATTCCATGTTTGGGTCTCTCCGAATCAAGATAATGCCTACATTAGTGATAAAGATGTAGCGTCCCGGTTATAATATCGTTCGAAAAGACCTATAAAGACAAAGGGGAAGGTCTTCTAGTGTATGTCAGTGAATCTCTCAACTTCAAGAGATTTTCCCCACTTAGAACAGCATGACGTAGAAGCAGTGTGGATACAAATCACACTGAACAAATCACGATCCATTTTAATCGGGTTTTGCTATCGGCCCCCCAGCAGAAAGAGTCAGTGGACTGATAAATTTTGTTGCTTGATGGACGCAGTTTCCTTAGAATGTAAAGAGATTTTTTTACTCGGTGACTTCAATGTTGATCTTTGAAATCAAACAGCCAATGGAGCCAAACGAAAAGTGTTTTGGGAATTTACATAGATTATAAAAACACCCACCAGAGTAACCCCAAACTTCAAAGACAATCATTGACCAAAATCTATGTCTCAAATGAAATAACATACTAGAAGCTTGTTGTACAGTCTTCACTTCTAGTGATCATTACCCAGTGGGGTTTACTTGGTTAAACATGGAGTGAAAATCCCCAAACCGGGCCCAAAAAAACCATAACCTATCGTTCCCTTCTCAAAATCTAACGAACAGAATTTTTGCTTGTTTTAAATGAACTCAGAACTTAATACAGTATACAATATTGCTGATCCAGATTCAGCGATTGACTTTTGGATCGAAATTTTTACGAGTCTATAAAAGACATGCTCCGTTAAAAACAATCAGAGTAAAGCATATTCCCAAACCACCGTGGTACACAAAAGAATTACAGGAGACATGTACCTTAGAGACCTTTTGAAAGAACATGGTATGAAGAAGAATAAGATCACTAAGAAATGCAAATAAACTCTCGAAGCGCAGGGAAAAAACAAAATACTATCGCGAGTTTTTTAACTTCCAAACAAAATCCAAAATGGTTTGGCAGCAATAAACCAGCTTAAAAAATAACAGTTCTTCTTCAAATTAAAACTGTTATCAAAGGTATTTCTGCTGAACAACTTAACACTCATTCTCTACCATTCCAGATACAGTTGTTACTATGTTTCATCAAGCTTAATGAACTTAAAGAACTCCATCAATTTTGTCACGACAAAAAAATCAGTCTAAAACTACACATTCCACTCTAAACTGTGCACGAGGTGTACAGTACTACTTCATCTCAAACAGTCAGGAACACGTGGACTAGATGGCATTAGTGGGCAAAATTCTGAAACTCTCGGCCCCAGTTATAATGACACGTTAACGTATATCTTTAATCTGGCATAGATAAAAGTTCTTTTTCCTAATGCGTTCAAAAAGAAAAATTTTATCCCCATTCATAAATCTGGTGATAATACTGATCCTTCAAACTACAGACCAATTCAATCTTATCTATCCTTTCCAACCTCTAGAAAAGCATTTTAAATAAACACATCCTTCATCACTTCAACAAGTACGATTTGCTCCATCCCGGACAGTTGGTTTCAGACGAAACATTCCTGGCCATTCTGCATTAATAAATTTCTTTTTGATGTGTGGCTTAATAATATTAATAAAACAGATATTGTGGTGTCTTATTCGTTGATTTTAAAAAAGGATTCGATGTCATTGACCACAATCTCCTTATTCGAAAACTGGAGATATACGGTCTTTCAAAATCACCCTTATCCTTCTAAAATCATACATCACAAAACGAACAATGCGTCTTATCGGGGCGGCTGTCTCTTCTATAACAATCTTAAGTATGGCATTCCACAAGGCTCATTTTAGGCCTGCTACTCTTCCAATCTACATTAAAGACCTACCCCTACATGTGAGATCTACATGCGACCTCTTTTGCAGATGACCCACAATTCACACCAGCCATAATGATCCTTCCAGTCTTTCAAAACATTTGCAAGAGAGTACCAACGACCTTGTAAAATGGACCCAACCCAAATCATATGTCACTTCACACTTTAAAAAACAAAACTCATGTACATTACAACTAGGCAAAAAGACAAAAGCTCACCAATGATTTCCCTCCTTACACCTCAAAAATGACTTGTGGAACAAGTCACTCATCATAAAGTATTAGGACTAATAATTGACAATTTGTCTCAGCTGGAATCCCCCCATAACGTTACTATGCAAAAAGCTCTCCCAGAAAGTCTATCAGTCACCAAATCAAACACTTTCTTGCCTTCATTCACGAAAACTTTTTTTCCATGCTCATAAATTTAGTTCATGTTGATTATGCTTTGACTATATGGGATTCTGCAAGTGCAAACACACTAAAACATTGTTCCCGCCCACATAATGAGCGCTCAAATAATCCTTCTGAAAGAAAACTAGCCTCGAAAGCTCTGATTATAAACATCTTCACATTCTTCCTTCAGCCCGAGACTCAAATACAACAAAGGGTAATGATGCACAAGATTCTGACCGGGAATGCTCCAACAACTTTATGAGACGATTCTCAAAAATCTCGTCGAGAAACTCCACCCAAAAACCATATCCCAATCCCAGAATTGACCCATTTAAAACAAGTCTAACGTACTCGGGAACCTCTTTGTGGGAACTCCCTTCCAGAATACATCAAAACAAATCCATTGTACCACAACTTTCAAAAACACTTACCTTACCCCTCTTCTTGGGTAAAAAAAAATAATTAAAAAAAAAAAATTATAGGGTGCATACGATGTAAATTTAACATCGTCTGTTTTGTATATCCCAAAACCGGAAGTCGTGGTCCGTGAAAGAAAAAAAAGCATTGACGAACGGAAAAACCCGGGGAATTTGAAGCCCGGCGTAGACCCGAGAATCGAAGAGGCTGCACGCAGTGCCTTAAGCGGCTTGCTCCCTGCTGGGGTGTGTTGTAGTGAAAATGAATAAAACCTATCACCTTTGGTCGCTGAATTGTTCCATTGATGTGAATGAGCCACACGTTCCAACGAACCAACACTACTCGACCACTTGGCTACACGTGGCGTCAACCGACAGGATTGGAACAAGAGTGACCCTACAACAACACACAGCAGGATGGAGATGAACGGCCTAACTCCGATGGTGGGCACCCCGGAGCTGCCTTGCTACTCTGGAGACCGGTGACGGACAGGGAGGAGTTCATCGAGGAAGCACAAAAGCGTCCTCAAGGCCTACATATGCAAGACAACATGGCGGTAGAAATTTATCATCCGCCACCTCCATGGGAAAGCACGCTGCGAATCCTGAGCGTGCAGACGAAAGAAAAGGACAAGTCCGACAAGGTGCTGAAACATCATCAAGAAAGGTTTGGGGACAGTAGGCCTTGACAAGCCTGATGTTACATTCCATGGGAAAACAGCAACACCCGGGCAGACTGTTCTTGAATTCTCCCCAAAGGGCTTCGTACACTAGCGGGCACAAAAATTCCAGAAGAGCAGTCAGTGTGCCCGACGAGATGTTGAGGGATAGATTTTATCGAGGGACTTGCATCAACACCTCTGAAAAAGGGAAATGAGGCGACAAGTGAGAGGGGACGCTACCACCACTTTTTCAACTATTAGAGAAGAGGCGCTGAGGTGGAGCAGAGAAGATGAAGACCTTCAGAAAACCCCACCCAGTACCAGCACTTCATCCCTCCTTAACCCCATCAGAACTGGAAGAGCTGAAGAAAGAAATAGCTGCCTGAAAGATACTGTCAAGACAATGCAGGTCACCATCACGGGATGACAATGGCCCAAGACCCAGAGACAGCGGGCCCTCCAACCCCGCTTCCAAATGCTTCTACTGCGGCAAGCGGGGTCACATTGCGAGATTCTGCCGCAAGAAGAAACAAGATGAACAGCCGCAAAATCAAAGGGGGGGGGGGGGGGGGGGGGGAACTAGTGCCTCTACTGCGTCCAGCCAAGCAGTGGGGGCAGACAACAAGGCTGCATATCCCGACCTGACTGGCCGATGCCCAAAAGCACAAGTACCATTCAATATCAGTACATCCTGTTGCCTGTGGTGATAGCGCTGAGTGGAGGACCACTGCCCCAAGAGGAAGACGGGCGAGAAAAGCTTGTTTGTCCAGAGCGTGGATGTGGGAAGACTTTCACCAAACGGTCGAAGCTGAAGATTCACACCATGCAACACACAGGGGGAGAGGACCTTTTAAATGTTCCCGAGATGGCTGTACCTAGGCTTTCACCCCAGCCAGCAAGCTGAAGCGACACAGCACCAAACACCTGAACCACGCAAGTGCAAAAGTGACCAGTGTGACAAGAGCTTCATGAGGCCAGAGCACCTGAAGGGTCATCTCATCACGCATTACAGGTGTTTAAGCCCTTACTGCCTTTAGAAGGCTGGACAGCAGTTTCACGGCCAGAAGAAACCTGTACGTCACCTCAACAAGCACAGGGAGGCGGACAAAATGGTCTTCTACTGCCCATCGACGGCTGCAGCCGCAAGTACACCCCCAAGCCCTTACTGCGCGCCCACATCGTGCGGCACTACATGGAGGTGCCGGAGGAGGGGGTGGTTCCCCGACAGGAGATCGCCCCGATGTCAGGGCTTGACTTGACGATGAGCAGAGGGCAAAGACAGGTCGCAGGCGGGAGGTCAAGAGAAGGACGGCGGTCAGTTCAGGGGAAAGGGGGGGTGGAGTCACCAGGGACCAGCTGACCAACGCCACCGTCTCCCAGCTGCTGTCCATGCCGTTTACCATCAGCGTGGAGTCTTCCCAGCCTGCCCCAGAAACGGTCCCACCACGCGGCCATCATTCAGCCACCATCAGTCTAGAAACCAGTCTGCATCGTCCCGGGTTTAAGAACAGAAGTGGATGTGTCGCCTGACTTCCAGAGCAACCACCGTGTCAGTGGTCAGGCTCATCAGCGCTTGCGCAACAGCAGCAGAAGCAGAAGGGGAAAATATTCACCCCGCCTGATCTTCAATGGCCGCTCTGTCCTTCCGTGATCCCCAGACTGGCCTGACCTTTGTCCACACCAGCTCTTGCAGGACGACCCGCCACAGATGGTGTATTACAATGGGGACACGCTGGGGCTGACGGTGGACACAGGCGACCCCCACCCGAGTGTTTGGACATGGTGCCTTCCATTCCTTTTCTATCAGAAAACATGGCAGCGCCCATTGTTGTCACGTGTTTTACCGGGCGCTAGCGGGCACGCACTTGTCAAGAGAGTTAAGGGGAAACAAGTAATGGTTGTTTATCAAGATAGGCGTACATGGACTTGTTGAAAGGGGGAAAAGTTTTGCTATCACTTAATACAGGAGATATCGAGTACCTGTTCACCCATAACAAATCCCTCAATGTTTTCCATACTATACTGACTGTATTCGGGAGCTGAGGCTTAACTATTAGTCTACTCCCAATGTAAATTTTCTATCATTTGTTGCTAATGTTAACCTGTTTGGGTTGGGTCGGAAATAATTTCGACATTAGCAAAAGGATATCTTTGGGGGCAATGGGGAATTGCGTTCAAAACAAGGGGTGTGTGTTATAGGGTGCATACAGATGTAAATTTAACATCGTCCGTGTGTATATCCACAAAACCGGAAGTCGTGGTCCGTGAAAAAACAAAAAGCATTGACGAACGGAAACCGGGCAATTTGAAGCCCGGCGTAGACCCCACGACATCTTGCTCCCTGCTGTGTGTGTTGTAGTGGAAAATGAATAAACACCTATCACCTTCTAGTCGTGCGCATGTTGTTATGTGTGTGGTGTTGTATGTATGTTGTATTATATATATATATATATATTTTTTATATATTATATATATATATACAAAAACTAATAAAATTCCAAAGGGTAAATACGGCCCGTTCAGCAACTTACAGAGCAGCTTGGTGTTGCAATGACTGCAAGAAATATTGAATTATAAACAAAGCGCTCTGTAGTTGCTGGAACGGTGCTCGGTAACTTATCCTTGGAATTTATTAGTTTGTTGTATTTTAGTCCCTTGCGGATTCATTCCAAGAATGGCCCTCAGCACTTGTGTCTTAGAGGATATCTTTTTATATTTTCTACTTTTCACAAGAAAATGTAGCTTGTTTTGCTTTTTCATGATTTTCTTTTGCTTCTTAGATGGCACCTTTGGTTGGATTTTTGAAAACTCAACAAAATACTACGGTATTGCACACCAGCCTTTTCTGGGGTTGCATTCTTCTTAAAACTGAAAAGGCAGAGGAGTCAAATTACCACTTTCCGCGGTCACTGAGGAGAAACCACCAAGTTTCGAAATATCGGTATATGCCCAGGAGTTATATGTTAGTGAGTTTCCCTCCCTATTGGAGGATGTCTCCCCCTTGGAGAATATAAGCTTGCTGAAGGCTCATTTTGAGAAGCATTTATTTTATTTTTTCCCCATTCACCACTCAAGCACATACTGTTAGTTAGGCAGAATCATCTACCACTGCAGATATGAATGCGTATCTCCCCCTATTTCTTCAATCTAAGACATAAGAGCAAGCTTTGTTTTAATTCAATATATATATATATATATATATATATATATATATATATATATATAATGAAACATATATATATATGTGTGTGTGTGTGTGTGTGTGTGTGTGTGTGCATATATGTGTGTGTGGGTATATATATGTGTGCATATGGATATAATCTTATGAAAATGATTATGTGTTGTCCCCTTTTTTTTACTCTTTCTCTCTCTCTCTCTCTCTCTCTCTCTCTCTGTCCATGCGTGCGTGTGTATGTTCCGAATTCCGTACATATTTTGTCATGTTCATTTTCTGTCTGATTTTATACAGGCTAAATGTCCCAAGGTGCTGGAGTGGCTCCACAGGCTGCTGCGATCGGCTTGGAGAAACCAGAAGATCAGCGGACAGTGGATGACGGCAGATGGTGTTTTACATCCCAAAGAGCAAAACTCAAGTGACATCAGCCAGTTCAGGCCAATAGTAGAAACTCGTGGAGAGCGTGGCAGCAGAGAGTCCTCAGAAGAGAAGCCCCCTTCAAGCAAGTGTTTCGGCCCTTATCTCCTGACACTCTAGGGGGTTGGGCCACACCGGTTCATGACTCCGGATGTCCCTCTGCTGCCCCCCCCCCCTTTTTTTTTCCCATTCGGGACGAGCCCTGGCTGGGATTCGAACCATGACCCTCTGGACATGCTCATTTTCTACTTAATGACTCGCGCTTTAACCACTGAGCCACAGGGACACCTGATATTTGTAGGGAATTAAGCCTTATGAAGTTCACTTTTGTTCCTCCTTGACCAGATCCAGCTTGAACACCTCTCTGCCGCTTCTGCCATTGCTTTCAGGGCTCTGGTTTTTTCCTTCCCTGCAACTGAGAGCTGTTTCATGAGGCTGTATGCAGACGTTCCTACAAATCCCCTAGCTCCAATTTCTGCAGTGAGGACTTTGCCCTGATAGCCTTCTCTCCTCAGGCTGTTTGCCAGATCAGCATACTTTTCAGTCTTGTAGATTTGAGCTGCCTCCATTCTGTTCTCATATGGCACCGTGAGCTCGATCATGATCAGTTGCTTGGTTGACTTAGAGTGGACTACTATGTCTGGTTCATGCCACTCTTGCTGATGATCTCTGGGTGACTCTTCCATTCTGGGAGGTCTGCAGTGCACCCCCAGTCATCTGCCCATCCAGCAGACTCTGCCTGCATGTTTCGAGTGGCACTGTTGTTCTTGGCCATGATTTGCTGCCTCTGCCGTGAAGAATGTTGCGGGTGCTTTTGGAGTCCTGATTCCCCCTTTTGTGGTGTTGGTACTAGCCCAGACTATTTGTACAATTTCTTTGAGCACTTGGTTGTGCCTCCATGTGTCCCTTCCTTGAGCCAGGGCTACTTTACATGAGCTTAGAACATGCTCCACTGTTTGTTTTTCATGGCAGAGGGGGCATGCAGGATCGTCTGTTTTCCCCACTTCACCAGGTTTGCATTTGAGGGCAGAAGGTCATATGCTGATCTGAGAATGAAGCTGATCCTGAGAGGGGCCATGTGCCAAATGTCATTCCAAGTTAGACTTCTTTGGAGTGCATTCTCCCACGTTGTCCATTGCCCTTGCTGGCTCTGCTGGATGCTTTTTGGAGTCTTTTTTGGTCTTCTTCTTTTCTCATCTCCTGAATCAGCATGTCTCTTTTGGCTTTTCCTTTGGCCTTTGACCACCATTCAGTTTTGGTCACCCCCAGTCCTTGTCTGTTGGTCTGTGTGTGTCCTGTTATTTCTCTGATCTTGAGACTTTCTTTTGCAGAATCTATCGCCTCTTGAACTTTCCATTTTCTGCCTGTCTTCAGCTGGGGCTTGATTGCTTTACCACCTTGTCTCCTGAGTCCTCCAGCATGCTTTGAAGTCTGATCTTCCCTGCTTTGTATTCCTCCAGGATGGATTTCAGTGGTAGTTTGAGCTTTGCTTGGCGACAGTACAGCGCGATGTCAGTCAGACAGGGTGGGACACCAAGCCATTTCCTTGTGAACTTGTTGATTTTGGCTTCCATTGCCTCCACTGTGTGGTGCAGATGTCGTATATCATCAGAGGCCATAGGAGCTTTGGTATCAGCATGAAACTGCAGCACCAGACCTTGTATTTGCCAGGGAGCCCACACTGGTCAATGGTCTCCAAGCCTTCTTCCGCCATCTGCTTGGTTTCTTTTGCTCTTTGTGTGTCTTTCAGCGTATCATCATACCATCTTCCAAGGCTCTTGACTGGCTCTTCTGTGACTGTTGGAATGGCCTGGTTGGCAACACTGAAGACCACAGATTCGGCCACTTTTCCTTTCTCAGTGAGAGACTCCGTGATTTCTTTGGCTTGAACTTCATTCTGGATGAGGCAACTATGTCGTCAGCCTCTCCAGCACATGACGTGTCTCGTCTTCTCTGGATGAAATCACTGTAGTGTTATCCATGAAGGCCTTGAGAGGAGGCATCTTGTATCCATCGCCAAGGTCTGTTTGTCTCGCGTTGTTTGTTGCTGCTTTCAAGATGAGTTCCATTGCCAGCACGAACAGTATCGGGGAATTGCACAGCCCATTGCAATGCCCACTTCCAAGTTGATCCAATCCGTTGTGTACTCCTTGGTAGAGAACCGCATTGAGAAGCCATCGAAGTACTTCTTGAGCATGTCGCGGATGTTCTTTGGCACATGGTACATCTCAAGAGCCAACTGTATCATCTCATGGGGCACAGATCCATATGCGTTTGCCAGATCAAGCCACACTACGTCCAGGTCTCTCTTTTCTGTTTTTGCTTTTTGGATTGCGTCCCAGATCATTGTGGCGTGTTCTACACAGCCAGCCACGCCTGGGAAGCCACCTTTCTGGACTGACACATCCAAGTACTTGTTTTCCATCAGGTACTTGGTCAGCCTTGCTGCCATGACAGAGAAGAAGATTTTCCCTTCGACGTTCAGTAGTGATATTGGCCTGAACTGGCTGATGTCGCTTGAGTTTTGCTCCTTGGGGATGTACACACCATCTGCCGTCATCCACTGGCCGCTGATCTTCTGGTTTCTCCAAGCCGATCGCAGCAGCCTGTGGAGCCACTCCAGCACCTTGGGACATTTCTTGTAAAGCTGGTAAGGTATTCCGTTTGGCCCTGGTGATGATTTGGCTCTGGCTTTGTCGACCACCTTCTTGATTTCCGCCAACGTTGGAGGCTTGCCATTGAACTGTTCCTCAGGGTTGGTTGGCCACACCAGACCTGAATGTCGAGTGGTGCTTTGCTCTGTGAGTCGGAGTATGTTTTCCTCAGATGTGCTCAAGAAACTCCTTTGTCCACACTTAGGGTCCCAGATTTTGGCTGCTCAAACAGTGTTCTGGCAAACTGGAAGGGGTCTCTGAAGAAGCGCTCTTGTGTCTTCTTCTTTTTGCTCTCCTCTTCCTCGCAGATTCCGCTTTGCTGAGGGCGCTGTGTTTTTCTTTCAGGTCTTCCCACAGTTTTTCCAAGCCTTGTTTTTCAGCTGGCAGTGCGGTCTTCATTTGCTTCTTGAGGTTGTTCTTTTGGACTCTGATCTTGTCCATCTTTTCTTGGCGTCTGGATTTCTTTGGAGGTGTTTTCTCTTTGGGTAGTTTTACTCCATAGGCGTCTCTACTGTGGCATACACAATGTCCCTAGTTTGTGTTCCAGGGTGCTTTTCCTATCAGTGCATCGAGTCTTTGGATGATTTTTGCATCCAGTTTCTCCCAATCTTCAGTTTCGTTTGCTCGTGGCAGGTTGAGTTTCAGGCACCTGGCATCGAGGGCCTGTGCAAATTCCTCATCCGAACCAACAGCGTGGATGTCCTTGGCACTGTGGTTTAAATCTGGCCTTGGTCTTCCGACGTCTTATCTGCTGATGCAGTGCGCTGCTGCTCATTCAGATGAGTCTTCACACATCCCATCTTTGTTCTGTGGATCTTCATGCCACGGGTGGTAGCGAAACGCTTTCCACAGACACATGGATATTCCATTTGGTCCATGTTCATAGTCCGTTTGGGATTTGCAGTCGTGATTGGTTGAGCACCGATGGATTCATCATTCTCTCCCCTTTCGGTGAATCCTGGGAGCATCTTTTCTTTTAGTTTTAGTAGCCACATGTTTAAGGCAAAGTGGGGAGCCAGCCACAGAGCCCTTGGTTCTGGTCTTTCCAGTGTCCTCGGTCTTTCCCGGACGTCCTCCGGCCTATTCCCGGAAGTCAATGGTTTACCCATGCATCAGTAGAAAGAAACTCGTGGAGAGCGTGGCAGCAGAGAGTCCTCAGAAGAGAAGCCCCCTTCAAGCAAGTGTTTCGGCCTTATCTCCTGACACTCTAGTTCATGACTCCGGATGTCCCCCTGCTGCCCATTTTTTTTCCCCCATCTTGGGACGAGCCATGGCTGGGATTCGAACCCATGACCCTCTGGACATGCTCATTTTCTACTTAATGACTCGCGCTTTAACCACTGAGCCACAGGGACACCTGATATTTGTAGGGAAATTAAGCCTTATGAAGTTCACTTTTGTTCCTCCTTGACCAGATCCAGCTTGAACACCTCTCTGCCGCTTCTGCCATTGCTTTCAGGGCTCTGGTTTTTTCCTTCCCTGCAACTGGGGAGTGTTTCATGAGGCTGTATGCAGACGTTCCTACAAATCCCTAGCTCCAATTTCTGCAGTGAGGACTTTGACCTGATAGCCTTCTCTCCTCAGGCTGTTTGCCAGATCAGCATACTTTTCAGTCTTGTAGATTTGAGCTGCCTCCATTCTGTTCTCATATGGCACCGTGAGCTCGATCATGATCAGTTGCTTGGTTGACTTAGAGTGGACTACTATGTCTGGTCTCATGCCACTCTTGCTGATTTATCTCTGGGTGACTCTTCCATTCTGGGAGGTCTGCAGTGCACTCCCAGTCATCTGCCCATCCAGCAGACTCTGCCTGCATGTTTCGAGTGGCCACTGTTGTTCTTGGCCATGATTTGCTGCCTCCTGCCCTGAAGAATGTTGCGGGTGCTTTTGGAGTCCTGATTCTCCCTTTTGTGGTGTTGGTACTAGCCAGACTATTTGTACAATTTCTTTGAGCACTTGGTTGTGCCTCCATGTGTACCTTCCTTGAGCCAGGGCTACTTTACATGAGCTTAGAACATGCTCTACTGTTTGTTTTTCATGGCAGAGGGGGCATGCAGGATCGTCTATTTTCCCCACTTCACCAGGTTTGCATTTGAGGGCAGAAGGTCATATGCAGATCTGAGAATGAAGCTGATCCTGAACGTCGAAGGGAAAATCTTCTTCTCTGTCATGGCAGCTAGGCTGACCAAGTACCTGATGGAAAACAAGTACTTGGATGTGTCAGTCCAAAAAGGTGGCATCCAGGCGTGGCTGGCTGTGTAGAACACGCCACAATGATCTGG
>CM031597.1:9030973-9077080 GCA_018398815.1 Conus ventricosus
GAAAAGGGGGAAAAGGAGAGAGAGAGAGAGAGAGAGAGGAGAGAGTGTGTGTGTTTTGTGTGTGCACGCACGCGTGTGTTTGTGTGTGTGTGCGTGCGCATGTGTGTGTGTGTGCGTGGGATGTGTTTGAGGGGGAGGAGTTGTTGTTCTTATTGTTATGTGTATGTATATATGCTGTAATTGATGGTCTTGTTCTTGTTCCTAAATCATCTTCTGAACATTCACGCACGCAGTCACAGCACACACACACACACACACGCACACACATGCACACACACATACACGCGCGTGCGCGCACTCACACACACAACACACACACACGCACAGGTGTGTACGAACGTACATTCGCTCGTTCTTACCCACAAACATATACACACATGTGTGCATGTACACAGCCACACCGACACAACCGCGCACACACACACATAAGCCCACAATGCACACACACACGCACATGTGCACACGTCCACATACAAAGACACACACATACACACAGATATGTACACATATAGCCTATTTTTTATGCAGATACGTGTGCTCACCACACACCCACCCACCCACACACACACACACACACACACACGCACACACACACACACACACACACACACACACACACACACACACCCAAACGCGCACACATGCCTACGCGGACACACACGCGCGCCACACACACACACACACACACACACACACACACACACACACACACACACACACACACACACATGCGCCCACGCACACACATGGGCCCATGCCCACACATTATACACACACGTGTACATAAAAAAATGGTAGGTAGGCACTCAAGGTCTGACCAGCGCGTTGGGCTAATGCATAGGTCAGACATCCGCTGAGTCGTAGCTACGAAAACCCTCTTCTTCAATTGTCTCATCTTTTGTTGTTAATTCATATATCCATCAGCTTCAAATCATGCGTAGTGTGGTATCAAAACTTAGCGGATGTGGTGTAGCGTATTAATGGACTAATCCGCACGCCGTGACGCCACCTTGATGAAACTGAAACTGAATCTTTGGATTTCGACTGAGTTGCATGTTCCCAGTAGCTCTTTTACATTTGTTCATGACGTTTTTAATGTTCATGGCAGTTCTCTGATCAAAACGTACACACCCATATTCTCTCTCTCTGTCTCTCTGTCTGTCTGTCTCTCAACCATTTATGTACCCTCTGTCATAAGGGCGACATAGCTTATGACTGTAAACCATCAAAGTGTCAAGTGTGTGTGTGTGTGTGTGTGTGTGTGTGTGTGTGCGCGCGCGCGCGCGCGCGCGCGTGTGTGTGTGTGTGTGTGTGTGTGTGTGTGTTGTGTGTGTGTGTGTGTGTGTGTGTGTTTGCGCATGCGCGGGCGCGAAATGCAGACATTGTGTATAGCAATTATAGTAACATTATGCACAAGTGCGTGTTTATTGGTACCTGAAGATTTTGCTTTTTTGTGTTTTTTACACGCAATGATGTGCAGTGTAGTTCTCCTGCGTATGGATCAAATGGCCTATAAAAGCAACGATAATTCACCACTGGACTAACTAGACATAGTTCAGCATTCTACACCTGGAAAGTACATTGCATTCAAACGTTATGTAACATGGTAGGTCTAGAAAGTACCACTGCATTCGGACGTGACGTAACAATGCATTTGGACATAACGTAACGATGCATTCGGACGTAACGTAACATGCATTCGACGTAACAATGCATTATGACGTATCGTAACAATGCATTGGACATAACGTAACAATGCATTCGGACGTAACGTAACATTGCATTCGGACGTAACAATGAATTCGGACGTAACGTAACAATGCATTCAGACGTGACATAACAATGCATTCAGACATAACGTTACAACGCATTCGGACGTAAACCATGCATTCGGACAAGTAACGTAACAATGCATTCAGATATGACGCAACAATATTCAAACGTAATGTAAAAATACATTCAGATATGACTTAACAATTATATTGGGAACTATCATTGCATTTAGGTAATACTGCAACATTTTACATCTGAAGAATGGCATTACATTTAGACAAAATGCAACATTCTACATCTGAAAGTAAAACTGAATAAAGACATAATGCATTATTCTACGTCTAGACAATAGGGTTGCATTTGATCAGAATGTTAGATTTAGTAGACGGGGAAGATAATTGATGACTGGATTCCAGACACAAAAAAACGACATCTATGCTCCAGCCAGTAGTTCTCGGCGACAACAAACTAAACTATGTGAAAAACAACCACCACAACAAAAACAACGAGGATGAATAGGCAATAGAATATGTAAACGATGATAACTGGGTTAACGCCATTGACACAAGGATGAATAGGCAATAGAATATGTAAACGATGATAACTGGTTAACGCCATTGTTTTGTTGTTGTTGTAGTTGTTGTTGTTGTTACTAATCACTCAAGAGGATGAGAAGGAGCAGGTGTGAAGAAAACTGCAACGGCCAAGTTCAGTGATGAACAAGCTGGAAGACAGGCTTGGTCTGTTCAGCTGTGAGGTTTACAGTCAGGCTTGTCTGTTCAGCTGTGAGGTTTACAGACAGGCTTGTGTCTGTTCAGCTGTGAGGTTTACAGACAGGCTTGTGTCTGTTCAGCTGTGAGGTTTACAGACAGGCTTGTGTCTGTTCAGCTGTGGAGGTTTACAGACAGGCTTGTGTCTGTTCAGCTGTGAGGTTTACAGACAGGCTTGTGTCTGTTCAGCTGTGAGGTTTACAGACAGGCTTGTGTCTGTTCAGCTGTGAGGTTACAGTCAGGCTTGGTCTGTTCAGCTGTGAGGTTTACAGTCAGCTTGTGTCTGTTCAGCTGTGAGGTTTACAGACAGGCTTGTGTCTGTTCAGCTGTGAGAAGGTTAACAGACAGGCTTGTGTTTGTTCAGGTGTGAGAAGGTTAACAGACAGGCTTTGTGTTTGTTCAGGTGTGAGAAGGTTAACAGACAGGCATATGTCGTTTCAGGTGTGAAAAGGTTTAACAGACAGGCTTGTGTTTGTTCAGGTGTAAAAAGGTTTAACACACAGGCTTGTGTCTGTTCAGCTGTTAGGTTACAGTCAGGATTGTGTTTGTTCAGCTGTGAAAAGGTTAACAGACAGGCTTGTGTCTGTTCAGCAGTGAAGAGATATGAAGACAGGCTTCTCTACTGTTGAGTTCAACAATGAAGAGGCTTGAAGACTGGCTTCTGTCGGTTGCAGACTCTGAATCCCTCATTGCCTGTGTCGTGTGGTTTAGCCTCCGTCATGTCTAGGTCTGGTAACATCTGCCATCGTCATCGTCACCAAGACGTCATCCTCAGTGGTTGAAACGAGGTCGACCTGGAGAACATTTGAGGAGATATAAATCGCTTGTTGGATTTTTTTTGTTACTTAACAGCTTGTTGACAAGATACATACTTGAAATTCCTGCCAACAATCACCATGTAAGCTGCCATGCAATCTTATGTTTAAGTTTGCAGAGAACATAAATCTTCAGTTTATCTACTGTGAACTCAGTCCTTCAACGCCATATTGGCCTTTCTCCATGAACCGCCGTATGGTAGCCCGTTGTAGTGTGTGTGGTAGAGTTGGGTGTCCATTCTAACCCAACCCCCTCCTTCGTCCACATCCCCTCCCCCCCCCTCTCTCTCTCTCTTCTCTCTCTCTCTCTCTCTCTCTCTCTCTCTCCTCTCCTCTCTCTCTCTCTCTCTCTCTCTCTGGGTAGGACTGTTGACGGGTGGGCGACAAAACATTGTAAGAGCTGTAATGATAGAGGAGGGACTTTAGACAGACAGAAGAGGACAGAACGTTCAGCTCGTTCATTCAGGCTGTGGTTTATGTGTCTTAAAATACGTATGACCTTCACAATAATCTGCTTTGAACGTTTGTGTGCATAACCAGAAAAACAAAAAACAAAACAAAAAAGACGAGTAGAACAAAGAATAAATGCCCACTGTCAAAAGGTACATTGACAAATATAATTATGCCTACATGGTATAAAAAACTCCCTGGTTATTCCAACTGTACAACGTTTGTTAGGCTGCTTGAATAAACGATTTAAGGGAATGACCAAAGAGTAATAGGGAAGTGTGGGGAGCTGAGCAGGTTATAGTAAATAGTTATGTGTGGAAGCTTGAGGTTTAAACATGCTTTTTCAAAATCCGTTGAACAAAGGAGAGAGAGAGAGAGAGAGAGAGAGAGAGAGAGAGAGAGAGAGAGAGAGAGAGAGAGGGGTTACAGCAGGGATCTTTACCGTGGCCTTTGCGGTGTCGTCAACATCCCGCAGTACCAGGATGACCTTCACCCATATCATCAACTCCCTGGCTGCCGATTTCCAAGGCCGGCGACGGTGGGGGTTGTGGGGACTGACGCAGCTGCTCGTGCCGCTGATGGTGCTGCAGTCTGCCGTGCTGCTGCTGTTGCAGTACGCTGACTTGCTGCTGCAGCAGGGAACAGTCCTGCTCCATGGGGCCGGTGTGCAGAGAGGCCAGCTCGCCCCTCAGTCTGTGGACAGACAGTCGCTACAGTGGAGAGAACAGAGCGGTGTAGAGTGGAAGCCAGCTCGCCCCGCAGAGAGAACAGAGCGGTGTAGAGTGGAGGCCAGCTCGCCCCACAGAGAGAACAGAGGGGTGTAGAGTGGAGGCCAGCTCACCCCGCAGAGAGAACAGAGCGGTGTAGAGTGGAGGCCAGCTCGCCCCACAGAGAGAACAGAGGGGTGTAGAGTGGAGGCCAGCTCGCCCCGCAGACAGAACAGAGCGGTGAAGAGTGGAGGCCAGCTCGCCCCGCAGAGAGAACAGAGGGGTGTAGAGTGGAGGCCAGCTCGCCCCACAGAGAGAACAGAGGGGTGTAGAGTGGAGGCCAGCTCGCCCCGCAGACAGAACAGAGGGGTGTAGAGTGGAGGCCAGCTCGCCCCACAAGAGAACAGAGGGTGTAGAAGTGGAGGCCAGCTCGCCCCGCAGACAGAACAGAGCGTGTAGAGTGGAGGCCAGCTCGCCCCGCAGAGAGAACAGAGGGGTGTAAGTGGAGGCCAGCTCGCCCCGCAGAGAGAACAGAGGGGTGTAGAGTGGAGGCCAGCTCGCCCCGCAGACAGAACAGAGCGGTGTAGAGTGGAGGCCAGCTCACCCCGCAGAGAGAACAGAGCGGTGTAGAGTGGAGGCCAGCTCACCCCGCAGAGAGAACAGAGCGGTGTAGAGTGGAGGCCAGCTCACCCCGCAGAGAGAACAGAGCGGTGTAGAGTGGAGGCCAGCTCGCCCCGCAGAGAGAACAGAGGGGTGTAGAGTGGAGGCCAGCTCGCCCTGCAGAGAGAACAGAGGGGTGTAGAGTGGAGGCCAGCTCACCCCGCAGAGAGAACAGAGGGGTGTAGAGTGGAGGCCAGCTCGCCCACAGTTTGTGGACAGACCGTTGCCACTGTGGAGAGAGCAGAAGGGTGTAGAGCAGGGGAGGGGGGGGGGATGGCGGGGATGGGATCGACTACCGAGCATAGCGGAAGCACTCCAAGTGACTACATCCTAAAAAAAAAAAAAAAAAAAAAAAAACCTGGCAAGGGGAGGGGTCTACAAATGGAACGGAACTTACTCTTCTTACAAAGAAAAAGAATATGTGAGAAGGGAGATTGGAGAGAGGTGGGGGATGGGGGGGGGGGGTGGGAGTTGGGAGGAGGGAACAGTGTTGCTTTTCCCAATTGCGTTATTGGTGCAGATAGTAAAAATAGCTTTAGATCTAATTGAATACATCCTGAAAACGATTACGTGCATTGAGAAAAAGGCACACCACACACACACACACACACAACGCACACACACTGTCACAGGTCAGGTTTGCCCATAACAGATCGATCGAATATGAACACCCCCCCCCCCCCCCCCCCCCCTTTTTTTCTTTTTTGAATGACTGTATTTTTGTATGGTATGGTGTAGTTCATGCAGCAGTAAGGCAGCATGGTGTAGTTCATGCAGCAGTAAGGCAGCATGGTGTAGTTCATGCAGCAGTAAGGCAGCTCGTGCAGCGTGTGCTTGTCAGTGAGCTATTCATTAATCAGTGACCCTCCACGTGGGATATGAACCAGAAGCTCATGTGACCTCTTCTTCTGCCCAGTCCAGGTCGGGTCAGCCCAGTCTGAGAAAGGGGGGGGGGGGGGGGAGTTTAGGAACATAAAGAAGAAGAAAAATATCAGGAACAAGACTGAACTGAGAGAACAAAACAAGATCAGAGTGATTGCTCCTCAAAGTCGTAAACACTGTACAACCGTCGTAAGTTTGGTGGACCTTTATTGGGTAGGAGTGCTTCGTTGAGATGGCGTGTGGCTGTGGATCACCTGTTAAAAAGACATCTTCTTCGATGTGAGAAGTGCACTCTATTGTTTACCCCTGACCCAGCGTCCTAAAAAACTGTAAACACATTCCCTACAAATATACTTGTTTCCCTATAGTCCCCTAAGTCACCACTACACGCCTCAGATGTAAAGTGAAGACCTTCTTGGTGGTTCGGTGACGGCATTGTCTCTATATGGGGGCACTTTTGATGAGGTATCCAGATACACCTGGACCGAGACACCTGCTCCGAGATAGTATCCCCCAAAATGGACTGAGACACCTGCTCCGATATAACTGTGACGAGAGGTGGATGAGTGCAGGTGGGTCCTCTAGGAGAAGGACTTGAATAATTTCTCGATGAGAATTATCTAACATTTCACCTATACCCTCTCTCTTACTAGTGGTTGAAGGAGCAACTTTCCGGTACTAGTCATCGAAAGAAATTTTTATTTGTTCCGGGTCTTGTTAAAATACTAAGAGTGGCTCTGAGATAATTTTCCTTAGGCCTGTACTCTTAGAAGTACTTACATCCATATCAGCAAAACTACTTGAACACATAATATATAGTAGCATAATGGACCACCTTGACAAATATGACTTCTTAAATA
This sequence comes from Conus ventricosus, assembly GCA_018398815.1. Lineage (NCBI taxonomy): Eukaryota > Metazoa > Mollusca > Gastropoda > Neogastropoda > Conidae > Conus > Conus ventricosus. The sequence goes on from CM031597.1 coordinate 9,037,891, forward strand.
ACGCCCAGCATGGTTTTAGACAGTGAACGAGTTGTGAGACTCAACTTATAACAACTCTCAATGATTTTAATAACTGTCTTAACAACAGACAGCAAATAGATGCAATTTATAGACTTTTCCAAAGCCTTTGATAAGGTTGACCATGAGGCCTGCTGCTTAAATTAGAACACATCGGCATTGGCGGTTCTTTGCTAAAATGGGCTAGATCATTCCTCATTGGGAGAACGCAGAAAGTTGTTGTGGAAGGGTCGTTTATCCCATTGTAAACCAGTCTTTTCAGGTGTACCACAGGGAACTGTTCTGGGGCCCTTGTTTTTCTTAATTTAATAATGACATAAGTAGAAATCTCTTTCCTGGAACTACCATCAGGCTTTTTGCAGAGACAGCTTAGTATATAGAACAATCAAAGCAAGAATGATACACGCATTCTACAAGAAGATCTAAACGCTTTACAAGAATGGGAAAGAACTTGGAAAATGGAATTTCATCCCCAAAAGTGCCAAGTGTTGCATACATGTAATAAACACTCACCAGCTAGATCAGAATATTCTATTCATAATACTAATCTTAAAGAAACCAATGCTGCAAAATATTTAGGCGTGATTATAGATAGTCGTCTCAAATGGAAAGAACATTACAATTTAGTATGTAAAAAGCAAATAACATCTTAGCTTTCTTATACAGGAATATCAATGAGTGCCCCCAAAAGGTTAAAGACGACTGCTACAAAACACTGGTTAGACCAGTACTGGAATATGGTTGCTCAGTCTGAGATCCCCACCATCTAAAGGACATTGATAACCTCGAACAGATTCAGAAGAGAGCAGCACGGTTCGTAACAGGGAACCACATCAGAGAAATGGGGAATACTAGGCAGAACATGAGGAAATTAGAATGGAAACCCTTAGAAGAGAGAAGAGCTTTTATTAAACTTAACATCTTCTTCAAAGGCAGAGCTAATCTAATTGATATTCCAATGGAACAACTAGCATTGAATAAAAGTAGCACCAGGAGTGGCAGTCAATGTTATACCATACCTGCATCAAACATTGACAGCCACTTACATTCATTTTATCCTAGTTCTGTACGGCTGTGGAACTCACTGCCGGGTGCCATCAAGACTGCCACAAATGCAGGCTCATTTAGAAAGCAAATTGATACAACAGTTTTGAGATCTGGATATTGATTTTCTATTTTAACTTCCCAGATATTTTATGGTTACCTGGGCCTGAATCTGGCCATTGCTTTTAACTTCTTGAATATCAAGTGCGACCCCTTGTTGCCAAATTTGCTCCAGGGGCCAACAGACTGAGTCGCACTATTTTATGTTATTTTATCTTACTTTTTAACATGCACGCTGGTGACCTACTCGTTTTTGAGTTAACCAGTATTTTAGGAACAAGAAGAGAGCTCCGAGAGACAGAATTGAAGACAGAAGTTCAAACATTCAACATTTGATTGAACAACAGAGAACTGACACAAGTTAAGTGCAATTTCACATATCAACTTTACTTGCTTACACATAGGTAAGTATTTACATGTCGGTTCAATAGGCACAATTTTAGTTCTCATTGAACCACCACAATGAGGGGCCCTTCCTCACTCCTACTTTACTTGCTTACACTCTGTGCAGCCACTTAAGTTGGAATACAGTGGTCCTGTCTAAGTTACTCAGAATGTATATTGTTATTACACATCCACTTCGCTTGCATGCACCCAGTGCAGTAGCCAAAGTGGTACTCATAGACAGGTTCTCACTGTTTCATCATAAAGTGAGGGTAAGGGTCTGATCGATTGAGTCCAGGGGAATCAATAACTTAATTTATATCGGACAGGGTAGTTGATCTCTCCTGTGGCTGATGACTGCCCCTCCTGTGTAGACTGGTTGTCTGGTGTCGCCCCAGTTTAAAGTGTAGCCATGGTGTCTGGCGTTCCCCGCGGTTTCTGGCGTAGCCCCAGAGTATGGTTTAGCCACAATGTGTAGCGTGACCAGGATCCCAGTTCTGCGATAAAGAGAACTTGGTCTGTAGGTGAGAAGCTGATGGCTGGTTTGTTGAGTTCACACATTTATCCTTTTCATTTTCAGAAGAGGTGTGAGACTCAGCCAGCAAAGTTTTCTCTATGGTAGAGTTTCTACTATAACTACCAATCTCCACATTTGTTTAAAGGCTGAGTTAAGCTTACAAAAGGGTGGAGACAGTAATACAATACTACACAGTTTTCAGTCAAACACTCTTCCATGTTTCTTATGAATTAAATCACAGACTTGGGCTACACTTAGTCCAAGTACACATGTGGTGGAGACTTAAAGTCATGCACTACAAATCATTCCAACAATCACCAGTATTTACCAGATCAGCTTAGCAGTTTTTAACCTAGCACAGGCATACTGTTTTTCTGATCTAAATTTATCATTGAACTATCATCTTAACAGATAGAATTGCAGACTGGCAAAAGTCAGGGTAAACACAAAGAATAGTGGTCAGATTGTTAACAAAGAATCATAACCACATGGGGAGAGATTCTTCCATATGATGGCAAGCAAACTACTACACAGAATAATCATTCATCAGTTTGATAAATGTCACTAAGTATTAGTACAAAGTTACAATATTAACCCACACAGCATACATAGAATCAATACATAGATTCGAAAATGTAAAACATAGTTCCAACTCACTTTTCCTGGGAATGAACCAGTGAATGACTTGAGATTAAGGAGGTTACCAGGCCTTCTCTCTAGTCATCCCTTCCCTTCGTCTTTCCTGTTCTGATCTACAGGCAGTCTTGGGGGCCAGTGAAGTTGCGGCTCTATGTGTCACGTATATGTATTCTAACTGCTCTGGCTGACAAAGTGTCATCAAACACCAGGAGTGGGGGGGGAGGGATCAATTCTTACCATGGGAAACCGTTTGAAGTTAGCGCCGAGGTGCGTGGCCGACACGCGTATGTGTGTGTGTGTGTGGGGTGTGTGTGTGTGGTGTGTGTGTGTGTGTGTGTGACAGAGAGAGAGAGAGAGAGAGAGAGAGAGGGGAGAGAGAGAGAGAGAGAGAAGAGTTTGTACATAATTATATCGTCATGAATATGATGCACAAAAACAAACGCACATGCACGCACGCATACATATGAGAGAGAGAGAGAGGAGAGAGAGAGAGAGAGAGAGAGAGAGAGAGAGAGAGAGAGAGAGAGAGAGAGAGAGGGAGGGGAGAGGGAAAGATAATGGATGAGTGACCCTGACCTGTTGAATTCCTGTCCACAGTGGGGGATGTTGGCCACGTGCTGCCGTCCCCCTCCAACTGCTGCAGTCTCTCCCTCCTCCTTCACCATACATTCCTCCACTTCTGAACACCGCCAAAACCACACCACATACCATGGTTACACCCGGAAGAAACGTGGGCAGCAATGTGGCCCCTTTCCATCACATGGTTCGTTGCCATTAGTGACGTTATAGGTGATAAAGCGACTTCCACAATCCACAGCCATCAATGACGTACACGTGAAAAATGTGACTCCCACCAAATCCACTGCCATAAATGACGTTACGCATGAACAATGTGACTTCCACCAAATCCACTGCCATCAATAACGTTACAACTGAACAATGTGACTTCCACCAAATCCACTGCCATCAATGACGTTTACACATGAACAATGTGACTTCCACCAAATCCACTCCCATCAATGACGTTACACGTGAACAATGTGACTCCCACCAAATCCACTGCCATCAATGGCGTTACACGTGAACAATGTGACACCCCACCAAATCCACTGCTATCAATGACGTTACACGGGGAAACAATGTGACATCCACCAAATCCACTGCCATCAATGACGTTACACATGCACAATGTGACTCCCACCAAATCCACTGCCATCCCATGCGTTACACGTGAACAATGTGACTCCCACCAAATCCACTGCCATACATGACGTTACATGTGAACAATGTGACATCCACCCAAATCCACTGCCATCAATGACGTTACCGTCAACAATGTGACATCCACCAAATCCACTGCCATCAATGACGTTACACGTGAACAAGTGTCTCCCACCAAATCCACTGCCATCAATGGCGTTACACCGTGAACATGTGACTCCCACCAAATCCACTGCTATCAATGACGTTACTTTGTGCCAATGTGACCTACCAAATCCACTGCCATCAATGACGTTACACATGCACAATGTGATCCCACCAAATCCACTGCATACATGTTACACGTGAACAATGTGACTCCCACCAAATCCACTGCCATCAATGACGTTACACGTGAACAATGTGACTCCCACCAAATCCACTGCCATACAAGACGTTACACGTGAACAATGTGCCCTCACCAAATCCACTGCATCAATGACGTTACACGTGAACAATGTGACTCCCACCAAATCCACTGCCAAAGACGTTTACACATGAACAATGTGACTCCCACCAAATCCACTGCTATCAATGACGTTAACACTCAACAATGTGACTCCACCAAATCCACTGCCATAAATGACGTTACACTGAACAATGTGACTCCCACCAAATCCACTGCCATCAAGACGTTAAAACGTGAAAAATGTGACTCCCCCCAAATCCATGCCATAAAGGGACTTTACACGTGAAAAATTTGTGACTCCCACCAAATCCACTGCCATCAATGACGTTACACTGAAAAAGGGTGACCCCCACCAAATCCACTGCCATCCCTGATGTTACACGTGAACAATGTGACTCCCCACCAAATCCACTGCCATAAATGACGTTACCACTGAACAATGTGACTCCCACCAAATCCCACTGCTATCAATGACGTACACCTCAACAATGTGACTCCCACCAAACCACTGCCATCAATGACGTTACCCCGTGAACAATTGACTCCCACAAATCCACTCCCATCAATGACGTACACGTGAACAATGGACTCCCACCAAATCCACTGCCATCAATGACGTTACACGTGAACAATGTACCCCCACCAAATCCACTGCCATCAATGACGTTACACGTGAAAAATGTGACTCCCACCAAATCCACGGGCCATACATGACGTTACACGTAACAATGTGACCCCACCAAATTTCCACTGCCATAAATGACGTTACACGTGAACAATGTGACTCCCCCCAAATCCACGCCATAAATGACGTTACACAAGAACAATGTGACTCCCACCAAATCCACTGCCATACATGACGTTACATTTGAACAATGTGACTCCCCACCAAATCCCTGCCTAATGACGTTACACGTGAACAATGTGACTCCCACCAAATCCACTGCTATCATGACTTACACATGAACAATGTGACTCCCACCAAATCCACTGCCATCAATGACGTTACATGTGAACAAAGTGATCTTCGCAAAATGCACTGGCAGGGGTTTTTAAAGACGTGTCTTTTTTTACGAAGAGCAACAATACAGTTGTACTGCCCATCATTCATTCTAGACTGTTGTGGGAAAAGGAACGCCCCCCCACACACTGTTCTCAGGACAGGGCAAGAATCACAGAGCCAGCCGTGTTGATGTAAAGGCACCCCCCCTCCCCCCACACACACACACACACACACACACACACACACACACACACACACACACACACACACACACACACACACTGTTTCAGGACGGGGCAAGAATCACACGCCACCCTGTTCAACTCCTACTCAACCTCCCACGTCCACAACCACTAATTATGCAGCTCCACGTTTACCCAGTCAACCGTCCAGCATGGTGAAGAACACTTGTGTCCCAGACAGCTTTCCCGCGTGGTGTGGGACATTTCTCAGCCACGCTGTGTGCGAAGTAAAAAAAAAAAAAAGAAAAACAAAAATCCATGAACGACAACGACCCAAACAGCCACCACAAAAAGCACAACAGGAAAAGCATTTAAAGAGGAGAGTTCAATTTCGACCAAAACACTTTAAAAGGAAGGAGTTGAATTGGTTTCTAGCTTGTGATACTCACCTGTCTTGTCCTGGCTGTACCACACAGTATGCTGTCTATAGTACCCACCTGTCTTGGTCCTACCGGGTTTTACACATTTTGATGGTATATAGTACCCACCTGGCCCTTGGTCCTACCTGTTTTTAAAAAGTCTGATGGTAGAAAGAAACTCGTGGAGAGCGTGGCAGCAGAGAGTCCCAGAAGAAAGCCCCCTTCAAGCAAGTGTTTCGGCCCTTATCTCCTGACACTCTAGATGGGTTGGGCCACACCCGGGTTCATGACTCCGGATGTCCCTCTGCTGCCCCTTTTTCCCATCTTGGGAATAGCCATCGCTGGGATTTGAACCTATGACCCTCTGGACATGCTCATTTTCCACTTAATGACTCGCACTTTTAACCACTGAGCCCTGGGACAAACCCGATATTTGTAGGAAAATAAGCCTTATGAAGTCCCTTTTGTTCCCTCCTTGACCAGATCCAGCTTGAACACCCTCTGCCGCTCTGCCATTGCATTCAGGGCTCTGGTTTTTCCCTCCCTTCAAATGAGAGCTGGTTTTATGAGGGTGTATGCAGACGTTCCTACAAACCCCCTAGCTCCAATTTCTGCAGTGAGGACTTTGGGCCTGATAGCCTTCTCTCCTCAGGGTGTTTGCCAGATCACATACTTTTCAGTCTTGTAGATTTGACTGCATCCATTCTGTTCTCATAAGGCACCTCGAGCCAATCATGATTAGCTGCTTGGTTGACTGAGAGTGGACTATATGTCTGGTCTCAGCCACTCTGCTATGATCTCTGGGTCACTCTTCCTTCTGGGGGTCCCGCAGTGCTTCCAGTCATTTTGCCCCATCCAGCAGACTCTGATATTAGTGGTATATAGTATCCACTTGTCTTGGTCCTACCTGTTTTACACAGTCTGATGGTATAATAGTATCCACCTGTATGGTCCTACCTGTTTTACACAGTCTGATGGTTATAATATCCATCTGTCTTGGTCCTTACCTGTTTTACAGTTTGATGGTATGTAGTACCCACCTGTCTTGGTCCTAATTAAGTTTTTAAATGGAGTGACTGAGGGCGGAAAATGAACAAATATAGAAAGTGAGGGGTTGGTTACCGCCAAGGGCACAGAGAAACAAAGCACAGGGACAAGACACAATGCATTTCGACCTCTTGGGTCTTCTTCAGGCAAAAACAAAAAATATTTAGGACAGTACGAACGAAGAACGAAAAGTCACTTATCTTCCTATATATTTTGGCACCCGAGCAAAATTGCCATCGGACGGAAAAGACAGAGATCAGGGGGAGGAAATAGTGAGGAAGGGGAAGGAGGAGGAGTGAAACAATGGGTTTGTAGCTTGAGTAGCTGGTTAGTAGAGGTATATTTGTGACAGTAGTGGTTATGGTGGGTTTTATAATAGGCTTAGTGGGGGAAAAAAAGGAAAAAAGAGAGAAATATTTTAATAAAGGTATTAATAATAATTATGATACATAAATTATAAAATAAAGTAAAAAGGGAACAAAATAGATAAATGTGTTGTTGAAAAAGTAAACCCAAAACTGTGGGATTGTTCATTGTAGCAGGTGAAATAATGTGTTGACACTGAATTGGGTCATGTTGGTTGAGAGAGATAGAAATGATCAAAGAGAAACGGGGTATCATGTGTTACACACACACGCGGACACGCGCACATAACACGCGCGCAACACACACACACACACACACACACGCACACCACAACACACACACACACACACACACACACACACCCAAACAAAAACAACATTTAAACGGTATTCTGGGTGAGTTATGATCATAATGAGACTAACTGTGGGAAGTGTTCACCACCACCACCACCACCCAGTAAAGTCTATATTTATTTACTTATGTTTTATTCCCTTTTTTACTTTAATTCTATTTATTCTTTATTCCACTTTTACTTCAATTCTATTTATTCATCTATATATTATAATCATCATTATCATTATCTTTATTTATTATTTATTTATTTATTTATTTCTCTTTTTCTGCACCACTAAGCACTATTAACGAGCCACCATAACCACTTACCTTCACAAATATACCTCTACTAAACCAGCTACTCAAGCTACAAACCCCATTGTTTTCACTCCTCCTCCTTCCCCTTCCTCACTATTTCCTCTCCCATGATCTCTGTCGTTTTCCGTCCGGCGGCCATTTTGCTCGAGTGCCGACATACATGGGAAGATAAGTGACTTTACGTTCTTCGTTCGTACTGTCCAAAATGTTATTTGTTTTTGCCTGATGAAGACCCAAGAGGTCGAAATGCATTGTGTCTTGTTTTGTGCTTTGTTTGTCTATGTCCTTGGCGGTAACCGACTCCTCTCTTTCTAAATGTTGGTCCTAATTGTTTTATGCAGTCTAATGGTATATTGTACCCACCTGTCTTGGTCCTTCCTGTTTTACACAGTCTGATGGTATATAGTACCCACCTGTCTTGGTCCTTCCTGTTTTAACACAGTCTAATGGTATATAGTACCCCACCTGTCTTAGTCCTAATTGTTTTACACTGCCTGATGGTATGTAGTACCAACCTGTCTTGGTTCTTCCTGTTTTACACTGCCTGATGGTATGTAGTACCAACCTGTCTTGGTACCTTCCTGTTTTACACAGTCTGATGGTATATAGTATCCATCTGTCTGTCCTACCTGTTACACACCGTCTAATGGTATATAGTATCCACCTGTCTGTCCTACCTGTTACACACCGTCTAATGGTATATAGTATCCACCTGTCTGTCCTACCTGTTACACACCGTCTAATGGTATATAGTATCCACCTGTCTCTGTCCTACCTGCTATACACAGTCTGATGGTATATAGTATCCACATCTCTTGGTCATGTTGTTTCGCAGTCAGTTGGTCTGTAGTACTCACTGTCTGAGTCTTGGCTGTTTCATAGTATGCTACGTAGTACTCACTGTCATAGTCCTGGCTGTTTCACAGTATGCTGGTATGTATTTACTCTCTGTCTCAGTCCTGGCTGTTTCATAGTATGCTGGTATGTAGTACTCACTGTCTCAGTCCTGGCTGTTTCATAGTATGCTGGTATGTAGTGCTCACTGTCATAGTTCTGGCTGTTTCATAGTATGCTGGTATGTAGTACTCTCTGTCTCAGTCCTGGCTGTTTCATAGTATGCTGGTATGTAGTGCTCACTGTCTCAGTCCTGATTGTTTCATAGTATGCTATGTAGTACTCACTGTCTGAGTCCTGGCTGTTTCATAGTATGCTGGTATGTAGTGCTCACTGTCTCAGTCCTGGCTGTTTCATAGTATGCTATGTTGTACTCACTGTCTGAGTCCTGGCTGTTTCATAGTATGCTGGTATGTAGTACTCACTGTCTGAGTCCTGGCTGTTTCATAATATGCTGGTATGTAGTACTCTCTGTCTCAGTCCTGGCTTTTTCATAGTATGCTATGTAGTACTCACTGTCTGAGGTCTGGCTGTTTCTATGCTGGTATGTAGTACTCACTGTCTCAGTCCCGGCTGTTTCATAGTATGCTGGTATGTAGTACTCACTGTCTGAGTCCTGGCTGTTTCATAATATGCTGGTATGTAGTACTCGCTGTCTCAGTCCTGGCTTTTTCATAGTATGCTATGTAGTACTCACTGTCTGAGTACTGGCTGTTTCATAGTATGCTGGTATGTAGTACTCACTGTCTCAGTCCTGGCTGTTTCATAGTATGCTGGCATGTAGTACTCACTGTCTCTGTCCTGGCTGTTTCATAGTATGCTATGTAGTACTCACTGCCTTCGTCCTGGCTGTTTCATAGTATGCTGGTATGTAGTACTCACTGTCTCAGTCCTGATTGTTTCATAGTATGCTGGTATGTAGTACTCACTGTCTCAGTCCTGGCTGTTTCATAGTATGCTGGTATGTAGTACTCACTGTCTCAGTCCTGACTGTTTCATAGTATGCTGGTACGTAGTATCCACCTGTCTTGGTCCTGACTGTTTCATAGTATGCTGGTACGTAGTATCCACCTGTCTTGGTCCTCTCTGTCTCAGACAGTTTACTGGCATGTAGTACCCACCTGTCTTAGTCCTAACTGTTTTATATAGTCTGCTGGCATGTAGTTCTACCTGTCTTGGTCCTCTCTGTCTCGGACAGTTTGCTGGCATGTAGTACCCACCTGTCTTGGTCCTATAGTCTACTGGCATGTAGTTCTACCTGTCTTGGTCCTAGCTATTTCAAAAGTAGTACACACCTGCTTGTCCTGTTTCACAACTCTGTGTGCTGTACCCATCTGTCTTGGTCCTCGCTGTTTCACACAATCTATTGGTACACAGCACCTACCTGCCTTGGCCCTTGTCATCTCACACAGTCTGTGGTATGTACATAACATGTTTCTTAGTCCTGGCTGTCTCTCACAATGGACTGGCGTGTAGTACCTACCTTTCTGGTCCTCGCTGTCTCAAGAAGAGCCTGCTGGTGGCAGTGTTGGTCGGTCTCCAGCAAGAACAGCCTTTCTCTGTGCATCTCGTACTCAGCAGTCTCTGTACAGGGTGGACATCAAAACATGTGGTGACTGTCTCTGTCTCGTCATCTTTGGTTCGTGTGCGTTAGAAACTGGTATAGGCATCAAAACACACATTCATAAGAAACTGCTCACACACACACACACACACCACACACACACACACACACACACACACACACACACCCCACACACACAGACACACACACACACACATGCACACACAAACGCACACACACACACACACCACACACACACACACACACACACACACACACACACACACATGCACACACAAACGCACACACACACACACACACACACACACACACACACACACACACACACACGCACACACACACACACACACGCACACACACACAGACACACACACACACACGCCCCACACACACACACACGCACACACACCACACACACACCACACACAACACACACACACACACACACACAACACACTGGGACATTGTTTTCTTAGCACCCATGTGTCATGCGCCCCAGTCGGGAGGGTGCATCATTTAACTATACTCAAGTCTTCTAGGGTTGAACTGTTGTGAAAAGATTAATGTCGTTGATCAATTTGACCTGAGCGTCGATCAAAATTTGTATGAGAAAAGAGAGCGTTGGCGGAAATATTAGAGAGAGAGAGAGAGAGAGAGAGAGAGAGAGAGAGAGAGAGAGAGGAGATGATGATGATGATGATGATGATGATGATGATGATGGATGATGATAATCTTTATTTCCGAGGGTAACAGATAAGCAAACACATGCTTTTTTTCATCCGGCCTTGCCCCGTTAAGGGACTAAGTATGACTAGCGACTAAGACTTACAAAAACTTTTAACAACACACATATCTTCATAACATTAAAAAGTTGATCCATTAACAGTTAAGGCGTAGATGACTTTATAAGGAAAAAGAAACGATTTAAACAACAAACAAAATAAAGAAATTGATTACAAAGAAGAAAAGAATCGGCACACACAGATATGGAATAAGCGAAAACTCCTATCGAAGGGGAGAGAGAGAGAGAGAGAGAGGAGAGAGAGAGAGAGAGAGAGAGAGAGAGAGAGGGAGAGAGAGAGTTACATTCCTTTTGTAAAATATTAGCATACAACAAACTGCTAAGGATGATAATTAGACAATGACAATGCATCAATAATATCAACATTTGTACTTTCTTTTACATTTACATGATGTGGTTATAAGGCAAAACGAGAACGAACAATCAGTTATCAGTAAGCAGCAATAAATTCCTAGCATCAATAATCATAACACATTTTTCATAATGTGTGCGTGCGCGCGCGCGCGCGCGTGTGTGTGTGTGTGTGTGTGTTGTGTGTTGTGTGTGTGTGTGTGTGTATGTGTGTATAGTGTGTGTGTGTGTGTGTGTGTGGTGTGTGTGTGTGTGTGTGTGTGTGTGTGGTGTGAGAGAGAGAGAGAGAGAGAGAGAGAGAGAGAGAGAGAGAGAGAGAGAGAGAGAGAGAGAGAGGGAGAGAGAGATGCCATTATTATTTACCTTCCCCTTCCATCTTTTTGTTTTCTCTTTGACCATTCATACACTACCCAAAACTATAATTATTAATTAAGCGACAATCCATCGAAACGCAGCCGTAATTAACGAAGAGAGAGAGAGAGAGAGAGAGAGAGAGAGAGAGAGAGAGAGAGAGAGATTATAATTCCAGTTTTCTATCCAAAATATCACATGCTAAACATTGCTATAAATTTGAATAAAGAGCAATACATCAATATGATCAACAGTTAATCCGGACACACATTTATCACCTTGCAGTTACAGTGCTCGAAGAAATCAAAGTATTAAGACATCAATCAATTAGTGACAATGCACCAATAAAACCAGCGACCACAACAGTCATTCATCATTATATAATTTCAATCATTAATAAAACCGATAGTAACCATATCTCCATTTATCATTATCTGGTTTTGAAAACATCAGTGGAAAGGAAACGGCGTATCAGTTTAATATGCAGCAAAACAGAGGGTGTGCCCTGGTATATGTATTTTGTCCCTAATAGCAATGGTCTGCTGTAAAATGTGTAATTAGTTTTTCCCTGAAGGATTCTGTAATTTGAGTACATCGGAAATGTAGTGGAAGTGAATTCCAAACCACGCTACCTGGTAAGATAAGCTTGATTTAAATAGATCTATTCTAGGTGTGGGAACCTGGAATTTGGTTGAATACCTAGGGTTTATGCTAAATCTGGACTGAAGAGTTTGTGGTGCTAAACCCGACGCAATTTTTTGCATTAGCAGACATTTATTGACAACAAACATTTCCTGTAACGGAAGAGCCCCCGCTTTAGTATAATCCCCTTCACTAAGACTAATGATTTTAATAGGACTGCTTTAAGTGCTCTTTTGTAGACACTCTTAAGAGGTTTCATGGCATTAGCACTAGCAGAATCAGTGTTGAACAATAATTGATTGAAGAAGAACATGTGCGTGTAGGAACAATTTCCTGGCATGAAGGTTTAAGAAATGCTAATCTTGCACAGCTGATATGTTTGTCTGATATTGATTTACATAAACTACGAAGGTGATAAGACCAAGAAAGATTATTATCAACATGTACGCCTAGAACTCGAGGGCTATCCACCACTTCAATTTCCTGATTATTGATAAAAACAGATGGGGGCTGTGTGGTTATGTTTTGTCTTCTCTGCCTTGTTGTTATCAGCATTAGATTTGTTTTGTTAAGATTCAGGGGACATGTGATTTACATTGCACCAATTACAAAGAGAGAGAGAGAGAGAGAGAGAGAGAGAAGAGAGAGAGAGAGAGAGAGAAGAGAAAAGAGAGAGAGAGAGAGAACGAACGAACGAACGAACGAACGAACGAAATTTTATTTACCAGGGTAATGAGATAAGCAAATTGCGCATGTTTTTTTTCACCCAGCCGGGGGGGGGGGGGGGGGGGGGGGAGAAAAAAAAAGCACATGGACAACACACAAGTCAATATGGCAAAAAAGAGGAAAAAGTAAATACACTAAGTCAACTTGCAAACTGGAGGAAGTAACAGACTAATACTACAAAAGCAAACGACAAAATCATGCAAGCATCCATATGCGCGTGCGCGCTCACACACACACACACACACACACACAACACACACACACACACACACACACCCCACACACATGAAGGAATTGATCTATAATGACAACATCAGCAATCTGTACAGTACTGTTTAAACATAACAATGGTCACAATGTCTGTTATGTTCTTTCTTAGTGTACAAGGAGCAAATCCGTTCATTACTCGATACATTACAACGGCTTTTGTTAAACTGTAGTTTATACGATAATGGAAGGATTTCCAGCGCTAAGTAGTCTTCAGTCGTCAAACTGGTAGTTTTTAAAAGTAACTAACTTCAGAGAGCGTTTATAAATCCTGTTTAGATATCTTAATGTGTTTGCACTGCATTGATCATAGAGAGTTGACGCATAATCGATAGATGATGAAATAAATGCATGAAAGAATTTCTTTCGAGCTGTAACATCGAGGAAATGCTTAATTTTTGAAAGTTGAAATAACCTTTGGGAAATACGTTTGCATAAACTATCGATATGGGGTGACCAGGAAAGATTATTGTCGATAGTAACACCTAGAACTTGTGAGTATAAACTTCATGAATGACTGTACTACCTATGTGTATAGAAGGCAGACTGAAGGTTATTTTTTTGCCGTTTTTGTCGCGAAGTCATTATCATGTATTTAGTTTTTTGGTCGTTCAAAGACATGTGGTTCAGCTCAGTCCAATCAATTAAGTTACTAACATTGTTCTGCAGAGTTGTAGATAATTGCTTCAAATTAGAATGGCTCGAATGAATAGACGTATCATCTGCAAACAGTTTCACACACGCCTCGTGTAACGTATAAGGGAAGATCATTAATACAGAGAGAAAAAAGTAGAGACCAAGAACGGATCCTTGGGGTACACCAAATGTTTGTGTCTGGAATTTGGATTGTTGGTTACCCAAGAAAACCTTGTGATGACGGTTAGAAAGAAAAGATGTAAGAAGAGAAAGAGTTTGGTCGGAAAGTCTATATAAGGCTAGCTTACGTAGCAGCAAATTAAATGGTCAATGACGTCGAAAGCCTTTGCAAAGTCAACGAACAATACTCCCGTGAATTTGTTGTCATTGATATACGAGCCAATTCTCGACGAGGTTAGTTAAAGCAGTGTGGCATGAATGGTTTTCTCTAAATCCTGATTGATTGGGATGAAGCAAATTGTTCTCCGAAACATGTGACATTAGATGTTTATAGACATGTTTCTCCAAAGGTTTCGACAGGACCGATAATATTGAAATAGGTCTGTAATTGATGGGTTAGTTTTTATCTCCAGATTTATAGATAGGAAAAAATTTTGGCTTGTTTAAGAATATAAGGAAAATAGCTTTTGTCAATGCAGAGATTGTACAAATAAGTTAAAGAGTCTGTGATGATAGGAGCACATGATTTAAGAATCTTACCATCTAAATTATCAAGACCACGTGTGCCTGTCTGCTTGAGTTGTGTAAGATGAACGTAAACGTCAAACACCGTAACAGGAGAACGACAGCGTCTGATGTTATATTTTTAGAATAACAAAATACTTTTAGTAGCTCGAGATTATTTAAATTATTTGTTATAGTTGAGGAAGATGTATAGAAAAATGGTGATTTAAATCATCAGTTGAAAGCCCTTTAATAGAGGCAGACATTTATGGACTTTCTTTTTTGTGAGAATGTTAATAGCTTTCCAAATCGACTTAGAATTATTAGAACCTTCCAATACAAGATCTCGGAAGTATTTCTTTTCGCTGAACGTAACATTGCCGTAACTTATTTCGTTGTTTTTTGAAATCTTGAAATTGTTTTGCTTTTAACAGCATGTCTCTTTCACGCATCGCATCTTGGATGACATCAGTCAACCAAGGAGGCTTGGGGGAATGTATAACTCTTTTTGTTAAAAGGGAGCATGTTTGTCATAGATATAAGTAAATGACTTGTGCCAGAATTGAAATGCTTCATCAGGATCAGTGACCTGATACACTTTGGTAAAGATGAATGAGCTAAGTCGAAAAGAAATGCGTCTTTATCAAAGTTAGCAAAAGATCTATAGGTAATAACTTTGTGTCCAGGGTTGGGAATTTTTGTGCCTTTCCTAAACCAAGTAAGGCAAACAGGTAGGTGATCACTGCAGCCACAATGTGGAGAACACACTTCTACAATGTTTTGTTGTGTGTTGCTATAAATGTGATCAATCAGTGTTTCAGAAAGCGGAGTAATTCTAGTGGGCGTTTCAATTAATTGATGAAGTCCAAAATTCTCAACTGGATCCATCGATGATTGGGCTTTAAAAGATCAATGTTAAAATCACCGAGAAGGATGATTTCATTGTCATTGAGTGCTACATCTTCAAGCATATCATTAAATTTGTTGACCCATTCTATATGTTCGGCGGGTTTCTGTAATGAATCCAATGAATAATGGTTTCTTTTTAGATTGATTTCGACCCCTATACATTCTACATTGTGTTTTTCAAACGATTATGATACGTTTATACGTAACAGACTGACTGATATATAGGATTAAACCAGTTTGTTTTGGTAGAATGGGGTCAAGTCTCACGGTGTTGTAACCTGGAATAGATACGTCTGCATCAGATATATTCTTCGATAAACGTGATTCGGCACAACAAAATACGTGAAACTGTCGGCCTGAGTTATATATAATGGACGATAACTGATCTAATTTGTTGAGAACATGTTTGAATTTAAAAACCCTACTCGGGGGCCGTCCCCAGAAGGCCACGCATTCACCGTGGGCATTACGACTGAGTGGTTATCACAGCTAAATGATACAGGTTGCAGCTTCAAGGACAACTAGTATCTGATTCAGCCAGCGTAAATGGAAACACGTGCAATGTATGCAACTAACCCGAGAATTTTGATAGGAATGCGCGAAAAGGAAGATAGCAATGTAACGCAAAAGCTGGGTAGCACAGTTGCAAGACACAATCAGACTCACAGACAAAAGAAGATGAAGAGAAAAAAAAAAATATCCAATAACAAAAATAACCTTAAATGAAAATCAAATTATCAGATAGCAACCTCACTAATTACCACAAAGCAAGCAATCATGCATAGAGCACGCAAACAGATCAAAAAATAAAGAATGATACAAAGTATGCTATCAAATATTCTGAAAATATCTACAAATCAAACCCACGTGTTTAGGTATACACCGAGATCAAAATAGCCGCCTTCAAGTTACAGTTGCAAATGTAATGCATTATGTCAACGAGTACGGCAAATCTGCAGCATAAACACACTAATGTTCTCACTCATACATATCCACGCATATATACCAACATGCAAACATAGACGTAATTATGCTCTGACATAAAGGGTTAGAAGCCTGAATTATGCATGATTCTATCTTTGAATGTTCTGCTGCAGATTTAACATGTGAGAACGTCATCATGTTTAATAAGTAAAGGTATTGATTGATATATTTTGAGGAGTAACTGCCCGTGTATTCAGTACTGTGTTTGATTCTGGGGGTAAATAGGAAAACACTGGGTTTTCTTTGACACAATGTGGGGGACTGGATTCTCCCTCCAGGGTTTGGGATAACTGTTCTCTCGTGAGAGGGTGGGTGGATAAGAGGTGGTATGTCAGAGTGCTGGGTACGGGGATTGATCAAGGGAGGATAGTGGGCCATGGACCGCAGTGAGGGAGGGAAGGGTCCATAATCAGGACCACGACCGGAGCTGTGTTGTCGCTGAGTGACGGCAATGCTTTGTGTTGGCGCCCTGTACCCCGTACCGCTGTACTGTGCAGGGCTTGCCTGAAATTGTGTTGCCAGCCAGCATCACTATCAAAGTGGGGTCATAGGAATTACGGATACTGGATTGTGTGCGTTCGTATTTCGGGATCATAACCACCTGATTCAACCCGAGTCGTAGGCACAGCATAAACAGACTCTGCACTGCCATGTTCAGGTCTATAGGCACCTGACGTTTGCCGGTTTGTACCCATGGTAACGACTGGTCACGTTGCCACCCGGCTGCAGACCACTGGTTAAACCATGTTCTGCTTCTTGGAAGTTTTTCTGGGGGGGGAAGGTGTCTACGAGCCAGTTAATGAAAGTGCGTTATGACGTTGGCAGCCAGTTGAGCAGTCCCTTTAAAACTAGGATGAATAAAGTCCTGATACATAGCCAGCCTGGGAGCACCAGACGTAGCACAAAAGAATCAGTATTATCGATGAAAGTTATACCACTAGAGCTGCATGCAGTTTTGAGATTACGGTTCGAAGGAAGGATGGAATTATTTAAGTTGTGTCTGCCCTTGGCTGGTATAATCGAACTAAATACAATCTTTGCAAAAGGGAAAACCCTACAAAATGACTGAATCATTCTCTCCCATTGTTCAGTAAGAACTTGTCCTGAGGGGCAGTTGTTGACCCCTACATGTACATCTAGCGCTTCGATTTTGTTGTTCGGCGATTGCTGTGAAAGCCAGCGCTCTAAATCCGGAGTGCCCATGCCAGGAATACATAGTTTAAAAAGGTTGT
Source organism: Conus ventricosus (assembly GCA_018398815.1). Classification (NCBI taxonomy): domain Eukaryota; kingdom Metazoa; phylum Mollusca; class Gastropoda; order Neogastropoda; family Conidae; genus Conus; species Conus ventricosus. The sequence goes on from CM031597.1 coordinate 9,055,953, forward strand.
AGGAGCGAAGAGCTAGTCTTTTGGGCTCCACGTGTTTGATAGTAGAGTCACCAATCAGCAGTGCCGTCGCTCGGTCATTCACAGACGCAGTACTTAACACTTCGGAGGGAGAACGTTTTGACTTGTATCGTGAGAGCTGGTAGATTTCCTGTCGTGCCTATACTTTCAGTGAGTCGATGATTATCATTAGTTGTATTCTGCTCGCACAAGATAAGATAAGATAATGTTGCTTATAGCCCAGCCGACCGCAAAGGGCCACATCAGGGTTGTGCTCGCACAAGGCCACATCATTGAGAGGAGCAAACCTATTTTGGACAGGGATGGAGACGTTGATAGGCAGGTCCTCTGAAGAGAGAGAGAGAGAGAGAGGAGAAAAGAGAGAGAGAGAGAGAGAGAGAGAGAGAGAGCAGAGATTGAGAGAGCAGGGGGCCAGCGGCGTTTACTTAACGAAAAAAAAAAAAAGAAAAGAAAAGAAAGTTATTATCAATTTTTTGAGACAAAGTCCCATGCTTATTTGTATTGCTGAACTCGTGTTGGGGAGTTCGTGCAGATAGGACGGTAAGTTCCGATGGGCGAACAAGTTTGGTAATTCTATCCAAAAAATCTAACTTTAAAATGAGTTCCAAATTGCGTCCCGTTCGCACATCAGGTAGGTGAGTGTTTGTTACCGGAGTGAGAACATTCGTTGGTGAGTCAAATTTTCATTCATTTACTTTACGTTTCTTGTCTGTTTTAGATGAGAACCCTTTTTTTTTTAATGACTGGGTCACGAGGCTTGTTTAACTGAGGTGCCAGACAAGACTGACACACCTATTCCCGTGAACTTCAAAGAACCTCATAATTACGCTCTCATGGATTGAAGAATACTACATACCTCAAAAGACAAAATATGTATTTTTGCCTAAGGTGTTTGCGGAAACAAACCCTCAAGTTTGTAAAAGGGTAGACATGAGATGTATTTGTAAGCCAGTGAAAAGACTGAAGAAAACCCGACATTTGTCAAAGGGTGAAGCGTGATTAATCAGTGTAATGGGGGAAAAATTGTAATAATTATGTTTTTTTTAATTTCTTTCTAAAGTATGTCAAACACGCCGCTAGACTTTGTAATTTGTAGAGCGCCCTATTGTGTAAAGGGACTGTTGGATTTGAATAACGTGAACAAATGTTGTGACTGAAGGTACCCTCTTATGAAAAGGGAAAAATAGCCACGAAAGGCGTTGACTGAATCTGTGTAAAAGAAAGAATTATATATATCAAATTGTTTACAGTTTTTTGCATTATTAAGTTTGTTTATAAAAAAACAAACAAAGAAGATCAAGACTGAATAAAACTCTGGAGTGGGTGTTTTATATACCAGTGGGGAAATTGCCCATGTCTACCAACATTTACCCACTACAGACCCCTTGAACATTGTTTTCTTAGTGCCCATGTCTACTAACATTTACCCGCTACAGACCCCTTGAGCATTGTTTTCTTAGTGCCCATGTCTACTAACATTTACCCACTACAGACCCCTTGGACATTGTTTTCTTAGTGCCCATGTCTACTGACATTTACCCACTACAGACCCCTTGGACATTGTTTTCTTAGTGCCCATGTCTACTAACATTTACCCGCTACAGACCCTTGAACATTGTTTTCTTAGTGCCCATGTCTACTAACATTTACCCACTACAGACCCCTTGGACATTGTTTTCTTAGTGCCCATGTCTACTAACATTTACCCCTTACAGACCCCTTGAACATTGTTTTCTTAGTGCCCATGTCTACTAACATTTACCACTACAGACCCCTTGGACATTGTTTTCTTAGTGCCCACTGACAGTCACTCCCTACAGTCCGCCTTTAATATTGTGTTCTTGGTCCTCATGTCTACGGACAGTCACTCCCTACAGTCCGCCTTTAATATTGTGTTCTTGGTCCTCATGTCTACTGACAGTCACTCCCTACAATCCGCCTTTAATATTGTGTTCTTGGTCCTCATGTCTACTGACAGTCACTCCCTACAATCCGCCTTTAATATTGTGTTCTTGGTCCTCATGTCTACTGACAGTCACTCGCTACAATCCGCCTTAATATTGTGTTCTTGGTCCCATGTCTACGGACAGTCACTCCCTACAATCCGCCTTTAATATTGTGTTCTTGGTCCTCATGTCTACTGACAGTCACTCCCTACAATCCGCCTTTAATATTGTGTTCTTGGTCCTCATGTCTACTGACAGTCACTCGCTACAATCCGCCTTTAATACTGGGTTCTTGGTCCTCCATGTCTACTGACAGTCACTCCCTACAATCCGCCTTTAATATTGTGTTCTTGGTCCTCATGTCAACTGACAGTCACTCCCTACAATCCGCCTTTAATATTGTGTTCTTGGTCCTCATGTCAACTGACAGTCACTCCCTACAATCCGCCTTTAATATTGTGTTCTTGGTCCTCATGTCTACTGACAGTCATTCCCTACAATCCACCTTAATACTGTGTTCTTGGTCTTCATGTCTACTGACAGTCACTCCCTACAATACGCCTTTAATATTGTGTTCTTGGTCTTCATGTCTACTGACAGTCACGCCCTACAATCCGCCTTTAATATTGTGTTCTTGTCTTCATGTCTACAGACAGTCACTCCCTACAATCCGCCTTTAATACTGTGTTCTTGGTCCGCATGTCAACTGGAGTCACTCCCTACAATCCGCCTTTAATACTGTGTTCTTGGTCCTCATGTCTACTGACAGTCACTCCCTACAATCCGCCTTTAATACTGTGTTCTTGGTCCTCATGTCTACTGACAGTCACTCGCTACAATCCGCCTTTAATATTGTGTCTTGGTCCTCATGTCAACTGGAGTCACTCCCTACAATCCGCCTTTAATATTGTGTTCTTGGTCCTCATGTCTACGGACAGTCACTCCCTACAGTCCGCCTTTAATATTGTGTTCTTGGTCCTCATGTTTACTAAGTCACTCGCTACAGACCACCTTGAACATTGTTTTCTTGGTGCCCTTGCCTACACATAGTCACCCACTACAAACCATCTTGCACACCCATTACAAACCACTGTAAACCTCCACTACAAACCACTGTGGACCTCCACTACATACCACTGTGGACACTCACTACAAACCATCTTGGAAGCCCACTACAAACCACCTTGGAAGCCTACTACGAACCACTTTGCACATCCACTACAAACCACCTTGGAAGCCTACTACGAACCACTTTGCACATCCACTACAAACCACCTTGCATATCCGCTGCAAACCACTTTGCACACCCACTACAAACCACTGTGCATATCCACTGCAAACCACCTTGCACACCCACTACAAATCACTTTCCACACCCACTACAAACCACCTTGGAAGCCACTACGAACCACTTTGCACATCCACTACAAACCACCTTGCATCCGCTGCAAACCACTTTGCACACCCACTAAAAACCACTGTGCATACACTGCAAACCACCTTGCACACCCACTACAAATCACTTTCCACACCCACTACAAACCACCTTGGAAGCCACTACGAACCACTTTGCACATTCCACTACAAACCACCTTGCATTCCGCGCAAACCACTTGCATACCCACTACAAACCACTGTGCATATCCACTGCAACGCCCTTGCACACCCACTAACAAATCACTTTCCACACCCACTCCAAACCACCTTGCACACCCACTACAAATCACTTCCACACCCACTCCAAACCACCTTGCACACCCACTACAAATCATTTCCACACCCACTCCAACCACCTTGTACACCACTACGAACCACCCTTGGACACTCACTACAAACCACCCAAACACTACAAACCACCCGGACACCCACTACGGGCAACCTTGGATAAGCCCTTTTCTCAGTCTCCAACAGATGTTCCAGGGTTTCTGGTGGCTCTGTGTTGGCGCGCCCTTTGACCCGAGGTGGAAGATCCAAGTCTTCCGCGCGGGCTCCACACTCTTTAAGAAGGTCACCATCTCCTCTTCGGTTCGTGGTCCACTGAAGCCCGCAGGTCAACACACAGTGCACAGGGTCACACGTCAGAGACTGACCAACCATCTTACCATCTCCCCCTATCCTTTTCCCCGACCCCCTGCCAGGACATCAAATAGGGAATGGTCGGTCTGCTGCATCGATCATATGGCTGTGCGTGAGTTGTCACTGTGTGCCATGTTGTGTTTACAGATGTATATCCATGTCAGTGGGTCACGTAAACTTCTTCCGTCTAGAGCAGAGCAGGTAAATTCAGATCTTCATTTTAGAATTGTTCTTTTTTTTTCCGCGCAACTAAAAACTTTTTAGGTGCATACACTGTCGACCTGTCTTGCTCTTGCGATCTGACTGTTGCTGTGTGCGCTGCACTGATGGCTGTTTTGGGGATGACCAGTTACACAGTACCAACGATGTGCCTGCTTCACTTCACGACTAGCTATATCTTGTGTAGGATGAACCCTATCCAGTATTCGGAAGAAGAAGAAGAAAATGAGCACAGATTGTGTTTTGAATTTTTTGTTTGTTTGTTTGCTTTAGCTCCTGCATTCATTCCACTGTACACTGGCTGTAACGACCGGGGTAGTCTTTGAAGTATTGGCGGGTCATTTGCGTTTCCTATACTAATTATAAACACACTGTTCCCATGTGATTCCCAACAAGACTGTATGCAGGGCAGTTTTTCCGCACAGCCCCTTGACAGCCGTGTGCCAGTGACCTGCCGACGGTCGGTTCTGATGGCGGGGAAAGGAAGACGGTGGAGGACAGAAATGTTTTCCCCTGCGTGAACGCTGAAACCGTGGCCATGGCAACAAAATATGGCGTCGGAAATAAAAAGAAGGCATGAACAGACTGAAGTGCAACAAAAGCGAACGCTAAAAGCGAACTCTGTGTGTGTGGTGTGTGTGTGTGGGGTGGGGTGTGTGTGTGTTGTGTGTGTGTGTGTGTGTGTGTGGTTTCTCCTTGCAAAAAAAATTGATTAAATACAGAACAAAAACAAAACAAAATAAAACAAAAAAGGGAGGGGGGGAGGGGCCAAAAACAAACGAAAAACAGAAAAAAACAGGAGAGAGAGATGAGGAGAGTGAGTGGAGAGAGAGATGATGAGAGAGAGAGAGAGAGAGACACAGACACTGGACACAATTGTTATTGCCATTTGCAAGGCCCGTGGCATGGGCGGTATCATGAGTCACCATTTATCAACAGCCCGTGCACCCCGTGAAAACAAATGCAAAAGACCTTGTGTGATGTTTATACTCTTCACCATTACTATAATTACAAAAAGGATCATAATCGAATGAAAAGCACCACTTCCATCCCACACGAGCTCCACCCCCCTCTCTATCTCTTCTCTCACACACACACACACACACACACACACACACACTACACACACACACCACACACATGCACGACGCGCTCAGATGCGCGCCCGCACAGCAATATACATGGACATATTGACTATTCAAGGGTACAGTTAAGTGGAATAATATATTCATTCGTTAATATTCTTTTTCGATAAGTACTAGCTTCTGCATGATAACTTCGCAAAGGCTTATTATAGAGTTCTCGTTTCCAATTGATTAAAAGCGTTCTCAAAATCGCTTCTTTCAGCACTGATGTCACAAGATGTTAACACCCTCTGCGGATTTTGTCGTATGCGGGTCAATCAAAACACAAAATGTATTTCATTCTCAACACTGTCTCTTGCTCTACTCTTTGGACATGATCTATTATTCGATTTCTCGATCCAGCATTTGGGGTTTTTTGATTAAGGACCGAGCGTTCTGGTTCGAAATTTTGCTAAACTAAATCTATGCCATTTCTGCGTTATGATTTTAAGATTTGTCTCTGCCTTTCAGAGATTACTTTGAAATGAGAGGAACAGTCGTATTGATCATTTCCATCCAATGCCTGCTTGCGAGCTTTGTTTTTTAAGTACACAAATTTAAACGGTCTTGAAATTCAGAAATAAATTGTGCTTATTCCGACTACTTGTGGACAACCAAACTATGCCAAAACCATTCTCTGTCAAAATTTTCTTAATACAGGAGGCCAGTTAAATTTTTCCATTTTCAGGGGGCAGTTTAAGCATTTCATTACGACTGAGCACAGGTCTGGTTGTTGGTAGGTTTACTAATTTTAGCCAATAAGTTAATACATCTAACATAGTTTTAAAAAATAAGAGGGTAGCGTCCGCTTTGCCATAACCACAGCCCTGATATGGCCTTTGCGGTCGGCTGGGCGATAAGCAACTTTATCGTATCGCCATAAACCATTTTCTTAGAGGCTTGCCCCCCCAAAGGTACGTGGAGAATACGTTTTAGCGCATATGTAGAACTTTTTCTCTGGCTATTATCCAACATTCCCCAGACGTCAGATGCATATATCAAAATAGGCTTGGATCTAGTGATATCGAAATAATTTCCAAAATAGATTCACATCGTTTGAGTTCAATTTTTTCATAGTCTCAGAATTCCATGACAACTCTCTTTCCTTTCTGCAATCTCAAAGCCAGCCTTACTCAAGCTTAATTTGTCGTGAATAACAACACAAGGTATTTATTAGATACTTGTCCACTCTAACGTCTGCTCCACATAAAAAACATCTTTCGTATTTTGATAAGTAACCACCAATTCTCTGAAAACCATTACTTTAGTGTTTTGTAAGGTTCACCGTTATTTTAACTATCTGATTCTCTTTTCGCAGATGTGTCTAATGATTTTGCAAACCATAGGGGTATCTGTATAGGAGGATACTCATCAGCGAAAAAGCATTAGAAATAAGTCAGCAAGCACCGGGTAACATTTGAATTCCATTGTTTCCCGTCCCAGGCTGTTCTCTAGCGCATTATTCGTTTATGTGAATCGTGAACAAATGTGGGCTAGCGACAACTTGTTTCACACCCCTAGGCAGCTTGAAATAATCAGTTTATGCGCCTTTCTCTCGAAAACAGGAAAGAACAGACTATTACATTCCATGAACAGCTGCATTCTAACTTCCCATGTACGCCATTCTTCCTCAAAATACACCATAGAACATTTCTGTTGACTGATTAGAAGTTTCTGGAAGTCATCAAATGGCAACATACAATTTGGATTTCTGTTAATAAGTTTTTTGTTCTAAAAGCATACAGAGTAAATATATGATCTTTTGTTACTATATTTGGATCGGTAAACCAGCATGCTCTTCCATATAATTTCTCTTCTCTCTCTGCCTACGCTTTTAACCTTTTGTTCAGCTTAGGTATACATTTATAATATACTCGTTCAGTGCAACACCTGATAGTTGTCAGGATTATTTCTATCACCTTTATTGGCAGGGAATCTTTTATTGAGTTAGACCAGATTCTGGGAAGATTCCCTGATCAAAACACCGACGGTAATATGATCAATCCAAGAAATAAACTACAACAGATGTAGCACATTTGAACCATTTCTCCTATGCTGTTGTCCGGCCAGCACTTTTTCCACAGTTGATGTGTTTTTTACTGTTGATGATTCATTTCTTGCAATCTGGTATTAAACAATGGTTCGCAGTTAATGTGCTCGTCACTATCGTTATCTACGCTAAATCTTCACATATCGTTATCAAATCCTTAAATACACTGTAGAAGAAATGTTCATACCATTGGTGCGAGCTGATTTCATAATAAATTACTGGTTTTCTACTGATCGATCGAATGGTAGTCCTGAATAAGTTAGGGTCGTTAACTGATGCTTTCAAATTATTAATTTGTTTTTATCAAAGTCTTTTCCGTTTCTATTTTTTCAGTAAATTATAGTCTTTCCGTTCCCTAACGTATGTTGCTTTGTGTTCTTTTTTCAGTGTTACAGATTTGGTTCGTGATATCGCTTCAACAACCTGTTCACAAGTTTTTGCTTATTCTCGCACTCAAAATCAACCAATCGCTCACTTCTTTCTTGTTTTACCCTTGGTCCTTTTACCATACTCGCAGCTTCACTATACAATGCTTTTCACAACCAATATTCTAAATCCAGTGATTGACATTCACATTAAGGTTGCTCGGTAGCTTCATCACAGCACGGTTTGACTCGTCCCTGAATCTTGTTCTCTTATAAGTCTCTGCTGTTCTTCAGACCAATAAAGCGTCTTCTGTTTGACATACTGGATGCTCTTTTTCTTACGTTCATATACCTGTTTTCCATTTTAGTTCATACAGGTAATTGCCTGGTAAATAAACATCACCAACCTTCATTCAGCAATTTCCTTAGTAAATCTTTTAGTGGAACAATGAACTACTCAATTAAAAAACTTACCATTAGGTGAACACAAATGGTAAACTCTCCTTTCGATCATCATTGCATGTACCCATTCACAATATCTGATCAAACATAAAACACAAATCTACACAAAGAATACCCAAACTTATTTACATACAAGTCTTAGAGCGGCGCTTTAAACATCATTTTCATTGTCCTTTTATGATCATCTTCAGTACAAACCTATCTTCATCATATGAATCATCACCATCATAGACATCAATATTATAATCACCCTCCCATCAAACCATCACAGTCTTCATTCATCATCGCTATCATCATCTACAGGCGTAAATATTTGTCATAGGCTCCACTTTGAGTTGTTGATGTCAGTCCGTGCATTCAAATCACCACATAAACAGAATATTTACAAATCCCTATTTTCTGTAATGTCTAATATTATCTTCAAAGGACAAGATTCATCTTTAATTGCATAGTTGTGTATATCGGCCCCCCTCTGGTACTACAGAAACATGCAATCAGTAGAAACTTCCTTAGTTGTATAAATAATGAGTGTGTTAAACATTCAGGACTTTTAAATCACGTTTTATCACAAATTACACTGAACCTGCGTGACCAAACATTTCATATATTTTCTTCACCATTAGTATACACACCACAGATGACGGACCTTGATATGATATTTTCTTTGCTGAGCATGAAATTTTACAAAATCAATAAACACACAGAGAAAATCAAATTCATGAACAAAGTGTTCTCTGTGAGGCACACAAAATCCAAACCATTTTTTAATTAATAAACGAAGCATCATTAAGTTGAGTGTTATAAATTTTCTATGTTTAATTAAGAAACGTCAGTTCTTTTTCTGTTAGTCTGCCTGGCCTATTTTGAGCACGTTGTTGATTCTCAATGATCTCCCAGGACATATTTGGCAGATAAGAATTAATGCCCAGATTGTTTTCGCGACCCAGACCCCGGTCCTGTAACAGGGGGTTCGTGACACCCCTACCCCATGTCCATACAGTGATCACTCGGTGGGAGTTTTCCTGTCCGCACACCACGCCACACTGGGATACGGCCCCCGCCTCGCAGGTGACGTGATCGTGGTCGGAGAATCCCGGCTCTGGTCAGGCAAACACGTCACAAGATCGTATCTCTGCCACGAACACGGTGTCCGAAGTAGGCGTTCGCACGTTCGGAGGAATCCGCAACTGTGTGTTGGTGTCACGGCTGGTTGGCGCGCTTGCTTCCCCGGCTTCACGAAGACCCGAAGGTTGTTCGGCACGGTCATCACCCCCCAGCGCGCTGTGTGACTCTTTCTCGACCTCCACTCCTTCTGCCGCTCCCCCATTGGCTGCTGTGTTGTCTGAAGTCAACAGTGGACGCGAAGGCGGAATCAACTGTGCCACTGTCAACTGCCACGCGAGTGTCGGCAGACTGTCATCCGTGCCAGTTTCTCGATGTGTTGTGACAGATTCGTGATATCCGCTCTTGCCACCTCTGCTTACGATCGGGGATCGGGTCTTTCGTGTCCCTACAGTCATGTTTTCCCCGGGCAAAGTAGGCTGCCATGCCGTCTTGGTTCAGACCTTGGCTTCCGGGTGCTGCCTGTCTTCGAGGAAGATCGTTTGCCGAATCTAACACCTCTTATTCTCCTGTTCGTGTGTGATCGCGATCGCGCATTATTTTAATTTTGTCCTTGCCTTTGCTTGAACAAACAAATCATTGTTCTTGGACTCGGCCGGTCTGGCATGGCCCCCTATGTCACGCTCTATATGTCGTGCTCTGTCCAAACTTTAGAGCTTGCAACGCTGTGTCAATGTGTCAGTATACATTCTAGCCACAGCTTTCGAAGTCGTCTTTAGCTATAAGGGATACACAAAGAAACGCAAATTATTGCGCCTTGAAAACCCCTCTAATCTAGATCTTTTCTTCTGACGCATCGTATCTTGTTTGCTCTAATTTGTTTTCACAGTCACTGTCTGTTTCTCAGTTCGCTTGTTTCTTCCTTGTGCCGTTGTTCGAAACACTGATCTAAATCCGTGCACATGTGTCATATGACGGCTGACAGTCTGTACCTGTGTTGATTCAGTTTCAATGTTGTTCACCTGTTGTTGATTTTCTCTACACTTCTTGACACTCTCCCTAGTTCTGATTTGATTTCTGTCAGTTCGGTGGGTATGAAATCGTTCTCGTTCTTCTCTGCTGCTCTGTCTGCCTTTCGCAGGTCGACTTTCCATTCTTCTCTTTGTTGCGCGAAGAGCCGACATGATTTCCGCGGCATATAATCAGCACTGACTGTGCGTCCGTAGTCAGTGTTGCTTCCATCTAATATGCTTGTGCCATGCGGTTCAGGGCCAGGATTTGCTCGGACGTCTCCACTTAATAGAGTTTCCACATCGTACGCTCCGCGTTGTCAACACAACACAGCACGATCAGTTCGGATATGTGTAGGTCACCGTGATTAAGACTGACTGACAATTGTCACTCGGTTCGATTTGTTCGGTCCACACTACCGTTGTTCCTCTTGGTGCGCCTTGGAAAGTATATAATGCTGTCAAGTTTGGTTGAATACAACAATGTCCACATTTGTGTGAATGACTGACAACACAGCACAACGTAGGAGCACGCCGACACAACGCGCCACCCCGAACATGTTTCAAATGGTGCTCACTCAGTTCACCCCCTGTCCCCTCAGGTTTTTTAGCACAGATGTGCATTCTGGCCTCCCTATGATTAGTCAATCATTTTTTTGCTCAGACAGTTTCACTGTTATTTGCCTCCACACTGGCCCCTGACTATATTGTTTGCACTGTATTTTCACAGTTGCTGGCGGTGGAACCAGATACTATGCGGAGCGTTGAGCAAGTTTACATCCGTATCGCCGCATTGCTCTCGTGACCCCCGAGAGAGAGAGAGAGAGAGAGAGATGAGAGAGAGAACGATGAGAGAGAGAGAGAGAGAGAGAGAGAATGAGGAGAGAGAGAATGACAAATGACAAACAATTTATTAGTAGTAGTAGTAGTATGTAGGGACGTAATCAATTACATAGCCGTTAAGCCTTTCAATGTCCCCTCGGTGTTATTATACTTTTATGAAAGGGTGAAAATGCATGCAATATAAATTTTCCTTCTTATTCATCTAAGCTTCTAAACTGTACTTTATATTTCAAGTCTTCTCCAGCAAATTCTTAAAATCATTAGTTTATTTTTAGCCAAATTTAAGTGAAAGTTGGCAAACTGTTGCCAGTTAGTAAATAACTCTGGTACTGAAACTTGGAATCTCCCATATTTTTTAAAGTATGAAATTGCTTATCAATATTTTAGCCTTCCGTATTTCTTTGTTCCATCTGTTTCAACAGCCCCAAAAAACAGTCCCACTGTATGTCGTTTTGCTGTGAATATTTTGATACACTCAATCAAATCCCCTCTAAATACGTTACCTTTTAAAGAGTACAAATTTAAGTAATTTAATCTATCTGTATAAGACATCTTAGTACATTTTGCAAGATTTTAGTTGCTCTTCTCTGTACTCTTTCGATTGCTATAGACCTGTCTTTTCAGTGGTGGGTACCAGATTATTTTCCATTACTTCAAGATGCGGTTCTATCCATAGCTTTATAGCGCTTTAAATACGTTTCTTTATTAGGTAAATAAAAGTTCTTTGATTATCCAATCATTTGGTTTGCTTTATTTATACACTTATGAATGTGAGTATCAAAAAGTAAATCTTTATCAAAGATTACACCAGATCCTTTTTCCCTTTAAAATTTCTGTACCAGCTATTTACACCATCTTTTTTCATGCTGTATTATGTTCTGGATGTTTTTGCCAACATTGCAAAATTTACATTTTTCAACATTAAAATATAGATTCACTTGTCTGACAGTTATTGTGGAGGCATTTAAATTTTCTTGAAGGACTTTATATTTATCTGATTTGTCATATTTTTTTGTGTAATCAGCAAAAATTTTACAAAAATATTTACCTCATCTGGGAAGGTTCATTTAATAAAAATAGTAACAGTACAGGTCCTAAAATACTCCCTTGGGATACCACTATAATTCTTTTCTGGCGACTACAGTTACCCACTTATTTACTCTTGTTTTCTATTTGACAAAAAATCTCTAATCCAGGTTTAGAACTTACCTACTATACCGTATACTTCCATTTTTTTTCAATAATCGCGCATGCGGATACCGTATCAAAAGCTTTACGGAAAAATCAAGGTAAATTTTATATCAACAGAGTACTTATTTTCTAGCATGTTAACTAAATTTCTTATACTTCAAGATTGTGTTATGCAAGACTTTTTTTTTACGAAAGCCATGTGGCATACTGCAAACAATGATTATCAGTGAAGTGAGATTACTATGACATTCTTATAATGGATTCTAGCACTTTGCAATGCAATTGCAAGTTAAGCTTACCGGACGATAGTTTGCCTGGCTAGATTTTGCCCTTTTTTAAAAATTGCAGTAATTGCCGATTTCCAGGGAGGGGTAATTTTCATGTCTCTAATGATTTATTTTAAATCTTACTGTGCGTACAGCTAACTCCTTACTTAATTCTTTTAGAACTTTAGGTGGTATTAAAATCAGGTCCTGCGCTTTAGACTGATTCAATTCAAAAACTTCTTTCTTACTGCTGAACTGAGTTATTATATATGCTGTAACTGAATCCATTAGATTTACTACATTCAATAGATCAGGTATGTTATTTGTATCTTCATTAGCAAGACAACTGCGAAGACTCATTTAAAACTTCAGCTTTCTCCAATATCTGACTCGGCCAACTCTTTACACATCAGTTAGGAGTATTTACCCTGTGTTTTTACTTTTGTACGTTCTTGCACGTATTTCTAAAAACATATGGGATTTTTTTTACATTGGTTTCTGCTATTTTACGTTTCATAAGCTTTTTTGTTGATTGATTTCATTTTTGGCTTATTTCCGCATTCTTTGCATATTGCTGTATTCTTTCCCGCTTTCGTCAATAAATACCTTTGAAATAGCTTATATTTTTTCTTAATCATTTTATAGTCTTTATCATTCATCCAAAGTGGTTTAAGCTTTTATTTTGGCTACAAATGTCTTTGGAATTCATTGTCCATACTCTTAAACTTCGCATGTTAAGACATTCACATTTTCATCGACATTCCTGATCATTTGTAAGCAAGGAGTTGACCACTATCTGAAAAGCATTTTCCTCATTTTATTTTATGTTCCAGTTCTGTAAATTCAAATTTATTACTTAGGGGTTTCTTTGTCTTTTCTTTGGGAACATATAGTTAAATGTTAAATCAAGTGATCACTTTTACCCAAAGGGTCACTATATTCAATATCAGAGATCAAGAATTCGGTTTCTAATGCCAAGGAAGAGCAAACATAAATCAATAATGCAATTTGATTCAGGGCGACTACGAGATAAAGCAAAATCAAACAGCTTGTGCAAAAACTTCCATTAGTTCTGGGTCGTAATTTCAGATCCAACCGACGTATGAGTCATCAATAGTGACCGTTATTATCTTTTTCTTTCAGCCGACAATATACATAGTAGATACCTAGCAGAGTTACATTTTCATGATAAATAATTGATAACTAACAATCTAAATTTTTCTTTTGGAAAAAAGGTGCAGTGGAAAGGGCTCTCGAAGAGAGGTTGAGGAGGTTGTGAGAAAGAAAAAAGGTGTCAGAACTATGGAAGAGAAGGTTGACAAGGAAAAAGAGAGACTGATTGATTTTTCAATATTCCAGAGTGTGGGAGTGAAAACTAGGAGAAAGAATGAAAATGGAGAGGGAGAGTATACAGAAGATGGTTGAGGGGGAGGGAAAGGGGGGGGGGAAAAAAAGAAAGATTTGGACTCATTGAAAGAACGAGACTGTCCAGAAATCCAGTGAGATGGGCAAATACAATATCGGAACAAAACCGAGAATGCTTAGAGTAAGCGTACAAAAAGGAAGGTAAAAAAAGAAATATTGAGAAATGCCACAAAATAAATGCAGGGTGTGTCAGAGCAAAAAAAGAGGATATATTATAAACCCAGACTACACACCAATTGGAAGACAAAAGAACAAAGAACAAGGAGAAGAGCTTCGAAAAAGATTGAGAAAGGGTGAGGGGAGAAAGGACATTGGAATCAGAGGTGGGAAAATAGTGAAAGTACAGTGGAAACCTAGGCCTGGGCCAGGATGATAAGAAGAAAAAAAACTGACAAATCAAATACAAGGATCAAAGAAATGTGAAAAGGTTTTTAAAAAGGTAAGTAGATAGAAAATCTGTGCAGAACTGTCATACACGTTCTTGTACACAAATGCAGATGGACTGTTGAACAAAAAAGATGGAGTTACTTTCTATTAGCTGAAGAAAACTTTAAACCTCACATTATAGTAGTACGAATCTATTAGCGAATAACCAAAAAGGGGTAATTCTGTTGTCGGTATATTCCATGCCAGGTTATGAACTATTTTTCAATGAAATCCCAAAAGAGTATAACTGTTTATGTGAAGGCCTTCTTTTATAAATGCAATAGTATCAAAGTTTACAAAAGGAAATGACTTTGATGAAAACTTGTGGATTACCTTTTTAAGATAAGGATAGACAGAAAATAAGGATTGGAACTATTTACAAAAGTCCAAACTCAACAACTGAAAAATGGAAAGAAAAAAATGTTTGTGTTGCTGAAACAAATTAGATTGAAAGATTCAAATTGTTTGTATTACTGGAGATTTTAATTTCCCAGATATTGACGGGCATGGTAATGGCTCTGGAGAAAGAGGTCAAAAGATTCCATAAACTACCTACAGGATGCATTTTGAACCCCAAATGGTGAAACAACCATCAAGACACAGGGAGGGACAAAATCAATATACTAGATTTAGTTACTTGTTAAAGATAGAAAAATATGATATCAGACTTTAAGCCACTTAGCTCTATTAGGCAAAGTGATCATGAGGTGTTACTGTTCTCTTTGTACCTAGGAGAGGAGCAAGGAAAAGGAAAAGAAAAGAATCAAAGCAGTCATTTATAATTTTAAGAGAGGAAATTTCATGCAAAATGAAAGAAGAAGTGAAGAAGATTGGACTGGAATAACTCAATGATCTTAGTGAGAACAATGCTGGGTGGAAATTAAACGTATTTAAAATTCTTAATAGAAAAACAACGTTCCAAAACAAATTATTATGAAAAATAAAACAGAAACCAAAGTGGATGATTGTAAAGAAATGAAATTGGTAAAAAGAAATATTATATGTTATCAGAGATTTCTTAGCACAAAGCAGGGGAAAGATTCAAAATTATATTAAAGCAAGTATAAACTTGTAATAAAAAATAAGAAAAGCAAAAAAGGAATTTGAAAAAGGAAAGTTATCAAAGGAATGTAAACAAATTCCAAAAGCCTGTTGGAGATATGTACAATCGAAACAAAGATGAATACTGGTGTGAGCCCTTAGTGATAAGGATGGTGGACACAGTGGAGTCGATGAGGTAAGGCTGATATTTTGAATACATTTTTTTCTAGTGTATTAACAAGGGAAGATACTAATAATTTGCCTGTTTCTAAGTCCAGCCTCAGGTCAAAAGCATGTGTTGGAAAATGTAGATATTTCAGATGGATGCCATAAAAAAAGAAACTTCCTAACAGCAGGGTAACTTGGGTCCACCTAGGTCTAGCTAGCTCAGCTTGGACAAGTGGAATCTAGCCAGAAACTAGGTGGGCCCTAGGTGGGTCCTTGGACCCTTGCTGTCTGGGAATTCAGTCTTTAAAACCTTATTAAGGAGATTGTGGTCCGGATGCCATCCCATCGAGAATACTAAAAAGAGCTAAACGAGGAAATGGCCTTCCCACTTTATATACTCTTTTCTAAATCTGTTAAAGAAAAGATAGTTACCTTCAGTTGGAAAACAGCTACAGTCATACCAGGATCAAAAGGTACAAGAACAGATCCAGGGAAATTATATAGGACAGTAGTTTAACATGCATTATATGCAAATGTAGATTCATTTAATTAGAGAGGCTATTTTAAACTTTGACAGAAAATAAATTATATGCTGAGTGTCAGCATGGATTTCGTGCAAAAAGATCTTGTGTGATCAAACTTTTAGAAGTGATGGAGGAAGACGTCACAAAAGGAGATAGATAAAGGAGAGAATTTAGATGTTTGGTATTTCGACCTTTTGAAAAGCATTTCGATTCAGTACCACATGAAAGATTTTTAAAGAAATTAGAGTCTTATGGAATAATTAGGAATTTACTTGGTTGGGTTAGAGAATTTTTTATCAAAAGAATCAGAAGGGTAAGGATTGGTAGCTCCTTCTCTCAGAGTGCTGATTTTTGTGGGATACACAATGTAGTATTTTTGGGACCAATATTAATTTACGGTGTTTATAAAGATTCCCTGTAGAATTAAGAGTACATGTAAAGTCTTTGCAGGATGAACACAAAACTGTATTAACTCTCCAAAATTGCATTAATGAATTACAAAGGATATTGAAAACATTAGTACAGTGGTCTGATACTTGGAACCTATATTTTAATGCAGAAAATTGTAAAGTATTCATATTGTTAAAACAAACCCACAAAGGAGTATATAATGAAAATTGGGGCAAGAAATAAAAGTATCTAAATGTGAGAAGAGAAAGACTAGGTGTGACTTTTGACAAAACTTATTATTTGACATCATAATTGTAATAGTATTAATAAGCTAACAGAATGATTGGAATAATAAAAAGAACCTTTACATTTATGGAAAAGGACACTTTTTTGCAATTATTATAAGAACACTAGTTAGACCTGTTTTAGAATAGGGCAACCACTGTATGGTATCCATTGCTAAGAGTCAATCAGAAGCTCTAGAACAGGTACAAAAGATGAGCAAACAAAATGATTCATAATAAAAGATTACTCATATCAGGAAAAGATTATAATATCTGCAAACTTCCAACACATTAGCATGAAGAATAAGAGGGTGACTTATGCCTTGGCTTAAGGCTGTGTCAGGCTAATTGACATAGGGCTAGAACACCAAGGAATACATCAAAATGTTGTTATGCTCTGAATATTTATGCGGGGATTTTGTCTTCAGTTTGTGACAAGCTCCTAGCATTAACATTATCAGTCTCTAAATCCCCAGAAGTCGGAGTGTGGCTGCCCATGTGGCGGGGGTAATCAAAAACGGTCACACAAGTAATGTTCTATTCCCCAGCTGATGCATTTGTACCATAGTGTTCAAGTACAAAGGCTGTTTGGATGATCCTGGAGTCTTTTAGCCTGGGTACGACACCAACAACAACACAGAGGTGACTTGGATTCAGGCATACAAGATATTTAATGAATTGATGATGTTGATAAAGCACGCTTTTTTTTTGTACTCGCAGAAGAGTGGTTACAAGGAACAGGAAGATAAGTTTTTTAAACAAATTTTCTAGAACGAATTTAAGAAAAATTTACTTTTACTAATAGAGTAACCAATTTTGGAATAACTACACTTAACATCAAGTGCACCCTAGTATTAATGTTTTTAAGAACCTCATAGATAAACATGAATTCTTAACAAAAATTAGATAGGAATTTGATGGATAATTAAGTCTGAGCTAGCCTATGACTGGACCTACGGTTATGAAAAAAAAGGTTATATACATACGAAGGGGCGTAAAAAGCCTAAATTGGCATAAGTTGTATTGATACAAAGCCCTGATCCTGATCCGGATCCTGATTATTTGCGTTCGCAATGAATGCAGCAAGTGATCTAATAATGTTTCATTTTTGATTATCAGTATTTTTCTTATGTTTATCTTTGCGCGTTGTCCTTAGTAAAACAGACTACTTGTGTTTCGTAAATCAGTATATTCACAACAATCGAATACGAATGCATTCAATCTTCGAAACCTTCGAAATAACGGGTTAAATTACTGAAATCCTGATCGAATCTGAAGTTTAACACCTTTTATATGAATATAAACCATTGTTCTTGTTCTAAATCTGACAAGTTGAGTCCCTATGCCATTTATTAGTTACTACACCAGATATTGTTCAGGATATAGAGGGAGAGAGAGAGGAGAGAGTGCAGGTGATAAGAGAGAGGAGAGAGAGAGAGAGTGAGATGGAGAGAAGAGAGGGGGGGAGGGGAATAGGGACCGCCGACAAAGCCACCAGGGGATCCAAACGTGCATGCATGTTAAGTGGACACAGAGACAGACTCGTCCCTAGCATTACATCAAGTCCAATAGTTACACTTCTATTAAAGATTGGTTTAGTTGCAACTCTATGTATTTTTTAAAATCTTTAGTTATAAACAAATAGCTTTAATAAAGGTACACAATAGATGCGCGGTCTCTCTTCTCTCTTTCTTCTCTCTCTCTCTCTCTCTCTCTCTCTCGCTCTCCTCTCGCTCTCTCTTCATTAGCTGATTATATGGACACCTGGCTTCATTGTTTTCTTTTGTTACACACACCATATGCCGCGCACAACTCATACACACACTGGCGCATGCTTCCATGCGCTCGCTCCTATGGCACACACACGCATATGCGTGGATTGGCCACATACTACATACACATGCACACATACATCTGACAACACTTGAACGCGCACAAACTATGCACTACCCCCCACATGCACATGCATACGCACAATACACCCACATGCACACGTACATCACACATATGTGAGACATTATACAGATGATAGAAGAAACGTGATATGCTCACAAAGCTCACAAATCACACACACAGGAACTTCTGCCACACGCACACACATACATACTTACATAACGTGTGGCGCGCGCGTGCACTCACACACAAAAGCGTGCACACATGGCATTATATATATATATATATATATTTATTTATATATATATTTATTATTTATATTAGTTATATTATATAGAGTATATATATATATATTTATATATATTATATATATATATATAATATATTAGATATAATTATATTAAAACAAGTTAAAAGAGGAATCTTATAATATCTACAAATTTGTTTCAAGCGTGTGTTGCGCTGTATCAGGATGGTTTTTGGTTTGCCACGCCGATGATATATAGCGTGTGTGGGCCTCCCGTTTGCGGTTGTTTGCACGTGCCGGTTGCTGCAAGTGTTTTGGGGGGCTTTCAGGTTTTTTAATTATTGGGTGTGTTCACTTAACAACGATTTCCATTTATGCCTGCTGATGTTTTCTATTTCTGTTTTGGTGTTTAAAGTTGCTAAGTGCGGTTTGCATAGGTATTACATTTTTTCAGTTAAACATAGGTTGCCTTTTTGAACATTGCTGGTTTGGTGATCTCTGTTTTATGATTTTCCAGGTTATATTGTAGCTTGTTTTTGCGTCTTTAAGTTTCCGAATATTTGCTCAACTGCAGGCTAAATGGAAATCGTTTTTTGTGAAACCACCCAAAATAAAAACCTGAAACCCCCAAAAACATGCACCCAACCGGCCCGTGCAAAAACCCGCAAACGGAGCCACCGCTATTAACTCGGCGGTGGGCAAACAAAAAACCCATCCTGATGACAGCGCAACCGCTTGAAAAAAATTGTAGTAGTTTTAAGATTCCTCATTAAAAACCTTGTTTATGTTGTCCCAAGGGTTGACACTCAAAAAATTTTTAAAGGCTCTTAATTTTACTGATTTTAAATCGCTGCACGTTGAGCACGTAGCCTAAGATTTTAAAATGGGAGGAAACCAATTTTGGGCAGTCAAAAAGAAATAACCGTTTTCAAACCGCATCATATATAAAAAATTAATAGAACAAACAAAAAATTTTGTACATAATAAGTTGGAAAGCATTTTTTCTGAACCAAATGCAAAAAAGAGGGAAAAAAACACCTACATTTCAATCATGGCGATAAACCACCAGCCATAGACGAAATGAAACCCTTTGAAGATCAAATGAAAGAATGATAACCAATATTGAATTCAAAAAATCTACACAACGGTTTCCAAACAACACTAAAAAAACAAATAAAAAAAGTACAAAATGAAAAAAAAATATTTGTGAAGGCTGATAAAAACTAGCAATTACTACAAAATGGAACCAAAAGAATACTCTCAATCCTTGACAAAAACATCCAGAAAAAATACAAAAAAGCCGACAAAAATATTTCATGACCAGCATCCGCACTAAAGAAAAAGAACTTGCAGAGCGCAATGACCTAAGTGGACAGGAAAGAAGCGACAGCAACAAAAGAAGCTTTCATAACACTCAAAGACCACAAGCCCAATTTCCATAACAATCCAACATGTAGACTAATAAACCCATCCAAATCTGAATTAGGCAAAATAAGCAAGAAAATTCTGGAAAAATATATAAAGAACGTAAAATCAAATTCTGAATTACAACCTCTGGAAGAACACATACGAAGTTATCCAATGGTTCAAAAAACTCAATAAAACAAAGTAAATACAGTATTCATCAAAATTTGACATAGTAGACTTTTACCCATCTATAGATGAGGAACTACTCGCCAAAGCCCTGAAGTTTGCCCGTAACCACACAGACATAACAGGTCAGAAATGGAAATCATTCTCCACACCAAGAAAACATTACTACACAGCAAAAATGAAACCTGGATCAGGAAAACCAACAGAAACTCAAAATTCGAACGTAACCATGGGATCATTGATGGTGCAGAAACATGTGAACTGGTCGGACTATTCATGCTGTCCAACATCAAGAAAAAACTCGAAAAACAAGTCGGACTATACAGAGACGATGGCCTTGCTGCAAATGACCAACAACCCAAGAACCATCGAAAACAAGAAGAAAGAACTATGCAAAAATTTTCCCAAACCAACTAAAGTTTCATTGAAGCAACAAAAGGTAGGAAACTACTTAGCCATAACACTGATCTCAACAATCACATAATTAAAACCAAAACAAGAAATT
>CM031597.1:9077180-9099680 GCA_018398815.1 Conus ventricosus
CAGAACAGGGTGACCGGTCTAGCAGTGCAGTGTCTCTCGGTGGGTTGCCTCTTGACGACTTGACATTGACTGCTCCCTGTGGATTGCCGGTGCCGGAGCTGCGGCGGGGCCGACCGGACTGTGGCTGTGGACGGGGTGTCGGAATGAGCGGCGTGGGTGCACTGCTTCTGAGGTGGCGCAGAGGTTGGGACAGCAACAAAAAAAAAAAAAAAGAAGTTAAGGAAGAAGAAGAAGAAGAAGACGAAGAAGAAGAAGAAGAAGAAGACTCAAAGACTCGAAGACTCAAAAACTTTATTACTCAAGGATAGAGATTTTAGGCAGTGCCTATTTTTCCAATCTGTCCTTGCTATTCTACAACATTCAACTAAACAGACTGCACATGTTAATAATGGCAGAAACAATGAAGAATATAGCAACATTATAATATTAACAATAACAATAGTAATAAGAATAATAATTATAAAATTAAAAAAAAAGTCCATTACAAAATTTCACAAACACAATCAGACATGTACGCGCGCGCGCTCACATGCATGCACACGCCCACACATACACGCACGCATGCGCACACCCACCACACACACACACACACACACACACACACACACACACACACACACACACACACAACATTTTCATTAGCTAATATAGAGGCAAGTATAAAAGTAGGGCGTTGAGACTATGATCAAAAGGTTAGATTTATTGTTCAAGTAAATGTTTAAGTACTGCTGATTTGAAGGACGGCAGTGATTGACATGTTTTGGCAGACGGAGGAAGAGAGTTCCACACAGATGGACCAAAATATGCAAAACTAGATTTGAACAAATCAATGCGGACACGTGGTAAAATGTAATTATTTGAATCATATCGCGTTGTTGCCATTTGGATAAACTCAGCAAGATATGTTAGCGCCATGTTTGCATGGACTTTAAACATTAGCACTGCCTTATTATAGGTCAGATGGCTCTGCAGTGGTAACATCATTAGCTTTGCGAATTTGGCCGTGGTTGATAGAGACTTGTCGGGAAGAATCAGCTTAATTCCCCGTCTATGCATAGAGTTGATCTTTTTTATGTGATTTTTACCGGCACCACTCCAGACAGTGGACGCATAGTTGATGTGAGAAAGGCAATGGGCTTCAAAAAATAATTTCCGGATGTGTGGTTCAACATAATAACTGAGTTTATTGAGTAAAAACAAAATTGCGAGCCAACTGTTTGCAAACATGATTTATATGTGATTGCCATTTAAAGTTCTCATCAATGATCACGCCTAAGACACGGTGTTCGGTAACCTGCTCGATCAAGGTTTCACTCATTTTTAGGCCAACATAAGATGCTGTCGTTGATGTTTCTGTCTCGATGCTAGGACCATACATTTTGTTTTGTGCGGATTAAGGACCATTCGGTTTTGGTTGCACCATTCTAAGACATCAGTGATACTTTGCTGTAGAAGAAGAAGAAGAAGAAGAAGAAGAAGAAGAAGAAGAAGAAGATTGCACTGTTGAAAAAAGTGAACACAGCTACTTACTGGTAGTTTAAACTGATCAAAACTAGCGTACGAATAATTCAATACGCTATCCATCCAGTGGGTCAGGTTGGTCCATCAATGGAACTGTGCTACAAATGATTCAAAACGGCTTAAGCAGAGTTAATACAGGCTAAAGATGATTCAATCCGGCCAAAACATATTAAATACAGACTAAGGGCATTTGTCATCGAAAGGTTCTTCCAGGTCAATGAATGACTGAAGATGGCCAACCAATGATTAAAACCTAGCCCGAGAATAGCGATAACTGACCAACAGAAAGTTCACACCAGCCAACGGAAGGTAACAGTGGCCAGCAAAAGGTTAAATCTGGCCTATGAATAGTCAAATGTGGCCGACAAATGATTCAAACTAACCAACGAATGGTGAAAAGTAGCCGACAAAGGATTCAAACAGGCCAACTAACACTGTTCAGTGAAAACACACGGTGATGCCAAAGTATGTTGACAGTCTTATTTTCTATAATATGTTTTTATCTCTTTCTTTTTGTAAGGATAGTGATGCGTAATGGCGGACAACCTGACTGACCAGCAGAGGAAGTGGGTCCAAAAGAATGACTAGAAAGGTGAACAAGATGCAAAGCATATAAACGTACTCCCAGTCTGGTGATACAAATTTTGTATGTAAGAGAAAAGAAAACGAGATGCAAAGCATATAAACGTACTCCCAGTTTATCCTGAATACGCGTGAGATATTCCATAAAGAGGAAAAATCGTCTTGGGCTCGTGTAACCGTTAGTAATGGCTATTCTGGTAAACATCGGCTATCGTCTGTGACCTAAAATGAACATACTTACAAATTTTCAGAAAGATCGGCCAAGAACTTTCTGAGATTTTCCATAAAGAAGAAAACCATTATGGGCCGTTAGTAACGGCTCTAACGGTAAACTTAAACATCGGGCATCATCCGTGACCCATAATGAACATATATAAAAATTTCAGAAATATCGGCCACGTACTTTCTGAGATATTCCATAAAGAAGAAAACCGTTACAGGCCGTTACAGCCGTTAGTAACGGCTATAGCGGTAAACTAAAACATCGGGCATCATCCGTAACCCATAATGAAGATACCTGCTAATTTTCACAAAGATCGGCCAAGTTCCTTTTGAGATATTCCATAAAGAAGAAAAGCGTTACGGGCCGTTACAGCCGTTAGCAACGGCTATAACGGTAAACTAAAACATCGGGCATCATCCTTAACCCATAGTGAACATACCTGCTAATGTTCACAAAGATCGGCCAAGTGCTTTCTGAGATATTCCATAAAGAAAAGAAAAAAAAACCGTTGCAGGCCGTTACAGCCGTTAGTAATGCTATAACGGTAAAATAAAACATCAGGCATCATCCTTGATCCAAATGAACATACCTGCTAATTTTCACAAAGATCGGCCAAGTACTTTCTGAGATATTCCATGAAGAAGAAAAGGCGTCACAGGCCGTTACAGCTGTTAGTAACAGAATAACGGTAAACTAAAAGATTGGACATTATTTGTGACTCATAATGAACATACCTACAAATTTTCAGAAAGATCGGCCATGTGCTTTCTGGATATTCTATAAAGAAGAAAAAGCGTTACAGGCCGTTACAGCCGTAAGTAACTGCTGTAACGGTAAACTAAAACATCGCGCATGATCTGTGACCTATGATGAACATACCTACAAATTTTCAGAAAGATCGGCCAAGTGCTTTCTGAGATATTCTGTAAAGAAGAAAAAGCGTTACAGGCCGTTACAGCCGTTAGTAACGGCTATAACGGTAACTAAAACATTAGGCATTATTCTTGACCCATAATGAACATACCTACAATTTTTCTGAAAGATCGGCCTAGTACTTTTTGAGATATTCTATAAAGAAGAAAAACCATTACACGCTGTTACAGCCGTTAGTAACGGCTATAACGGGGTAAACTAAAACATCGGGCATCATCCGAGACCCATAATGAACATACCTGCTAAATTTAACAAAGATCGGCCAAGTACTTTCTGAGATATTCCATAAAGAAGAAAAAGCGTTACAGGCCGTTACAGCCGTTAGTAACGGCTGTAACGGTAAACTAAAACATCGGGCATCATCTGTGACCTATAATGAACATACCTGCAAATTTTCAGGAAGATCGGTCAAGTACTTTTTAATATATTCTAAAAAGAAGAAAAACCGTTACAGGCTGTTACAGCCGTTAGTAACGGCTGTAACGGGGTAAACTAAAACATCGGGCATTATCCTTGACCCATAATGAACATACCTGCTAATTTTCACAAAGATCGGCCAGGTACTTTCGGAGACATTCCAGCGTTACAGGCCGTTACAGCCGTTAGTAACGGCTGTAACGGTAAACTAAAACGTCGGGCATCATCTTTGACACATAATGAACATACCTACAAATTTTTCAGAAAGATCGACCCAGTAGTTTTGTCTGGAGCGAGTGGAACACATTTTGACCACGGACACAGACACACACACAGACACACAGACACACACACGCACACACACACACAGCATTTCTTCGTTCCCATTCTAAAGTACTCCCTGTTCTTTAAGAACTGGGAGTGCAAAAAAATGTTGCTGTCCCCGGCAGGGAATTGAACTACGGTCTCCCGCGTGACAGGCGGGGATACTAACCACTATACTACCGAGGAGCTTACAATGTTTGGTCACACATAAAATTATAAACCGTTATTGCAAGAAGAGAGACAATTTCCAGTTAGAGTGGAAGAAAAAAACTCGACAGCGCGGTAGTTATTTCCCTTATCGGACTTGATTTTCTAAATTACCATTCATAGCCGTTAGTAACGGATTTTCTGGTAAAATAAAACATCAGGCATCATCTCTGACCCAAAATGAACATACCTACTAACTTTTCAGAACGATTGGCCCAGAAATTTTGTCTGGAGCGAGTGGAACACATTTTGACCACGGACACACAGACACATAGACAGACAACATTTCTTCGTTCCCATTGTAAAGTACTTCCCTGTTCTATAAGAACTGAGAGTACAAAAAGCAGAAATGATGCGCCAGAAGCGGACAGTTTTCCACACTGACTCTGCCTGGAACTGTGTGGGTTCATTACAGAGGCCGGCCAGAAATCCTCACCAAACTGGACCCATGCATTATTACTGTGTGTCTCAGCGTGGCTGACAGACTCCAAGAATGGGTCAGTGTTGAAGGCAGGACACTGTGAACACTTACAACAGTGGGTCTTTTGTGTTGGAATATTCTCACTGCGGTGCTGAATGGTAAATGGTAATGGCGACTGTCAACCTGCTTTTTCACCACCCTGTGTAGTTTAAATCGGCGATGAATGGCTAACACTGGTCAACAGAAAAGGTCAAACTGGCCGACAAGTGGCCAACGCTGGACCATGAGTAGAAGGAGCAGGCCAGCTTTGGTTCAAACTGGCCTCCGTATGGTTCATATTGGCCACTGGATGGCCAATAGGCCTACTGGCCAAAGAATGATTCAAACTTGCCAAAGAATGGTACAAGTTGGCCATTAAATGACTTCTGGCCTAAGAATTGCTAAAAATTGGCCAAGAAATCGCTGATAGGACCTACTGGCCAATCAAATTCGCCAATGAATGGCCCAATTTGGCCATCGAATGGCTAACAGGGCTTAGTGGCCAAAGAATGGCTCACATGCGCAACGAATTGTTCAGATTGGCCCACGATGGTAATATTACGAAGAAGACCATAATCAAATTTCGAATCTGCAATCTGAATCGCCCCCCCCCCCCTCTCTCTCATCTCTCTCTCTCTCTCTCTCTCTCTCTCTCTCTCTCTCTCTCTCTCCTCTCTCAGCTTTCAAAGTCGTTTGAGCTATTCGGATTCACGCCCTTATTATCTCATTTGTGCGAGCTGCTCTTGTACGATTAAAAAAAAAAAATTCTTCATGCTGAAAACCTATCATATAATCAAAACGTCATTAAACTAGAACCAAGAGAGTTCCTGTTTTTGAGTCGCTGGGATCTAAGGCAGTATCTAATTTGTTAAAATAAATTTTTAAAAAACCGACCATGACCATAAATCTGCGAGTATTCTGATACCACTTTGAACATAGGTCGCTTCACCCCCACCAATATCTCTCCGCCGCTGCTCTCTCTCTCTCTCTCTCTCCACACACCCCTTCAGCAGAGCGCGTGGCAGTCTCGTGCGCGGCGAGAGAGCTCGCGCGGCGCACGTGCTGGGGCGTGGCCCGTGGTGCTAGGAAGATTGACGGGTGGTGGAGGGCGGGACTGCATGTCGCCTGTCAGGACTGTCCAGACTCGTGACAGAGAGCGGGAGCTGGACACCGCCACAGGCAACTGGACATGCAGGCCAACTGACCACTGACTGGATACGGTAGCATACACACGGATAAAGTAACATACACACGGGCGCGCGCGTGTATAACACACATGCAAGCGCTCGTGCGCGCGCTCGCACGCACGCACGCACAGACAGACAGACAGACAGACAGACAGACACACACACACACACACACACACACACACACACACACACACACACACACTCACTCTCTCTCTCTCTCTCTCTCTCTCTCTCTCTCTCTCTCTCTCTCTCCATGAACACACACACACACACACACACACACACACACACACACACACAACACTCACACATACGCGCGCGCGCAAGAACAGACACACGCGCCTACTCACGCACACACGCACACAACGCACGCGCACGCACAACACACACACACAACACACACCATCACACGCGCGCGCGCGCACGCACGCACTGCGCGTGCCTACACACACATACACACAAAAACGCGCCCGCCGCTCCGCACACACACACACGCACACGCACACACATACATACACATATTCAAACATATGCCTGCGCGCACACAACCACACATGCTCAATCAAACACACGTGTGCACAGATATGTTGTGCGCTCACTTTCACACACCACACACACACACACACACACACACACACACACACACACACACACACACACACACACACACACACACACCACACACCACGCGCGCTAGCGCTTTCGCGCAGCCAAGCATGCACAGACAGAGTCAAACTATAATCGAAATGAATTGAGCGCCTGAAGTTAAAAAGACAAAGTAACAACAACGAATATGATTCAAGCCTTATAGATATTATACGTGGAGTAAATCATTTCCGTTGCAATTAGTTACATCGCCTGGAGAGAGGAAAGAAAAAGAAAAGAAGGGAAAACATGGAAAAAGGTAGAAAAAGTAAAAGAAATTACAAAAACAAAAAAAGAAGAGAGAGAGAGAAGAGAGAGAGAGAGAGGAGAGAGAGAGAGAGAGGAGAGAGAGAGAGAGGGTAGAAAATAAAAGGAAAGAAAAAAGAAAAGTTTAAAGGTTTAATAATTCTCCATAGCCTGATGGTCTCAACGGCTTTGAACTGTTGGAGGTTAGCCGTTTCTGGGTACGGTATGATGGAGGGGCGGAGTCTATTCCTGTCGCCTTGGCTGTCACTGACTGGCACAGATGTCCATTTGATTTTTTTTTTTTTTTTTTTTTGACGGACAGAGGTTTTCGTGCTGTATTAATCTGACGCTACGAACGGTTCAAACTCACGGCAAAAGCTCCATATGCAAACGCCCTACATATTCGAATACCGACCCCCTCAGAGTAAAAAAAAAGTAAGAGAAGAAAGAAAAAAAGAAGAAAAAGAAAAAAGAAGAAAAAAGAAAGAGAAAAAAGGAAGAGAAGACATGAAAAAAGTAAATTAAACAGTTTCTAAGACCAAAAGAGCTGAGCACAATGCACGCGCACCTCTCTCTCTCTCTCTCTCTCTCTCTTCTCTCTCTCTCTCTCTCTCTCTCTCTCTTCTCTCTCTCTCTCTCTCTCTCTCTGTGTGTGTGTGTGTGTGTGTGTTGTGTGTGGTGGGGGTGTGTGTGTGTGTGTGTGTGTGTGTGTTGTGATATTTGCCGCTGACATCTGTTTAATATTTGCCGTATATGTATGCTTTGTCAACAAACTACATTACTCATTTTCCCCGCACCGTCTGTTCATCTGATTCAGTCATCAATCCATCCATTTTCTCATGTTTTCCTTTATTCTTTACTTTTTCCCCTGGTGTCTTTAAGTTGTGTTACTTGTATTGTACTTGAACGTTTTGAATGCAGTCCGAAGAATTCTGCATTGTTTTGTGTTCTTTTACCTGCAAAAGAAAACATGCTGTGACATTTGAAAATCGTTCTTCGTCTTACTGACAAAACTTAATTACATTTTAGAACTTTCTTAATGCTACCACCGCTTTCAGCCCACGGAAAAGGGACAAAACATTAAAATTAAAAGTGTCAGATCATTGCAACTAACAGCTGATTACAAAGAGTGAGCGCATTAAAAACAAACAAACAAACATACAAACAAACAAACAACACAAAGCAAAACAAATGATCAACGAGCGTAAAAATTATATTAGAATGTCAGATAGCTTCCATATATTTATGTTGTCCGTAGGCCCTAAGCGTGCATGGATATATTCATTGACTTCTTACAGTACAAAAGCCTTTTAACCGATTCATACGTATATTAATGCCGATTGGCTGGTTGTGGATTTGTATTGCTTATAGCTAACATATAAATAGTTGATGCACACTCGACCAGTTTCCATTAAACAACCATGCAATTTATTACCGGATTCTTGTGATAATAACATCAGACTTAAGACGAGGTTTTTCCCCCTCCAACCTCCTTTTTCCCCCCTCCAACCTCCTTTTTCCCCCCTCCAACCTCCTTTTTCCATGAGTGCGGTTTTTGTTTCGTTTGTGTGTTTGTTTGTATTTTGTTTTTCTTTTAGTGAGGCCTTCAACCTTCTATTTTCCCCCAACATTTAAAAAAAAGAAACAAATGACACTTACTTACTATCCAAAATCTGTGTGTTCATTTACTAATGGACATTCTCTTGTCAATTAAAAAACAAACTTTGTGGTTTCATTTTGTGGGTTTTTCTTGATTTTCTCCCCCAGTGATATAGCTAACGGTCTGATAATCCACATCACATATTATCAGTCACACAAGTCGTCCTTCCTAAGCAGCCGGAGTCGATAACGTGCGGAAGCCACTTTGACTACAACTACCCACGAAGAACTAGGTGGCGAACAATCAGCTTCCATTCTACCGGCGCTTGGAGCCATCGCGGCTTTTGTGTCCGCCTCTCTGATTGGTTGCTTCCTCCCTGCGCACACACACACTGACAGTGGCGGCCCCTGGGCAGAGCAGAGGGAAGAGGGCGGGAGGCTGGAGGGGAGGGGGGGGGGGGGGGGGGGGGGGGGGGGGGGGGGTGCTACAGCGGCTGAGGTGAAATCATGACAGATGCCGGGAAGATGACGGACGGGCAGGAGAAGTCACGGGTACATTGATTTGCATAATTAGTGATAGGCACCCGGGGAGCGGCCTACAAAAACCCCGGGTACACTGGGAGGCTAGAGGGTCGTATGGAATCTGGCTTCTGTCGGGTTGGTGACTAGTAACTGGACTGGACACGCTTGTTCTTGAAAAAAAAGGAAAACTGAGGTGAGCAGACGACAAGAGAGAGGCGAGCAGACGACAGCGCCAGCGTTGACGAAAGCATCCCCACTACGTCAGCTGACCAACGGAAAACAGATTTTGCAGAAGATAAACTAACCTGGACCTCTGTTGTCATTTGACATACAGTTTAGTTTAGTTGAGGTGTTTGATTTTCACAGTTCTGACTGAAGTTTGACAGAACGCTACATGTCACAATCATGAACTGAGCACGGAAAGCCAATGAAAATCTTCAAGCCTCGTTCTGAGAAGACACAAATATTGACATGACTTCTGGTTTTGAGCTTTTGCGAACTGCACTGCCCTGAACGCCAATTTGGTGAGTATTCATGCAACTTTTAAGTCGTCATAATTGTTTGACTGTTGTAATTGATTTTATTGGCAGTTGGCTGACCAATGTGTCTAGGTTTGGAAACTTCTAGAGACTTCAATTGCGTGCTAATATTGTTTAACCCCAGTGTAGTATTTTCGGACATGTTAGAGTAATTCCGCTCATTCTTTCATTCAGGCTTCTCTCCGACGTTTTCTCCTTTTGCTCCTACCCCCCCCCCCCCCCCCCCCCCCCCCTCCCCCCCCCCCTCCCACACACACACACTTTTTTTAAATAAAAAAAATCGTTTTCTCAGAATGAAATGTCCCCATGTGAAAGATTATTAACGTGAGATTATCATGCTATTCCTTTATTCTGCCGATGATGATGTCTGATTTGTTTGTTTATACCAGTGTGAATGTCATATTAATTCCTCTGGAGTTCTTTTGTGCTTGCAATTTTATTCTCTCAACATATTCAGTTTTGTCTTGATTTTTTTTTAAATTCTCGCGTTTTCTGACTCTCTTTACTACTACCACAACAAACACAACATCTTATAGATAGTGCTTCATCGTCATTATCAGCCGCTGCATCAACACCAGCAGCATCAGTGGAGGTAAACAGACAACAACTACAGAAATAACGAAAAATGATTACTATAGCAATGATAATAATCGTAATGATAATCAGGATGATGATGATGACGATGACGATGATTATAATCATCATTATCATCATTTATTTATTTATTCGTTTATTTATTTGTTTGTTTATTCATTTCATTTTTTCACTCATTCATCTATTATCATGACTATTATTCTTGTTATCATTATTATTTGAAAAGATGCGGGAATAAAAATAATTACGAAGGCTTGGTAAACTTCCCCCCATTGTCTTGTAATGTCCATTCATTCTAGTTTGCGCTTTGATTATTTTCTCCCCATACCCCCTTCTTTTATATCTTATATCACATTGTGGGTTGACAGTCGAGAATGCAATAATGTATTGTTGTTGTTGCTTGGAAGAAAAGAAGAAATGAGAAGAAATTTGTACTGATAACAGTACACACACACACACACACACACACACACACACACACACACACACACACACACACACACACACACAGAGGCGCGCGCGCGCGCGCACACACACACACACACACACACCACACACACACACACACACACACACCACACACACACACACACACACATAAGATAGGTGAAAACAACAGACTCACCACATATCCCTATCGTTTGTGATCGTCCAAGATCTTCCTTTAAAACTATTGAAATAACTGTATCGGATATCATTATCAAAGTTATTGTTATTGAATTATTGTTTACTGAGTTAGTGTTGTTGTTGTTGTTGTTGTCGTACCCTGGCTAAAAGACTCCAGGGATCATCCGAACAGCCAAAGTATTTGAACACTATGGCACAAATGCATCAGCTGGGGATGAGAACATTACGTGTGTGACCGTTTTTTATTACCCCGCCACATGGGCAGCCACACTCCGACTTCGGGGGATTTGGGAGACTGATAATGTTATGCTAGGAGCTTGTCACGACTGAAGACAATCCCCACATAACTATGCAGAGCATAACAACATTTTGATGTAGCCTTGGTGTTCTGGCCTATGTCAATTGGTCTGACACAGCCTTAAGCCAAGGCGGACTGAGTTAGTGTGATTAGATGCAGAACAAAATCGTTATTATTACTGAGTTATTGTTGTTGAGTTAGCATGATTAAATAGATGCAGAACAAAATCGTTATTATTACTGAGTTATTGTTGTTGAGTTAGCATGATTAAAAACAGAACAAAATCCCTAAATGGGTTTAAATGAAAGCTTTTTTTCAGATATCTCTCTCATGCAAAACAACAACAACAACAACACCAACACCACCAACAACAACAACAACAACAAAAACGCAGCCTTATTTGCCTTTTTCAAATTGCACAGGATATTGAACTTTTCATCTCTCTCTCTCTCTCTCTCTCTCTCTCTCTCTCTCTCTCTCTCTCTCTCTCTCTCTCTCTCTCTCCTCTCTCGCTCTCCCTCTTTCTCTTAAGCGGTATGTACATAATTAACACGCACATGACCATTAGTACACACTTAATGTGCAATATCTGCGTTTGTTTTAGTTTGTTGTTGTTGTTGTTGTTGTTGTAAGATAATCAAAATGACAGAGTTTGATATTTACTATGGAAAAGTATATGTCACTGAGGCATGAGAAAGAGAGAAGAGAGAGAGACAGACAGACAGACAGGGATGGAGGGTGGGGGTGGTGGTGGTGGTGGTGGTGGAGGTGTATCCTCTTTCTGGTTCTTACTCATTGTTCCCTTCACGCAAAATGAGTCACTTCTGTTTTTCACTGCCCTCTCCAACCCCCCACCCCCACCCTCCTCCCAGCCCAGCCCACCATCAGCTTCACCCCTCGCCCTCACCCCATCATCCCGTCCTCCATCACCCACCCTCTCCATCTTTCTCTCTGTGTGTTTGTTTCCTTGTTTATAATATCATAATGTTGCTCTTTCTCTATATATCTCTGTCTGCCTCTCTCTCTCTCTCTCTCTGTCTCTGTCTCTGTCTCTCTCTCTCTCTCTCTCTCTCTCTCTCTCTCTCTCTCTCTCTCTCTCTCTTCTCTGTGTGTGTGTTTTGTGTGTGTGTGTGTGTGTGTGTGTGTGTGCTTGCTATTTCATTAATTCATTCGTTCGTTCGTTCGTTCATTTATCTATTTATGTACTCATTTCTTTGTTTATTAACTGTTTCTATTTCTGGTCGGGCAGAAAGGGGCAAAGGGGAATACGTCCTCACCCTGATTTTCCCAAACGAGTACTAAACGCCTAACCTTTTACAGAATGTCAGTGCCAATGTTAATGTGCTTCCCACTCATGTATGACATGCGAACATTGTTTACCCCATACCCTTATGGGACAAGAGGAGATGGGGAGCGAGGAGGTGGGTGGAGGGGAGGGGGGGGGGATTTTCTGGGTCTAAAACTGTCGGGATGCCCAATGAAAGTCCGCTAGCAAATCTAAACTAAGGGAGATGAAAGTAAAGGGGGGGGGGGGGGGGGGGGGGGGGGGGGGGGGAGGGAGGCAATCTTCGTCGTCAAAGGAACGTTTCAGGAGAGTGCAGTGTTGGTTCGTTTTTGTACTCCCAGTTCTTATAGAACAGGGAGTACTTTACAATGGGAACGAAGAAATGCTGTCTGTGTGTCTGCTGTGTGTCTGTCTGTGTGTCTGTCTGTCCGTCCGTGGTCATAATGTGTTCCACTCGCTCCAGACAAAACTACTGGGCCGATCTTTCTGAAATTTTGTAGGTATGTTCATTATGGGCCACGGATGATGCCCGATGTTTAGTTTACCGTTATAGCCGTTACTAACGGCTATAACGGCCCGTAACGGTTTTTCTTCTTTATGGAAAATCTCAGAAAGTTCTTGGCCGATCATTCTGAAAATTTGTAGGTATGTTCATTATGGGTCACAGATGATGGCCGATGTTTACCAGAATAGCCATTACTAACGGCTATAACGGCCCAAAACGGGAATTTTCCTCTTTATGGAATATCTCACGCGTATTCAAGATAAAACTGGGAGTACGTTTATATGCTTTGCATCTTGTTGTTTGTTTGTTCGTTGTTGTTTTTTTATATTTAGCTAAAACGTCTATGTTCTGTTGTTTTGTGTGTCATTTTGTCTCATTAAAAAAATCGAACTGAGCGGTGAAAATTTTTCAATGACAATACAACATTAAAAAAAAAAAAAAAATCAAAGAATGGCAATTTTCTGATTAAATGTGTTCAAGTATTCATCATACATTTGTGGACCAGCTTCGGCACAATTACATTTTTGTCTGTCTGCCTCTTGTCTGTCTGTCTTCTGTCTGTCTGTCTGTCTGTCTCTCTTCTCTCTCTCCTCTCTCTCTCTCTCTCTCTCTCTCTCTCTCTCTCTCTCTCTCTCTCTCTCTCTTTCTCTCTCCACTCCTACTCCGTTTCTCGGTAAGAACTGCGAGGATCATCGTCGGTCCCGACTCCAGATTCCATAACGCGTGCGACCCTCTCTAATTCCACCTTGAGGCAGCCACATTCCGCCTTCGGAGGAGGATGTGTACACTACAACACCCAGTGTGCATGCACTTTTATTTTCTTAAAATTTCATTGTCATTATTATTATCATTTTATTATTTTTATTATTATTATTTTTTTTTTGATTTTGTTTTCCATCCTACCGACACAGCATGGTCAACTCTTCTTCAACGGCTGGAATGGGATTTAACGCTTATGCATTTTTTTTTTTTTGCTGGGGGGAGAAGGGGGGTGGGTCAGGTGCGTATGCTTTCATGGCACGGGACCTTGGCTTAGTGACTGAGCCCAAAAGTTAGCAGGGGAGTATAGAGTCTGCCTGGATATTTGCTTTGAAGAGGAAATCTCCACCAACTGGGCGGTCTCAAATGGGAATCAAACCCGGAGCATGGTGCGGTGGTCTGACGCTTAACCCGCTGGGCCAACTAGGTTCCCATTTCGGCACAGCTGAGACTAATGGACATATGTGGCATCTCGCCACTTAACTGATTTTTAAAAAATGGTATATTCACTTGAATTTTGTAAGTCATTATACTTAAGATCAAGAATAAGATCAAGGATATGAAAAACATGATTACACGCGCGCGCGGAGAAAAACGAAAGAGAGAGAGAGAGAGAGAGAGAGAGGGAGAGAGACTGAAGGGAGAGAGAGAGAGAGAGAGAGAGAGAGAGAGAGAGAGAGAGAGAGAGA
Organism: Conus ventricosus; assembly: GCA_018398815.1. Lineage (NCBI taxonomy): Eukaryota > Metazoa > Mollusca > Gastropoda > Neogastropoda > Conidae > Conus > Conus ventricosus. Next base: position 9,091,346 of record CM031597.1, read on the forward strand.
GGGGAGAGAGAGAGAGGACTAGAGGGAAAGAGAGATTTATGATTTGTTAATGAACAGGCCATTGCTCGTCGTGAGAAAGCATGAGACAGAGTGATAGAGAGAGGGAGGGAGAAGAGAATGAGACAGAGAGAGAGAGAGAGAAGAGAGAGGAGAGAGAGAGAGAGAGAGAGAGAGAGAGAGAGAGAGAGATACAATGTATGTATATCTGCACATGTATCAGTAAAAAAAACGTGTACGGAGAAGACAAAACAAAACAAACAAACAAAGAAAACAAATATAAAAACCCCACACCTCTTTATCGATATCAGGAGAACCTGAAGGATAAGACACAGACCAAAGGCGAACGCGTCACATTTCTTTGAATGCGGGTCCGGATATCGGGGCGGATCCAGCATTTTGTTGACGAGAAACGGGTCAACGTTGACAGGTGTCTGCGGCCCCCCCCCTCCCCCCCCCCCCCCAAACCCAAGAATGAAGCTTTTAGCTTGAAGCCCCGCTCCTACCATCTGCCCTAGTCATGCATCTGTTAAGATCAAAACATATTTTTTCACAATGATTGGGCCCTGGAGGGGCGCCCAGTGTCGTTGAATGGGCTATAACGAAACGCTAAACTATGTTCGATATTGACAAATCACCATAACAACTCTTTCAATCTAGTTGTTAATAGCATTGACGGATAGTCTCCGATTCATGTGCTGTTGAGTAGACGGAGGTAAGTAAAATAAACATGACCGATTTTTTTTTTTAATCAGGAGAGAGAGACAGAGAGAGACAGAGAGAGAGAGAGGGAGGGAGAGAGCGAGAGACGACAAAATTCTTTATTTACGAGGATAATAGATAACCACTGATGTGTTGTTTTTACATCCAGTCCTTGCCTTGAGTGGTGTGTGGGGGGGGGGGGGGGGGGGGGGAAGAAGACATGACAAGACAAGGCAAATGCTTTATTTGGTGGTGGTGGTTGGGGGGTGGGGAAGGTCAGGGTAGGGAGGGGGGGGGGGGTAGGGGAATTTTCAGAGGAATACGTTGTCAGATAGTGTATGCAATATGCCCATGAAACGAGGGAGATGAGTTTGCATATTGCTGATAAAAACATGAATATTGTTTTAACATGAACTGTTTTAATATCTTATCTTTATAGATCTTTTAAACGTTCACGAATAGCATTTTCCGGTGTTGGTGGACGAGCATTCTAGAAATATGGCCCAAAGTAACTCATGTTTATATTGTATTATTAATCTATGCATGGGAGTATCACACAAAAATAGGACTTCCTTCGATACAACTTGTTTTTCACTCTCGGAAGCGGAACGTTAACGTGACATGGGACAGTATTTGTTGAAAGTTCAGGATATGATGAAACACTGTCGAAACTCCAGTAGTTTCTTTGGAAGAAATAGGATTTGTCATCTGTTTAGGTATGGACAACTGGAAGGAGAATCACAGCTCGTCGGTGGAGATTATCTTTCTTTTTCTAATTGTCATTGGGGGAGGCAAAAATGTGTGCATGTGCGCTTGCCGGCGCATTTATAAGTGTGTGTGCTTGACCGCACGTGCGCCCTCCGACATCCTTGTAGCGTAATTCCCATGCGACAATACTTATGTGCCCTGAAGAAAAGTGATGGACCCAGTGACTGACAGCGGCTAGACTGACACAATAGAAAGATGTTTTTAGTGTGTTTGTTTGCTTGTTTGAAGATCTCTATACATGGTTGTGGCTAGGCTGGCACAAGAGAGAAATATTTTTAGTGTGTTTGTTTGTTTGTTTGTTGTTGAAGATCTCTGATAAATTGTGGTGGTAAGATTGGAAGTGTAATTCTTCACATCTAGGAGAGAGAGAAAGAGAGAGAGAGAGAGAGAGAGAGAGAGAGAGAGAGAGAGAGAGAGAGAGAGAGAGAGAGAGAGACGACACACACACACACAGACAGAGAAACAGAGACAGACAGCACAGACAGACAGACAGATGGCAGGGATAAGAGGAGGAATGTTGGGTTTAACGCGGGCGGGGGGAAGAAGTGATGGATAGGTTGGGGTAGGAGGGGGTGAGGGGGAGGGTGGGGTGGGGAGAAGTGTCTTAAAGGTCTTCAGTGATTACGTCAAAAATCGTTTTGTTTTCAAATGACAAGACGAGGTATTATAATTTCAGAAACCTCCCTAGAGGGGTGGGAGGGGGTATATGAAAATAAAAAAAGATTAGATGTTTGATGTCATATGTAACTGAAACCAGGCACACCATACTTTCCATTCCACAAAATGCAGCTATCCTTGTTCCTGATGACGTCATAACCAGACCCTTTTCTTCTCTAACGCATCTTTCGGGGTTTTTGTTTGTTTGTTTGTTTGTTGCTGTCTTTTTGTTTTGCGTACAAAACGTTGACGGCTGAGTCGATTCCATCATGAACATGAACAGAAATGTCTTGAGTTTCAGCTTTCAAAGTTTTCTTTTTCTTTTCTTATGTGTTATTGTCTGTTCGTGTATTGTTAATTGTGTTTTTGTTTGTTTGCTTGTTGTTGTGTTGTTTTCTGTTTGTTTGCTTGTTGGTTTTGCTTTTAATTTTGTTTGTTTTGCTTTTTTCTCTAATACATTACAACCGAGTGACTACACAGGGCCTGTTCAGGGCTGTCAAACTTGCAAGTGAAGGAAATGTCACATTCTGAACGAAAAAAAAAAAATCATGAAACACACCACACGCGCTCGGCGCGTGCGTACACACACACACACACACACACACACACCACACACACACACACACACACACACACACACACACACACACACACACACACACACACATACACACAACACAAACACACACACAACACAAGCCTACACAGGTGCGCGCGCGCGCGTGAAAAACAAACAAACAAGAAAATGCCAATTCAAGACATGGTAGCCAAACTATTCGCACCTTAAGGGCAAATAAGACTAGACCACGCTGAGAGCGCTAGCCATACCGCTAGATTTCTCACTCTGAATATAAATTTTCAGAAAAGCGTGGAATGAATTACCGTATATCCTTTGTACGTAACCAGAAAATACATTTTTGAAATGCTGTATGAGCCAATAGATACTGCTGAATGGACGGTCAGTCAGTGTGTACCCGGAAAGTGTTCGAGTCCCCAGTCGACAGACAATGCCGACTGAGCAGGCAAATACTATGCTATTGTGACTAGAACTGAGTGTAAACATTTTCAGAACAAAGGCAGGAAAGTGGTCCGCAATGGCAACATGAATAAACAGTAGACGAGAGAGAGAGAGAGAGAGAGAGAGAGAGAGAGAGAGGAGAGAGGAGAGAGAGACAAAAAGAGAGAGAGAGAGAGAAAGAAAGAAAGAGAGCGAGAAAGAGAGAGAGAAGAGAGAGAGAGAGACAGAGAGAGAGAGAAACAGAGAGAGAGAGAGAGAGAAACAGAGAGAGAGAGAGAGAACGAGAGGAGAGAGAGAGAGAGATGGAGAGAGAGAGAGGAGAGAGAGAGAGAGGAGGAGGAGGAGGAAAATGGCAGCAATGTAGAACTGAGATGGGAAGACGTTAGCAGTAAATAATTGCCAGGGTACACTGGAAAGCGCAGACCCTCTCCACCTCCCCCCCCCCCTCCCTCCCCCCATCCCCACCCCGTTCCCCCTCACAAAGGTCAAACCGATCTCGCCCCGCACCAAACTTCAAAGAGTTCGTCATTGAACCACATTCCATCTTCCTCCCAATTTCGGTTAAAAAAACAAACAAACAAACAAACAAAAAAAAGCGTTCTGCAGTCTTCGCGTCAGTTTGCTGAACGTCTGGCGGATTTCCTCGCCGATCCTGATTCGCGCGACCGATCCGCACCCACTTTTTTTTTTTTTTTTTTTGCTTTGTTTTGTTGGTTTTTTTAAAATTCGTTCGTTCTTCGTCCACATTCTGTCATTCCACAAAGTTTTTGAGAAAAACAAAAATAATCATAATTAGTTCTGTAGTTTTTGTACGCAATCTTGCCAAAACACTTGCACGCGCGCTTGCATCTTTGTTAATGCTTATATGCATAGTTGTTGAGTGTGTTTCGGTGTGTGAATGTATATTATTGACAAGGTGTATGAAATAGAAATGTCTGTATAGTGTGTATGTGTATTTTCTGTACTATTATTATTGTAATTGTTATTATTATTATTATTATTACTACTACTACTACTACTACTATACTACTACTACTGTTCTTGTTGTTTTCTTGTTGCTTTGGTATTGTTTTATTGTTGCTGTTATCATTATCATCATCATCTTCATTATTGTTACTATCATTGTAAAGCACCTAGAGCAGTTCTCAGGACAGCGTACTTCAACAATATACATTATTATCATTACACACACACACCACACACACACACACACACACACACACACACACACACACACACACACACGCACGCACACACACACACACACACACACACACACACACACAGAGAACACGAACGTGTGCGCGCGCGCGCTCGCGCATGCACTACATACATACACACACGCGCGCGCGCGCACTACACACACACACACACACACACACACACACACACACACACACACAACACACACTGACTGACTGAAACCAATTTATTGTCAGATTAACTCACGGTTGTACTGACGTCACAATCAGAGGAGGTAACGGCCACTCCCTTTGTGGAACGATGTCATACCCATCACTTCAAACGAATGCTGTTTGCTATCATCGTTCATCTAGTACCCGTGCAGACACCAGGCACACAGAACAAGAACAAAGACAGAGAAACGTCATTCAGACACAGCAAGTTCCAAGCTTATCTACACCCCGGAATCTGACACATGCACACAACGACAACATCAGAAGTGTAAAAGCCAAAATCAACATTTATTGAAGATTGGCGTGAAGTTTTGATATTGAATGATTTTACTGAAGCCCCCCCCCCCCCCCCCCTTTTTTTTGTGTGTTCTTTTTGTTTGTTTGTTACTTTCTTTTTTTGTGCTAGCCCTTTTTCTGTATGTGTGATAGATGAACAGATGCCACAAGCAGCAGAACTTTGGAATGATGTGCATCTAACTGTTCCATCATACAACATAAAATTTACAAAAAATTTACGTGGTCCACCTTGATCGCTCACAAAGGCATAAACACACTGCATAAAAAAGTTGTTTTAAAAAGATGAATGAGGACAATAACAGTGTCATTTTCTTTATCTGATTCAGAAACACTAACATACACTAACACACAGTGCATACACACACGGACACATTCATAGAAGTATACGTCCCATAAAGCGACAACACTAATTAGAATTAAAGTACTTCCTAACTGACACTTGTGATTAAGAATCAGCATACATTCTAAAAAAATTAATTGGCTTTTTAATCACTCTGTTGCTTAAAAAAATCCTTTATGAAGTGATATCCTCAAGCCCTACCCCCTCCAAGATAATGTATTCCAAACCAGATGTATTTTTCATTTCATTTTTCTTATCTTTCTGACGTGAGAAATTATATTCACGCCCTACCTCCTCCAAATTAGTGTTTTCCAAATAAACTCGTTTGGTTTTTAACTATTTTTTCTTCTCTTTTTGAAGTGATATACTCACTCCCACCCCTTCACGAGGCTAAGACTGTATTCCAAATTATGTTCTCTTAATCTATTTTTCGTTTTATTGTGTTTTTTTTCCTCCAAAAGAGGCTATCCGTATCAACTGGCGCTCACGCATCGTTTAGATGGGCGTTGTTTGATGCACCCTGGGTAGTGAGGTCCCCAGTTTGAAAGAGTTGCACTTCGCCTGCAGTCCATCGGGTTGGTCAAGTCCTGACTGTCTGAATCACGACTGTCAGTATGGGACGTGTTGTTCGACTTTTTCTGTCACGCGTCTCGAAATGGTTTCCTGTTTGTCTGTCTGTCTGTCCGTCCGTCTGTCTGTCTGTCTGTCTGGGTCTGTCTGTCTGTCTGTCTGTCTGTCTCTCTCTCTCTCTCTCTCTCTCTCTCTCTCTCTCTCTCTCTCTGTTTGTCTGTCTGTCTGTCTCTGTATGTCTGTCTGTCCTCTCTCTCTCTTCTTCTTCTTCTTCTTCTTCTTCTTCTTCTCTCTCTCTCTCTCTCTCTCTCTCTCTCTCTCTCTCTCTCTCTCTCTCTCTCTGTGCACGCAGAAGTCAGTTAAAATACGTTTTACTGACCATAAGCGTTTGAAGCTCGAACAGTTTAAAAGTTGTAGAAGCAGATAGCATTACATTCGTAATACCGAAATTAAAGCCGTGCAGCGCGTAAAAAACAGGAAAAAACAAGAAATGAAGGAAAAAAAGAACACTGCAGTTTGTATTCGTATGACGGTTACCGAACTTTCTCATTTTCGTAACCGCCAGATAATCTCTGTTTTGGCCAGTTCCGGCTTAAAGCCATATGAAGATACTTTCAAAATAACGATTAGGATAACGGCAGCAGTAACTGTACAAATGCTACAAAGAAAGGTGGCAGAGTGGTTAAGACGTTCGCCTGCCAATCCAACGTGTGAGAAGTGCGTGGGTTCGAGCCCTGCCTTTCTCGCCCTTTCTTTCCCAGTTTGAATGACAAATCGAACTGAACGTCAAGTCCTTCGGATGGGGACTATAAGCGAGTCGGACCCGTGTGCTTTCCTGGCCCCCTGCACACGTTAAAGAACCCACGGCAGTTGAAAATCGAAAAGAGCAGGGGGGTTCCCCGCTGCCCTGGCAAAATTGATGTAGACTGAAGATAGCCACCTGGTATTTCTTACCAAGCCAAAAAATTGTCACTGTTATCGTGTGCCATCGTGTACCGGTGGAAGAGGACACGTATAAACATCGCATGCATCCTAGTGAGAAACTGGAGGAATAAATGAGATAAATGAAAATGAGTGACTGATATTTGAATGGCACGGGAAACGACTGAATGAGCGCCAGTAGGCTGCTCTTCGGCCGGCTCTACCTGGGTAGGCAGCCCGTTGAGTGAGTGAGGTAGTGTGTTTATTGTAAAGCGCTTAGAGCTTGGTCTGTGACCGAGGATAAGCGCTATATAAATACCCAATATAATAATATAATAATACAATCATTACGGAGCAGAACATTACTGTGTGGAAATTTAATAACGGGGGGGATGAATAAAAACACAAGAGAGAGAGAGAGAGAGAGAGAGAGAGATCGTTGGATCCATAAGTTCAGAAACAAGGCGAAGAGCGAACTACAAAAAAAAAAAAAAAAACCCAAGGCAACTGAACCGGAAGAAGGTGCAACGTATCCGGTCATGTGGCTAACTAACAGTGCCTTTGGAAAGTCATACCGGCAACTATAGCCGGTTGTGTTTGCTCTGTCTTGCGGTTGAGGAAGACACATAGCACTCAACACTTCACTGGTCTTTCCTCCCCCACCCCCCTCCCCCACCCCCGATTGTTCAACAGCGTGACTGTCATTCCGCCTCACTGATTAGTTCAAACACCCGGGCCTGGAAAAGTGCCGCCGCCTCTGTAGTTCCCCAGTAGGGGGCAGGTCCATAGTCTTCAAGCGCCACTATTCACAAGTTCGGTAACTCTCTCTCTCTCTCTCTCTCTCTCTCCTTCCGACCCAAGCCACCACCACCCTCCCCAACCCCATCCACCCCGTCCCCAATAACGGTAACTAGTGCTCTCTCGAAGCATGTCAATGACTGGCTTATGGCCCCTTCTGCCGCTCTATTCCCGTTAGGTGGCGAAGAAGGGGTGGTGGTGGGGGGGGGGGAAGAGGAGGCTGGCTGGACGGAGATCGATAGAGGGCGCGCGCGACTCGTGGGGCGATTCCAGACTCGGGACTGAGGCTAGTCTTTGAAGTCTGGCGGTCCCATCTGGCGCCTTCAAGCTCTCTCATGCTGCCAGCACGGTGCGGAGCGGGAGGAGGGAGGAGGAGTAGGGGGTGGAGTAGGGTGGGGGTAGGGGGTGGGGTGGGGTGAGGGGGGGGATGACCAAGGGCGTGTGGAACAATAGAATGACTGGTGTGTACGTGTTTCTTTGGGCCGGCAACTAAGCTCCGTGGCGACAGACTGTGCTTTGGTGCTGTGCGGGGACTGTCATGATTCATGGCTGCTTCCTGATGGAGGGAGGAGGGGGTAGATAGAGCCAGGGAGGGATGGAGGGGGTGGGGGGATGGGTAGATGGATAGAGGGGTGGGGTGGAGGGGTGGAGGGGTGGGGTAGACGGAGGGTCCAGGCGGAAGGTTTGGGTTAGAGGAACGGCATGAGGTCCGACGTTTATAGTAAAGACATTTTGTCTGTCTGTCTGTCTGTCTGGCCGCCTGTCCGTCCCTCCGACTCTCTCTCTCCCTCTCTCCCTCTCTCTCACTCTTCTTCTCTCTCACGCTCTCTCTCTCTCTCACTCTCTTTCTCT
>CM031597.1:9109680-9117180 GCA_018398815.1 Conus ventricosus
CTCTCTCTTTCTCTCTCTCTCTTTCTCTCTATCTCTCCCCCTTCTTCCAGCCCCCCCCTTTCTTCTGCTGTCACTACCTCTACCCTTACCCTTCTTCTTCCTCTCGTTCTCTCTGCCACCACCACCACCACCATCACCACCACCACCACCACCATCACCATCACCACCACCACCACCACCATCACCACCACCATCACCACCATCACCACCACCACCACCCCCATCACCATCACTGTCACGGTCAAAAATAAAAACAACCAAAATCCTAATCCTCCACGGAGACGGTCTGTCCACCCAGACAGACTAAGTAGCTGACCGACGCCTCGATGTCTGGTCAACCGAGCCTCGACGCCCGGCTCAGACTCATCCAGCCAATTTGGCACAGCGAGTAGACTAATCCTAATCCTCTACGGAGACGGTACTGTCCACCCAAACAGACTAAGTAGCTGACCGACGCCTCGGTGTCTGGTCAGAGGAGTCTCGACGCCTGGATCAGACTGATCTAGCCAATTTACGACGTAGCCGGAAAGGGAGAGGGGGAAGGTAGTGTGTGGTGGGGGCGAAATCAAGCTAATCAATTAAATGACCAATTGACCACCACAGAGAGTAAGGCGTGTAGGCGTGACTGTCATGATTTGAATATCCAATGGAATTAGAGGGAGATAACTTCGGGTACGAGGCGGTAAAAATACTGACCAATGGTACTCGCCCTTGGACAGATGAGTTTCAAGATAAGATAGGGATGCGGGAGTGGAGAAGACGAACGAAGAGAGACAGAGAGAGAGGAAGAGGTTCTGTGTAAGCTCTGACGAGAGAGAAGCAGAGAGATGAGGGGAGGAGAGAAGAGAACCAAGTTGAGAGATTAGCATGAGATAGTCTGCAGAGGAAAGACTAGGGAGAGATGTGGAGAGAGAGAGTTGCTAACTAATGAAGAGGAAAAGAAAGAAAAGAAAAAGAAAAGAAAAGCAACCATGTCCATTTGATAGAGCAGACTAGAGAGAGAGAGAGAGAGTGCATGCGTTAATGCAGGAAGGAAGAAAGGAGAACAGATTGATGTTGATAGTCACTGTTCCACCTTAACGGGGTTCGACCTCATACCTGGCAGCGTCACTTCGTCAAGCAGAACCACAGACCAACGCCAGTGCCAGCAGTCTAACCTGACCAGGCGTCAGCAGACCAAGACAGTGCCAGCAGTTGTGTCGTGCTTGTGAAAGTAACAGTGAAAAGAAGAAAAAAAGAAAAGAAAAGACAGTGATTCGTGAATAGTTAAGATCACCTGGCCAGGTAAAGTAGAAACTATTTATACCCGGGTTAGTTAATGATGTTTTAGATAAATGATTTTGTGAAGTTCAGGAAAGAGAGAATGTTTTATTTTGTTTGATTCCATATGCATGGATGGTTCGTTCTATGAACATGTGTAGTAAAGTTATAGACTTTACTAGTGGCTTGATGTGACGAATGCATGATATATGAATGAGATCGTAAGCAAGCTGTGAGTGTGTTTGGGCTGTGCGCTAGTCCTTCCTCCATCGACATCACCCGAGGTTGACAATCACCACCACCATCACCACCACCACCACCACCATCACCATCACCACCACCACCACCACCATCACCACCACCATCACCACCATCACCACCACCACCACCACCATCACCACCACCATCACCATCACCACCACCACCACCACCACCACCACCACCTTCACCACCACCACCACCCCATCACCACCACCACCACCACCACCATCACCACCACCACCACACACCACCCCCAACAAGCACCCACTCCCTGTCCCCTCCCGTCTGATTTAATGTTGTGAATTTCTTTTCATTGATCAATTTTTTCAGCTGATCTTAGAAGCTCAGTTGCTCTGCTTCCTCTGCTTCTTTTTATTCCTCACACCGTGCAGAGGATGACGGGATTGATAGTGAAAGGGGTGGGGGTGGGGGTGGGGTGGGGCGTCGGGGGCTTTCAAGATCAGTCCCGTCCGTTCCTCTTCTTCTTCTATTGCCATCCATCTTTCTTCCAGCACCAATCCGCCTCTCTCTCTCTCTCTCTCTCTCTCTCTCTCTCTCTCTCTCTCTCTCTCTCTCTCCTCTCCATCCTCTCCATTAGAGAGAACACGCGCACACACACACACACACACACCACACACACACACACACACACACACACACACACACACACATATACACACTCACCCACCCACTCACTCACTCACTCACTCACACCACCACCACCACCATCCCACCCATCGCCGTCACCGCCTTGACTCTGACGTCAGTCAGTCCTTATCGTGACCTCACCGCAGCGTCGGCAGGCGGCGTCATCAGGGCGCGCGGAGCGGTAAACGCAATTAGGACCGTGAGCCACTGACCGGTCCGGCTGTTTGCCCAACACTTCCAGACCCCCCGGCCTTTCAGCCTTTATCAGCGCCCTGGCACTGTTGCCCTTCGGGGGGGGGGGGGGGGGGGGGGGGGGGCTGATTTCACTCAGACCTTCATAGCAACCGTCTCCCCTCCCTCCTGTGTCTCCTCCCTGTCCTGGTCCACCCGTCTCCCCTCCCTCCTGTGTCTCCCTCCCTGTCCTGGTCTGGTCCACCCCGTCTCCCCTCCCTCCTGTGTCTCCCTCCCTGTCCTGGTCTGGTCCACCCAGGCCAGTCTAGGAGAAGCTGGCCATGACTGGTCGTCGTCTGCTGCGCTTCGCTGTGCTGGCAGATCGTACCGTAGAAGGGCATCTGGTAGGGGGGGAGTGGGGGTGGGGGGTGGGGGTGGGGTGGGGGGAGGAGGTGATGATGATGATGATAAATACTTTTATGGAGAATGACTGAGGGAGTTTGATTTTCTGCTCTTAGGCGGGGGGGGGGGGGGGGGGGGGGGGGGGGGGGGGGGGGGGGGGGGGGGGGGGGGGGGGGGGGCGGGGATGGTTGTCAGGAATGGGTGGGGGTGGGGTTAAGGGATATCTGGGTATCTGAGTGATTTATAGTTGGGCCTGATTATGCGATGAACTATAAGGTATGAAGAAATGATAACACGATTTAATAATTAATAAAAAAAAAATCATCCGAGGATGAAGGCACGCGCAAAGGGAGAGAGAGAAAAGAGAGAGAGGAGAGAGAGAGAGAGAGAGAGAGAGAGAGAGAGAGAGAGACAGAGAGACAGAGAGAGAGAGACAGAGAGAGAGAGAGAAGACGACAGACAGACAGAGAGACAGACAGACAGACAGACAGACAGACAGAGAGCACGTGCACCAATACGAAACAGTCTCTCAGTCATATGAAATTCACACGTGCCCTCCCCTACGTGACAATTTCGCTCCCCAATCTTCCCCGTCACGTTTCTAATCGGACTTACAAACCCAACTACCTCCCTGTTTCATCCCCCCCCCCTTCCCTACCCCCTACCCCCATCCCCCTCCCCTTCCACCTTTCCCCTTCCTCAAAACACTGACTAAGTCTCTCTCTCTCTCTCTCACTGTCCGTTTACAGTCATCTCTAATCACGAAGCAATCCTTCCCTTCGTCCTTGATACATAGGCACGCGCCGGATTTCACGTGCATGACTGGTAACTATTGACCCGTGACGTCGTTGTGATGGATTTTGATGGGGATGGCGTTTGTTCCGGGAAGAGGAACTGGTCTGGGATGCATTTTTATGCTTTTTCCCCCAGTTCTCTTCTCTCTCTCTCTCTCTCTCTCTCTCTCTTCTCTCTCTCTCTCTCTCTCTCTGCCTGCTGCTGTCTGTCTGTCTGTCTGTCTCTGTCTCTCTCTCTCTCTCTCTCTCTCTCTCTCTCACACACACACTCTCTCTCTCCACCTCCCCCTCTCTCTCCTCACTCTGTCTCTCACTCTCTCTCTCTCTCTCTCTCTCTCTCTCTCTCTCTCCTCTCTCTCTCTCTCCTCCTCTCTCTTCTCTCTCTCTCTCTCTCTCTCTCTCTCCCACCCTTCCTCCCTCTCTCTCCCCCTGCCTCTTTCTGTCTCACTCTCTCTTCCCCCTGTCTCTCTGTCTCTGTCTCTCTCTCTGTCTGTCTGTCTCTCTCTGTCTGTCTGTCTGTCTGTCTGTCTCTCTCTCTCTCTCTCTCTCTCTCTCTCTCTCTCTCTTCTCTCTCTCTCTCTCTCTCTCTTTCTCTCGTCCTTTAGTGTTTCCGTTTTGTGATGGGCCCGGTCGTTGGGCCCACCTATGTTCGTGAAAGGGAGAGGCTCCGAAGAGAACCCAGTCTTTCATTATAAATTTTTTTTTAGTTCTGGGACCTCCGGCGTAATCCACATCTTCATCTTTTCGAGGTCTAAACGATTACGCTTAGGCCTGCTGGGAAAAAACGTAGCTTCCCCAGCAATATAATCTATCATCTTAAAAAAAAATCTTCTTTTTTTTTTTTAAAAAAAAAAAAGATAAGCAACGTTAAAAAAAATCCAAATGGATAAGAGAGTGGACTCTTTAGTAAGTTTGAGGGGGAAAATGGCCGGGCCACCTTTAAACCCGTAAAGCTTTGGGTATACACCTAGGGAAAAAGAAAATTTTTAACCCCAAGATTTTTTTGGTTCTGTTTTGCAAAACACGTGACGAAACCCTTTCGTATTCTTGACTTTTCCTTTTTTTGTTTTGATCCCTGGGGAACCTTTGTTTGCCGAGATAACTCCCAACGCTATGAAAATTAGGTCACTTTGTCCACCCAACGTTTTGATAATTATGGCTGATTCTGTCCATCCCAACCTATGATAATTTGGCTGAGCTTCTTTTAACCTACGCCTGAAAATTTAAAGGCTGAGTTCTGTCCCTTTGCATGATGTGGAAAAACTTTTTAAAACAGCAACTCCATGAAAGACAAGACAGACAGACACACAAGAGAAAGAGAATGAATAAAATGAAAGATTTACGGGTAAGCTTAAAAACCCCATTCTCATCAAGGGAAACGGGGGGGGAAAGGGGGCTTTCGAAAAAAAAACGCAAAGACTAAACACAGAAATGCGGTCATGAACATCACGCGTTTGGGAAAAAAATCAGGGAAGCAATTAATAAACACGAACACTGAAAATTTTGTCATTGCGATTGCCAAAAATTTACCCCACATCATAAAATTTTCTGTTCTGCAAGTGAATTGCTTGCGGGAAGGAAAGGGCCTTTTTTTTTTTTTCTGGTTGAGAAAGAACGTGCCCATATTTTCATCATTTCTTAGTATACTGTGCCCCTGACGGGTCACATTCTCTGAGGGTCTTCTTTTGTTCATTCACTTGAATAACGTTTTGGGTTCATCTCCATTCGGTAAATCATGATAAAAGCCAGTTGTCACGGTTTCGTTTGCGTTGTGTAATAATTGTGCACTTACTGGGGGGCGGCCTGTTCAAAAACCCACATCAAAAAAACTCATTACCACAGTTTGACACATTTGGGTTCAGACCCAAAATTTAAAATCGAACTTTCTGGGGGAAAACCGTCCCCGATTTCTTTGTCACACTGCTCCATTCGATCTTTTTTGCTTGTCCGGGTCCCGGGGTCTTGTGCGGGCGATTACAGAAAGAAAGAAAAATGTTGCTTATCCAGCCGACCGCAAAGGGCCACTCGGGGCGTGGCTGAGTTAAGAGAGGGAGAGGTTTGCACACGTAAAAATGTCACCGCATCAGTAGGGCTTCGCTATTCTGGAAAAATAAATTTGGGTGTGCGGAAAAAAATAAACTGGATGGAAAAAATAAGTTTTCGCTGGCCTTTTTCTTTTGATTGTTTTTAAATATCGCTCTGTGCCTTCCCGTGACGGGCATTTAGGGCCCTTACGCGATGCTGTGGCCTGGGGTTAGCGGGCGGGATTTTGTTCGTATTTTGTCAAACGCGGGTGACACTGTTTTTTTTTCCTCTGCCCTCTATATTGTACGTGGAAAATGTCATTTCTTCCAGCGCGCATTGAGTGTCGTTCTGAAGTAGAAGGAAAGACCTTTTCAGCGGGCTGCTGGACGATTTACAGTTAATGAAAAAGTAAATTTCCCGGGGGGGCCAAAAATACTTACGGGGAGCCAGAAAAGGGAAAACCCAAAAGAGAAGAGAGAGAGAGAAGAGAGAAGAGAGAAAAAAGGGGGAAACAACCAAAACCCAAACGCCCAACCAACCAAGCAAAAAACCCTAACGTGATTTTTTTAAAAAAACCCTCCCCCCACCCCCCCCCACCCCCAATCCCGAACCCTTCACCCCCCACCCCACCCACCCCTCTCCCTCCAAGCCCCCCAAAGGGTTTTTTCTTTTTCGCAGAAAAACAGCTCTGACAGATTGTGTTTGCCTCACCCCTTTTGTTCCCCACCCCCCCCCCCCCCATCCAAAACCCTCCTCCCCCCCACCCCCACCCCCCTTCCACCCCCCCTCAAGGGCCTACAAAACGGCCCGCCTTTTTTTCTTTCTCTCCGGGCCCGATCCCATTTTAGCCCCCCCTCCCCCCCCCCCCCCTACCTCAGCCCCCCCCCCCCTCCCCCCCCTAATCAAGGGGGCAACAAAACTCCCCCCTTAAACCGCTCCTGACTTGCACGTGAGCACCTGCTCCCCGGGCGCCAGGGAAAAGCCGGGGGGAAAGGAAAACGACGGGGGGCGCGCGCTTTTTCCCGGAACAAGGCACGTGCATATGGAGAGTGCGGGCCCGCGCGTTCCGGGGCAGATTTTTGGGGATATGCTCTCCCGGCTTGGGGCGGCGATTGGGGGGCCCTGATAACGGCGGGGCCTTTTGTCTTTTTCCCCCGGTAAAGGACTGCTCGGGTTTTGTCTCAGCTCCGGCCAACTGTCATTTTCCCTGGGGGCTCGCTACGTTTGGGACTCCTGGGGAAAGATGGGGGGAAAGGAGGGGGGGAAAGAGGGGGATGAGGGGAGGGAGAATGGGGGGGAGGAGGGGGGAGAGATAGATAAAAAGAGAGCGCGCGCGAGAAGAGAGATAAAGAAAACAAAGAGAGAGGGAGAGAGAGAGATGGAGGGGAGGAGGGAGGGGGAGGAGAGAGAGAGAGAGAAGAGAGAGAGAGAGAGAGAGAGAAAGGTGAAAAAAAAGGGGGGGGGGGGGGGGGGGGGGGAGGGAGTGTGCAGCGAGAGAAGGGGGGAGGGGGTTTGAGGGGGGGGGGACATAAAAGGAGGGGGGGAGGTGTGAGGGACGGGGGTGGATGTCTGATGGGGGTGTTTTATTGTTAAATTCCACCTCACACCTCGCCTTTTTATATCTTTTCATATTGTCGTACACCCAAACCAAGCACACTTTTTTTGTTTTTTTTGGTTATGGGTTTAAAATAAAAAAAAAAAAAAAAAAAGTTAAAAAGAACTCACTTCTTTATGCAACATGCAAAATAACGCTTGGTTATCTAAAAGAAAAAAAAAGAAAAGAAAAAAGAACGAACATAAAAAAAACCTCCGACCCGGAAAATTTTTATTGATTTCCCGACGTTTTTTTTTTAGGTGGGTGGTGGTGGGGTGATAAGAGGGGTTTGTATGTATAAGACACCGGGGTGCCCTTATCAAGGGGATAAACATTGGGTTCCCT
>CM031597.1:9122180-9124680 GCA_018398815.1 Conus ventricosus
CGCACGCGTTTGTTTCTAAACAAATGAAGGAAAGATCGACCGAAAATTCTCCCTCGTTTTCCCCTCCTTCCTTCTCAACACGCAACGACGGCCGACACTCACTCAGTCAGTCTCTCAATCGGCGACAGATGCGAGACCGCCTCCCCCCAGATGAGCACCACCAGGGGAGACAATCGCGGCGGCAAGTGTCGCTGATCATGTGACTGGCTATTACCTCCCGTTAGTGGATCGTCGCTCCCTCCTCCTCCTCCTCCTTTCAGCCTGCGCTCCGCGAAGCGCTCTGTGCCGAGTTTGCAATGGCAGCCAGACCCGACCGTGTCGGGCGGGCACGCGCGCGCGCGCGCTTTGTTTTTGCGCGCTGGCGCGAGACTTGCAAGGAGACAGCAAAAAGGCTGCGCATCTGTCGCTTTTTGGGGAGGAGGGGAGTGTGGGGGGGGGGGGGGGGGGGGGGGGGCTTGTTTTTCACAGGCGCTCGCAGAGCGAGTCAAATCTGCCCACACTCCGTGATTATATCAGAGAGGTTTGTGTCTGTAAATTAATTCATTAGTAAAATGTGATCTGCGAGCCGATTTGATGAAAATGTTTTGTTGTTGTTGTTGTTGTTGTTGTTGTTTTCGTGGGACCTGTCTCAACGGAGTCTCGTCAACGTGTCATAGATAGTCGCTTATTACCCTCCCCCCCCCCCCTGCCTAAGCCTTCCTCCCCCACATTTTCCCCCCTCCCCTCTCCCCCCCCCCCCCCCCCCCCCCCCCCCCCCCCCCCCTCCTTAAAAAAAAAAAAGATTCTTTTTCACTCTCTCTGCTGGTTTTCGTTTTCGCATTAATTGACTTTGTTGTTGGGAATTGTAATACCGGTTCATCTCAAACCCTGCGCAACTGTGTGTGTGTGTGTGTGTGTGTGTGTGTGTGTGTGTGTGTTGTGTGTGTGTGTGTGTGTGCGCGCGCGCGCGCGCGCGTGAAAATCGGAAAAATATTTTAAAAAAACTGCAATCGGCTGAATTGTTTCCACGGTACATGTATGTATACGTGTATTTGTTGCACAAGAATCATCCAGAGTTTTTTTTATGTATTGAATGCTTTACAGATAAATGGATTTTTTTTTTCAAAAGTTGGTTTAGCATTTTTGCGTGAAAATGTTGTTGTTGTAGTTGTTTTTAAAAAGAGATCAGATATGTTCTCAGAAGACATCTTTGAAAGACATTGTGAACAGGGAGGATAATAAAGTATTCTTGGGAGGTATAGAATACTATACGACACGATTTCAAATCTGGCTTTACTGCGTTACCCATATGTTACACACGAGTTTTTATGAACACTTTTCTCACATTACTGTTTGCAGTCAGCGGCTATTCTTCCATTATCATTGGCGAGGATTAATGTTATCAGCCTACACTTTGGGGTCCTTATTTTACTTTGAGTGTAAGTATGAGCTGGATTCTGGCCCGCTGGGCAACGTTGGGCTAATATAGGGAGAAATAAACACAATGCAGTATGGCCATTTTTCTCACGCTCGGGTTGATTTCAACATGGTCGGGGACATGGAAGGGGGTGGGGGTGGTGGGGATGGGAAATCAAGCAGGAAAGGGGGAAAAAAGGAAAAAGAAAGAAAGAAAAAAAAAAGTCCCATCGGAACAAAACTGTCAGTATCGTTTGCGTCGTTCACTTCAACATCAAGAAAAAAAATGTCAGTCATAGGTCAACAAAAAGAAAAACAATGTCAGTTATAGGTCAACAAAAAGAAAAACAATGTCAGTTATAGGTCAACAAAAAGGAAAAAAATCAGTTTCAGGTCAACAAAAAGAAAAAAAAGTCAGTTATAGGTCAACAAAAAGAAAACATGTCAGCTATAGGTCAACAAAAAGAAAAAACAATGTCAGTTATAGGTCAACAAAAAGAAAAACAATGTCAGTTATAGGTCAACAAAAAGGAAAAAAAAGAAAAAAGTCAGCTATAGGCCAACAAAAAGAAAAAAAAGTCAGCTACAGATCAACAAAAAGAAAAAAAAGTCAGCTACAAGTCAACAAAAAGAAAAAAAAATGTCAGTTATAGGTCAACAAAAAGAAAAACAAAGTCAGTTATAGACCACAAAATATGTCAGTTATAACCCAACAAAAAGAGAAATGTCAGATACCGGCCAACAAAAAGAAAAAAATAATGTCAACCAATAGCCTACAAGAAAAAAAAAAAGTTATTCTTTAGCCCTCAGAGGAAAAAAATGTCACCATGAGCCCACAAGAAGAACAGCCGCACGAAGAAAAATGTCAGTCGCTCGCCCACAAGAAGTTAAATGCCAGTCAATGGCCCACAAGAAACTAAATGTCAGTCAATGGCCCACAAGAAACTAAATGTCAGTCAATGGCCCACAAGAAGCTAAATGTCAGTCAATGGCCTACAAGAAACTAAATGTCAGTCAATGGCCCACAAGAAACTAAATGTCAGTCAATGGCCCACAAGAAACTAAATGTCAGTCAATGGCCGACAAGAAACTAAATGTCAGTCAA
>CM031597.1:9129680-9139680 GCA_018398815.1 Conus ventricosus
CAAACGTCATCTCCACGTGCCACGAGACAATGAGTGAGAGGTGAGAAATTGTAATTTCAGGTCTTGCCAAAAGGCAGCAGTGTTGAACCGCTGCAAGGAACTATCCTCCTGAACTTATGGTTGAACTCTTCAGGAAGACCTTACTAGTGGCTCCTTAATTAAAGACTGCTGTTCATTTGTGAGGGCGACTTACATCAGTCTCTGGAATGGGACAGATGACGAACTCCGGATCCAGGTTTTTCATTGGTCAGAGACAATCATCCACGTGAACGACCATCTTGTGAGCTGCTATGGAACGGAAGTCTTTTCCATGATGTTAACAGACTGTTTCAAAAGCTACCTGTTTGGTTGATAAGATGATATCACACTGGGCGCTCAAACCTGCAACACTCGGTATCTGATAATGATGATGATAATGTAAGGCTGCCTTCTCTTATCACGGCTAATCTTGATAGTCGGCGAGACGAACAGTTGTAACCAAGAAAAAAAAGTGTGACCATTGTGAAGTGTATTTCTTGTTGATTCCATGGTACTATTTTGTGTGTGTGTGTGTGTGTGTGTGTGTGTGTGTGTGTGTGTGTGTGTGTGCTGCGTTTCATGGCATGTAACGTTGTGAGTGAATGACGTAACACGATCTAGTCAGCTTTTCCCAGGTTGTGAATGAAATTGCGTTTTGCCATGAACCTTTAACCGTCACCCGGCTGTTACTGTGCATTCCTGTAGGCTGTTCCTCCATTCCTTAGGAAGTTGTGTTCATTTCTCTCTCTCTCTCTCTCTCTCTCTCTCTCTCTCTCTCTCTCTCTCTCTCTCTCTCTCTCTCTCTCTCTCACTCTCCTGGTGACACCCCAATCCTCACACCCCCATCCTCCAAGTGTATGTATACGGGCAGCTTACTTGTTTGTTTTGCCTCTCCCTAGTTCTTCAGCTTCCCCCACATAACTGTTGTGATTCATATCAGTCTTCTTGTTCGTGTAGTTGAAGAAATCTAAGCAAATGATCCTAGAGGTTTTTTTTTCTGTTTTTTTTTTTTGCCAGAACGTCATCCTGTTTTGGCTCTGCATATGGAACATAACTTTGATTTTAAAATGGGTGATGAAAAAAAGCCTGAACGTTTGTTTTCTAGTGTTGCGAATATATTCCATAGATGGAGCGAAGGGGGGAGGGGGGAGGGGGCGTAAGGAGATTGAAATGGGCAAGCGGCTGAGGAATGTGAGGGGGGGGGGGGGGGGGGGAGAATCTTTGTACAGTATGAGGTAAGGATGAAATTGTCAGCGTTCGAATAAACTCTTTCTATTCAAATGTTTTAACCTCAAGGATTAGGGAATTATGGACTGCAACATTAAGAGAATGATTGGGGGAGGGGGGGGGGGGAGGATTTGGTGATGGAGAAGAAACCGATCTTTTCATCCATGATTATGTGTCTGCTAACAAAATTGCGTAGACATTTTTTGTCTTTGTTGACACTCCCCTCCCCTCCTTCTTTCTTACAGCCTTAAATATTTCATGTGCTGCAATCCATTGATCATAACCCGACAAGACCCAGAACAAGGACAGATGTTCAAACATAAACAATGCGGTAGCCTGATATAAAAAAAAAGTCAGACCAAAGTACCAATGATAATTACTGCTATCATCCCCTACTACAGATATACATCCTAAATGATAAGGTCGTTTCAGTATCCTTTCTTTCTTTCTTATTTTCTTTCTTTCTTTCTTTCTTTCTTCTTTTCTTCTTCTTCTTCTTCTTCTTCTTCTTCGTCGTCGTCGTCGTCGTCGTCGTCTTCTTCTTCTTCTTCTTCTTCTTCTTCTTCTTCTTCTTTGTCTTTGTCTTCGTCTTCGTCTTCTTTCTTCTTCTTCTTCTCCCGTCACTCATTGGAGACTCCCTGGGGCGCCACACTGAAGAACAGTTCACCGGGGTCCCCCAGTTCTATCGGCTGTGCGTCCCGGCCTGAGCACTTTCCCCTGACCATTCTGCTGTGTGTCACGGCCTGAGCACTTTCCCCTGACCATTCTGCTGTGTGTCACGGCCTGAGCACTTCCCCTGACCATTCTGCTGTGTGTCACGGCCTGAGCACTTTGCCCCTGACCATTCTGCTGTGTGTCACGGCCTGAGCACTTTCCCCTGACCATTCTGCTGTGTGTCACGGCCTGAGCACTTTCCCCATGACCATTCTGCTGTGTGTCACGGCCTGAGCACTTTCCCCATGACCATTCTGCTGTCTTGGTATTTCGCGGGGTAAGGTCAGAGGTAACTGTTCCCTGCAACTGGTGATATCCAGCAAACACTAAGCAAATACTACCTACCTCAAATGTGGAGTAACCCCGACAAGAAAATTTGACCTGATGAGGAAAAGGGCCCCACGAGAATTGACACTCTGTGATGGTGGTGTTTTCAGGAGATAAAAACAATTCCGATCAAAACATCCTTTTCACCGCCTATCAACAGTAATGGGAAAGAAGAGATGGTGAGGATTTGTGTGTAATTGTAATGACTTATCATTGGCACTTTGGTCTGACTCTTTCACCATCAAAACACTGCGCAATTCATGACTAATTACGTGTATGCTTGTAACCGATAGAATCTAGATTTAATGGATGTGTCATCCATTACAGAGGACATAATCATAAAGGTACCAGACACGGAAGCAAAACATAATGTATTCTTGTTGTTGTCGACGAAAATCTTATTACGCTGATGGTTGTCATATGGCCAACAGAAATATATATATATATATATATATATATATATATATATATATATATATATATATATATATATATATATATATAACCGTTTCCAAGTACTGTCCTTTATACGCCCTTTGTGGTAGATTGAGAAGGTAGTGAAAAATGAAGTTGATACTGAAAAAAAGCATATCATTGTGCAGATACCTTGAAATCATTCCATACAACTTTTTTTTTTTTTGCAGTATACATTTATTCCCAAGTGCCATTGTTCCCCTCTCTATGTCAGTCTGAATGTTGTTATGATAACCAAGCAATACAATCAAGAGATGATTATGTTTCTGCATGAAGTATTATGATACGTAGCCTTCATCTGAATGTGCCTCTCGTCTACCATTTATTATATCTACAAATATAATTATATACATGACATTATTTACCCGCTATAGTGTCTTAGTATCCACCCCAACCTCCGTCTGGCTTCTGGCATTTGCTGTATGTATATGTATAAAGTTGTATACCTTTGGAATGGTCTCTGTGTGTTTTACAACGTTTTTGCTCATACCATTATCTTGTTCGTTATTTGTATGATGATATTATTATCCCTATAATCAGCATCAGCGTTCCTTTTCTATTTTTCGTGTAATAGTTTCCAATGCTGGCGCAAGTGTGTGCTTCTTCATTATAAACGATGATGATGCAACCAGAATCCCTAATAATGAATTTAATGTAATAAATTCAACGGTTATAATTTCAAATAGAATATTGGTATAATGCAAATGGAACGTACCCATTTGCGGCCAAATAATGACCAAACTCTCTCTCTCTCTGTGCTCTGTGTCTCTCTCTCACCTTCTCCACACACACACACACACACACACACACACACACACACACACACACACACACACACACACATTCTCTCTCTTTCTCTCACGCACGCAGGTACACACACACACACACACACACACACACACACACACACACACACACACACACACACACACACACCTTAGAAGCAGAAAGGTTGAAAAGAGGGGGGGGGGGGGGGTGCAGAGGAGTTGAGGGGAGTGGTGAGAAGTTATCAAATGGAATCAATTTCTTTCAAGCGTATTTCAGTTACAACGTCAGTGTTGGCTGAACTGTAGGTGTAATTGCCAGCATTGTTTCCTGACGTGTGTCTTCATCAGTCTGAAAGCTGCCTGTCCACGCTACTGTCCAGAAATATCACCCAGAAAGACTGCCTTCCATCCTGGCTGGTTTATCCTTCGCCCCATATCACTCGCTGCTGATTGTTCCAGAGCGGTATCATCAGTTAGTGTCTGCGTGTATGTTGAGTGACATTTCCTTGAAACCTTACAACATCAGTACGTTTTAAGAGCATCTAACCTTCATTTGTGCGTGCAATATACTCCATTGGATGGCGATTAAGTGCAATTAATGATGATATATGGATTTGGAGAGTTGGTGTTGATTTTGTTGGGTGTTTCCGTGAGCCGAGTGTGGTGTGCGTTTGTTTGAACGAAGTGATCTCGATTTCTTCTTTCTCGTGAACACTGGCTGCGTTGACACGTTCACGAATGTATTTATATGTGATGTATATGCAGGCTATGTGTGTGTGTGTGTGTGTGTGTGTGTGTGTGTGTGTGTGTGTGCACTCTACGCAGTTTCAGCATCTTTTATACACACGTACACACACGCTCGCTGCACCCATATATTTTCAAGGGGAGACAAATACAGCAAATACATGTACGCACAAGTGGACAGAACATAAATGACTAGCAAAAGAAAGAAATCACTAAGAAAATCTCTTTACACAACTGAAAATCAGCCATATGCATTTTCTTAATTCATGGTAGAAACATTTGCCATGTTCTTTTGGAATGACCTCCAAATATGCAGCTAGACCATCAAGACAACAATAACAGGAGTGAGTTCCCTTGTATCTATCGGCACCCCTTCCTCATCCAACCCCATCTCAGCTCCTTGCCTGATTCATCTTAAAACCAAGGTCCACATCTGTTTCGACCTTAAAACAAGGTCTCTGAGTTGCAAGGCACTAAAATTAGTGTGCGAAAAATAATGAACTTACGGTATTAAAACATCAAGTGTTTTGACACTTCCATTGTCTATATATACGTTCGGAAATGACCGAGCACGTGAAAGTGCGTTTTCAGGCTGGCCACGTGTGCATGCGTGATCATAACAGTGTTATCAAGGACACTTACAAACCTCTGTTAGCAATCTTGTCTCTCCACCAGCTCTTTCCCAGACCAAACACCACTGAAATATGTCCTTTGCAGACACACAAAATATCATTGTCTAACTTCAACTTGGTTTAATTGAGAATAGCACACAGTACGTGGGATATCACTGAGCAATAATAAAAGGAATCTAAGATCACAGAGCAATAAGAAAAGGAATGTAAGATATAATTTACAGCCGATAGCCATCATGAAATGCACTTTCCAAGACCCGAGGTAGTGTAATGTTGCTCATAGCCTACAAAAGGCCATATCGGGACTGTCACCGTGTTGAAGTTAACTCACAAATCATTTTAAAAAAATTCCTTCACACATCCCTTTGAAACACACCTTCTAAAAACACACCGGAAATTCGGTTTAAAATTTTCCCTCCGTAAAATCTTAGATCAGATGAAAAATGTTAATCTCTTTCAGAAATTCAAAGATCACATCAAATGGGACATCTCTGAACAACGTTTCCATGGAGTCTGCTGTAAAATGTTCATGCCTCACATCATGCAAGTCACAACACTCTAGAAGAGTACGTTTTACTGTGAGCGGTTTATGATATGGAATGCACCACGCAGCTTTCTCATCTTTTAAATGATAAGAATGGGTGTAAAGGGAGTGGTTGTATACAAACGGCACAGGACTGTTTCTTCTTTAAAGCCGCCTCAGGAACACCATCCTTTCACAAAAAGACACTCCTGCACGAAAAAAAAAAATTCACACTAAACCATGAGGTACTGACCCCTTTGAAAGAAAAATGCCAAACGCTATTTGAAAGATGGCACTCAATCCTATTAGAGAAGGGCATTGAAATCTATGAAAGGATCCACAAGTTGACACCGATTTCCATGTCAGACTTCCTGTGGATTAAAGAATACTCTGACTGGGATGTACCAGGTGCGCACTGTACCAGGTGCGCACTGTACCAGGTGCGCACTCGGAAATACTTTAGGAACAGCACCGAAGAATTCCCCGACTTGCCTGCAGCTCAGCTCCAATCATGAGTCAGTCTGAAAGCATGCGTCCATGTTCCAGACCCCCGAATCATGAGACCTGCTACGTAGCTCGGGCCAGCCTTCCATGCCTTTCCGGAAAATATTCCCTCTGGTACCCCTTTTGGCTTGTATCCATGTTTCACAGAATTCAGACATTGAAAACAAAGCAGCTATGTAGGACGTATAAACGACAGCCACTAAACGCTAGGGCAGACCCTAACCCCCCCCCCCCCCCCCCCCCCCCAAAGAAGCTACGCAACATTTTTTCGGGAGGGGGGGGGGGGGGGGGGGGCGGCACAAAATCGTTTAGAAAGACAAAGCAAAATCCTGGCGAGGGGAGGAAAGACCAGACAACAAACTCCTATGGGAGAGGAACAAGGGGAACTGCACCTTGCAGAAAAAGTACAATAATCCCCGGGAGTAGGGAGGTAGGGGGAGGAGACACTAACCTTGCATAAGAAGAACAGGAAATTCTCTGGGAAGAAGAAAGAGACACTGGACCTCGTAAAAACCCGACACTAAACCCTTAGGGCCGACCAGTGGAAGGGGGAGACGTGGAAGAGGAAGAACTACCCTTGTATAAAGAGAATCCGAACCCCGGGGAGAAGATTCATATCCATCTATCTATCTATTTATCTACATATGAATACACACACAAATATATATATATATATATATATATATATATATATATATATTTAAATATATATATATATATTTAAATATATATATATATTTATTAATATATATATATATATATATATATATATATATATATATATATATATATATATATATATATATCAGGCACGAGCCTTAAAGGCAAAGGAAACAAAACCTTGTTGGGGAGGAAAGAGACAACGAATCTTTTACAGGGCAAGAAAGCCTAAAAACAGGTGTGGAAGGATGAAGGGTCACCAAACCCTGTAGAAAGATGACATGAAACACTGGAGGCGGAGATGGGGACAGTGACACCAAACATTACACAAAGATGACATGAAACACTGGAGGCGGAGATGGGGGCAGTGACTCCAAACATTACACAAGATGACATGAAACATGGAGGCGGAGATGGGGACAGTGACCCAAACATTACACAAAGAGACATGAAACATGGAGGCGGAGATGGGGCAGTGACACCAAACATTACCAAAAATGAGGGGAGGACCATGAAACACTGGAGGCGGAGATGGGGGCAGTGACTCCAAACATTACACAAGGACATGAAACATTGGAGGCGAGATGGGCAGTGATCAAACATACACAAGGACGAACATGGAGGCGGAGATGGGGGCAGTGACTCCAAACATTACACAAAGAGGACATGAAACACTGGAGGCGGAGATGGGGGCAGTGACTCCAAACATTACACAAAGAGGACATGAAACACTGGAGGCGGAGATGGGGGCAGTGACTCCAAACATTACACAAAGAGGACATGAAACACTGGAGGCGGAGATGGGGGCAGTGACTCCAAACATTACACAAAGAGGACATGAAACACTGGAGGCGGAGATGGGGGCAGTGACTCCAAACATTACACAAAGAGGACATGAAACACTGGAGGCGGAGATGGGGGCAGTGACTCCAAACATTACAGAAAGAGGACATGAAACACTGAAGGTGGGGGTGAGGGTGGGGGTGGGGAGAGTGACACCAAACATAACAGAAACAGAACAACAAACCCAGGGGAGAGGGAAACAAAATGATCCCTTTAGAAAGAAGAAAGCAGGGGAGCGGGGAGGAAGAGGGTGGGGGAGGAGGGAGTAAGAGGGTGGGGTGGGGGGGGGGGGGGGAGGCGCTGAACTCTATGGAAAGAGGACACAGAACCCTGGAGAGATTTAGGGAATGTTTCATAGAGAGAAGGGAACCACTGCGGCGGGGAATAGAGTCACCAAAGATGTAGAAAGAGGACGCTGAACTGTAGGGGATGGGGGCGGGGAACACATCGATTCTTAGAGAAAGCGCACACACAAATCCAGGGGGGTGGGGGGGGGGGGTGGAAGGAGACGCTCAACCTAAGAGGTAGAGGATACAGCGCGTGTGTGTGTGCGTGTGTTGTGTGTGTGTGTGTGTGCGTGCGTGCGTGCGTGCGTGCGTGCGTGCGTGCGTGCGTGCGTGTGTGTGTGAAGACATAAAATCTTATAGAAATACAACCAGAATCCCCGTGTGTGAGGGACGGGTGGTGACAGACATGGAACCTTATACAAAGAGGACATGAAACCCAAGAGAAGGACACCGAGCCTAACAGAAAGTGGACATAATACCTCGGGTGAGTTGAAGGGTAAGACGCCCAGCCTTGTAGAAAGAGGACACAAAACTGTGTGGGGAGTGGGGATAGGGGAACAGACACTGAACCTAGAAGATATAGGACATGAAACCCTGGGGAGGGAGAGGGGCAGAAACCCTATGAAAGGAGAACACGAAACCCGGTGGCGGGGAAAGGAGACACTGATTCTTATAGAAGATAGACATGAAACAAGGGGAAGGGGGAACCAGGAAGGAGACACCTAATTGGGGGAAGGGGGGGGGGGGGGGGGGCGAAGGTCGGGGAAGAGACACCGAATCTTATAGAGCGGGGACAGGAATCTGTCCACAGGAGAAAGAGACATGGATTTTGTTTTACAGTAAGAGGACAGGAAAATGGGAGGGGTGGCAAGAGACACATAATCTTATAATGGGAGGACTGCAAACCCTGTAAGGGGTGCGGGAAAGCAGACCACTGAACCTTATAGAAAAAGATAATCAGAATTCCTGTGTGTGTGTGTGTGGGGGGGGGGGGGGGGGGAGCGAAAGTCACTAAGTTTATAGGAGGAGATCACAAAACCGTTTGAAGGGTGGGGGAGTGGGTGAGAACAGACACGGAAACTTATGGAAAAAAAGGCCCCAAACCCTGTTTGGGGTAAAGTGACACCGAACCTTACAGAAAAAGGGCACGAAACCTAACCTAGGGTGAGAGGTGCGAGGGGGGGGGGGGGGGGGGGGGGGGGGTGAGAGGGGGGTACACCTTACCTTATGGTAAGATGACTCAAAACGCAGTGGTGGGAAAGAGTTTCTAAACCTTACAAAAGAGGCAACGAAACCCTGGTGAGGGAGGGGGTGAGGGGAAAACAGTAAACCTATAAGTGGACACGAAACCGTGTAGGTGAAAAAGATACTAAGCCCTTTAAAAACTGGACACTAAGTCTGGGAGACACTAAAGCGGCTGACACACGAGCCTCCCCGCCCGTACACTTCGGAAGTACCGGTCGAACCCGATCCCAAACGTAGCGTCTGTCATAGTAAACCTACATCTCAAACGGACTTCGGCATCCAGTTAAACCCGACAGTTCGAGATATACTGTGATCTATTCGAAACGGACAGTTAGTATCCTCCAACCAATCAACGCTCAGCATTGAGCCAACACCAATGACACAAGGAAAAATGGCGTCGTCCAGCAAGGCGGTCAGACTGTCCAATTCGGACACCAAACATTTGATTGAATCGTACCAAGACCATGATGTGCTTTGGAATGTCAACTCAAAAAAATTATAAGAATCTAAATATTGGAGAAAAAGCTTCGTATTCAATGGTACAGTCCTTTGAAGCGGC
This sequence comes from Conus ventricosus, assembly GCA_018398815.1. NCBI lineage: Eukaryota > Metazoa > Mollusca > Gastropoda > Neogastropoda > Conidae > Conus > Conus ventricosus. The sequence goes on from CM031597.1 coordinate 9,139,205, forward strand.
ATGTGGGATCAAACTCGAAGGTTTTAAAACTATCGTGAAGCACTCCGTCCGTTCGACACTGACTGGTCGGACCGCACAGGTTCAAACGTTTCGTCTCAACTGTACGGACGAAAAGGCTCGCGGGACAGCCTTATAACAAAAAAGGACATGATAGTCTGCAGGAGCTTAAAAGACACCAAGCCTGATAATGGACACGAAAGCCAAGGGGGGAGGGAGAGGGAGAGAATCAAGACTCCTCTCCAACGACAGCGACTACAACATCAATAACCAGGCTGTGGGCAATGCTTCCTTTGACAGCAATGATACGCAGCAATAATCAATGTTGGCTGACAGCTGCCTACGATGGTAGAAATGCCCAAACCAGTCGCTGCACGACTTTGTTACTGGCCCACAATAATTTTCTTTTTTTTCCTCCGCTTCAACTCTTGAGGTCTTCATCCTGGATGAGATTTCTGCCTATGTGATCTTTTGTCGAG
>CM031597.1:9144680-9157180 GCA_018398815.1 Conus ventricosus
ACGGAAACAAGATACAAAATGCTCTTTAAACTGAAGAAAGAAATGATACACATTCGTGAAACTTGGATTGCAAACCCGTAATAAGGGGACCCTAGGATTTGTGGAACACTCGACCTCCCCTTACTACCCCTATCCCCACCCGCGCCAATCGAGTAAAAAAAAGAAGAGGATGAATGAAGGTTTGCATATGTGAGATGTGTGTGTAGCGCTGCGTTGCGTGCTTGCGTGTGTGTGTGTGTGTGTTGTGTGTGTGTGTGTGTGTGTTTGTGTATGTATGTATGTATGTATATATTTATATATATATATATATCTATATATATATATATATAATATATAATATATATATATATATATATATATTCTAAGACATAAAGAGCAAGTTTGTTTTAATCAATATTTCTTGCAGTCATTGCAACACTAGCTGCATTGTAAGTTGCTGGAAAACGGTGTCGGTAATTAACCTTGGAATTTATTAGTTTGTTTTGTAATTTTTAGTCCTGGGATTATTCAAGAAAAATGGCCCTCAGCACTTGTGTCTTAGAGGATACCTTTTTATATTTTTATTTTTCCAGAACTGTAGCTTGTTTGCTCTTCATGATTTTTCTTTTGCTTCTTAGATGGCACCCTTTGGGGTTGGTATTTTGAAAATCAAAAAACATTATACGGTATTGCACACAGCCTTTTTTGGGATTGCAGGTTTCTTAAATGAAAAGGCAAAGGAGTCAAATTACACTTTCCGCGGTCACTTGAGGAAAAAACAAACCAAGTTTCGAATTTCGCTATATGACTAGGAGATATGGTAGTTAGAGTTTCCCTTCATATGGGGATGTTCTCCCCCGGTTATGACCAGGTGTTATATTTAGTGAGTTTATCCCTATTGGAGGATGTCTTCCCTTGGAGATTATAAGGTTGCCGAAGGCTCATTTTCAGATGCATTTATTTTATTTTTCCCATTCACTACTCAAGCACATACCGTTAGTTAGGCAGAATCATCCACTGCAGATATGAATGCGTAATCTCCCTATTTCTTCAATCTAAGGAACATAAAAGCAAGCTTTGTTTATAATTCAATATTTCTGGCAGTCATTGCAACACCAAGCAGCTCTGTAAGTTGCTGGAACGGTGCTCGGTATTATCCTGGACAATTTATTTGTTTGTTATATATATATATAAAACAAGTGTGTGTGTTTTAGCCTGTAAACTCTTTTCTAAAACAGCGGATCGAGGTATGGGGGAGGAATGGGTCGATACCCGGAGGGTATGTGAGGGGAGGTTGGTGTGTGTGTGAGTGTTGTAAATATGTATGTGTGCGTGCGGCTGTGTGTGTGTGTGTGTTTGTGAACGTTTCATATTAAAGGCCTGTCACATACGGGGTGTCTCCGAGTGTGGGAATTTTGAGGACACGTTTGAAATATGTTCCAAGAGCGCTGGGCCTAAGTACCAGGAAACGCTGAAACACGCTGTATTTCCTCGACGTTACTTGGGCACAACGCAAGGTGTCAGAAAGTTTTTGTGCATAACAAAAATTTCTCGGTGTGTCGACGTGTTGCTAACACGCCCGCTATGCGCTAGAATAAGTTGAAGTAGTTACACCAAGCTAGGCCACGTTCGGCATATGTTCAACACGTTCACACACGTCCCAGGCTGCTGAACGCTCTAGAGCGTGTGCCTAACCTGTGCTGGCGAGTTGAGAACGGCTGAGGAACTTGTGTCGAACTGACTTCCAGCTTATGCGGAATTTATCTCTAACGTGTAATTTCAATTATGTTGGAACGTATTTAAAGTCTACTGAACGTTCTTCTGGACGTCTTTACAATTTTGTGAAAGTGTTTTGCAATGTGTACAACGCGTTTGGAACGTGTTTCATGGCTTGGAACGTGTGCAAGTGTATCTGGCGACCCAGAACTTACTCAGAATTACCAGGGATTAGGCCATAACGTTTGAGGCTTATGCTCGCTCTTGCTATAGAAAGAGTACACCACACATGGAAATCGCTGCGATCGAGATTCCAGAGTGTGAGAGCTACCAGAAGATATCCTGATACAGAAGGAGAAAATTTGATTTTTTTTAAAGAATTTGAAAAGTTCTGAAGATGAACAAGATGATATAGTGCCTCCAAGAAGCCTGAATCTTATTTAAATGTACATATTGTAAGAAGTGTATATAAAAAAACTGAAATGTAAATTAAAAAAAATGATAAAAAGAACAAATATTTACATTATGCAATTAGTGGCAAAAAATGTAATAAAATGTACATAGGCATTAGTAGTGGTTGTATTTAAAAAACAATATGAATATTGTGAGGAGGTTGTTTTATTTTTTTCCTTTAATGAAAAATTATAATATAATTGTATAAAATGTACACGTTGTATAAGTCGTATTTGAAAATGTATGTTTTTTGTGAAGGGGTTTTTGTTTTATTTTTTTTCCATTAATAAAAAAAGAAATATAATAAAATAACGTGTGGAAACGAAACAACATAATACTGAAATGGATAGTAAGAACAATAAAATATTGTTTACTATACAATACACGTATTATTTTTCGTTCTACACTTTATTATTTTATTATATTTCTTTTCTTTTCATATATTAATAAAAGAATAATAAAACAATATATAATTACAAAAGAAATATAATTATAGTAACGTTGTGAACATGAAGAAAAAATACGTGTTTGTATTTGTAAGTGAATAAAATATGATCTTACTTACAAGGCACGTTAATTTTTTCTATGGTTTTCGTTTCCACAACTTTATTTATTCTTTTATATATTTGTTTTTAATTTATTTTTTATTTTATTTTTTTTTTTATTTATTTTTTTTATATTTTTTTAGGTGTCTTTACAAATCTTTATTTTTCCTCAGGGCAGCATCAATAACAAACATTTCACTGTTCTGTATTAGAGTCTATAATTTCACTTCTTCACTCAGGGTTCCTGGTGGGGTGTCAACTGCTTGCTGGTTGTGCTGGAGTTTGCTGGCCTTGTGCCAGTGGAGAAGAGTCCAAGGGGAATATATCGGACATGCCATCTGTTGAAAATTCTGAAAGTCCTGAAAGTCCTGAGCTGGACAAGTTCAAAGTCCCTGACCAGCATCCTGGCTTGTTAGCGAATGCTGCTGGACTGGTGGTGCCTTGGCAGGTGAGAACCTGGTGGCCCGTGTGTTAACGAGGATACCCTGGAGAGTGTTGGCATGTAACTGTCTCTCTGACCCAGCTGCTGCTGAAGGGGGAGTCGGTTGACTAGGGGTGAAGTCTAAGGGCTGCATGGTCTGTGGTGACTCTTGTGCCTGCTGCATGGGCTGTTTACTGCTGCTGCATGGATGTTGTGGAACGCGTAGGAGGGGTTCTCAATGTACTGCTGACATAGTAAGATGCTGTGATGCAGACAGAAGCTGTAGGAGCACGATGCCGCCACATTGTGGGGAGGGGGGATGGTAAAGTTCATTGTACTAGTGAGGGTAGGTAGGAGGTGGAGGAGCGGAGGTGAGCGAGCAGGTTGACAAGTCAACTGCAGACATGTAGGCAAGTCTTCATCACCACTGTCTTTCCTCCAAGCGGTTCACTGAGCACCTTGTTGATCTGGGATCTTGCTTTCTTGAACTTGTCCTTGACCTATCACATTTCAAACTGGTCTGAATAAAATGCTAAAGCAACAGTGGCAGTCATTTTTTTGGCTGGACAAGCCCTGAGGATCTCGCCAGACTCTTACTGCTTTTGGAGGACTAACAAGCAGCATCATCTTCTTTCTTGCCTCTCTTCTTCCCTGCCTGCTGGAGGGAGGGGAGATGGAAGGCGAACTCGTCTTCATGGAGGGGTCTTGCATCTCCGAAGCCACCAGGTTCATCAACTGGGAAGCGCCACCTATAGGCCTCACAGGGTCGGACGATGCCGGACAACACCTTCCGAACCGGACGACTTTCAATCCAATGTCACGTTTCTGTTTAGCTTAGGCAAGCTGCCCTGACTTCTTCTGTCCAAGGCGTGTGTGATGCATCACGCAGGACTTGAACCAGCCTTTCAGGTGTTCCACAGTTTCTCCAGTTGGCGGCTGGTCATTCCACAGCTTGGACTTAGTTAGTGGCGGTCGTTGGTCAAATTGGTGTCCCAAAGATGGGGTTCTCCTGTAGAACTCACACATGGCCTTCTCTGCTCAGCGTTTCAGGGTAACTCGGTTCGCTTGGCCCTCTTCTTCTTTTCTGTGTTGACTTGGTGGCGCCTGGTGTGGTGACTTCGGCTATGGAGGAACCAGTGCTGAGAGGATGGACCGTGAGGACTGTCTGGATGACGGGGAGGACGTCTCTCAAGGCTGGATTCCTGGTGGCTTCAGGCTGCATCAACAACTTCAGGGGTATCAGGCGGTCTTTAGGTGGCGGCGTCTTCTGCCAGTGTCGGCCACGCCTTCCATCTGCAGGCCTTTACACCCAGTGTCTTTCGTTTTGGGCATGAGAACGATGATTCGTTGGAGAGATGTGATCTCTCGACTGCTGAAGTGCTGTGTTTGCTACGTTCTGCTGCTACGTCCTTTTATTCAAATTCTCGTGCACGGCTACTAACGCGCTGCACACGCTACTCATCGTTATGCACACGCTAACAGAGAACGCTCCAGACACGCTCAATCCGCTCTGCCGTACACTAGCGTTCCCACACGCTGGCAGTTGTGCTAGTACGCCGAGATATTTTGCACACGTTCCAATAACGCTCGGCCACGTTCCAATAGTCACATAAGTTCAACTTTTGGGGGGTACTAGTTGCAACACGCTGACTAAAACGCTTATGAAATAAGTTTTGAGTAAGTTACGCAACGACCCCAACAGTCCAAGAAACTAACATGAGCGTGTATGCATTTCTGGGACGTGTCTGACGTGTTGACACTTTTCATACGTTGGTAAAAGCTGTATTGTGACGGGGTATTAGATATGTCACTAGTGTAGGTTAATGTGTGTTATATTGTCGCGCTTGTCTTAGAGAGCTACATGAACGTGGAAAAAAGGCGCTCTCTTTCCCGAAGTTGGAGTATGGCTGCCTTAATGGCGGGATAAAAAAACGGTCATACACAACAAATATTCACTCCTGTACTGGGGGTGTCCGGAGAGTATCAAGCCTGCGTGCGCCGAAGAAGACGCTCGCCTATTTTTTTCTTTTCTTTTTTTTTTTTTTTTTTAAATCTAATTCGTAGACAACCTCCGAAGATATTGGTCATAGAATTGAGATATATACATAAACAATTGTCCATTATTCCTTATGTATTACATCTTTACTCACAGACAATATAATCAATGTTCTTCCAAAATGGCAGCAACAGTTCCTGGAACCTCCTTCCTTCCTTCATGACACATGTCATTGATGTTCGTCTCAGTTTCCTCAAGGGGCGTCACTGCATGCGGACTAGTCCATTTACGCTACACCCATTCGCTAAGTTTGTTACACACTAGCATGATTCTAAGCTGATGGTAAAATGAATTAACAATCTAAGATGAGAAATAGAAGGAAGAGGGTCGCGTGGTAGATTAGCGCAGGATGTTGACCTAGCATTAGCGCAATGTGTTGTCATTGATGACACTGCATCAACATTTGCTATTTCAATGTGTAACACTTTAGAAAAATGAAGAAAAAAAAAAGGGGGGGGGGGGGGGCGTGGAGGGGAGGGATGGGTTAAGTTATAGATATTTTTTTCGATTTGTGGCTTCTCTTCCTTATTTTGCCTATGTGTTGTTAAACATGTTTGACGTGTGAGGGCAGCAGGTCTACATGACGACGGTTATTACAGTTGACGTGCATCACACTTTAAAAAAAATGAGTTTTGGAAATCGGATATTGTGCAAAATTTTTTCCTCAGTTTAATTTCTGTTCATTCTGTAGTGTTACCATTGTGGTACAGAACACGAAAGTCTACAAAGATCAGTTTCAGCGAACAGTGAATGATGCACAAAATACTCGCACATGACTCTGTTGGTTTTCTATTTTCAATTCTTTTTTGTCTTGTTTTGTTTTGTTTTCGTTTTTGTCGTGGCAGTTTACTCACAATTCATCCAAGCCCTTCGCAGCCGGCGCAGAAAATCTTCGAAAAGTCAATCCTTGTCTCACGGGGGGCGTCGAAAAGGCCAGAAACGTTCCTGTAAAGAAGAGCACGTGCAAACGTGTCAAAACCTGACTTGTCCTGAAAAGACACCAATTGGACCCGGAAGCAAACGCGGCATGAGATTCAGTGCCGCCGGCTTCCTTACCAATCAAGAAAGGTTACAAAATCTGGACTAAATCACGCAGCCTTATCAAAATCAACAAACGTGTAAATCAAGATGAAGAGGATGATAATAAAAGACGAAGTTGAAACAATCTAGTTTCTATTCAGTTTCTTCGGTTTCAAAGCCTTTTCATCTTCTGTACGATGAGAGTGAAAATGTGCTTAAAAAGCTATATATCAAAAACAAAATATTTTTGAATGATGATCAGCCGATATTTCTGTCCCTAGGTATCCAAAAATAAACAACTGAATTGAAAAAAAAAGTAAAGTAAAAAACAAAAGTCACGTGCTCTGATTCGTAGCAAGAGCCATGGCATTTTTCACTTTCCGCTCGACATCTTTTAGCATTGCACCCCACACACACACACACACACACACACACACACACGAAAAGGACAGACAGACAGACAGATAGCAACCAAGCATACCCAGGTCAGATTTTTTGTTTTTTTTAATTAAAAAGGAAAATTGTTTAACATTCAATTAAAAAATACTTCAATGCCACTAAAGACACAAATGAAAGCCATGATAGCAAACCGGACAGCAGAAAGGCCGCCCACTACCCAGTCCAGGGATTACACTCTCAATGACATACGTGGTCACGACATAACATCAAAGGCATTGCCATGTGTTAAATTATGAGAAAAACAAAAGTACTAGGGAAAAAAGAAAAGAAAAAAGGGGGGGAACTTAGGTCGGTCACAAAGGGAAAAAACAGTAATGTGATCATCTCCTCGCATCCTTGCTGTAGCAACTCTGCGGGGATATTGTCAATTCCTGGCGACCTTCCCTCCTTTCAAGCAGCAAACTGCTTTCTTCCACTTCTGCTCTCAGTATTGGAAGAGGGTCTGGTTCTCTGGATGCTGGTTGGTCGGTCAACAAGCTGGTGACGGGCGGGGCGGGCAACTGTACAACTGCTGGCAATACTTTGTGCATCTTTTCATGATCTCGGTGTCCTCAGTCAGTACATTGCCAGCATCATCATCGATCACTGACGACTTGTTCTGCTCGGTTTGGGTAAGCATCCCCAGGTGCTGTAGGCCTTTTTGGTGTTCCCATGTTCCATGTCCTGTTCTTTGGGACCTGCACTGGTCTGTTGTCCAATTGTCTTCTGCTTTGTATCATTTTCTTCAGTATTTCCTTGTTCTTTGGTTGGAGAACATGGTGACCTTTAGTGTTCTCCTTTCCTCGTAGAGGTCAAGGATGTCATTTGTGATCCAGGGCTCGATATTCTTTCTCTGTCCGCCAAGTATTTCATCAGCTGTTCCATGAAGTACGCCTTGAGTTTCTCGTCAGGTGTCGACATCTCCATCCATAACGTTCAGTGCAGCAAATCCCCCCCCCCCCCCCCCCCCCCCCCCCCCCCCCCATTTGAGCTTAGAAATTTGCAGCTATTCCAGAGTCTTTTAATTTACAACTTGATGCAAAGGGCTTTTGTACTGTGCTTTTTCTTCAGCTTCAGTTTGATGGCCATGAGCACCATTTTGAGGTCACTTGCCGATGGCTGCTCCTTGATACGTTTCTCGCCCGTGCCTTGTTGATGCTTGATTAAAATGTGCATGGTGCGAGATGAAGTCAGTTTGATTGTGCACCAGCCCGTTGGGTGCATGCCAGGATGTCCTCCTTGAGAGCTTGTGGGGATGAAGCGTGTTGGTCGCTGTCAAGCTGTGACTGCTGGCAAACTCAAGAAGGCCAGTGCCTCTATCGTGTGTTTGCCCAGTGCCAAATCACCTGACATTCCCAGCCCAGTGTTGGTCAGCGTCTGGGCCGATCTTTGCATTCCAGTCCCCTTGTAAGATGACCAGGCCTTTCTTGGGGATCTTGTCCATGATGTTCTGCAACTGCTCATGAAATTCTTCAACTTCCTCATCGCTAAATGTTAACGTGGCGTGTACACCAGGATTATGGTGATGTTCTTTGGTTTCGCGGACAGCTGATGGAAATCATCAGCCGGCTGGAGATGGGTGTACAACTGATGACGCAGGAGGTGATGTTGTTGTTGACAAAGAAGGCACCTCCATGCTGATGACTGGCTGGATCTCCACTGTACCACAGTTTGTTTCCCTCATCTGTCACAGTCTCCCCAAATCCTGTCCACCTCACCTCTGATAGTCCTAGGATGTCCCATTGGTATCATGAGAGCTCATGTTCAACTCACTGACTCTTCTGATCAGTTGTAGAGTGGAAACGTTCCATGTTCCGATGATGATGTTTTCTGATGGCAGTTTGAAGGTAGTCCGGCCTTCAGCTGCACACTCTGCACCTCCACCCACAACTGTCATTAAGAAGAACGCCAGCTTGGGCACACTGGTCCACTATGAACTGAATCCGTGCTCAGCAACAGGAGGATTCTGGTTTAAATCGTAATTCTTGACTGAACGATGTATACAGAGCGGATCAAACATCTCAGAAACACCATTATCAAATTGAAAATTCGTGGTCTTCCGCTGAAAAGTATCATCTTGTGTGCGTCTCTGTTTTAATCTACACAGAGTAATAATTTTTAAAAAAAATTAAAAAAATATGTGTGTAGTGTGTGTGTGTGTGTGTGTGTGTGTGTGTGTGTGTGTGTGTGTGTGTGTTGTGCAATCTGTGAAGAAGAAACAAAATGCAGAAAGGGACAGGGGATGAACAAATATTGTTTGAAACTATATGCTCTATATCCCACAAAGAATCGCAACTTAGGTTTTCTGGCAGAAAGAAAAAACATTAACCATCATCTTTTTTTTTTTTTTTTAGTGTTTGATTAAATGTTTAGCTGTCAGAATGTACGTCTGCAAAATGATGCTCAATTGTGCTTTGTGCCTTTCAAGGCGGAACATACAGTTTAAGCCTGTATACATAAATCAATACAACCACCAAGCCTGCTTTGACAATAAAGTTCATGCCGTGACAATCGTAGGCCGCTGGCGGAAAATAACGTATGCTTGAGTTGGAGTCGGTAGGCGGAACGGGGGCAAAAGGGTGAGGGTGGAGATGGTAGCGCGAGTGTGTGTGTGTGTGTGTTTTGTGTGTGTGTGTGTGTGTGTGTGTGTGGTGTGTGTGTGTGTGTGTGTGTGTGAGTGAGTGTATGTGTGTGTGTGGTGTGTGTGTGTGGTGTGAGTGTGAGTGTGGTGTGTGAGTGTGAGTGTGTGTGTGAGTGTGTGTGTGTGTGTGTGTGTGTGTGTGTTTTGTGGTGGATGGGGTCGCGGCTCATTGACAGACATGTGGGGGTGGGAAAGGAGGAAAAGAAGACAGGGTGAAGGTACTGTTTCTTTCTCTCCCGTTCTCTTGTTTGTCGTGTTGACAGCTAGAATGCTGCTTGTACACACAATAGAACCTAAAACTGTCAACACAGAGGAACACAGGCCTGCATAAATAAACGAACCAAACCAGCCCACCAACTATCTGGTATCCCAAAGTTTTTTTGTTTTTGTTTCATCTCGGCCGGTTTTAGTCCTCGGCAAGTTCGTCTTCCTCCTCCTACTTACACACCTCGTTTTATGTTGTTTACTGTTGTTAATAAAGATTCAAGAATAATAGCCCCCGTGTTAACATCCCGCAAGTGTTGGGAAACCGTATGCTGCAATGCTCTCTCTCTCTCTTCTTCTCTCTCTCTCTCTCTCTCTCTCTCTCTCTCTCGCATTGCAGCATACGGATTCCAAAACTTGCGGGAAGTAGGGAATGAGCAACAGTTTATTGCGGAATTTAAGACAGCTTATTTGTTCTTTTAAACAGAATTGGCACTCAGATATGGAAAGTAAAGAAAAAAATATCGCTGGTTTTTCTCATTTAAGAATGTTTTTCATTCTGAAAAGTTTCTGAATGTCATAACAGCTAATGGCACAAAATAAATTACCAAGATTTGGTTGGAACTTTATTTTTTTAATGGAACAAAAGATGGTTTGAATGGAAACATCCACAAAATCTCCTTGTCCCTTAGACACATTTTGATGACGAAAACATTTTTTTCCCCACTGTACGCTTATAATGAAGTGGGGAAAAATTTGTTCATTTTTTCCTTTAGTATACGAAAAGACAAAATGTTTGTCGTGTTTCATCAATATGAACTTGAAATTTAAACAGTTGCAAAATTTCATCGCAGAAGCATTAGAAAATTAGACAGATGGAAGATTAGTGAAATTTTAGTAATGCTTTTAGAGATATCTGAATGAATATCCTTCATCGCAAGTGAGGATCTGTAAGATACTTTGGGTCATCATTTGTCGGGTGTGGGGTCAGTCTTTTTTTTTTTTTTTTGTAATTGCTTTTAACTTTTGCGTTGGGAAACATAAGGAAATGTTATGAATATTTGTTTTTAACCTTTGATTAGGGACCTAGAATGAATTGTGCTTTTTGTTTGCAGGAAAGGAAAGGGAAATGTTTTGTTCTGTTACCTCTCCCCTTGTCAAAAGACCTTTTTGGTAAGACAAAAAAATTCAAGTGTTAAGTGTCTCTCTCTCTCTCTCTCTCTTTCTCTCTCTCTCTCTTTTCCTTCCCCTTCTCTCTCTCTCTCTCTCTTTTTTTTTTTAACGTGGAATTCACATAAACATAGTTTGGACAAGGTTTAAAATACAAAAGAAGAAAATAAAAGCAATTAAGTAGTGCAGCTTTTGGGCTCCACGTTGAACAAATATGCGCCCACAACTGCAAACGAACGCCGAACGTGAAAAACACGTTCGTTTGCAGTATGGGCGTGTATTTGTTTCATCGAGGGAGCAAGAGCTGCCCTACCTTTTGTTATTTTACTGTTCCAAAATTTTCATTTTGTTATGGATCTGATTGGCATTAGAATGTAAAACAGATCCAAACTGAAGAAAAGAAAATAACAAGAAAAATATACGTTTTAGGATCCGATGGCCCGTGGATTTGAGGAACAAATATTTTCAGGGTTTGGCTGACAAGTGGATTGGACAAAAAAAAAAAAAAAACATGATAGAGAGAATCGTTTCAGTTCGAAAAAATTAATCAGTTTGCGTTACGTCTTGATCTTGAATAGAACGTGTACCTCAAATTATTCTTTTCACCCCATTTTCAGCGGTGATAAAGCCTTCGCGTCCGGGGGGGAGAAGGAGGGGAGAGGTGGAGAGGGAGGGGGTGGGGGTGTAAAAAACTCTCTGACGTGCCAGCATTTATCGGGTTTCCCAAAGGCCGTGATATTTGTGGAAGAATGAAAGACATCTTAGCAGCAGCTGTCAGCGCTGGGAAAGAGGTGGGGGGGGGGGGGGGGGGGGGGGGGGGGGGGGGGGGGGGGGGGGGGGGGGGGGGGGGGCACTTCTTCAACCCCTCTCCTAACACGTGAGCCTGTCCAGGTAAAGAAACCAGTAACACAGAGTCAAGTGTTCACAAGTGTTACCTGTCTTTGAAGAGACCCAACAGCCACACACACAGATGAAAGCCGAAGATTCTCTCTGCCAATCGCCCCTGAAGCTGACAAAAATTTGATGGAACCACATAGCTAGACACAAATAATGATATTTGTTATGAAAAAAAGACGAAGTTTATACAATGTAGAGTGGAATTTAATTTCTTTCCATTTAAAATTACTTCATCTTTGATAAAAACAAGATACATCTTTTAAGGCTAGAGCGAAAATGGAATCTTTCGAACATGGTTCAAAGTGAGCTGACTGCAGGGATAAAAATGAACAAAAAACAACAACAAAAAACAACAACAACCCAACAACGATTTCCCCCGGACAAAGGGAGAAATTAAAGACCCAAAACACGACGCGTTCGAAGAGCGCCCAATTTGAGAAGATAAGTGATTGCTCGTTCTTCGTTTTCATTGACCTGAATGTTGTTTATCCCGGGCCTGAAGAAGATCAAAGAAGTCTTGTTGTGTGTTGTAAATTGTTGCCTTTGTCCGGCGAAAGAGTTCTTTCTCTCTCTCTCTCTTTTTTTTCCCGTCGAATACTGTTCAGCCATTAGTTTCGTTCCCCTGCACCAAAAATAGTGATTGGTCGGAAGAGTTGTCGACATTCTGACGCTCACACTACACGGGTGTTTCTCCCTTTGTACAGGAAGTGATCCGACGAGACAGTTGTTCCCCTTTCTTCATGAAGTGCTGTCACCGAGCGCGTTAATGCTGAGAGGGACGATAAATCTTTCTCCCATAACCCGCTGTTCAAACACGGATCAAACACAGCCGAGGAAATTGACAATGGGTCGGGTCCACGTTATAGAGGTGAATCATAGAACTTGCCAGTTTCTCACACTTTTCTGTAGGTCTCAGTTGTCGGGATACGAACGCGGACACAAAACAGGCCTGTGTGTGTG
>CM031597.1:9165226-9180226 GCA_018398815.1 Conus ventricosus
TTAGCATTCTTAGGCCAGAAGTATTTAATGGCCAATTGTACTCTTTGGCCAGTTTGAATATTCTTGGCAGTAGCCCTATTGGCCATCCAGTGGCCAATATGAACCATACGGAGGCCAGTTTGAACCAAAAGCTGGCCTGCTCCTTCTACTCATGGCCCAGCGTTGGCCACTTGTCGGCCAGTTTGACCTTTTCTGTTGACCAGTGTTAGCCATTCATCGCCGATTTAAACTACACAGGGTGGTGAAAAAGCAGGTTGACAGTCGCCATTACCATTTACCATTCAGCACCGCAGTGAGAATATTCCAACACAAAAGACCCACTGTTGTAAGTGTTCACAGTTGCTAACGGCTGTAACGGCCCGTAACGCTTTTCTTCTTTATGGAATATCTCAAAAGGTACTTGCGATCTTTGTGAAAATTAGCAGTATCTTCATTATGGGTTACGGATGATGGCCGATGTTTTAGTTTACCGTTATAGCCGTTACTAACGGCTGTAACGGCCTGTAACGGCCTGAAAATTTTTATATATGTTCATTATGGGTCACGGATGATGCCCGATGTTTAAGTTTACCGTTAGAGCCGCTACTAACGGCCCATAATGGTTTTCATCTTTATGGAAAATCTCAGAAAGTTCTTGGCCGATCTTTCTGAAAATTTGTAAGTATGTTCATTTTAGGTCACAGACGATAGCCGATGTTTACCAGAATAGCCATTACTAACGGTTACACAAGCCCAAGACGATTTTTCCTCTTTATGGAATATCTCACGCGTATTCAGGATAAACTGGGAGTACGTTTATATGCTTTGCATCTCGTTTTCTTTTCTCTTACTTACAAAATTTGTACCACCCGACTGGGAGTACGTTTATATGCTTTGCATCTTGTTCACATTTCTAGTCATTCTTTTGGACCCACTTCCTTTTCTGGTCAGTCAGGTTGTCCGCCATTACGCATCACAATCCTTACAAAAAAGAAAGAGATAAAAACATATAGAAAATAAGACTGTCAACATACTTGGCATCACCGTGTGTTTCACTGAACAGTGTTAGTTGGCCTGTTTGAATCGTTTGTCGGCTACTTTTCACCATTCGTTGGTTAGCTTGAATCATTTGTCGGCCACATTTGACTACTCATAGGCCAGATTTAACCTTTTGCTGGCCACTGTTACCTTCCGTTGGCTGGTGTGACCTTTCTGTTGGTCAGTTATCGCTATTCTCGGGCTAGGTTTTAATCATTGGTTGGCCATCTTCAGTCATTCATTGACCTGGAAGAACCTTTCGATGACAAATACCCTTAGTCTGTATTTAATATGTTTTGGCCGGATTGAATCATTTTTAGCCTGTATTAACTCTGCTTAAGCCGTTTTGAATCATCTGTAGGACAGTTCCATTGATGGACCAAACTGACCCGCTGGATGGATAGTGTATTGAATTATTCGTACGCTAGTTTTGATCAGTTTAAACTACCAGTAAGTAGCTGTGTTCACTTTTTTCAACAGTGCAATCTTCTTCTTCTTCTTCTTCTTCTTCTTCTTCTTATTCCTTATCTTCTTTTTTTTTTTTTTTTTGTTTGCTGTCCCAACCTCTGCGCCACCTCAGAAGCAGTGCACCCACGCCGATCATTCCGACACCCCGTCCACAGCCACAGCCTGGTCGGCCCCGCCGCAGCTCCGGCACCGGCAATCCACAGGGAGCAGTCAATGTCAAGTCGTCAAGAGGCAACCCCCCGGGAGGAGACACTGCACTGCTGCTGAGTCACTTCGGTGGTGTTCAGTGGCGCCTGTTCTGATCTAACATACGCAGGGCACCACCTACTAAGCCCCCTACTGACGACAATAATTGCTTAGTCGCGGAGCCGGCGTGAGTGAGCTCTCCCTCCGGAGGGCGCCACCACGTCCGTCCAACGACAGCCCCCATGGACTCGCCGATACCGGTGACCCCGACGGAACCAAACCAAGGCCACAGACGTGAAGAGGACATCGAAATTGAGGTCACCATGAGAGCAGGGCATGAAGGGCCACAGAATTTGAGACATCTTTTTTTGTATTCTGATCGATGAGAATGAGGATGATTAAGATGATGCTCCGGATTTCCATTTCGGTCTGAGACTACATGACAGGGCTGTACTCTACTTCCTTTCATAATATATCCCGGCGTCAACCAGGCCCGAGAGATACAGGCAGCTGCAGTGTTGGTCAGGAAATTTGAGCAACACTCTCAGAAACGGATCCATTAAGTGGATGAAACTCGACTGTGTGGTCCCAGTCTTCCCAACTGAGTCCGCAGCAAACTCAACTCTGGGTAGGAGCCGGTCGGGCAGAAAAACCCACATGACTTCTGATGGGATTCGAACCCACGACCTCCCAGCCGGGAGTCCGCGACGCTAGCCACTTCGCCACGGCGGCTGGTTCTTCCTTAACTTCATGGGGATTCATGGATTGCGTCGTCATTCTGAAGAACTGCTCACCAGGTACCTACAGCTCTGTCAGTGGTGTGTCAAAGCCCGGGTCATTGTCAATGGCCTCCCTGTCCTTTCTGCAGTGTGGTCAGTCCATCGCTTTCTTTGTTTCTTTCTCTTTTCTTTTAGCCTTCTCTTCCGTTTCCTTACCTCGACAGTTCCATGCAAATCTTGTTACATGGACATACCGATGTAGTTTTTATTTTCCTTTACTGATGTTTAGCAGATCTGCAAAATGGTCTAATGTACTGTTTAATGCCGTTGATGTTTTGGCGAACTTGTTCTTATATTCACATACTCTGAACTGATATTAAGTATCTTGCAGTACACTGTAACCTGGTGCTACTTACCGCACGTGGGGATAAAACCAATCGACAAAAACAAACAAACAAACAAAAAAAAGAAAAAGAAATCCTACCTGGAGAGGGATGGCTCCGCCTGTTTTGACTTACCCATGGTACATGACAGAAACAAATACGGCGGCCATCCAATGGTCACTAAGGAATAAAGATACGGCGGCTATCCAATGGTCACTAAGGAATAAAGATACGGCGGCTATCCAATGGTCACTAAGGAAAATAGATACGGCGGCATCCAATGTCACTAAGGAATAAAGATACGGCGGCTATCCAAGGTCACTAAGGAATAAAGATACGGCGGCCATCCAATGGTCACTAAGGAATAAAGATACGGCGGCTATCCAATGGTCACTAAGGAATAAAGTTTACGGCGGCTATCCAATAGTCACTAAGGAAATAAGGAATACGGCGGCTATCCAATACCCACTAAGGAATAAAGATACGGGGCATCCAATAGTTCACAAAGGAATAAAAAATACGGCGGCTACCCAATAGTCACTAAGGAATAAAGAACGGCCCGGCTACCAAAAGTCACTAAGGAAAAAGATACGCGGCTATCCAATATCCACTAAGAATAAGAACGGCTTTTACTTCCAATAGTCACTAAGGAATAAAGATACGGCGGCTATCCAATATTCACTAAGGATAAAGTACGGCGGCACCAATAGTCACAAAGGAATAAAGATCCGCGGCCATCAATGGTCACTAAGGAATAACGAATACGGCGGGCTACCCAATAGTCACTAAGGAATAAAGAACAGCAATTGTGCACACGTCTTAGCTCGGAAAAAACCCTGCATGGACAAGCTTGGAATTTGGGACAAGTTTTCTTGTTTCTTCTGTGTGTGTTGTATCTGCCTTCGTGCTGGGTAAATTGGTCCGGCAGGGGCATCCTTTTTGTCGTTATGGGCATAGAATAGTTTCACCATGGGAGCACATGCGCTATGATTTGCTGTGTAAGTTCCCGCCCCATTTTAAGATTTCCTTTCAGGCAATAGTCAGTAAGATCAAGTCGTACACCAGTTTTTAAGAATGATTGCATAGTCAGTCGAAGCTATAGCATTCATTGCCCACTTTTAACGATTATTGAACACGATTGTTGAGCAAATTAACCTTAAGGGCCCAAAATTTATGGACGAGTTTTAATAAATCATTGGTCGGTTTCATGATAAGCAAGTCTGAACTATTCTACGGACACTTTAACCATTCACCAGTACAGTTTTAATCTTTCGTAGGCGATTTTGTCATTTTCCTTGGCAGATATAACTCGCTGGCTCCCTTTGAATATTTGTTGGTCATTTAGACATTCTTGTCATTTTTTTTTGAGCCCTCGGGTTTGGGCCCTGTTGTTTTTAGTCTCATGTCCCATTCCATCTCAGTAACGTTACCCCATCTCAGTAACGTTACTCCATCTCAGTAACGTTTAAATCCCATCTCATAGCGTTTCTCCCATCCCAGTAGCGTTACTCCCATCTCAGTAGCGTTACTCCCATCTCATAGCGTTACCCCATCTCGGTAGCGTTTTCTCCCATCCCAGTTTGCGTTGCTGCCATCTCAGTAGCGTTACTCCCATCCCAGTAGCGTTACTGCCATCTCAGTAGCGTTACTGCCATCTCAGTAGCGTTACGCCATCTCAGTAGCGTTACTCCCCCCCAGTAGCGTGCTGCCATCCCAGTACGTTACTCCCATTCCAGTAGCGTTACTCCCATCCCAGTACGTTACTGCCATCCCAGTAGCGTTACTCCCATCTCAGTAGCGTTACTCCCAGCCCATAGCGTTACTCCCATCCCAGTAGCGTCACTCCCATCTCAGTAGCATTACTCCCGCCCAGTACGTTACTCCCACCCAGTAGCGTTACTCCCCATCCCAGTAGCGTTTCTCCCATCCCAGTAGCGTTTCTCCCATCTCAGTAGCGTTACTCCCATCCCAGTAGCGTTACTCCCATCCCAGTACGTTACTGCCATCTCAGTAGCGTTACTGCCATCTCAGTAGCGTTACTGCCATCTCAGTAGCGTTACTGCCATTCAGTAGCGTTACGCCACTCAGTACGTTACTGCCATCTCAGTAGCGTTTCTCCCATCCAATACGTTACTGCCATCTCAGTAGCGTTACTGCAATCCCCGTAGCGTTACTCCCACTCAGTAGCGTTACTCCCACTCAGTCGCTTACTCCCATCTCATAGCGTTACTCCCACGCCGCCTTTCCGCCTCCCCGTCCACAGCCACACCCCAGCTTTATACCAAAGCTGGCCCCTTCTCCGTGAATTCACAGGGAGCAGAACGTCACAGCCACACCCCACTATACCAACGCTGGGCCCCCTTTCCCCCTGAATTCACAGGGGGCAGAACGTCACAGCCACACCCCAGCTTATACCACGCGGCCCCTCCCCGTGAATTCACAGGGAGCAGAACGTCACAGCCACACCCCAGCTTATACCACGCTGGCCCCTTCCCCGTGAAATTTTCAGGAGCAGAACGTCACAGCCACACCCCAGCTTAACCCGCTGGCCCCTTCCCCGTGAATTCACAGGGAGCAGAACGCACAGCCACACCCCAGCTTATACCACGCTGGCCCCTTCTCCGTGAATTCACAGGGGGCAGAACGTCACAGCCACACCCCACTTATACCACGCTGGCCCCTTCCCCGTGAATTCACAGGGAGCAAACGCACAGCCACACCCCCGCTTATACCACGCTGGCCCCTTCCCCGTGAATTCACAGGGAGCAGACAAATCTCTCGTCATGAGGTAACCCACCAGGGAGACACTGCACAGCTACCGGGTCAGTTGGGGGGTGTTTAGTGGGCTGCACAACTACCGGGTCATTGGGTGGTGTTCAGTAGTCTGCACAGCTACCGGGTCAGTTGGGGGTGTTCAGTAGTCTGCCCAGCTACCGGGCCATTGGTGTGTTCAGTGGGCCCGACAGCGACCGGGGCGTTGGTGGTGTTCATATGCCTGTTCTGATTCAACCACCCAGGACACCACCTAACGACGACAAAGATTGCTTTGTCACGTTGCCACTTTAGTGAGCATTTCTCTCCAGGTCGCGGGGGACGAAACCACGTCCGTCCAACGACAGTCCCCTTTAACTTGCTGTACTGACGACCTCAAACGAACTCACCGATGAACTTGCAGTTACTGACGACCTCAAACGACCTCACCGATGAAATTGCCGGTACTGACGACCTCAAACAACTCCCGAGAATTTCCGATACTGACGACCTCAACGAACTCACGAGAACTTGCGTACTGACGACCTCAAACGAACTCACCGATGGGATAACTGAAGGGAAAATCGAAGTAATGTCATACTAAGCTGGGCCACGTCAAAAGGGGCCTCCAAAAAAAAGCCTTGTGATTCGTGCTTTGCTGCATGTTGAATGATTTGATACCGTTGTTGGGTGTGCATACATTTGAAATCATTGTGATATGTTGTTGTGTGCATTCACAGGTTTTTGTACACAGAGAAGGAAGCAGAGCGGTCGGCAGTGTGTGTGTGTCTATAGTGTACGCGGGGCCTTGTTAATGTAATTTTGTGCGCTGTTTGGTTTTAGCAAATCATTGGTTGTTTTTTTTTTTTGTGGAGCGCATGTTGTGATGTGATTAATAAATTTAGTTAGTTTGTGTTACATTTGGTGTGAGTGTGGTTAGGGTGAATCATAGTTGAGTGTTTGGGCTTGTGGATGAAGGTTGAAATGTGGGCCTGATCGTTGGAGTGTGAACGCGGAGTGAAGCTTGGTGTTTGCCATCTCCTCGGCGACGTGACAATAACCAGCTCTTTCAATTCAGCGAACTCCTTCTTCGTACCACTCAACTCTAACCATTTATCGAAATAGTGATCTAAACGTGCACCAAACTGAGTGTACTTTCACCTGCTTCAAATCTAGCTGAACGAAATTTCTTTCTGAATCCTTCCTCTGTGAGGTCAAATCCCTTCATCAACGACTCCTTCACAGCACCAAAATCAGATTGTTATTCTGCCGGTAACGCAGTGAAAATCTGTAATGCTTTACCCGTCAATAGCGCTGACAAAATGACTGCCCACTCTTCTGAAGGCCAACCCTGACTGGTCGCAAACGTTTCGAAACGACTGATGTATGCATCAATCGAATCGGTTCCTTCAGAGAATTTGGCAACTTTGGTCGGGGGCGTAACTGCGCACAGAGTCACTGGAAACTGAACTCCCATCCTCGGTGGTCTCCCTTTGTATTTTCACTCGCTCTAACTCTAATTGGATCCTTAATCTTTCTGTATCCTGCGCTTCCTTTAGTCTTTCTGTTTCCTGCGTCTCCCTTAATCCTTCTGTTTCCTGCGCTTCGCTAGCCTGATTAGCCTGAATCCTTAATCTTTCTGTTTCCTGCGTGAATCTTTCTGTTTCTTGCATTTCTTTAGCTTTTTCCTGCTCTGCTATCTCTACTGCCACACAGCGTCTTTCCGCTCGCTCATCCCTCTCCATCTTTTGCTGGTTTTCAATGAATGCTCGCAATTCTTCTCCCGAATAGCCTAAATCACGAGCGACGCTCACAAGTTGTTCAATAGGGGTGTTCTTTTCTTCCGCCATTATATCTCTTTTTTTTCTGAACAAGATTTTATTACTACGATAGCCAAACTGGTGGTTACCGACACGAGTGACGTAATAGCACAATCCGATGAATGATAATATTAGCTTGGGACAACGTAGTTAGTTTTTATAAGACGCCCAGCGCCTGACCCAACTATGAGAGCGAATTATAGGCAATCTGTGCGAAATAAGTACTCTGGGGCTGAAATGCCAAGCCTAGTATTAACTATCTTGGAAGCAATGCCAAGCCTAGTATTTAACTATCTTGGGAACATACAGTAAGACACTACCTTGTCTTAGGATTACAATACTTGAATCCCACCCAGCTTCCTCTCTGAGAAGTTGAACAATTATAATAAATGGGCCAGAATATCCTGGCAGGCTCGCCAATAAATTGTCAACCTCGGGTGATGTCAATGGAGGAAGGACTAGCGCACAGCCCAAACACACTCACAGCTTGCTTACAATCTCATTCATATATCATGCATTCGTCACATCAAACCACTAGTAAAGTCTATAACTTTACTACACATGATCATAGAACGAAACATCAATGCATATGGAATCAAACAAAATAAAACATTCTCTCTTTCCTGAACTTCACAAAATCATTTATCTAAAACATCATTAACTAACCCGGGTATAAATAGATTTCTACTTTACCTGGCCAGGTGATCTTAACTATTCACGAATCACTGTCTTTTTCTTTTCCTTTTTTTTTTCTTTTCACTGTCACTTTCACAACACGGCACAACTGCTGGCACTGGTCAAGTTAGACTGCTGGCACCGGTCAGGCTGAACTGCTGGCACTGGTCAGGTTAGACCGCTGGCGTTGGTCAGGTTGGACTGCCGATGAAAGTGGCGCTGGCCAAGTATGAGGTCGAACCCCCGGTTCAGATGGAACAGTGACTATCAACATCGATCTGTTCTCCTTTCTTTCTTCCTGCATTAACGCATTGCACTCTCTCTCTCTCTCCTAGTCTGCTCTATTAAATGGACATGGTTGCTTTTCTTTTTCCTTTTCTCTTTCTTTCTTTTTCTCTTCATTAGTTAGCAACTCTCTCTCTCCACATCTCTCTTTAGTCCTCCCTCTGCAGACTCTCTGGTGCTAATGCCACAATTCGGTTCTCTCCTCTCCTCTCATCTCCCTGCTCTTCTCTCGTCAGAGCCTACACCCAGAACCTCTCTCTCTCTCTCTTTCTCTCTGTTCGTTCTCCCTCTCTCTCACTC
This sequence comes from Conus ventricosus, assembly GCA_018398815.1. NCBI lineage: Eukaryota > Metazoa > Mollusca > Gastropoda > Neogastropoda > Conidae > Conus > Conus ventricosus. Next base: position 9,173,831 of record CM031597.1, read on the forward strand.
ACGCATTACTTTATGCCCTAACTCCGTGTCCAAAGGCCAGTACCATTGGTCAGTATTTTTACCACCTCGTACCCGAAGTTATCTCCCTCTAATTCCATTGGATATTCAAATCATGACAGTCACGCCTACACGCCTTACTCTCTGTGGTGGTCAATTGGTCATTTAATTGATTAGCTTGATTTCCACCCCCACCACACACTACCTTCTCCCTCTCCCTTTCCGGCGACGTCGACCTAATGGTGGGCATTGGTCGTAAATTGGCTAGATCAGTCTGGCCCAGACCTGTTAGAGACGTTGGTCAGCCACTCCGACTGTCTACGTGCCGATGCTGTCTCCGTGGAAGATTAGGATTAGCCTCTCGCTGTGCTCAAATTGGCCGATGAGTCTGATCCGGGCGTCGAGACTCGTTTGACCAGACATCGAGGCGTCGGTCAGCTACTTAGTCCGTCTGGCTGGACAGACCGTCTCTGTGGAGCCTCTCTCCCCTATGCTTAATTGGCTGGATCCGACACATGGGCCGTCTGCCTGACGCCCAGAATATTTGCGTTAGAGCTTATGTCCAACCAACCTAGCTGGCGACGGACCACGACTTTGGTTGTGTTTATTTTTGACCGTGACACACTCATTGCCCACTTTTAACAATTATTGAACACGATTGTTGAGCAAATTAACCCTTTATTGCCCACAATTATGGACGAGTTTTAATCATTCATTGGTCGGGTTTCATGATAAGCAAGTCTTAACTATTCTACGGACACTTTAAACCATTCACCTGATACAGTTCTAATCATTCGTAGGGGAGTGTCATTTTCCTTGGCAGATTTCAACTCGCCGGCTACCTTGAATATTTGTTGGTCAGTTTAGACATTCTTTGTCATTTTTTTTCTTGAACCATCGGTCGGCCATGTTGTTTTTAGTCTCATGTCCCATTCCATCTCAGTAGCGTTACTCCCATCATCAGTAGCGTTACTCTCATCTCAGTAACGTTACTCCCATCCCAGTAACGTTACTCCCATCTCAGTAGCGTTACTCCCATCTCAGTAGCGTTACTCCCATCTCAGTAGCGTTACTCCCATCTCAGCAGCGTTACTCCCATCTCAGTAACGTTACTCCCATCTCAGTAGCGTTACATCCCATCTCAGTAGCGTTACTCCCATCTCAGTAACGTTACTCCCATCTCAGTAGCGTTACTCCCATCTCAGTAGCGTTACTCCATCTCAGTAGCGTTACTCCCACCTCAGTAACGTTACTCCCATCTCAGTAACGTTACTCCCATCTCAGTAACGTTACTCCCATCTCAGTAACGTTACTCCCATCTCAGTAGCGTTACTCCCATCTCAGTAGCGTTACCTCCCATCTCAGTTGCGTTGCTCCCACGCCACTCTTTCCGCCTCCCCGTGCACAGCCACACCCCAGCTTGTACCACGCTGGCCCCTTCCCCGTGAATTCACAGGGAGCAGAACGTCACAGCCACACCCCAGCTTATACCACGCTGGCCCCTTCCCCGTGAATTCACAGGGAGCAGAACGTCACAGCCACACCCCAGCTTACACCACGCTGGCCCCTTCCCCGTGAATTCACAGGGAGCAGAAACGTCACAGCCACACCCCAGCTTACACCACGCTGGCCCCTTCCCCGTGAATTCACAGGGAGCAGAACGTCACAGCCACACCCCAGCTTACACCACGCTGGCCCCTTCCCCGTGAATTCACAGGGAGCAGAACGTCACAGCCACACCCCAGCTTACACCACGCTGGCCCCTTCCCCGTGAATTCACAGGGAGCAGAACGTCACAGCCACACCCCAGCTTATACCACGCTGGCCCCTTCCCCGTGAATTCACAGGAAGCAGAACGTCACAGCCACACCCCAGCTTACACCACGCTGGCCCTTTCCCCGTGAATTCACAGGGAGCAGAACGTCACAGCCACACCCCAGCTTACACCACGCTGGCCCCTTCCCCGTGAAATTCACAGGGAGCAGAACGTCACAGCCACACCCCAGCTTATACCACGCTGGCCCCTTCCCCGTGAATTCACAGGGAGCAGAACGTCACAGCCACACCCCAGCTTATACCACGCTGGCCCCTTCCCCGTGAATTCACAGGGAGCAGAACGTTACAGCCACACCCCAGCTTACACCACGCTGGCCCTTTCCCCGTGAATTCACAGGGAGCAGAACGTCACAGCCACACCCTAGCTTACACCACGCTGGCCCCTTCCCCGTGAATTCACAGGGAGCAGAACGTCACAGCCACACCCCAGCTTACACCACGCTGGCCCTTTCCCCGTGAATTCACAGGGAGCAGAACGTCACAGCCACACCCCAGCTTACACCACGCTGGCCCCTTCCCCGTGAATCCACATGGAGCAGAACGTCACAGCCACACCCCAGCTTACACCACGCTGGCCCTTTCCCCGTGAATTCACAGGGAGCAGAACGTCACAGCCACACCCCAGCTTACACCACGCTGGCCCTTTCCCCGTGAATTCACAGGGAGCAGAACGTCACAGCCACACCCCAGCTTATACCACGCTGGCCCCTTCCCCGTGAATTCACAGGGAGCAGAACGTCACAGCCACACCCAGCTTATACCACGCTGGCCCCTTCCCCGTGAATTCACAGGGAGCAGAACGTCACAGCCACACCCCAGCTTATACCACGCTGGCCCCTTCCCCGTGAATTCACAGGGAGCAGAACGTCACAGCCACACCCCAGCTTATACCACGCTGGCCCCTTCCCCGTGAATTCACAGGGAGCAGAACGTCACAGCCACACCCCAGCTTATACCACGCTGGCCCCTTCCCGTGAATTCACAGGGAGCAGAACGTCACAGCCACACCCCAGCTTATACCACGCTGGCCCCTTCCCCGTGAATTCACAGGTAGCAGACAATATCTCGTCGTCATGAGGTAACCCACCAGGGGAGACACTGCACAGCTACCGGGTCAGTTGGGTGGTGTTCAGTGGTCTGCACAGCTACCGGGTCAGTTGGGTGGTGTTCAGTGGTCTGCACAGCTACCGGGTCAGTTGGGTGGTGTTCAGTAGTCTGCACAGCTACCGGGTCAGTTGGGTGGTGTTCAGTAGTCTGCACAGCTACTGGGTCTGTTGGGTGGTGTTCAGTGGTGCCTGTTCTGATTCAACACCTAGGACACCACCTAACGACGACAACGATTGCTTTGTCACGTTGCCACGTGAGTGAGCATTTCCCTCCGGGTCGCGGAGGACGTATCCACGTCCGTCCAACGACAGTCCCCTTGAACTTGCCGATACTGACGACCTCAAACGACCTCACCGATGAACTTGCTGGTACTGACGACCTCAAACGACCTCACCGATGAACTTGGTGGTACTGACGACCTCAAACGACCTCACCGATGAACTTGCTGGTACTGACGACCTCAAACGACCTCACCGATGAACTTGCTGGTACTGACGACCTCAAACGACCTCACCGATGAACTTGCTGGTACTGACGACCTCAAACGAATTCACCGATGAACTCGCCGATACTGACGACCTCAAACGAACTCACCGATGAACTCGCCGATACTGACGACCTCAAACGAACTCACCGATGAACTCGCCGATACTGACGACCTCAAACGACCTCACCAATGAACTTGCAGTTACTGACGACCTCAAACGAACTCACCGATGAACTTGCTGGTACTGACGACCTCAAACGACCTCACCGATGGCATAAACGTGGAGGGAAAAATCGAAAGTAATGTCACTACTAAGGCTGGGCACGTCAGGCATCAAAAGTTGAGACTTTTTTTCTTGTAATGGTGATTGTTAAGGAGGATAGTGACGATGACGCCGATTGTTAAGGAGGATAGTGAAGATGACGCTGATTGTTAAGGAGGATAGTGAAGATGACGCTGATTGTTAAGGAGGATAGTGACGATGACGCTGATTGTTAAGGAGGATAGTGAAGATGACGCTGATTGTTAAGGAGGATAGTGAAGATGACGCTGATTGTTAAGGAGGATAGTGACTGTAATGAGTCGGCCGAATGTTCTTGAGCATTTAGGCAAATTAAGGGTAGTTTTGCTGTTGTTGAGAGCAAGTTCCGTGGGTTCTTCAGTGTGCAAACTCAGGCATCACCAGAGGGGAATACCCCGAGTCGTATACTGAAGGAGGGGGAGTTACTGGGAAGTGTTTCGCATGTCCGAGGGATAGTGACAAGGAGTTGGCGACCTGCCGGTCCTGGGTAGAGGAGTGTCCAGTCCGACCACTGGCTGGCTATTCACTGGTTCTCCAGTGGGCCTGAAGGGAAGGCGATCGTGTCAGGTGACCGTCACGGGTAGGTGACCGTCAGCCTGCAGGCAGAGTACAGCGACCATTCAGTCGTCCTTGTTCTGGGGAATGAATGGAAGGCTTCGGCCTATTGAGTGGTTTGCACCTTGTTGTCTATAGAGGTAGTAACTACTCGAAGCATCAGTCCTGGCTGGTAGAGAAGTCCAGGCTATTAGTACAATGGGTAGCTTCAGGGAATCGAACATGAGTTTGAATAGGAGGTTATGCATTAACCACTGGGTGCCCAAGTCTTTGTTGGCGCTAGCAGCTGTGGTGTGTGTGTGTGCATGTGTAGGTGACTTGTGATTCCATTGGTGGAATAAAAATAACTTGGGGATTTATTGGTACAAATCGTGTGATGTGTGTGTGTGCCAGTGATTGCATTGGTTGTGCCAGTTAAACTCGGGGTTTTCTCTTGTTTGAGAATGAATATAAGGCGCTTGAAAAACCAGGAAGTGTGTGACTCACTTAAGGGAAAGTGAACTCGCCCGTCTTGCTGAGGGCTCAAGAAAATACAGCGTGAAGCAGAGGTTAGCTGTCGCCTCGTTGTCTCCTGGGTGGGGACGTATGACAGTGGAGGTTGCTGTAGCCTCGGAGCCGACGACGAGAAGAATTGTCTCCCGTGTGGGGACGGTCGACAGCAAGACGTGTCAGCCTGTTGGAGCCTAGACAACGGTGGTGTGTTTTGCAGCCAGAGAAGACCTGTGGGAGAGGCCGACAGGAGCCCTTTCTGTGGAGAGGGCGAAGTACGGTGGAGTCCGGGAGACTCGGTGTGAGGGTGCGACTCAAGCTACGTTGCCAGTGTCCCCCAACTGGGATTTGGCCAATCGGGAGGACACAACGGTGTGGCAGCTTCAGCTCGTGGTCGTACAGTGGATGAGAGAAACTGACGATCAACCAAGGAATGCTGGCAAGTTATGGACGCTTTAATTGCTCTTAAGGTTATAAGTGTGCACACTGAATAGTGGAATATTGTCTTTCCTGGCTAAGTAAGAATAACTGAAGAACAGGGGATGCGATTTATTAAATTGTCTGTATGCTGTTTACATTGTTGTATGATACAGATAGTTGTGTTGTTTAGTGACGGGTGGGGGCTCGGAGTCAAGTTGAATAAACGTTGATTATTTTCTATGAAATGTTATTGGTTTCCCGTCACCTTTGTGCGGGCCCGATGTGAGTGACAGAGTGCGTGTGCCTATGCGAGAGTGCATTTTGGTTGTGAAAGCGTAAATACTTCTGTCTATAACCCCCTGCATCCCTGAATATGAAAATCATATTTTAATAACGAGGGGGAGCGTCGGAGACCCGTCACAGTGACGATGACGCTGATTGTTAAGGAGGATAGTGACGATGACGCTGATTGTTAAGGAGGATAGTGACGATGACGCTGATTGTTAAGGATAGTGACGATGACGCTGATTGTTAAGGAGGATAGTGAAGATGACGCTGGTTGTTAAGGAGGATAGTGAAGATGACGCTGATTGTTAAGGAGGATAGTGAAGATGACGCTGATTGTTAAGAAGGATAGTAAAGATGACGCTGATTGTTAAGGAGGATAGTGAAGATGACGCTGATTGTTAAGGAGGATAGTGAAGATGACGCTGATTGTTAAGGAGGATAGTGAAGATGACGCTGATTGTTAAGGAGGATAGTGAAGATGACGCTGATTGTTAAGGAGGATAGTGAAGATGACGCTGATTGTTAAGGAGGATAGTGAAGATGACGCTGATTGTTAAGGAGGATAGTGAAGATGACGCTGATTGTTAAGGAGGATAGTGAAGATGACGCTGATTGTTAAGGATAATAGTGAAGATGACGCTGATTGTTAAGGAGGATAGTGAAGATGACGCTGATTGTTAAGAAGGATAGTGAAGATGACGCCGATTGTTAAGGAGGATAGTGAAGATGACGCTGATTGTAAGGAGGATAGTGATGATAGTGAAGATGACTCTACGGGCTCCACTCTGGCCAGAGACTACGTGAAAGAGCTATGCTCTATGTTTACTTTCTAAACATATCCTGGCGTTAGCCAGACCCGGGAGATACACATACCTGCAGCGTTGGTCAGGAAATTTGAGCGACACTCTCAGAGACA
>CM031597.1:9185226-9207726 GCA_018398815.1 Conus ventricosus
AAGTTAAGGCAGGTGAAGTATTGGAGACAGGCACGCGCGTGCGACAATTCACTGACAGATGCACGCGCTCGCGCGCGTACACGTAAACACTCACGCAAGTGCGTGTGCGCGCGCGCGCTCGCACACTCGCACGCACGCATGCACATCTGTCTGTCCGTCAATCTGTCAGTTAGTCAGTCAGTCTGTCTGTCTGTCTGTCTGTCTTCTCTCTCTCTCTCTCTCTCTCTCTCTCTCTCTCTCTCACCACTCACTCATTCACTCTCTTTCTCTCTCTCTCTCTCTCTCTCTCTCTCTCTCTCTCTCTCTCACACACACACACACACACACACACACACACACACACACACACACACACACACACACACACACATACAAACATTATTTACACACACACGCGCGCGCACGCGGGTGCACGGACAAAGGTGATAGGCGTTAATATAAGTTTGTGCTCTCCATGTTATTGTTCAGTTCAATGATTTCATTTTAACGTCTTTTGATCATAAGTAACTTGAGGTGAGAAAAAAAAATTAAACGCTATGTTATCACACACTCACCTAAACTTGATACATATCAATACTTCATAACTGAATCGGTCAGTCCCACCATCTTCTTTTCGTTTTCCATTCTCATGCACACAGACAGACCTAAAATACAAACACGTCATAACAGTCTGACTGTTTCAGATGGATAGACGTACTATCAGAGATGCAGGGATCACATAACATGTAAATAACATTTCAATGAGGATGGACACTATTTCTGTCCTTGTGACGTCTTGCTAGCAGTGGACAATCCGGTAACAGGCGAAGCTGTGGCTGTGGACGGGGGGGGGGGGGGGGGGGGGGGGGGGGGGGGGGGGGGGGGGGTACAGAAGTTGAGACGCACAGTTCATGAAGTGAGGGAGCCATGTACACCGCCATTAATCCTTTCTATGAATCCTATGACAAGAATAGTGCACCTACAGACCTTGAATTCACCGGTTAATTTCAGAGATAGCACCCAGGCCTGTGCATCCACACAGCTTTGATATCAATTGAGAGACGACAGGTGACTTGTGCTGTCTGTGATGTCGAACTCGAGCAAGTACAGTACTAAGTTGACCAATAGAAGATGGAACTTCAGTGGTGAGGACATCTCCAGAATGATGACGCTGTCCTCTGAAAATAAAGGATTTTTTTTCCCACTGAATTTGAGAAACAACATGTTACCAGATGTTGATAATAAACAGGTGCTACCTGCTCTTGGTGAGAAGGCGAGAAGGTCAGTTTACAATTTGTTTGCTGACAATTATTTTTCAAAAAGTCAAAATATTTACTCTGATGCGTGTGACATAATCAAGGAAAACAAACACACAGGTAAATAAACATGTTGATATGTGGTATATGCATCATCAGTAAATAAACATGTTGATATGTGGTATATGCATCATCAGTAAATAAACATGTTGATATGTGGTATATGCATCATCAGTAAATAAACAATGTTGATATGTGGTATATGCATCATCAGTAAATAAACATGTTGATATGTGGTATATGCATCATCAGTAAATAAACATGTTGATATGTGGTATATGCATCATCAGTAAATAAACATGTTGATATGTGGTATATGCATCATCAGTAAATAAACATGTTGATATGTGGTATATGCATCATCAGTAAATAAACATGTTGATATGTTGTATATGCATCATCAGCAAATTCTTTATGCTTTTACAATATAAACTGCATCACCAGATACAAAGGAGAAAAACACAAAGTCCCACTGATGCACGTAATTGGGGGGGGGGGGGGGGGGGGGGGGGGGGGTTAGAAATGAGTGGCGTAGGTGCGATGCCACTGAGGTGGCACAGAAGACGGGACAGAAAAAAGGAAGCCTTTTGAGAACGTGTTGCATACGTTAGGTAATCTATCTATTCATTCATTCATTTTTTTAAACATATTTATCTGTTTATTTCCTTATTTATTCATATTTATTTATCTGCTTATCTATTATTTGTTTATTTTCCTTTATTCATTTATCAATTCATTTTGGCTGTGTCACCTTCCATGCTCCTCCAGCGGCATTCTTTCCACGCTGTTCATTCTGTCTTCCTCACACACACACCCACACACACCCAGTGTTGTTCAGTTGCAGCCCCCCAGAACAGCAGTCCACAGGGAGCGATAATTATCCAGCTGTCATGCAGAACCCACCAGAGGAGGCACCCCGCTTCTCCCGAATCCCTTTCTGGTGTTGATAATTATCCAGCTGTCATGCAGAACCCACCAGAGGAGGCACCCCGCTTCTCCCGAATCCCTTTCGTGGTGTTGATAATTATCCAGCTGTCCTGCAGAACCCACCAGAGGAGGCACCCCGCTTCTCCCGAATCCCTTTCGTGGTGTTGATAATTATCCAGCTGTCATGCAGAACCCACCAGAGGAGGCACCCCGCTTCTCCCGAATCCCTTTCGTGGTGTTGATAATTATCCAGCTGTCCTGCAGAACCCACCAGAGGAGGCACCCCGCTTCTCCCGAATCCCTTTCGTGGTGTTGATAATTATCCAGCTGTCATGCAGAACCCACCAGAGGAGGCACCCCGCTTCTCCCGAATCCCTTTCGTGGTGTTGATAATTATCCAGCTGTCATGCAGAACCCACCAGAGGAGGCACCCCGCTTCTCCCGAATCCCTTTCGTGGTGTTGATAATTATCCAGCTGTCATGCAGAACCCACCAGAGGAGGCACCCCGCTTCTCCCGAATCCCTTTCGTGGTGTTGATAATTATCCAGCTGTCATGCAGAACCCACCAGAGGAGGCACCCCGCTTCTCCCGAATCCCTTTCGTGGTGTTGATAATTATCCAGCTGTCATGCAGAACCCACCAGAGGAGGCACCCCGCTTCTCCCGAATCCCTTTCGTGGTGTTGATAATTATCCAGCTGTCATGCAGAACCCACCAGAGGAGGCACCCCGCTTCTCCCGAATCCCTTTCGTGGTGTTGATAATTATCCAGCTGTCCTGCAGAACCCACCAGAGGAGGCACCCCGCTTCTGCCGAATCCCTTTCGTGGCGTTCACTGAGGACTGCTCTGACCCAGCATGCGCAGGACGCCATCTACTGAGCCCCTACTGACCAAGGTCATTGCTTGGTCACGGAGCCAGTGTGAGAGAGCGCCTCCTCCCTCCCCCACCCCACTCTCTCTCTCTCTCTCTCTCTCTCTCTCTCTCTCTCTCTCTCTCTCTCTCTCTCTCTCTCTCTCTCTCTCTCTCTCTCTCTCTCTGTGGAAGAGGCTATCCCAACCATCCAAAAACAATTCTCACGGATTTGCATCTGTTTATTTTGTTTCAAGGCGAGGTAACTGAAGGCAGAAATTGAAGCAAAATTTAAAAAGAAAAGGATATTCGTTCCGCAAGACAATACAAACAGATTACAGGACAATGACCTTTCGTTTTAAACTTCAGTCTATTTTAATTGTGTGTCTTGGGAAGGCGAGCATGCAAATGCACGTACTACTTTCAGTAAGTATGATGCTCTTTACTCACGAGATTAAACATTTTTTTAAAAATATTTTGAAGCAGAGAAAATGTCTGTGGACGATTGGGAGCAAATTCAGTATCCTTCTGTGAGTCATATTTTGCGAGACTATCTTCTGTTTCGTTCCAGTTTTTACTACAACATGACAGAATCCAAACACAAAGCTTTTGAGATATTGAATACACTGTTCAATGTTCATACAATGAATCGTTCCCCCTTTGTAGTCTCAGTCTTGAGGAAAGTGCACTGCAGATTGCAAAGTACATGCAAAACAAACAAACAAACCGATAAAGACCATTAGTACGTCATATCTGCTTTAAAGTCAAAAGTATTAGAATCTAAAAAAGTTATGCTGTGTAAACTGAAAACTATTCTCAGACTGAATGACTTTTGTGCATTTAACTTTGGTTGAACAAGTCCAGAACTGCCATTAGTTGAACGCATTATCAGTCCGACCTTTGTAAATTTCACGTTTATTCGAGTAAATCTTAAAACTTTCGATATCCCTGACATCATTTTCAGAAATATCCATGTTTTCATTCGTCTACTTTTGATATCCCTGACATCATTTTCAGAAATATCCATGTTTTCATTCGTCTGTCAAAGGTATGTAATAAGTAGTAAAACTTTTTCGCAGAGTAACTCCCAAGGAGGAATGTAAGGCATGAGAGAGAGAGGAGAGAGAGGAGAGAGAGAGAGGGGAGAGGAGAGAGAGAGAGAGGAGAGAGAGAGAGAGAGAGAGAGAGAGAGAGAGAGAGAGAGAGATTGGTTCGATCAGGTGTGTGAAAAATACCTGGAATCATATCAGAATCAAGATGCACAAGTATAACAATACATGTTTCAGATATTGAATCTCAGAACTGTTCAGTACCTTCATGAACAGAACGAATACGATCATGGCTGTTATAATGGACGCACAGTTAAATTTACAGGATAGACAGATTAAAAAAAGAAGACCTCCCGAAAGTATTTGATTTCATCTCCACCCCTCTTCAGAATCAAGATGCACAAGTATAACAATACATAATTCAGATATTGAATCTCAGAACTGTTCAGTACCATAATGAACAGAACGAATACGATCATGGCTGTTATAATGGACGCACAGTTCAATTTACAGGACAGACAGATTAAAACAAAGACCCCCGAAAGTATTTTACCTCATCTCCATCCCCTTTCTTCCTGCACCCCCCTCATCCCATCTACCCACTCTCTCCAGGACAGAAGGAAGAAGGAATCGTGGGGAAAATAGTGAATTTTTAAAACTCAGTCTTGTTTAGTTCCAGACTATTTTTCACTTGGTTAGAAACATCTCAGTGTCACCTATACAAAAGCAGACAATGCAGTTGGTACCAGACAGGTTCGGGGTTTTGCCAATCGAGCTGTCTGCGAAACTATGGCCCCAAATCTGTGGTACAAAACATCGTATTCAGCCCCTGGGATAGGCAAACAGAAGCCTTCGACCAGGGAATCACCCACAAGCATCGTTGGCTCAGGATGACGTTCGAGTGCAATCTTTTCCCGCGGTCAAAACAAAAAGCAATTATCGTCCGAGAGAGCCGCTCTCTTATTTCCCCATTCCCTCCCCTTCCTGTAAGGATAACGGGTCCCCCGAGTCATAAATTACGGTGCGGGGCGCCCAGTTTGATCTCGCTCATTACCGCAACTTCTCGCGGGGGCCAGTCTCACGTGGCTCGCCGTGAGAAAAACAAACATGACGACGCCGCACTAACCTGACTTCAAGGGAGGGCTTTGGTCGTCATTTGCAGACTTTGGACCTTCCACCCTGGCGGTTTGTTGTGTGTCCCGGCCAGCGAAATTCCCCGGTTACCAAGTACCGAAAACGTGGGGGGCGGGGGGGGGGACCTTTATGAAGGAGTTTGTAGCAAGTGACGAGGTGGTATGTCCAGGTTAAAAAAAAACGTTCATGAACATGGGGAGAACAAAAAAAAAAAAAAAAAAAAAAAAAAAAAGAAAAAAGGAAAAAAATCCATAACTGTGATTTGGGGTGGGAGTGGAAAAATCCGTAAATGGGGTTTCCAGCGTCCCATGAAATTGACCATAGTATAGTTGATGCTCGTTTTGTGAAGGGATGGGAGGAGTAAGGAAAGGGGGGGGGGGCGGGAAAGTGGAGGGGGTGGGGGTGGGGTGAGGGTAAGGGATAAGTGTAGGGGGTTTTGGTAAGGAGAGGAGGGAAACTGTGTTTAACTTTTCGATTCGCAGTGCTTCGTAGTTTGTTAGTTAGTCAAGTAGTCAGTGAATAAGTGAGTAAGTAAGTAAGTAAGTAGTTATTTTATATAGTTAGTCAGTCAGTTAGTTAGTTAGTCAGTCAGTTTAGCCCGTGTTGGTGATGTGAGTAAGTAACTTAGTTAGTCAGTCAGTGTGTTGTGTGTGTGTGTGTGTGTGTGTGTGTGTGTGTGTGTGTGTGTGTGATGGTCTATGATTTTAAACCATGACAGAATTTTGTGTGCAATCCCCTTAGGAGGGGCTTGTCACAAGTGAGACAAGGTACCACAAGTATTTTCTTTCATTCTTTGAATCCCCCCACCCTTCCCCTACACCCCCCTCACTGTCAGTTAGCTGTGTTGGTTTAGCCCAGCCTACCGCCTATCACAGTGGATTTCCTGGCACAGTGATGCCCTTCTTGAACACATGTGTTTTTTTCCACGTGCGCAAAAATGTGTTTGTTACACACGAAACTTCAGTTCGTTTTCTCATCCGAAACAGTAGCACTATAACCAAAAACTGAAAGCCTGGTGAAAAGCAGTAGAAGGCAAAATGAAAGAAGACCTACCCCTCTCCGTCAAAAAAAAAAAAAAAAAAAAAAAAAAAAAAGAAAGAAAGAAAAAAAGAACCTTGTACCCGGACAAAACGGCCGGGTCGGACAAACGGCCGGCTAAAACCCCTCCTTAGGACCTTCCAGTCTGGCGGTGTGTCGGGTGTGCTGGCCAAATGATATTGCCCGGTTCCCAAGTCCCGGATAACGTGGGAGGGGGGGAGCCTTTATGAAGGAGTTGTAGTTCAAGTGACGAGCGTTGTATGGCCAGGTTAAATGAAGGAGTTGTAGTAAAGTGACGAGCGTTGTTTTGGCCAGGTTAAAAAAAATATTCATGAGCATTGGGAGAACAAACAAAAAGAAAAAAAAAAAAGGGAAAAAAAAATTGAGGGACTGTCATTTGAGTGGGAGTGGAAATAATCCGTGAATGGGGTCCAGCGTGCCTTTAAAATTGCCCATAGTATAGTTGTGTCGTTTTGTGGGGGGGCTTGGGAGGAGGAAGGAAAGGGGGGGGGGGGGGGGGGAGTGCCATGAAATTGCCCATAGTATAGTTGATGCTCTTTTTTGTGAGGGGTTTGGGGGAGTAAGGAAAGGGGGGGGGGGGGGGGGGGGGGGTGGAAGTGCATGAAATTGACCTTTAGTATAGTTGAGGGCTCGTTTTGTGGGGGCTTGGGAGGGTAAGGAAGGGGGGGGGGGGGGGCTGGAAGTGGAGGGGGGGGGTGAGGGTAAGGGATAAGCTGTAAGTGGTTAGGTAAGGAGAGGGGGAACTGTGTTTAATGTCGATTCGCAGTGCTTCGTAGTTTGTTAGTTAGTCAAGTAGTCAGGAATAAGTGGTAAGTAGTAAGTAAGCTAGTTAGTTATATAGTTAGTCAGTTAGTTAGTTAGTCAGTCAGTTGTCCGTCGATTTTTAGTGAGTTGGTGAGTGAGTAAGTAAGTTAGTCAGTCAGTTAGTTAGTTACATAGTCTATTAGTTAGTCAGTCAGTGTGTGTGGGGTGTGTGTGGGTGTGGTGTGTGTGTGTGTGTGTGTTGGGGGGGTGTGTGTGTTTTGTGTTGTGTGTTTTGTGTGTGTGTGTGTGTGGTGTGTGTGTGTGTGTGTGTGTGTGTGTGGTCTTGATTTTAAACTATGACGAATTTTGTTTACAATACCCTTAGGAGAGCGCGCGTTGTCACAAGTGGACAAGGTTTACACAAGTTTTTCTTTCATTCTTTGAATCCCCCAAACCCTTTCCCCCTACACCCCCCTCACTGTCAGTTCAGCTGATGTTGGTTATAGCCCAGCCTACCCCCTATCACAGTGGTTTTCCCGCACGTGATGCCTTCTTGCCCATGTTTTTCCCTAGTGCTCCAAAATTTGTGTTTGTTACACACTGTCAACCTCGGTGTAATGTCAGTGGAGGAAGGACTAGCGCACAGCCCAAACACACTCACAGCTTGTTACGATCTCATTCAATTTTCATGCATTGTCACATTTAAACCCCTTGTAAAGTCTATAACTTTATACACATGGTATAGAACGAAAAACAATGATATGGAATCAAATGAAATAAAACATTCTCTCTTTCCTGAACTTCACAAAATCATTTATCTAAAACATATTAACTAACCGGGTATAAATAGATTTCTACTTTACCTGGCCAGGTGATCTTAACTATTCACGAATCACTGTCTTTTCTTTTCTTTTTTTTTCTTTTCACTGTCACTTTCACAACACGACACAGTGCTGGCACTGGTTTTGGTCTGATGGCGCCCGGTCAGGTGAGACTGTTGGCGTTGGTCTGTGGTTCTGCTTGGCGAAGTGGGCCCCTGCCAGGTATGAGGTCGAAACCCCCGGTTAGGATTAACAGTGACTATCAACATCGATCTGTTCTCCTTTCTTTCTTCCTGCATTACCGCATTGCACTCTCTTTCTCTCTCTTTCTAGTCTGTCTATCAAATGGACATTTGGGTTTCTTTTCTTTTCTTTTTTCTTTTCTTTCTTTCTTCTTCATTAGTTAGAATCTCTCTTCTCCACATCTCTCCTCAGTCCTTCCTCTGCAGACTATCTCATGCTAATCTCTCAACTTGGTTCTCTTCTCTCTCCCCCCATCTCTCTGCTTTTCTCTCCTCAGAGATTACACTCAGACCTCTCTCTCTCTGTCTCTTTTGTTCGTTCTCCCCTCGTTCTGCCGTTTCTTCCTCTCACATGCTTCTTTTTCGTTCGATCTGTCCAGCAAGGGCGAGTACCATTGGTCAGTATTTTTACCCCCCGACACCGAAGTCATCTCCCCCTTAATTCCATTGGATATTCAAATCATGACGTCACGCTACACACCTTACTCTCTGTGGTGGTCAATTGGTCATTTAAATTTATTAGTAGATTTCACCCCCCCACACACTACCTTCCCCCTTCCCTCTTAACTGGCGCCGTGTGGCTTAAGTCGTGGGCACGGTCGTGTAAATTGGCCAGATGGTTGGCCAGGCGCTACGACTGTCTCGTAGACATCGAGGCGGGCGGTCAAAGCTGCTTAGCCCGTATTAGCCGGACAGGGCCGTCTTCCTGAAGCCTCCGCTAAGCTTAATTGGCCCGGACCCGACCTGGGCCCGTCTATTGACGCCTAGAATGTTTGGTTGAAACTTATGTCCGAACAAATTGGCTGGCGACTCCCCAAGTTTGGGGTTTTTTCATTTTTTTGTCCGTGAAAAATTTCCCCTTGCAAAAAAAACCATGTCCGCATTGTCTCAAAACAACGGTACAAAAAAAACAAAAACCCGAATTCGCTGACACACAGCTACACGTGCAAAGTTTTTAAAATACTTTACAACCAACGGTTTATAAGTTATAAAATACATCATTAGTGAATACCATCCATGAGTTATCATTGACGTGCGCTTGCGTATTTTCAACTCATTTTATAACGACCTCTGTGCGCACTTATGCGATTCCCCTACCTGCGGATTTGCCTTTCTTCTCTTCAAATTTTTTGAAAAGCCTTAAAAATTTTGTCAGGGGACCCATGCCCTTTACTGAGGAATCTCCACCCCTCATTTATTGCAAAAAATTCCCTTCCATACACAAGCGCCTTATGCTCCAAGCATAACTACATTCACATGAACAAGTCCACAAAAGAAAATATGAACAAGTCTCACCAAAATAATATGAACCATACCCAAGGGGGGAAATTGGCCCCATACCAAATTTCAAAAATAAGGTCATCAAAAAATTTTTATAAACAAAGCCCCAGGATTTAAATTGATTCCTCTGATTTTGCAGCTTGCTGGGAATACAGGCCCTTTTAAAAATTTTTTCCAGCCCCGCCCTTTCTGTCGACCGGGGGATGTACTGCACTCGTCCCTGTAGGGCTGCAGTGCCATTCCCCAACGCAGCCCCCTTTGCTTTTTTTTCAGCTGTGCCTTGCGGGAAATTTTGGGTTTGGTTGGTGATTTTGGTCTCTACCCAACAAAATTTTTCCCATACAAGTTTTTTGTGGAACTTTTGCAGGGCCCCACACGACAGAAAAAACACTCCTTTCCACCGTTGCGTACCCGTCTTCACCCCCTTTGTCAATTTCCCTGCTAGCATATTCACAGGAAACTGGGGCCCTCTTCATGCCCCTGAAACCAATATGACCCTATCCCACCACCTGTTGCTTTCTGTCCCCCAACAAAAATGGTTTGGACATTTTGGGTTAGCCTCAAGTTGGGGGGGGAAACCCTTGTTTTTCCAACACCTTTCGCAGTGCTTCCCTTCTGCGGCCCTTCTGCCTTTTCGCCCACTCCCGGTTTTCCTCCCTTGAAAAAAACCCACTGAGGGGGATTCGTGATTGCAGAAAAAAATTTGGGGACAAAACCCCCTATAAAACCCCAAAAAAAACCAGCAGACCCTGATTTCTGTTTTGGTCTTTGGTCTTTTGGGGAATTCTTTCTTTTTTCCAAATTTTCCCTCTTTCCGGCTGCTTTGTGTGGCCCCCGACAACAAAACTAGGAACCCCAGGTTTGGAAAAAACCAAACTGGCACTTTTTTGGTTTGGCTTTTGAATTGGTTTGTCTCAACTTTTAAAAAACTGCTCCTAGCCCCTCATAGGGCTCCTCCCTGTCTCGGGTTTCAGAATGTCACCCATGAAATTTCAAAACCCACCCCCAATCCGTCGTAGCTTCCTATCACCCGGGGAAAAGGGATGGGGGTGCTTTTGCCATCCCAAAAGGGAGTACTCGCCACTGGTAGGGCCCAATAGGGTGGGGGAAATGCTGGGGACTTCCTTTGAGCCCTAATCGGGGCCCTATTTGAAAGGAAACCCTTGCGCAGTTTCCCCTTGGTGAAATACTGGCTCTTGCTTTTTTGGCGATCTGAGGGGAAAAAGGTCTTCCTTTTTTTGGTATGACCTCTGATCGCCCTTTGGTGACATTTTTCAGAGTTATAGTCGACACAAAATGGGATGCTCACCTGATTTTTCCACAAAGACGACGGGTGCATTTAATTGATGTTTTGGGAAAGGGTTCAATCACCCCAAGGCCCAACACTTTTTCCCCTCCCCCTCGATACTTGGGGGGGGAATTAGGGGATGGGTAGGTTTCACATTTTACGGGTTTCTGTGTTGTCAACTCCACCCTACATGTCTTAAGTTGCCCTGCCTGGTTTATCAGTCAGGGACCCCCTTTAAAAATGTTTTTGGAGCCCAATTTTAAATTCCGGGTCCCCCTACTGTCAGCCCTTCATACATTTGACCCCCCTTTGGAGGGACTCTTCCCCCTGGAAACCAGGCAAAAAAATTCTCTCCTTTTTTCTGTGGGCCCCCTCACCTCATAAAGATTGGGGCTGCGCCTTTTGTGCTGATCTCACGCTGAATATATTTGGGAGAAAATTTTGGCAGGGAAATTTTTTTGGATTTCCCTTTCCACTCGATTCGGAAAGTCCTGATTCCTTTTTAAATATGAGGGGTTGAAGGGCCCCTTTCCACTGCATACCCCGGGGTTGTTGTGATCGGGGGGGGAAAAGAGAAAAAGGGGACTTGGTCTCCCCTTTTGAGGGGGTTGTTTCCTCACCTTCCTTTTCTATGCTTTTCTGGACAAACCCTTTACCCTCCTGCAAACTTCCCTTGCGCCCTTAAGGGTTCTGGGGCCTTTTTGCTTTAAGTCTACCCAAAATGATATGGGTTTTGACTTCTTGGGGACCTTTTCCCCAGGCCCAAACGCTTTTTTTGGGGAATGCACCCCGGGCCCCCAAAACTGGGGGCCCAACACCCAGCTCAAATGGCAAAAAGGCTGTTTTTCCTGAGGGGCTTCCCTGTAGGAAACAGTGCCGGGGGAATGTAGCGGCCCAATCGCTGGCCTTTTCCTCCAGAGTTTTCTTTAAAGAGCCTTCAGCACCCCGGGGTTTGAATCTTTCCCCCAAACCCTTGCATTGTGGAGGGTAGGGGGTGGGTGGGGCAGGGGTGTGACCCCTACGCTGTTAAACCTCCCTAACAGTTTGAGGTGAACTGGACCCCTGTCACTGAGAATTTGTGCTGGCACCCCACGGGGAGAGAAGATGTTTTACCACCCCTTTCAGCGACCTGTTGGTATTACCCCTTTCCCAATGAAACCCGTTTTGGGGTTTATCGGGTTTCGCGTGCCACAAGTGTCAACACTTTACTGTCCCCACTTTGGAAAGGGCGCAAAAGGGGCCCAAATCAGGTCAACACCCACCCTCCTGAATGGTGTTTTTAAATTTAAAAGGAGGTTTTTTTAAAAGGGGGGCCCCCTTCCCTCTTCCCCCCTTTGTGGTTTGACCTTTGACACAGTCACATGACTTGCAGAAAGGGCTTGATGTCTCCCATTGCTCCTGGCCAATGAAAAGTCATCAAAATTCGGGCCGAGGTTGTTGGTGCCGGGGATGCCCGGGCCTTTGAGCGGATCGTGCCCCACTGACTTTGACAGTGTCACGTAACTGTTTTTTCCTCTAACTGAGTGGTCCCCTTACCTGTCTTCCCTTGGTGAACAGGGGGTTTAAAAAGCCCCCCCTTTACAAAAAATTCGGTCTCACCCCCTTTAAAACCCCCGGGTTTCTCTCCCCCCTTTCCCAAAAACCCCAAAGGGATTTTACGAGCAAAAGGGTCTTGTTCGGCGCGGGCCCAAAAAACTTTCGGGCGACGATTTTAACCCTGACTTCCGGCCCGGAAGATTTAAGGGTTTTTTAAAAACCTTTTTCCCTCTTCTTGCTCCGTGTTTGAAATTTCCCCGGGCCCCTGAGAAAGTCACAAATCAGGATCCCCTGGATCCCTTTGCCCCGGGAAATTTTTCCAATGATCAAATCGTGGGGGGTTTTTCCCCCAATCCCCAAAACGCGGGACAAACCCCCCTGGAAAAGGGGTTTGGGTTTTCGTACTTCTATTTTTGGCAATGGAAACCCCCTTTTAAAACGTCCCATCGATTAGAGTAAAGGTCTGGATTTCCCCTGAAAAACCCCCCCTTTATCGACCGGTTGTTCGTACTACCCTGCATGAACAACCAGTGTTCGTAAAAACTTTCACCTCTGCGGGCCCAAACCACACTTCTTCCATGGTTAAAAAAACCATCGTAGTGCCCCATCCCCGGCCCCTGAATGCGTCCCGTTTCTAGCCAAGGGGGGCATTTCCCCCCCTTAGACTGAATCCCCTTTTTGGGTTCCAAATGCGGCGTTTTTCCCCTTTACGAAAACCCCTTTTTCCTTTTTTGGGAAGGCTGCTGCCTTCTGGAACCTCATGCGGGCAATCCCCGCCCCCATTTCCCTTTTTGTGAAAAAATTGAAACACCTAATGTCCCTTTGCCCTTCCTTTTGCCCCCACGGGTTTGCCCCGACTTTGCAGAAAACTTTAGTTCCTTGCACTTTCTACTGTGCCCAGCACCTGTTTCTCCTGACCTTTTGTTTCCCAAAAAGGGCCTTTTTTATACACCCCTGCGAAAATTCAGCAAATCTCTGCTGTCTTGGTGTCTCTCTTTCAAAAGTAGGGGTTTAACAGGGGGCCCCAACCTGACAAAATCTTTCTTTTATAACTAGTCTTTCAATTCAGCAACCTTCTTCTAACCCCTCAAATTAAACCATTTTTCAAAAAAGTTTATTTAGACGTGCACCAAATGAGTGTAGTCTCACTGTTGAAAATTTTGCTGAACGAAAATTTTTTCCCGAACCCCTCCCTGTGAGGTTTAAATCCCTTTTATCAACGATTCCTTCCAAACGCCGAAATCAAAACTGTTGTTCTGTGGTAACGCAGTTTAAATTTTTGAATGCCCTTTCCGTCAGTAACGTTGGGCAAAATGATGCCCACTTTCCCGGGGGCCAACCCTGGGTGGTCGCAAAAAGTTTCGAAACGATTATGTATGCTTTTAATTTGAAACGGGTTTCCCTTTCCCAGATTTTGGGGAAAAATTGGGGGGCCGGGGGGCGTAACTGGCAAAAGAGGGAATGGAAAGGGAACTACCCTCTCGGTGGCTCCCCCCTTTATTCTCACTTTCTCTAAATCCAAATTTTTACCTTTTTGTCTTTCTGTTTCCGGGGTTTCCTAGCTTTTAAACCTTTGTTTCCTGCTTCATTCTTTCTGTTCCTTTCGTCTCCCCTTAAATCTTTTGTTTTCCCGGCTCCTTTTTGCCCTTTTTCCCGCTCTGCTATTTCCAATGGGGAACGGCCCCTCTTTCCCCGGTTCATCCCTTTCCCTTTTTTTGTGGTTTTTCAACAAATGCTCGAAAAAATCTTCTCCTGAGTAACCCAGAAACGAGCCGCTCCCCAAGGGTTTTTCAATTGGGGTGTTCTTTTCTTCGGCCCTTTTATCTTTTTTCTTTTTTTTTTTTTTTTTGAAACAAGATTTTTCTACTACGGCAGCCCAATTGGGGGTTACCGACAGGGTGGGCGTAAAGGGACAATTCCCTTTAATGGTATTAGGTTTGGGGCAAGTAGTTGTTTTTATTTGGGCGCCAGCGCCTTTACCAACTATGAGAAAAAAACGAATTATAGGTAATTGTGCGAAATAAGTATCTGGGGCTGAAAGGCCCAAACCCAGTATTAAAAAACTTGGAAAACAATGGGCCCAAACCCAGTATTTAAATTTTTTGGGGAAAATACAGTAAGGGCAACCCTTGGCTTTGGATTTCAATACTTGGAAAAACCCCCCGTTCCCCCTCTGAGAAGTTGAACCCAAATTTTAAAAATGGGCCGAATATCCCGGCAGGGTCGCCAAAAAATTGTCAACCTCGGTGTAATGTCAGTGGAGGAAGGACTAGCGCACAGCCCAAACACACTCACAGCTTGCTTACGATCTCATTCATATATCATGCATTCGTCACATCAAACCACTTGTAAAGTCTATAACTTTACTACACATGGTCATAGAACGAAACATCAATGCATATGGAATCAAATGAAATAAAACATTCTCTCTTTCCTGAACTTCACAAAATCATTTATCTAAAACATCATTAACTAACCCGGGTATAAATAGATTTCTACTTTACCTGGCCAGGTGATCTTAACTATTCACGAATCACTGTCTTTTCTTTTCTTTTCTTTTTCTTTTCACTGTCACTTTCACAACACGACACAGCTGCTGGCACTGGTTTTGGTCTGATGGCGCCTGGTCAGGTGAGACTGTTGGCGTTGGTCTGTGGTTCTGCTTGGCGAAGTGACGCTGCCAGATATGAGGTCGAACCCCCGGTTAGGATAGAACAGTGACTATCAACATCGATCTGTTCTCCTTTCTTCTTCCTGCATTACCGCATTGCACTCTCTCTCTCTCTCTCTTCTAGTCTGCTCTTATCAAATGGACATGGTTGCTTTTCTTTTCTTTTTCTTTTCTTTCTTTTCTTCTTCATTAGTTAGCAACTCTCTCTCTCTCCACATCTCTCCTCAGTCCTTCCTCTGCAGACTATCTCATGCTAATCTCTCAACTTGGTTCTCTTCTCTCCTCCCTCATCTCTCTGCTTTTCTCTCCTCAGAGATTACACTCAGACCTCTCTCTCTCTGTCTCTCTGTTCGTTCTCCCCTCGTTCTGCCGTTCTCTCCTCTCACATGCTTCTTATTCGTTCCGATCTGTCCAGCAAGGGCGAGTACCATTGGTCAGTATTTTTACCCCTGACACCGAAGTCATCTCCCTCTAATTCCATTGGATATTCAAATCATGACAGTCACGCCTACACACCTTACTCTCTGTGGTGGTCAATTGGTCATTTAATTGATTAGCTAGATTTCACCCCACCACACACTACCTTCCCCCCTTCCCTACTTAACTGGCGCCGTGTGGCTTAAGTCGTGGGCACGGTCAGTGTAAATTGGCCAGATGAGTCTGAGCCAGGCGCTACGACTCGTCTCGCTAGACATCGAGGCGTCGGTCAAAGCTGCTTAGCCCGTATAGCCGGACAGACCGTCTTCCTGAAGCCTCTCCGCTAAGCTTAATTGGCCGGACCCGACCCATGGGCCCGTCTATCTGACGCCTAGAATGTTTGAGTTGAAGCTTATGTCCGAACAAATTGGCTGGCGACTCCCCAAGTTGGGTTGTTTCATTTTTTTGTCCGTGACACACACAAAACTTCAGTTCGTTTTCTCATCCGAAACAGTAGCACTATAACCATAACTGAAAGCCTGGTGAAAAAGCAATAGAAGGCAAAATGAAAGAAGACCTACCCTCTCTGTCAAAAAAAAGAAAGAAAGAAACCCTCCTTAGGACCTTCCAGCCTGGCGGTTGTCTGTGTGTGCCGGCCAATGAAATTCCCCGGTTACCAAGTACCGGATGACGTGGTAGGCGGGGGGGACCTTTATGAAGGAGATTTAGTCAAGTGACGAGCGTTGTATAGCCAGGTAAAAAAAAAAAAATCATGAGCATTGGGAGAACAAACAAACAAACAAAAAAAATTCGATGACTGTGATTTGGGTGGGAGTGGAATAATCCGTGAATGTGGTCCAGCGCGCCACAAAATTGACCATAGTATACGTAGTTGATGCTCGTTTTGTGGAGGGCTCGGGAGGAGTGAAAGGGGCGGGGTTGGGGTGGATAAGGAAATAAGCTGTTGGTGGTTAGGTGAAAGGGAGGAGCTGGGAACCGTATTCAACTGTCGATTCGCAGTGCAACAGAAAAAAAAAAACCTCACACGAAAAAAAAGCCACACGGTCAAATCACCACTGCCATATGAACAGCTGATGTCCACTCTGGTCCACGTGTACGGTCTCTCTCTACCCAGTACCCCAATTTACAGCAAAGAAAAACTAGCGTGTTAGAAACCGTCCCGCGATATCCAAGACAAAAGTGCCAAGACAGTCTGCAAGAAAGACAGTCGCTGGACCACAACAGCAGGATTAAAAAGAAGAGAAAAAAAGAGGAAATCTTCTTAAAGGAGGCAGGTAACAGTAAACAGTAAATTAAAAAAAGTGGGTTAACTCTCGTTCCCATGATTAAAAAAAAAACACACGCCCGTAACCACATGGATGCTGCTTACGACATCGAATCGCTTAGCGTGGAACATCCTTTTGAGGATATTTGTTTGGAGATGTTTCTTTGTTTGTTCAATTTGCTCTGTGCTGTCGTATCTTCTAGGTGATTCGGTGTCGTAAGCAGCTTTCGTTCGGAGTTTGGGGCGTGTGTCATCATGGGAGCTAATGTTATCCTACTTGTTTAAAACAAAACAAAACAGTAGTGGACCACGCTCATGAAAAAGAAAATCTGGGGGGGGGGGGGGGGGGGGGGGGGGGGGAGTAAAAGGCTGAGTCGAAGAGAGTTAGAGAAAAGACCAAATCACAAGGCAAGGTAAGGTAATGTTGCTTATAGCCCAGCCGACCGCAAAGGGCCATATCAGGGCTGTCAAACACATCACAAAGACAGTTCACAGAGAGCAGAGATGCAGTTTGTATGGAAGAAACTCCGGCATCTCCTTGGTAACGCAAACAAAAAACAAAAAAAAAGAAAGGCTCAGATATAGTTTCTGGCCCTGTTTGTTTGTCTGAAAAAAAGAAGAGACATGGACGGAACCGTTCAAGTTCTCAGGGATGTTCGTCATATCTACATTGACAAGTGACGCAGTTTTGAAGACTGCATGTGGAAAAAGTTAATGACACTGAGTTTTCAGTAACAAGCCTGCACCTTTTCTTCTTCTTCTTCTTTATGATCTTACTCCCCCTTCTTTCTATTCTGTTCTGTTCGTTTCTTCTGTCCACATCCCCCTCCACCACCCCACCCACCCACACTCCTGTCTCTTAGTGCTCCTCATTCCCTCAATCCCGCCTCTTATCTTTTTTTGTCATCTCTTCTGCCCCTCATTCTCCTCCTCTCTTTCTTGTTCCTTCTTTCTTCCTGATTCCTAGCCTTTGCATAACTTTTGGTACTCTCCGTTTTTTAATCCTTCATAGAAAATATACTGCAGGCCGTCACGATCTCACCGATACCATACTACTAGTCGTAAGTGGAATCACGACTTCGGTCAGACCCAGAGAGGAAAACACTCACCTTTCGCTGCCTGTAATGATGCCTGATTGCCTCCTCGAGAGAGCGGCACCACCATTAATCTGAGATCTCTCTGCTGCCGAGGGCTCCTCTGACTGCCTGAGAAAAGTCAACAGAGCCTGGTTCTCAGGCTGGTTCCACGACAACCTGTCGCCATCACACCGTCTCGCAGGCTGCCGCTGCCGTGTGCGGATAAAGAACACACACAGCAGGACGTGTATGGGAGACAGAGGCTGATTTACTGGGGCCGAGTGAGTTAGTCTCGCTGACAGCGACAACATGTCCACGAGGCCGTAAAATGTTAAGACGATGATAAAATGATAATTTGACCGGCGCCAAGAGCTGCGCGGTTACCTGTGGGACTTCTGTCCTGAACGATTTAGAGTTCGAATCCTGGATGAATAAAACTGTTAGGTGATTGAGAGCTGGAGATTTTTTGTTTAGTTTTTCATTTTGTGGCTCCCCTCCCCCCCCCCTTTCTCTCTCTGAAACCCCCTCTCTCCCTCCCTCCATCCCCCTCCCCCCCCCCCCCCCTCTCTCTCTTTTGTCTGTGTCTCTCCACTTTCTGTGTCGTTACCCCATGTGGTTTATTCCGGCCGGTCCATACCCTGGTCTGTCGTGTCGTAGCACCAGTGCAGGCGGTCCACAGGGAGCAGTCAGTCATGGACAGGTCGGCCAGCCAGATCACTGACCAGAGGAGTCCCTGCCCAGCTCTCAAGTCTTTGTGTTCAATGCTGCTTGCTCTGACCTGGTTTATAGAGATGTGCGCACGGGTGGTTTTTTTCTTTTCTTTTGTACTTTATTGGTCAATATATAACTTATGGACTGACGGTTATTTACATTGACATTTTATCATCTGGGTAGTGCCTGCCCGCCCGCCTCATGCCCCCACCACACACACACCACACACACACACACACACACACACACACACACACACACACACACACACACACCTGTCCTCACCTCTCCATCACCTTTTAACAAACTTCGTTTTAGTCATTTCTGTATTTGAAGAAGACGATGTGTTGAGAACTTCTTGATAGGTTTGGTATCGTGCGTATAGAAAAGGGGGCTGAAACTCTCTGTGTTGTAATGTTCATTGACTACCTTAAGGTCAGACATCTGCTGAGTCGTAGCCACGAGACCCTCTTCTTCAATTCTCTCATCTTAGTTGTTAATTCATTTATCCATCAGCTTCAAATCATGCGTAGTGTGGTCTCAAAACTCAGCGGTTGTGGTGTAGCGTATATGGACTAGTCCGCACGCAGTGACGCCTCCTTGCTGAAACTAAAACTGAAACTGGCTAGCTCCACAGCTGTTAATACCTGCACCCTTTCGATCTTCATACACACACGTTTAAAACATACCTGTCCAGTTACACACATCAAACGTAGGTACATTATGGGGAACAAACGCTGTACACCAAAAATGAACGCGCTTTGGTCGTGCAGAAGAGGTCGAATATTTGTAGACTGGCGCAATTAAATTGTTTTGGGATTTTTTTTTCCCTCTGGAAGTTGATTCTCCTCATTTTCTTTCATATAGCCATCAAGATATAAGCCAAGTGGTTCCAAGCAGACAGATTAGAATCAAATGAATGGGACTATTTGGCGTCTTTCAGATGGTGCAAAGACAGGTTCACGGGTGAGTGCAAAGGCCGCAAATGTGACGTCAACTCACAGGAAGGTCATGTAGCTGAAGATTCTGATTTCATCCGTGAAAATCCCCCATTACAAAGGGAAATGACTGGTGGGGAGTTGTTTCTTTTGATCCATTATCAGTTTAACATGAAATGCTGGCTCAACTTTATGGTTAGCCTCAAAACGCTTACATGGATTATATTGTCCTAACAGTCGTATGTGGCCACACACCTGCCCTTCGCCTTAATCCTTCCCACTCATTTCCCAAGAGATTAGTCATCATCATCATCATCATCATCATCATCATCATCATCATCATCATTATCATTGATCATAGTCATTATCATTATTCACTTCTGTTATTGGTTTATTTTGTTCCTTAGTTTCAATCAACACATTCAACGCTATGTGTAAAAGGAACCTTTGAGAGTTTCCCCGATGTATCCCCTGATTTCAGTTTCTTGTTATGCTCTGTATGTCATTCTGTTTGTACGTGATATTTGAGTCTCGGCTTCGACCATGTGTTGGAAATACCCGGATTGATGAAGTGAATGAATGGACGAACGAATAAATGATTGAATGATTTATGGATGAATAAATGAATGAATGGATGAATGAATGTAGGAATGAATGAACGGATGAATGGATTAATAAATGAATGAACAAATCAATGAAGGTAGGAAGGAAGAAAGAAAGGAAGGAAGGAATAAAGGAACGAAGGAAAGAAAGAAGGAAGGAAGGAAGGAAGGCAGGCAGGCAGGCAAAAGTGAAAGAGCGAGCAAGTAAGTGAATTAGTACTTTACCCAGCTGAGTGGTTGTATGAAACAAGGGGTCAGCTGGCTGCCTGTCTGGCTGTCTGTCTGGCTGTCTGTCTGGCTGTCTGTCTGGCTGGCTGGCTGGCTGGCTGGCTGGTAGGGTTGCATTGCAGTAGGCTGGCTGGCTGGTCGTCACGTGTATTCTGGCTGGCTGGTCTTTTGACTTGGCTGGTTGGCTGGTAGTTAGTTCTCTTGTCTGGTCAGTTGGTTGGCTTGTAGTTAGTTCGCTTGTCTGGTCAGTTGGTTGGCTGGTAGTTCGATTGTCTGGTCAGTTGGTTGGCTGGTATTTAGTTTCCTTGGCTGGTCAGTTGGTTGGCTGTCTCTGTTTGTGTTGAAACGAGGGACGTTCAGGAATTCTGTGCATGCTAATAATTGGCAACAACGTGTGTACTTGTTTGCGTCCGTTTGTTTATTAACTTTTACTTGTCTGGGTACGGGTAGGTCCTTGAAAGTTGTTGTAATGATGGTTTTGATTCCTCTTTCTTTCTCTCTTTTTTCATTTTTTTTCTTTTTTTCTCTTTGGCATTGTTTGTATGACTTCCATGAAAAGCGAATCTCTCTCTCTCTCTCTCTCTCTCTCTCTCTCTCTCTCTCTCTCTCTCTCTCTCTCTCTCTCTCTCTCTCTCTCTGGCACAGTATGCTATTACAAATGAAATCATTTTGAGTACTGTTCTTGCAACTTATCTTTAAACCCAATCTGTTTTTGCGATTTTCCTTTCACACACACACACACACACACACACACACACACGCACTCACACTCACACACACACACACACACACACACACACCTCTGAATCTCTCTCTCTCTCTCTCTCTCTCTCTCTCTCTGCCTCTGTCTCTGTCTCTCTCTCTCTCTCTGAAGACTGACCCAACCAGAACCACCCGACATGAGGTGACATCACACATAAAACGGTCACCACTTCAGAGCAAGGGTCAGACAGACAAACAGACAGCTTGTTGGCCACTGTCCAGACAGATGCACCACCCCTCACCTTCCGTGACAGCCACAGCCGGGGGTGGGGGATGGGGTGGGGGGGTGGGGGTGGGGGAGGTGGTAGCAAAGGGGGCGGGGATGAGTGCGAGGTACCTTGATTGGAGTGTCTGTCACACATGTGTGTGCGTGGGGGTGGGGGGGTGGGGTGGGGTGGGGTGGGGTGGGAGTGGCTGGGGTGGATCGGGATCGGGTGAAAGTGAATCTGTGGTGTTTATAGTAATTGGCAATCCAGGTGAACGGTTTGTTTGTTTGATTGTTGTGATAGCCGTTGTTGGTAAATCTTGTCAGGATATGTACTTCTTCGTTTCGTTTTTATGTTTGTGTGTTTCTCTTGGAACGCATTGCTGTTGTTGTGGTCGTGATGGAGGCGGTGTGAGTGAGATTTCTTATGCGTGCATGCGTGCGTGCGTGCGTGCGTGGGGTGTGTGTGTGTGTGTGTGTGTGTGTGTGTGTGTGTGTGTATGTGTGCTCGTGTGTGTGTGTGTGTGTGTGTGTGTGTGTGTGTGTGTGTGTGTGTGTGTGTGTGTGTGTGTGTGCGCGCGCGTGCGCGCGCGCGATTGTGTGTGCACACCAAAGCTTACTGGCGCAGATATGTAACCCCTCTGCCCTCATTCAAGGAAAAGTTGTTGACTGTGTCCTATAGCTTTGTGTCTTCCTCACCGTTCAGGAAGCATGTTATAAGTTATTTCACTGTATGAAGAGAGGGTGAAAGAGGTGTACTTGTTCAAACAACATTTTCTTCTCGTCCTTACACTGCTTTTGAACCATCATCATTCAGATTTTTTTTCTTCACATTTTTTCCCCAACATTTCTTGAATTTCTTTGATTTATAATCTTCATCAGCGTTCTTTGTAGATGGTCGAAAGAGAGACATTGATCTAGCTTTTGTAGCGCTGACAAAAAAACGACCGAAATGGAAAGAAGAATAGCTTTTGCTTTTTACATAAACGCCTCGGCAACTGCCTCACACACACACACTACACCACATCTCTCCACTTCTCTCTCCCTACTCACTCTCTCGTCTTTCTTTTTTTTTTTTTTACTTACATGTGGGCATCATCGGTTCTCCATTTTCAATACGTTTCCTTGCGATTCAAACCCACTTTGCTACCTCTCTTTCTTCTCTCTCTCTCTTGTCTTCTTCTTCTTCTTCTCTCTTTTCTTTTTTTTTTTTTTTCTTCACCATCATCCCATCATCTCATCCATCATCATCATCTCTTCTTCTTCTTGTACTTCTTCTCTTCTCCTTGTTTTTATTGTTCCCTCCTCCTCCCTCCTCTCCCCCTCCCCCCCCCCCCTCCCCCTCCCTTCTCCCCCTCCCCCCCCCCCCGCCCCCCCCC
>CM031597.1:9210226-9212726 GCA_018398815.1 Conus ventricosus
TAGAAAGGGACCAAAATAGAAGTCAAAACTGGAAGATGTCGGGGGTAGCGCGCGTGGGAGGGAGGGGGGCAATTAAAAGATAGGAAAAGGTAATAAAAAGAGGAAAACGTAGAAGTACCAGCTGAAACAAACCCACGCAGCAATCATTTCCCATGTCTTCGCCGTTTTTCACGTGCCCGAAAAGTGGGCTTGTACAGCCCGGGCAGACAGAATTCCTTTGTGTCGATGACACGAAATAAATGAAATCTGGATCACAGATGACGGACCCGCGAGCTTTCTGATAACGGTGATCCCTCTCTCCTCACCCCCACACCACTGTGGATCCCAGGCTCCCCTCCCCCCCCCCCCCCCACTTCCTCCATTCCCCCTCCCAACAGCGATGGAAAATTTGAAGCCATCGTCCTACTGTGTGAATTTTTGTCACTGTCTGCATCGGTCCTAGGTATCCCACCTGCCCCCCCCCCCCCCCCCCCCCCCCGCCCCCCCCCCGGAAATAATTCTGGTTTTTTGCGGACTATAAACTGATTACACATACTCAGTCTGCCTTTCTGTTGCCATGGAATTCTCTCTCTCTCTCTCTCTCTCTCTCTCTCTCTCTCTCTCTTCTCTCTTCTCTCTCTCTCTCTCTCTCAGTCTCTGTCTCTCTCTCTCTAACTTTTTATTTTCTTCTTCTTTTTTATTTTCAGAAAGTACTGTGTCACATGTTTTTGAGCTTTCTTTAAAATTTCCTCTGTCGGAAGGCTAGTTGTCAATCAAAAAGCCAGTTGCTGTTTATTCTGCATTTCTTTCTTTTAAAAGTCCTTTTTTTGCGTCTGTTTGTTCGTTCTCTATCAGTGCGCCTATATGTCTTAGTGCTAATTCTGTCATTAGTATTGCGGCTAAGGTTTCCATGTTTCCAAATTATGATGATAACACTTTAATGTGTAATACTAATATGATAATGAAAATTAGAAGAAGAAGAAGAAGAAGAAGAAGAAGAAGAGAAGAAGAAGAAGAAGACGAGGAAGAAGAAGAAGAAGAAGAAGACAATGATGATGGTGTTGATAATATTAAGGGTGATTGCGATAATGATGACGACGACGACAGAGAAGAAGAAGAAGAAGAAGAAGCACAAGAAACCAGCAACAAGAATGATCATAATTAAGATAATAATACTGTCGTTTGTCGTTGCTGTTGTTCGTGTTGTTTTTGATGATGACGATACCACACCACCACCACCACCACCACCACCACCACCAATTATAACAACAACAACGACGACGACGACGACAACAACAACAAGAACATAAACATGAACAATAACAATGATAATAGTAATAAATGTAATAATAGTAATAATAATAATAATGAGGAGAAGAAGAAGAAGAAGAGAAGAAGAAGAAGAAGAAGAAGAAGAACAACAACAACAACAACAACACGACCATCAACAACAACAACAACATAATTAATAATAATAATAATAATAATAATGATAATGATGATGATAATAATAATGATAACCAGCTCCAAACAATGTACTATTAAAATAAACTTACCCTGGGGAGCATCTGAGGTGGGAGCAATTTTGAGACCTGCCGCCCTGTCTTCTCACACCTGCTTCCATCCAATGAAGAGATGAATGACGGTGTGAGTGGAGAGGTTGATCCGGGGGGATCAATTTTGGACGGGGGTCATACGTAGCGTTAGGCCGCCACCTTGGGCGCGGTGGGGCAAGAGATCTCTGGTCAGTGTGATAGCGTTTAAACCGTCGTGACGCTGTGGTCATTTTTTTTCCTTTGTTTCCCAACTTTCTCTCTCTCTCTCTCTCTCTCTCTCTCTCTCTCTCTCAAATCACAAAACAGAATAAAACAAAGCAAATTTGTTGTGGTCAGCCAATTTTACTCTCAATAGGTCTTTTGATTCGCTTAATTATGTGTTCGTATCCGCCGTATCTGCTCTCTCTCTCTCTCTCTCTCTCTCTCTCTCTCTCTCTCTCCTTTAAATCACAAAAAGGATTTTCTTTTTTAGTTTTAACAAGTTTTACCCTCAACAGGCCTTTCCTATTCACATTTGTATTCGTTCTCTCTCTCTCTCTCTCTCTATCTCTCTCTCTCTCTCTCTCTCTCTCTCTCTCTCTCTCTCTCTTCTCAATGTAAGCCTCTGTCTGACATATAAATAGAACCTGGTGTGCCTTGGCAGTTTAAAAATTCTGTCACGGCTATATACAGTCTGGTGCCATCTTGTGTAAGAGTTGAAAATATACTAACAGAATTTTCATAAATAAAATTGCAGCATTTACGAATGTAAAAAGGTATGCATGGCATTGTATTGATTCTTGGGTTTGTTAAAATGCCTCTTCTTCTTTTTGCTGAGGATCTCGTCTCTTGTCAGACGTAGCCATAGGTCTTCAGAATCAGACTGATGTTCTAAAATAATGATTGGCAAATTCATTTCTAAATATTGAAGTAGACAAAACTAAAGTGATGTTGGTGGGTTTTTAAAAAACATTTTTATCGCAAAG
>CM031597.1:9215226-9217726 GCA_018398815.1 Conus ventricosus
CAGGGTTAGTCTGGAAATGAGGGGAGGGAGGGGGCCGGGGGGGGGGGGGGGGGAGGGGGGAGACTGGAGGGAAGCGGGGAGGGGGGGAAAGGGAAAGGGGGAGCTGGTGGATTAGGGGGTTGGCAGGAAGTCGGACCCAAACTAAATTTGTTGGGCCATTAGGTTTGGTGGGGGTGGGGGTGGGGGTGGGTGGGATGGGATGGTGGTGGGAGTGGTGTCTGGTCGCTCTCTCTCTCTCTCACTCTCTCTCTCTCTCTCTCTCTCTCTGCCTCTCTGTCTCTGTCTCTCTGTCTTGTCTCTCTCTCTCAATCTCTCTCTCTGTGCCTCTGTCTCTGTCTCTGTCTGTCTGTCTCTCTCTCTGTCTCTGTCTCTCTGTCTCTGTCTCTGTCTCTCTCTCTGTCTCTGTCTCTCTCTCTCTCTCTCTCTCTCTCTCTCTCTCTCTCTCTCAAACATGGTCACAGAGGGGTACGGACGGGCACGGGGCCTGTATGGTCTGTTGTGGAGAACTGTGGACCAGACGGATTAATCTGATCAGAGCGGGAATGGGGGGGGGGGGGGAGGGGAATGGAACGGGGAGGTTGAGTAAGAGGGGGGGGGGGGGAGGGAGGGCGGGTAGGGGCAGAGAGAGACGTGGACGGACCCAGCAGCTCTGTCCCCGGGTCTTTGTGGAAGGCAGTGAAGATAATGCTGGTGGTGCTCCTTTGGGCAGTTTTCACTTTCAGTTTCAGTTTATCAAGGGGGCGTCACTGCGTGCGGACTCGTCCATACACGCTAGACCACATCCGCTGAGTTTTGAGACCACACCGTGCATGATTTAAAGCTGATGGAGAAAAGATTGAACGACTAAAGTGAGAGACTTTAAGAAGAGAGTCTCGTGGCTACGACTCAGCGGATGTCTGACCTACAGCATTAGCCCGACGCGCTGGTCAGACCTTGAGTAACCTACCTAACAGGACTGTGCCATTATTATCATTCCATGTGTGTGTGTGTGTGTGTGTGTGTGTGTGTGTGTGTGGAGAGAGGGCAAGGCAGACAACCCTGGCCGAACTGAGAGCGACCAGACGGACTGACCGATAGACAGACTGGCAGACAGACAGGTGGGCACACACACATCCAAGGATGATGACAAGCTGAAAGACAGTAGATTCAGAAAGACCAACCAAACACGCGGGCAAGCAGGTGTTAATCTTATTTCCACCAACATTCTCTTAGGAACGTGATACGCACACGTGTAAGATGAAACACTGTTCTATGTTTAAAGAGCACTATGCTTTATTCTATGCAGAATATGTTTGATGATGTTTACACATCGTCTAGCCACGCATGCGCGAGAACAAGTGTGCGTTTTGGGCACGCGAGAGCAGTCACCTACACAATCAGTGAAAGCGTGAATAAGGAAATATTTTGGCCAGTGGATCAATGAAAGTTTCACAGATCAATCTTATCGACAGCAAATGCAGATGAACGGATTCACCAGTGATTCAGGGTGACTAAGAAAGAAAGGAAAAAAGAACAGGAGTGAAGGAAGGAAAAAAAGGGGTGAGGAAAAGAGAGATAGATACAATAGATGGATGGATAGACAGACAGACCTGAAGGCAGATGGATAGCTAGACAGTCACACACACACACACACACACACACACACACACACACACACACACACACACACACACACACACATTTTAGTTGAATGTCTGAACTTGATCATCTGTGCCCACAAAACCTCTGGTTTTCATATGGCAATAAGATATGTTCTTGTTCTTGTTCTTGTTCTTGACACACACACTCAGAGAGAGAGAGAGCGAGAGAGAGAGAGAGAGAGAGAGAGAGAGAGAGAGAGAGAGAGAGAGAGAGAGATAGATAGATAGATAGATAGATAGATAGATAGATAGATAGATAGATAGACAGACGATAAGACAGACAGACAGATAGAGAGATAGAAAAAGACAGACAGACAGATAGATAGATATGTAAGAAGACAGATAGACAGATAAATAGACAGACAGACAGACAGAAGAACGTATAGAACTGTCCGAACAAATTTTATTGGAGGGAAGAGAAGACCACCGTTGGATTCGGAGACTAACTCATCCAGACCTATCTGAGCGTGTTCACCATGCAGGGTGGGGTGGTTTTATCCTCTCGGGGGGGTCTTGACCGTCTCAAGGACCGTGTTGACACCTTTCCAGGACGTTCCGAGCGCGGGAAGCAGGTGCTTGTTGTTGTGTCAAGTGTCTGCTTTAGTTCTTCACAATCCACTCTTGACTTCCCTGAGATGGTCAAGCAGGACCTGACCGGAGGCAGTCAGTCTGGGCGATTGTCTGTCATCCTAGTTGCTGGACACAAGTGGACCACATGGCTTACGGCTGGGAGAACAGAACAATACGAGAGCTTAATAGATCGCTCTGTGTGTGTGTGTGTGTGTGTGTGTGTGTGTGTGTGTGTAAATGTAGAAGATGGGTGTTGTAATTCAAAGTTTGATCAGATTTGTTACGAAAGC
>CM031597.1:9232726-9250226 GCA_018398815.1 Conus ventricosus
AACTGTTTCCTTGGTCCCAATACGCTGACGATATTAAAAGTGGATAAACCGTAATTTTAAAGAAAAAACTTAAAACCCGAACGGGTAAATTTTTTCATTTTTAAAAAAAACATATCACGTGACCAAATTAAAAAAAAAATTTTCCTATTTGAAAACGGCCTTTTTTTATGGGCCCAGAAAAAACCCACTTTATTTTTTTTGATGCGGTGGAAGTTTTTTTGCAAAATTCCACTTTTAATGATCCCCCCAAAAATTAATATTCACCAAAAAAATTTTTAATCCCCAAAAACCCCAAAAATTCCCAACAACCCAAAACAAAACACCCCCCCTCCCCCCCAAAATACCCCAAACACCTAAAAAAAAAAATTGGGGGGACCCGGAACCCCCCCAATTAAAAAACCTCCCCCAAAATCCCCATTTACGAATAAAATTTACCCCTACGCCCAAAAAGTTTTAACTTCTCCCCTGACCAAACAACATACTTAAAAAAATTTGAAAAAGCAAAGACCCAGGCATTTAGACCTCCCAGGGTGCCCTTTTTCATCCCATTGCATCAGGAACGTTACGAACCCCGGAGTTTTTTTGCCCCTTGACGACAAAAAACTTCCTTTTTCAAAAATTCCTTACGCTAACAGTTTCAGAACCAACCAAAGAAATTAGCTTCCCTCAATTTTTTTTTTCCCGAAGCGAGCAAGACTTTTAAATCAAAAACAACTAAAATGAAAATTTTTCCTCAAAAAAATGAAAAAACGCTAAGTTTTACCCAAAGAATTTTGTTTGATCTTTTTCCTTTATCCCCGAATTAAAATTGGGAAAAATTTGCCCCACCCATTTTTAAATTATAAATATACTAAACTAAAAAAAGAATGTTAACAAAATAAAAAATTGTTCCTCTCTTTGCCAAATCTCAAAACGAAAGAAATTATTCACACCACCTTAAAAGGTTTTCACCGAAAAAATCACTAAAAAAGAAAAAGCGGGGAAGGGGTTTTTTTGTTTTTTCCAAAACCCTTAAAGATTGAAAAATCTTTTCAACCGGGGAAGGGAATTTTTCCTCTTAAAACCCCTGAGCGGGTGGAAATTTTTTAATGGCGTTTAAAAATTTTTCTTGTTGATACCCCCTTACAAACAAAAAGCACTTTTCTGTGTGGTTTTCAAAATCGTCCAAACCACGCCTTGAATCTAAGCGGGTAAAAAATCGGGGTAAAGGTGATTTTTAAAATAAAACATCTTGTCAGTTTTCTTATACCCAGGGTCCCAATTTTTTGGGATTTTTGCGGGCCCCCAAACTCACGGGGGGGTTTTCGGGAAATTTTTGAGGGGGCTGACCGGGCCCCAGAAAAGGACACGAAATCCGAGAATCCATAAAATCAACGTTCCTCTTTAAAAAAAACAAAGGTTTGGGCCCCATTTAAAAAAAAAACTTTTAAAAGGAAAAGGGTTTTATGAAGCCTACAAAAACTTGGTTTTTTATTAAAAAAAAAATCAAACCTACCCTCCCCACCCAAACCCGGGTTTCTGCGTGACAAACCCCCAGTCACTACTTTTTATTCTCTAGAAAAGCGGCAAAAAAAGGGAAAGATTCCCCCTACCCAAAGGGCCAAACGAAAAACGAAACTTGAAAAAAAAACAACCAAAAACTTGAACCCCCTTTTTTTTTACGGCTTAAGCAAACGCTTTCCGTAAAAAAATTTTCAAAAAATTTAAAAATTGCATCTGGGGAGCATTAAAGTTTAAAACAAACACAAGCTTTCCCCTTTTTTCCACGGGCGAAATTATAAAAAAAAAAGAAAATCGTGCCCTGCCTGCGACCTGAAAACACTAATTTTTCCAGAATTTAAAATTCTGTTTTTTTTTGGTAAATTCCTTAAAGTTTAAACCAATGGGCTCTTTTTTTTGTAACAAGGGGTTCCTCTAAAAAGAGCGCTTAACTTTTTGGGGTTTTTATCCCAAAGTTTTAATTTTTTTAACCCCTTTTAATGTTTTAATATTTGCTTGGCTAATGTATAGCCTAGGGGTAAAAAATTTTAAAAAGAAATAAAACACAAAATAAAGCTAACTGCACGAAAACAAATCTTTTTGGGGCCCATCAAACACACACCCCCAACACCACCCCCCCACACGCGCACCCCACCCCCCGCACGCCCGCACACACCCACCCCCAACACAAACACACATACACACACAAAACACACACACACACCCCACACACACCCCGCCCTCGGCGCCCCGCGCGCCGCACCCAAACAAAAACGCAATTTCCCCAAACCTCTGCAAAAATCATTTTAAGTGAAAGACAAAAAAATTGAAGAACAACGAACACACCACACACACACACACACCCTAATCAAGAGGGGGGGGAAATAAAAAACCTAACTGTTAGCTGCTCTGCTAAAACTTTGCAACTCTAAAAACTAAAAATAGGAATCCCGGAGAACAAAAAATTCTTTTAGACACGCGAAAAACCCAAAAATTTCAAAAATCCCATGCATTCCCAAAAACAATTTCAACAACTCGAATATGGGAAGTAAGATACAAGGACCCCCCCCAAAAACCAAGGCCTGCCAAACCACAGGCAACCCAGGGGAGGGGTTTTAGAACTCTGCTCCACTCATGCACTCCCTTTAAATTTGATAACTGGGGTTTTGGTAAATTTAAAAACGCTTATAAACAAAAATGTTCGATAATTTTCCGTCTCAAAAAACAATAGCAAATCAAAACGAGTTTTTTTGCGAAAATTTGGAACAAACCTGAACCACCTAAACCCAAAAAGCTACTGCTTCGAGTTGGATTTCCCTAAAAAAGTATGCCTAATTTGCAGAAAAAAGGGGGCCCTGGGTTTCCATCAGAAAAAGTGCTGTTTGGGGCCTAAAAAAAAAAAAAACAAAACGCAAAAGAAAAAAAAAAAACGAGAAATCGAACTACTCCCAAACCACAACGACAAGAAATTTCCTCCAAAAATGACGCAAAGAAGAAGAAGAAAAATACTTTCAAAAAAATTCGAACCTGGAAGGAAGGGAGTAAAAAAAGAAACAAGCGGGACTTCCCAAAAAGTTTTTCTTCTAAAACGACCGAAATGAAAAGAGGATGGGGAAAGCCCTGGGCCCCTCAAAAGGTTTTCAATCAACAACAATGAAAACTTCCCGACCAAAGAAACCCAAACCTTTCCCCTGAAAACTAAACCCACAGACAAACCCCCCCAGAAGTAACCCAAAAATTTCCATTGGGGCAAAAACAAAATTAAAAAACAGTTTTCTCCCCAAAAAAGCAAAACCTTCACGAAAAAATAAAAGGAGATCTCAAAAGAAAACCCCCACTAAAAGGATTTTTTGTGAGAAAAAAATCGCCCCTTTTTAAACACGACATTTGGAGAGAAACCAACCTGCCCAATGCAACCCCACGGCAGACCTTTTTGAAAAAAACCCCAAATTTGATTTTTCGTAAACCACGACCAATTTGGGAAAACACGGAACCCCCGCGGAGGGCATTCATCTGACTTTGGGGGGAAACCCAAAGCGCTTTTGCCCGCCCATCGGGCAGACACCTCAACAAAAAAATGCAAGGCAAAAAACCCCAAGAGGCCCCAAAAAAAACAACACCCCGAGGGTTACCCAAACAGGGGAAAGGAACCTTTCCCTACAAACCTGGGGAATTTCCCCGACCCCCCCCTTCCCCTTTGGACCCCCTGGGGGAACTATTTTGACGTGCACACGGGGGAATGAAACTTTAAAACATTCTAAGAGGGTTTAAGACTTTTTCTGCAAAAATGTTTTTGTAAGTTGAAAATTAAAACAGCACAGAAATGTTTTGATCTTTTGGAATTGACATTAAATTTTTTTGTCCCAATTTTCAAAATCCCCTGAATTTTTTCCCCCCTTTTTCCCCTACCCAACCTTGTAGAAAATTTGTTGAATATTTAGTTTTGGGTTTTTTCCCTTTTTTTTTTTTTTTAAATTTCTGGTAAATAGTATTCAAAAAATAAAGAACAATGAAAAGACCAAAAAAATTAAACAACTGCAGGGAAAAAGCAGATAAATATCAACAAATATTCTGGGCTGAAAAACCATCTCCAAAACATACTTTTTCCCCAAGCATTGAATTCAATCCTTAATTTTCCATGACAAAAGCCCAAAAAATTCCAAAACATTACAACCCCCAAAAATTTTCCCAAAACAATGATGAAACGGGAAGGTGAACCGCATTTAAAACGACAAGATGAAAAACCTCGAAAAAGATCCCCCTTTTTTACAAAAAAAATTAAAAACATAAATTTTGTGCAGTAAAACAAAATTCCACGGATAAAAGAAACTTAAAAAAATTGTCGGTTTAAATTTCCCAAAAGTCCGAAAAATCAAAACACAGATTTGGATTCACACTTTAAAAAAACCCAAAAAAACATAATTTAAAAAATTGGGGCAGGAAAATTTTTAAAATTCACAACCCCCCCCCTTTTGGATAATAAGTCCCAAAATCATAACGCAAAACCAAAATTCCTTGAAAATGAATAGCCCTAAAATTAAACTCTTTAAACAAAAAGGAATTGTCACTCAACCCCCGGAAAAATTTCATATCATGGGGCTTCACGAAAGACCAAACCCAAGCCCGGTGCAATCGCCCCCAAGTTGTGAATGGACACTTTTAAAAAGACTCACGGGGGCATTGATCTTTTAAACCAAATAGTTATTACCAAACAAAGAAAAAACAAACTTTCTGATCTCACAAAAGATCAAACCCCAAAAATTTTAAAACCCTAAAACCAAAAGTTTGAAGGGGAAAAGGGTTTGAAAACTTTCTTTCTAATTGAAATTTTGCGAGGGCATGAGGTTTAAAGATTTGATAAAAGGCTAAAATAAAATTTTTGTAGATCCCGTTTTGGGGGCAGCGACCCATTCAACCCCAAAAGTTAAAAAAAACCCAAGAAAATAAACAGGAAATTTTTGGTGGAATTTTTTCCTTTGAAGAAGCAAGAAACAAAAAGGGAGGCTTATAAAATTATCTAAAAAATAAAACGGGAACCCAAAAAGTTGCTGAAAAAAACAAAAAAAAAACCCCAAGTAAAAGGTAAAAGAAAAGGCAAAGGAAAATACGGGTCAAATTTTCGGGAAAAAAATGTGTTCAAAAACCAAAAGATCTCCAGAAAATTTGGGGAAAAAAATAAAAGAAAATTAAAAAATGGGAAAGTCTCCGGGGTACCCCCTTAAAAAATTGGGGAAAATAAACAAATTTTCCCCCCCAATTTTTTGAAAAGGCTAAAAGCATTTGCAGATACTTTTCCCAAAAAATGAAACTTCGAAGGCCTCTCAAAGAACAAAAACACTTAGAGAAAAAAAGGAGGGAAAACGAAAAAATGAAAAAAGCCCCAAAAAACCCATCACAATAAAAAAGCTCCATTAAATTTTTTCCCAGGAAACAAAAAATGCAATTTAAAACCCTTTGGGAATCAAAGAAAAAACGTGGGCCCAAAAATGCTTTTTTTCCAATGAAAAAAAAGTTTTTAAACCCATTAATAAAAAATTTTTTTCTAATTTCTTTTTTTTTAAAAAAAGTTGGTTTGAAGGGATTCCCCCAAACTTTTTTGGAGACAATCAAATGAATTAACCCCTTTTCCCCAAAAGGAGGGAAAGAAAAAAACAGATGAAAAAAAAATTTACGGGCCCCTTTTCCCTTTTAAACATCACTTTTGGGAAAACAAGGGAAAGAAAAAATTCCAAAAAGGCTTGAAAAATTTCCCGTAAAAAAAATGATAAAAACCAATCCCAACATGGGGGTTTTTAGAAAAGGGTAAATCAAAAATTTGATATTTAAGAAAAATTTAACCACCCCATAAAAAACACCCAGTTTTCCCACGTAAAAAAAAACGAACTTGCCACTTTTTTGAAAAACAAGGGGCAAATACCAAGTTTTGGCATTCAAAACTTCAAAACAACCAAAGACCCAATAGCCTTTTCAGGTTTGTAGGGTTTAAAAAATAAAGGAAATTTTTAAGTGAAAAAAAAACCCAAAACAAACAAAGGGTTGTAACCCTACCTATCAAAGACGTACCCAAATTTTAATCCCACAGGGGAAAATGTAAAAACCCCCAAATCCTTTTCAAAAATTTTGAAGGCAGGGGATTTTCCCAAAAAAGTGGCCCTCAAAAAAATGCGAGCTGGCCCCAATAGGGAAAAATGATTTTGCATTTTGGTGAAAGTCACAAAAAAAAAAAAGTTTACCCCCTTTTTAGATAAATTTAAACTATTTTAAAAAAAAGGTAAATAAAAAAGAACTGGGAAAAAATCACAAATACATGTTTAAAAAAACGGACAAAACCCTTTCAAATAAAAAATTTCCAAATGGTTTCTCTTAAACTCGGGGATAAAATCCTAAACCAAAAACCCCTCTTTCAAAAAAAGGGAAAATTGCCCTTGAATAAAAAAGTTGTTAAATTTCTAGGAGTAAGCCGACTTCAAAAATTAAATTTGGAACTCCCTTTTG
Organism: Conus ventricosus; assembly: GCA_018398815.1. NCBI lineage: Eukaryota > Metazoa > Mollusca > Gastropoda > Neogastropoda > Conidae > Conus > Conus ventricosus. Next base: position 9,239,201 of record CM031597.1, read on the forward strand.
GAAAAAATTTTGAAAAAAACCCAAGAAAAAGGTTAAATTTAACTAAAAATGATAAGCCCACAGCCCAGGGGGGAAAGGGAAGAAAAGGTATTTAAAAACCTTAAACCCAACTGGGGTTCGGAGATAAAATTTTAATTTTAACCCAGGAAATTTTTCCTTTCACTCCAAAAATTTGAAACAAAGATGAAAAGCATCGAAAAGAAAAGTTTTATAAGAAACCCCGGGTTGTCCCGTCCTTTGGCCTCAACAAAAAAACCTACCAAAAAAGGGAATTTTTGGGCCCTTTTGGCCGAAAAAAATTAAATTTTGCTAAAACAAAATATATTTTAAAAGGATTCATTCCACGCAAAATTCATGTATAAAGGGAAAAATTTTTAAAAAAAAAAAATCATAAATCCCTTTTTCCCCAAAGCGAGCACAGAGTTTTGACCTGTAAAAACTATAGGCTCCTATACGACACAAATTATTTAAAAGAAGCTTGGAGTTTTAAAAACCCCCAAACCCGTAGCACCTCAAACGGGGTTAAAAGGGAAAAATTCCCAAAGGGAGCTTAGTAAGGCTAAATTTTGGGTTTAATTAACACAATTTAAAAGGGAAAAGGATGGGAACCCTGCGCCCCCATAAGTCAACACATAAAAAACAAAATTAAAAAAAATCCTTAAGATAAAAAACCGACGGTTTTTCTACTTTAAAACCAATTTAAACAGGGCGGGATTTATTATTCCAAAAACCCCTAAAAAATAAAGAAATCGAAACACATTGGGAAAAAATTTTTTTCTGTATTCAAAAAGCAACAAAAAGCCATTTTTTATGGGGCCCGGGGCTATCATCAAATTTTCCAAATTTTGTATATCAAATATTAATTTGTTCGATTACCCAATCTGGGCTTACAAGGGTTTTAAAAAAAATTCTCACACAAATTTAGAGGGGAAATGATATCTGAAATTATTTTTTCCTTTAATTTCATTTTTTGTCTTTTCGGTTTTTTTTTTCTATTGACCTTTTGTTGGATCCCAACCCCATTGGGTTTTTGCAGCAAATTAAAGGGGGTCGGGGAAACCAAAATGGGTTCAGCCCCAAGAAAAGACCCTTTTCAAAAATAAATATTCCTTTAAACCCCGGATGAAAATTAAAAAGCCTTTTAGGAAACAACAAGGGATTCGGTGTAGGAAGACAAAAAAAGTGTCCAAACATAAAAAAAGGACAACAAGGGGGAAAATTTTTTTAAGGAAACTTGAAAAAATAAAACCGGGGCACCCCCACCAAGGGAACCCTTTGAAGAGTCACTTTAAAACCCGACAAATGCATACAAAAAAAAAAAAAGAAAAAAATTTTACTTGCCCTTTGGCCAAATAAAAAACCCTTTCCCGCCCTCTTCCCCATGGGAAAAAATAAAAAACCAAAAAAATTTACCTATTTTGGGTTTTTAAAGTTTTTAAACCCCCAATTCCCCGAAAATTTTTTGGGGCAAAAATTTTTTTGGGGGGGGGGAAGGAAGGGGGGAAAAAAAGTTGGGAAGGGCCAAAAATTAAAAATTTCCCGGGTTTGGGCATTTACTTTTGATTCTCGAAATTAAAGGTTTTGAAATTTTTTTTCTTTTTAATTTTTAAAAATTTAAAAAAAATTTTTTTCTTTTAAAAAAAGTTTAAAAAAGGGAAACCAAAAGGGAAAAAACAGTTTAAAAAAAAGGTTTTGCCGGGAACTTAAAGGGAAAGGGGTTTAAAAGTGAAGTCACTTATTGGTATCCCCTTAAATAAAAAATAAACAGCAAAGAATTTGTTTTAACCCACACGAACCACCAAAACTCCCAACACTTTTTAAAACAAATTTTTTTAAAAAAAAACACCCCACACTTATACCACCCCCCCCCCCCCACAACACCAAAACACACACACACAAGAACCCACATACACACACCGGCCCCTTTAACCCCGTGTTTTTTTTTTGGGGGTTTTCTTTATTGTTTTTTTTGCCTGTTCGTTTGTCCCGTTTTTTTATTTTTCTAAAACACTGTAAAGTGGATAACATTAATTAAAAAAACGAACACAAAACACAAAACAAAAACCCATCAAAGGGAATTTTAACCCCCAAAAGGGCTGTTGGAAAAGGCAGGGAATTTTTAAAAAGGCAAAGCCTTTTTTAAAAAGAAATGAAGATGATGAAAATGATGTGAGATGATTAGAAGATTATGATGATGAAGATGATGGTGATAGAAAAATGATGATGATGAAAGGATGAAATTAAAAATTTAATTTTGGCAAAGGCCTTTTTTTTTTAAAGTATAGGGATAATGAACTTTTATTTTAAAGGACACAGAAATTTTTCCCTTGAATTCACTTTTCCAAAACGGGGCAAAATTTTTTGTGGGTGTAAACCCCTCTGCTATCTTTTCCCGTCTGGGCGTCTGTCATGTCCCTTTCCCCTCCCCCCCCTCCTCTTCTCTCTCTTTCTAAACCCCCCCCCCCCCCTTTCTCAAACCCTCTCTTTCTCCCCCGCCCCCCCCCCTCTTCTCTCTGTTTTTCTGTCCTTCCCTGTCTCTGTATGTCTGCAGTCTGTCCCTTCTGCTTTTTTGTCTCTTATCCCTTTAGTCCGTTGTCCCGTCCTGTCTCCCCCCTCCCTCTCTCCCCCCTCCTTTTTCGCCCCCTCCCCCTTTTCTCTCTCTTTTCCCCCCCCAAACATTTCTTTCTCTTTTTCTCCCTTTTTCCCCCTCTTTCTCGTGTGTGTGTGTGGGTTTTGGTGTGTGTGTGGGTGGTGCTTGGGGTGCGGCGTGGGGTGCGTGCGGTGTGTGTTGGTGTGTGTGTGGGGTGTGTGTGTGTGTTGGGTGTGTGTGTGTGTGTGTGGGACCTTTTCTACCTGTGATCGTTGTTTTGGTGTGTGCGAAAAGAGAGAGAAGAGAGAGAGAGAGAGGGGAGAGAGGGGAGAGAAAGAGAGAGAAGAGAGGGGAGAAGAAGAAGAAGAAGAAAAGAAAAAAACACTAAATCAGAAAAAGATAAAAAGGGGATAAACACGAAAAAAGCAGGACAAACATGGGGCACTTCTGGAAAAAATGTAACGGGAAGTCAAATACCTTTAGGGCCACGGGCCCCTTTTCTTTACATTGGCATAAACGATTAGCTGCCCTTGGGGGGCTACACAAACCCCACCCCAAAACACACACACACACCACACTGACACACACACACCCAAACACACACACACCCCCACACAAAAACACACCACCACACACACACACACACACACACACACACACACACACACACCACACACACTCACAGATACACACGCACGTGCGCGCTCGTGTTCATCACCCCCCCCCCCCCCCCCTCCAACCCACACACACACGCACACGCACACGCACACACACACACACACACACAAAAGCGGGGGCTGGCGCGCTCATGCGTGTGCGCGTGCATTTTGACATACACACACTTGATGCTTGTAATGTTTAGTTGACCTAGTTGATGCCTGTTTTTCAGTCTTGAGACGGTCTTCGCGCTCGACTGAACTAGTTCCCCAAACATGGAAGATGTGATCGGCCATTGTGCGGCATCATATTTATTATTATATTATTATTATTATGAATACTTATATAGCGCCTATCCTAGGCTAGAGACCAAGCTCTAAGCGCTTTACAATCCACGCTCGTTTACACAACAGGCTGTCTACCTGGGTAGCGCCGACTGAAGAGCTGCCAGCTGGCGCTTCTGTCTGTCTTTTTCTTCCTTTCTTTCTTCTTTTCTTTCTTTCTTGTCTTTTTCTTTGTTTTCGTTCTTTCTTTCTGTTTCTTTCTTTCTTTCTTTTTCGCTTTCATTTTTTTTCTCTCTCTTTCATTGTTCTTTCTTTTCTTTCTTTCTTTCTTTCTTTTTTTCATTCTTCCTTTCTTTCCGTCTTTGTTTGTTTCTTTTTTTTTCTTTCTTTCTTTCAGTTTTCCTTTCTTTCGTTCTTTCTTTGTTTCTTTGTTTATTTCTTTCCTTCCTTTTGTTCTTTCTTTCTTTCCTTGTTTGCTTCTGCCTGTCTGTCTTTCTTTCTCTTTTAAGCGCTGATCTTTGCTGTTTGGGGTCTTATACCCTGGAACGTTCGCTGGCAAGCTCAGTTAAGGAACATTTTTCAGCACAACCGTGACTAAAGGCCGACACAGCCATAGTGTGACACGTGTTTCTTAGATGGAAATATTCATCCCTCGTCCCCGGCCCCTCCCCACACTTTATTTTACGGTATTCGAACGACAACAGATTAATCCTTTTTTCTGTACCTGTCCCTCTCTAACCTATAATTATGAAAAAAATGATACTTTTTTCCGGGTAAATTTTATATTCGTGCGGAAGATGTGAATAAAAGTATTAAATTAACCCTTCCGCCACCGTTCTTAAAGTCAACATGCACGGTCTCGTTCAAAGACAAACAGCCACATGAAATCGAGGCTAAAGTGGAGAGACTGCCTTTCACACCATTGAGAAATAATATAATCTCGATTTTAGGCAAAGACGAGCGGAAGACTGTAGGTACATTTCGCCTTCTTGTTGACCTCACGGCCTATTTTAACTGATGTATGCAACCGGTTTTGTTGTTGTTGTTGTTGTTGATTTTTGTTTGTTTGTTATTGTTTTTTTTGTCGCCTGCAGCGACAAACCTCTCCTCTCGAGTTTTTTGCCTAACGTTATGTAAGGGTTAACTGGGTTGATAGTATGGTGATTATTGCAAAAATGCTTGGAAATTGCTGTTGAAAGTGGGTCATGCAGATAGAAACGTACGTAGCGTCACAGATGAAGGGAAGAGAGGATACGTATCACGTCTGGCTTCTCCTCTCAGTCGCCTAGGTTCGAATTCGAATCCTGTTCGTTCGCGCAGTCGACGAACCACTTCTGGGCACCACAGTCACTTCACACTGTGAAAAAATTGTCCAATGACTGGGCCGCCCTCTTAGGTTATCATGTATGCCAGCTTTGTTTGTGTCTGCTGTTCAATGAGAACGGCACACTGTCTGTATGCAGTCTTTGCTTCATTAGCAACCCCCCACGCATGTGCTTCAAACTGAACAGTTTGACGCTATCAGCGGCGATTTCTAGAGAACAGCCAACCAGCCTGCATGCCGAAGGTAGACAGAAAGCTGGTCAGATCAATAGGAAATGATGAATGTCTTCAGTACGCGTTGAGGAATCTTTTAGTAGAGAAAGGCAGAGACATTTGGCCTCTCCAAAGATGTGGATGGGGACAAGATCAGTACCTTTGTCTTTCAGTAGTTCTGTTGTGCACGTTGAAAGCATTAAAACACTTGCTGTTGGTCACACTGACTGTCTTCCTGCTGTTTACAGGTTGGTTGGCTGTTCAACGCAGTTTACAGCTGACAGTGTTAAACTGTCAACTTTAACACACACACACACACACACACACACTCACACACACACACACACACACACACACACACACACACACACACACACACAACTACAAATCCTACATACAGGCAGTATACTGCCTTTGCTGAACACCGGACAAGAAAAAGTCAGCCTACTTGCTTACCTGAGTGGGCGGACCGGCCACCTGAACAACTCTAAAAAGTGGGCAGTTACCAGCGAACAGGACTCCAACAAAGGCGGAGACAGGAAAAAGCGAGAAGAGACACTGATCCTGCCTCTCTAACATCTTTGACCTCTCTCTTTATTCATCCAAGGTCACGTGGCGTTCCACCTATTTATCGAATGCCCTGCAGCACACGAGAGCAAGGGGACTCGTGGTGCATGGCTCGTCTGATGAAATCTACATCTGAAACGGGAGCCACTGCTGCTTGTACTGCTGCTGTTCTGTTGCAATAGTCGCTAGTCGTGCCACTGCTAGTGTCGCTGCTGGTGTCGGTGGTGCACGATGGGGAGCGCGGGGAGGAGAGGGATTCCCATAGTGGTGGTGGACACCTTCGCTGATCGCCCTTTCCATGGCAGTCCATGCCCGGTGTGTGTGTTGCCCTATGAAGTGGTGAGCTGGCTGCCGTGACCTCTTTCTGTCTTTCTTTCGTTCTTTCTTTCTTTCTGTCTTTCTTTCGTTCTTTCTTTCTTTCTGTCTTTCTTTCTTTCTGTCTTTCTTTATTTCTTTCTTTCTGTCTTTCTTTATTTCTTTCTTTCTTTCTTTCTTTATTTCTTTCTTTCTTTCGTTCTGTCTTTCTTTCGTTCGTTCTTTCTTTCTGTCTTTCTTTCGTTCTTTCTTTTTTCTGTCTTTCTTTATTTCTTTCTTTCTTTCTTTCTTTATTCTTTCTTTCTTTGTTCTGTCTTTCTTTCGTTCGTTCTTTCTTCTGTCTTTCTTTCGTTCTTTCTTTCGTTCTTCTTTCGTTCTTTCTTCTTTCTTTCTTTCTTTCGTTCTTTCTTTCTTCTTTTTTCGTTCTTCTTTCGTTCTTCTTTCTTTCTGTCGTTCTTTCTTTGTCTTTCTTTTGTCTTTCTTTCTTTCGTTTCTTTCGTCTTTCTTTCTTCTTTCGTTTTTCTTCTTTCTTCTTTCTCTTTCGTTTTTCTTTCTTTCTTCGTTCTTTCGTTCTTTCTTTTTTCGTTCTTTCGTTCTTCTTCTTCTGTCTTTCTTTCTTCGTTTTTTTTCGTCTTTCTTGTTTTCGTTCTTTCTTCTTCTTTCGTTCTTCTTTTTCTTCGTCTTCTTTCGTTGTTTCTTCTTTCTTTCTTTTTTCTTCTTTCTTCTTTCTTTCGTCTTTCTTCTTCTGTCTTTCTTTTTTCTTTCTTTTTTTTTCTTTTTCTTTCTTTCTTTCTTCTTCTTTTTCTTCGTTCTTTCTTTCTTTCTGTCTTTCTTTCGTTTCTTTCTTCTTTCTTTCTTCTTCTGCTTCTTTCTTTCTGTCTTTCTTTATTTTCTTTCTTTCTGTCTTTCTTTTTTCTTTCTTTCTTTCTTTCTTTATTTCTCTTTCTTTCTTTCGTTCTGTCTTTCTTTCGTTCGTTCTTTCTTTCTGTCTTTCTTTCGTTCTTCTTTCTTTCTTTCTGTCTTTCTTTTTCTTTCTTTCTTTTTCTTTCTTTCTTTTTTCTTTCTTTCTTTCGTTCTGTCTTTCTTTCTGTTCTTTCTTTCTTCTTTCTGTCTTCTTTCTTTCGTTCTTTCTTTTTCGTTCTTTCTTCGTTTCTTTCGTTCTTTCTTCTTCTTTCTTTTCGTTCTTTCTTTCTTTCTTTCTTTCTTTCTTCTTTCTTTTCGTTCGTTCTTTCGTTCTTTTCTTTCTTCTTTCTTCGTTCTTTCTTTCGTTCTTTTCTCTTTCTTCTTTCTTTCTTTCGTTCGTTCTTTCGTTCTTTCTTTTGTCTTTCTTTTCTTCTTTTCGTTCTTTTCTTCTTCTTTTCTTTCTTTCGTTCTTTCTTTCTTTCGTTCGTTCTTTTCGTTCTTTCTTTCTTTCTTCTTTCGTTCTTTCTTTCTTTTCTGTCTTCTTTCTTTCGTTCTTTCTTTCGTTCTTTTTCTTTCGTTCTTTCGTTCTTTCTTTCTTTCTTTCGTTCTTTTCTTTCGTTCTTTCTTTCGTTCGTTCTTTCGTTCTTTGTTTCTGTCTTTCTTTCTTTCTTTCTTTCTTTCTGTCTTCTTTCGTCTTTTTTCTTTCTTTCTTTCTTTTTTCTTTCTTTCTGTCTTTCTTTCTCTTTCTTTCTTTCTTTCTTCTTCTTTCTTTCTTTCTTTCTTTCTCTTTCTGTCTTTCTTTCTTTCTTTCTTTCTTTCTTTCTTTCTTTCTTTTCTTTTCTTTCTTTTTCTTTCTTTCTTCTTTCTTCTTTCTTTCTTCTTTTTCTTTCTTTCTTCTTTCTTTCTTTCTTCTTCTGTCTTTCTTCGTTCTTTCGTTCTTTCTTTCTTTCTTTCTGTCTTTCTTTCGTTCGTTCTTTTCTTTCTTTTTCTTTCTTTCTTTCTTTCTTTCTTTCTTTCTGTCTTCTTTCTTTCTTTCTGTCTTTCTTTCTTTCTTTCTTTCTTCTTCTTCTGTCTTTCTTTCTTTCTTTCTTTCTTTCTGTCTTTCTTTATTTCTTTCTTTCTGTGTGTCTTTCTTTCTTTCTTTCTTTCTTTTCTATTATTTGGGTTTTCGTTGGTTTTTAAGACCAGACGTACATCTTTCCAAACGTGTGGCAACATTGAGGTCGGCGGAATGTTGCTGAGTGCATCGGGTGTTAGGTTTTAAGTCATTGTGGAGCGTGGATTTATGCAAAGCTAGGATCATGACAAAGGCAAGAGCCGCTATGGTTTTCTGTATTATATTGTAGATGTAGATGTGGTTGTAGTTGTATCTCTCCTCTCTCTCTCTCTCTCTCTCTCTCTCTCTCTCTCTCTCTCTCTCTCTCTCTCTCTCTCGTCTCTCTCTCGTCGCTTCTCTCTCGCTCTCTCTCCTCTCGCTCCCTTGCTTGTTCGCTCTCTTCCCCCTTCTATCTGTCAGTCTGTTTGTTTGTCTGTTTGTCTGTCTGTTTGTCTCTTTGTCTGTCTGTCTGTCTGCCTGCCTGTCTGTTCTTCTCTTAACCAGCAGGCTGCCCATTTAATTTTTTAATGCCTATCTGGATATCAGAACTATATTCAAGACCGTGAACAAAGTAGTCGTGCACATTTCTGTCACATTAGAATCATGTTTTCAACTGAAGACTTGTAGTACAGCATGTGTTTGCGTTGAACATTCCATGTATGAGAGTTCCTGAGTTCACTTTGTTTGTTTGTTTATTTGGTTGTTTGTTTGGTTGTTCGTCTGTTTGGTTGGTTGGTTGTTTGCGTTGAACATTCCATGTATGAGAGTTCCTGAGGTCACTGTGTTTGATTGTTTGGTTGTTTGTTTGGTTGTTTGTCTGTTTGGTTGGTTGGTTGTTTGCGTTGAACATTCCATGTATGAGAGTTCCTGAGGTCACTGTGTTTGATTGTTTGTTTTTCCTCACTGCAAACTCTGAAGGCTGTCTATGGCCAACGGGAATAACCTTCCCAAGAAAGCAGGAGGATGGATCGACCTGTCTAACACTAGCAACACATCACCAGAACATGTTTATGATAGCAGCCAAAACTGTTCGTTCTTATGTTGTCGAGAGCCCGACATTCGACTCGAAACTTTGTGAGGAATACGAGCTCGGTACTGTGACAAGTGTAATGCGTAAACACTACGCGTGACCTAATCACCCCAAAGACCTACTGCCCCAGAAAGAACTACTGACCCACAATACCTACTGACTCAGAAAGTTTACATGCTGGTGTGATTAAATGTTGTAGTGGTTGGAGACTCTGATAGAACTCACACATCCAAGTCAGCATGGAGTCGGATGTGATTAAATGTTGTGGTGGTTGGAGACTCTGATAGAACTCACACATCCAAGTCAGCATGGAGTCGGATGTGATTAAATGTTGTAGTGGTTGGAGACTCTGATAGAACTCACACATCCAAGTCAGCATGGGGTCGGGATGATTTGGTGCTTTGTTTTTGAGGTTTATGCATTGTTTTCGATTGTTGTGTGTTTTGGTTTATAAAACTTTCTTTTTTATGGTTTCATGTTGTAGTTTACACATTATTATTATTATCATTATCTTTATTACTGTTATCATCATCATCAATACATTATAATTACTATTATTTTCGTTATTGTTTTTATCATTATTATTATTACTATTACTATTATTATTATCATCATCATATTGATATTATTATTATCATTATTATTGTTATTATCATCATTATTACTATTATTATTATTATTGTTGTTGTTGTTGTTGTTGTTGTTGTATGTTATAGTCTAATCTTTGGTTTTGATGATTTTGTTGAAATTTTGATACTAGTTTTGATTGAGGACTTGTGGTCTATACCTTTTTGGTCGTCAAAGTGGTTTATACAGTTTTTAGTTATCCCATGGAGTTCACACAATTTTTGGTTGAAACGTTGTGGTTTGTGCAACGTCTCTTTTCTTCCTTCTGTGCGCTATATTTTTTACACTGTTTTTGTGATAGTGTGCGGTTGTTTATGACGTTTTCGATTGTTGGATTGTGGTTTAATTCAGTACGGCTGTGATTGTGTGTTGCTGTGTAAACAATGTTTCTACTTCTAGCCCTGAATTGTTGTGTGTTCTGTTTCGAACCTTTATTTTCTTATTGTTGTGTGCTATGCTTTGTGTACTGTTTTCTTATTGCAGAATGTAGTGATTTAGTCGCCATTTAAAAAAAAATCCTTGCATAATCGTGATTTCAACGCTGTGACTGAGAGTTATTGTTAGTGATTTATACATTGTGACTGAGAGTTGTTGTTTGTGATTTATACATTGTGACTGAGAGTTATTGTTAGTGATTTATACATTGTTTTCAATAATGCGTATGGTGTGCTTTATGTGCCATTGTTGGTTGTTGCGTTGTTAATTTTAAAAGAAATCTAAAATAACTTCGCCGGCTAACATGGACAAATAAATTACAAGACAAAACACAACGCGTTTCGACCTCTTAGGTCTTCTTCAGGCAAGATGAACAACAATCAGGCCAATGAAAACGAAGAATGAGCATTCACTTTTTGTGTGTGTGTCCTGAATGTACATGAAGAAGACCCAAAAGGTCGAAGGGCGTCGTGTTTTGTGTTGAAATTTGTTCGTCCATGTTAACCGACGAAGCTCTTTTATTTAAATTCCTTTAAAAATGTATTTCAGTTTGCGCCTGCAGTGACCTCACTTTGAAACCAGCTGTTGTGTAATGATCTATAAATACTGAAACCAGCTGTTGTGTAATGATCTATAAATACTGAAACAAGCTGTTGTGTAATGATCTATAAATACTGAAACTAGCTGTTGTGTAATGATCTATAAATACTGAAACTAGCTGTTGTGTAATGATCTATAAATACTGAAACCAGCTGTTGTGTAATGATCTATAAATACTGAAACCAGCTGTTGTGTAATGATCTATAAATACTGAAACCAGCTGTTGTGTAATGATCTATAAATACTGAAACCAGCTGTTGTGTAATGATCTATAAATACTGAAACTAGCTGTTGTGTAATGATCTATAAATACTGAAACTAGCTGTTGCGTAATGATCTATAAATACTGAAACTAGCTGTTGTGTAATGATCTATAAATACTGAAA
>CM031597.1:9260226-9262726 GCA_018398815.1 Conus ventricosus
TTTATGGCCTTTGACAGCGATTTCAGTTGTTATGGTGCCATATTTGTTAGTCATCAGTTTGGTTTTCTCTGCGCTGATTTCCATCCCATATCTTGTTGAGGTGTTGTCAAGGTGGCTGACTAGTCTGGCCAATTCTTCATTTCCGGCAAGCCCATCGATATCGTCTGCAAATCTGAGGTTCGTGATGGCTCTGCCTCTAACGCTGACGTGCCTTCATGATCTTCAAGGGCATCGATCATTAGCCTTTCTAGGAACACGTTGAAAAAGAAAGGAGATAGGAGACAGCATTGGCGAACTCCAACAGTTGTGTGGAACCAGTCTCCCATCATGTTGTTGGCGAGTACTGCACTTGTGGCATTGGCGTATAGCTGCTGGATGATGTGGGTCAGTTTCTCTTCCATGTTGAACTTCCTCATGGTGGCCCACTGTGCACTGTGCCAGACTCTGTCAAAGGCTTTTTTAAAGTCAATGAACACTGTCAACCAATTCAAGTACTTATGGGCAATCATTTCTGACGATGGATCACGACCGGAAGTGCTATCAAGAACTGCACAATCAATGTCTGCACTCGCCAAGATAAAACCAATATGGAGGACAGAAACATCACCATGAAGCACAAAATTCGACTTGTGCGTACGCTGGTACTGTCGATCTTCCTGTACGCTTGTGAGACATGGACCCTCACAGCAGAGCTGCAAAAGAAGATAGAAGCAATGGAGATGAGATGCTATCGAAACATCCTGGGCATCTCCTACTTGGACCACATAACCAACGAACAAATCCGACAGACCATCCAGAAACACTTAGGCCCCTATGAAGATCTGCTCACTACAGTGAAGAAACGGAAGCTGAGATGGCATGGTCACACAACAAGATCTAGTGCTAGTGGCCTAACGAAAATAATCCTTCAGGGAACCGTGGAGGGGAGCAGAAGGAGAGGCAGACAGAAGAAAAAATGGGCGGACAATATTGCAGAGTGGACAGGCAAACCTTTTGCTGAAACCCAGGATCTCGCTCATGACCGGGACAGATGGAGGAAGGTGGTGTACAGCGCATCAAGGCGGCGCCCCTACGACTCCATAAGGAGTTAAGGGCGCAAGGCAAGGCAAGGCAATGGTAGTGCTGAATAGATCCTAGCTATTAATTGTAATGATAGTGATGAACAGATCCTGGCTATTGATTGTAATAATAGTGCTGAATAGATCCGGGCTCTTTCATCAGAATTCGTCAAATTGAATGAATCACGTTAATTGTAATGATAGTGTTGAATAGATCCTGGCTATTCATTGTAATGATAGTGTTGAATAGACCCTGGCTATTCATTGTAATGATAGTGCTGAATAGATCTTGGCTATTCATTGTAATGATAGTGCTGAATAGACCCTGGCTATTGATTGTAATGATAGTGCTGAACAGATCCTGGCTATTCATTGTAATGATAGTGCTGAATAGATCCTGGCTATTCATTGCAATGATAGTGCTGAATAGACCCTGGCTATTCATTGTAATGATAGTGCTAAATAGATCCTGGCTATTGATTGTAATGATAGTGCTGAATAGATCCTGGCTATTCATTGTAATGATAGTGCTGAATAGATCCTGGCTATTCATTGTAATGATAGTGCTGAACAGATCCTGGGTATTGATTGTAATGATAGTGCTGAATAGACCCTGGCTATTCATTGTAATGATAGTGCTGAATAGATCCTGGCTATTAATTGTGATGATAGTGCTGAACAGATCCTGGCTATTAATTGTAATGATAGTGCTGAATAGACCCTGGCTATTGATTGTAATGATAGTGCTGAACAGATCCTGGCTATTGATTGTAATGATAGTGCTGAACAGATCCTGGCTATTGATTGTAATGATAGTGCTGAACAGATCCTGGCTATTGTTTGTAATGATAGTGCTGAACAGATCCTGGCTATTGATTGTAATGATAGTGCTGAACAGATCCTAGCTACTAATTGTTATGATAGTGCTGAACAGATCCTGGCTATTAATTGAAATGATAGTGCTGAATAGATACTGGGTATTGATTGTAATGATAGTGCTGAATAGATCCTGGGTCTTTCATCTGAATTCGCACCGCGGACCTTCGCCCAGATTGAATGAGTTACATTCCATTTTTTTCCATTCAGTTCGTCAAAATCAGTTGAGTAGCTTTTGCCGCCATCTTGCCGTCAGAGAAACAAACCGAACCAACGGACGGGGAGAGAGAAAACATCCCCTCCTATAGGACGGAAGCGCCAATAATTTGAACATACAGAAAACATCACCTCCTATGGGACGGAAGCGCCAATAATTTGAACATACAGAAAACATCACCTCCTATAGGACGGAAGCGCCAATAATTTGAACATACAGAAAACATCACCTCCTATAGGACGGAAGCGCCAATAATTTGAACATACAGAATACATCACCTCCTATATGACGGAAGCGCCAATAATTTGAACAACATACAGTGGAAGAAAGAGAACAAAACAGCCTCGGC
>CM031597.1:9272726-9275226 GCA_018398815.1 Conus ventricosus
TTTGTGCTAGCGTTTCATTGTCAACTACTCGTTTCCAGTTTTCGCCCAGCTCTAGGCTATATGAGTAAACTAAAGAATTCTCCAGTTCTGAGCTCTTTTATGGAGATGTCTCATTACGAAAAGTACGAACCAGTTCACCTCAAATGGATTGCATGGGATCATTGAATTATATAAAGTTCAATTATATAACAACGACGAAAAAGAATTTCATGAACTGAAAAACAAAATCTCACTGATTTTTTCTTTTTAATTTAATGAAAAGAAAAAAAAAAAAAAAAAAAAAAAATATATATATATATATATATATATATATATATATATATATATATATATATATGACGTCTTCTTCACACAAGATTGAAGAATTGTAAAAGAAAAAACTGTGTAGCTAAATGCCCTTGTGTTTATCATTGATTTTGGACGAAGATACATTGATTTCTCTTTAAAACGATGTATACACAAAGAAAAAAGTTAAGCACCCCCCAATGTTTTTGAGTTTGGAGAAACTGAAATTCTTTTTTGTACTAAACTATTTAATGTGGAACATTTTTTTCTTTTGTTTTTATTAAATAAAGATATTGACAACATGAAAACACAACAAATGATATACAAAATCATAAACAGAATGTGGTATTGCTAAAGAAAGATCGATGACATTTTCCCATGAAAAAATACCCATGAAAAGTGCTTAATCAAAATGGCAATTTCATTTGAAAACATTGCCATGAATCTCCATAAACCAAAGAAAAATGAAAATGTTCAGTAGCGCGTGAATCCGCCCTGAGCCTGGATGACCGCCTCAACCCTGCGTCGCATCCCTCAAGTCAGTCGCCGGATCTGTTGCATCGTCAGTTGCTGCCACTCCTGATGCAGTGCAGCTTCCAGTTGATGCAGATTTTTGGAGGAGGGTCCAAGGTCTGCAAACGACGGCCAGTCATGTCCCAGATGTGCTCCAGTGGATTGAGGTCTGGGCTCATGGCAGGCCATGGCAGGGTCTGCACTGCTTCTTGCTGGAGAAAGCCTGTTACTGCTTGAGCACGATGAGGCCTGGCGTTGTCATCCATGTACACTGGTCTGGTGGCAAGTGGGTGGTTGTCAAAATGGGGCACAACGACCGGCTCAAGGACATCTCGGATGTACCGTCCGCCTGTGAGGGTTCCTCAAATGGTAATCAAATCCAGCTTGCAGTCGTGTGAGAGGCACCCCCAGACCATTATGGAACCGCCACCGTGAGGAACAGTTGCCTGTATGTTCCTGGGCGCATAGGCTGTATTTGGGCGTCTGCAAACCCTTGATCTTCCATCAGTGACGTGCAGCAGGAATCGGCTTTCGTCCGACCAGTGTATCTTTCTCCAGTTCCTCAGGTTCCACCCCCGCCGAGCGAGACACCAGTCCAAACGCCGTCTTCTGTGGTGATCAGTCAACAGAGGGCGCTTGATAACCCTCCTCGCCTTATATCCGTGGGCTTTTAAGCGGTTCTGCACTGTTCTTGTGGAAAGTTGTCTGTTAGGCATCCACTGTCGTTTCAAGCTGGTGCTTGTGGCGAATGGCTCATGGCGTATCTTGCGAAGTAGAGCCCTGTCTTCGCGCTGTGACGTTGCATGTGGTCGGCCAGATCGTGGGCGGTCCTGCACATGGTTGGTTTGCTGGTGTTTCCTCACCAGCCGGCTGATGACAGTGTAGTGGAAGCCCAATTGACGCCCGATTGCTTTGAAGGACATTCCAGTGGAATGCATGCCAATAATTTGCCATTGTTTGGCCTCTGCTATCCTCCTTTGCACCATATTTCTTTGCAAAGAATATCTTTTCTTAAAATCAACTGTGATTGCTAAACTGGATGACTCACCAAACCTCAATTTAAAAAATTTCAAAAACCGTAATGCACGTGCATGCCACACCATGACTATGCTTCACATACACGCCTGACTGGTTTTATCCTTTCAATGACACACCATTCTTGACAAAATTGAAAATTTTGGGGTCATACATTGTTGTTGTCAATTCTGACAGTTGAAAATATAAGGGGGTGCTTAACTTTTTTCTTTGTGTATATTAAAACATATCCTTTCGTAGTTGCATGCCCACATCTCCGAACGAAAGCTGCTTTACCACATGCGATGGACTAGCAGACATGACACAGGGAGAACATCCCCTTTCGTTTGCTCTGTGTGCTGTGTGCTGTCATGTCTGCCAGGCGATTCGGTGTCGTTAGCAGCGTTCGTTCGGAGTGAAGGGCGTGTATTCATTTCATCATGGGAGTTACCCTACGTGTTTGTTATTTAATGTTCACTGTTCCCTGCCTCATTTAGGATTTCTTTTCATAAATGCATCGAAAATGTTTCCACCTAACTCAGTAATCCTTGTCTCGGCTACATGTGGATTGTGAGAAATTTATGAAAATGTAAAAAAAAAAAAAAAAAAAAAAAAAAAAAAGCCATTTCTCGTAACGTTAAATGTCAGAGAATGTGAGGGGAAAAATTATACTGCTTATAGCCCAGCC
>CM031597.1:9282726-9290226 GCA_018398815.1 Conus ventricosus
AGGAACAATGAACTCAAAGCTGTATAGGAACAATGAACTCAAAGCTGTATAGAAACAATGATATCAAAGTTGCACAGGAACAATGAACTCACAGTTGCACAAAAACAATGAACTCAAAGCTGTATAGGAACAATGAACTCAAAGTTGCACAGGAACAATGAACTCAAAGCTGTATAGGAACAATGAACTCAAAGCTGTATAGGAACAATGAACTCAAAGCTGTATAGGAACAATGATATCAAAGTTGCAAGGAACAATGAACTCACAGTTGCACAAAAACAATGAATCTCAAAGCTGTATAGGAACAATGAACTCAAAGTTGCACAGGAAACAATGAACTCAAAGCTGTATCAGGAACAAATGAACTCAAAGCTGTAATGGGAACAATGAACTCAAAGCTGTATATGGAACAATGATATCAAAGCTGCACAGGAACAATGAACTCACTTGCACGAAAAAACAATGAATCAAAGCTGATATAGGAACAATGAACTCAAGTTTGCACGGAACAATGAACTCAAGCTGTACAGGGAACAATGAACTCAAAGTGTAAGAGGAACAATGAACTCAAAGCTGTACAGGAACAATGAACTCAAAGCTCACGGAACAATGAACTCAAAGCTACATGGAACAATGAACTCACAGCTCATGGAACAATGAACTCAAAGCTACAGGAACAATGAACTCAAAGCTGCACAGGAACAATGAACTCAAAGCTACACGAGGAACAATGAACTCAAAGCTGCTACTAGGAACAATGAACTCAAAGCTACATGGAACAATGAACTCACAGCTACATGGGAACAATGAACTCACAGCTACAGAGAACAATGAACTCAAAGCTACACGTATGAACAATGAAATCTCAAAGCTACACGAGAACAATGAACTCAAAGCTTATCACGGAACAATGAACTCAAACGCTACATGGGAACAATGAACTCAAAGCTACACGGAACAATGAACTCAAGCTACATGGGAACAATGAACTCAAAGCTACAGGAACAATGAACTCAAAGCTACAGGAACAATGAACTCAAAGCTACACGAGAACAATGAACTCACAGCTACATGGGAACAATGAACTCAAAGCTACACGAGAACAATGAACTCAAAGCTACATGGGAACAATGAACTCAAAGCTACCATGGGAACAATGAACTCACAGCTACATGGAACAATGAACTCACAGCTACAGGAACAATGAACTCAAAGCTACACGAGAACAATAAACTCAACAGCTACATGGGAACAATGAACTCAAAGCTACATCGAGAACAATGAACTCAAAGCTACATGGGAACAATGAACTCACAGCTACATGGAACAATGAACTCACAGCTACATGGGAACAATGAACTCAAAGCTACACGAGAACAATGAACTCAAAGCTACACGAGACAATGAACTCAAGCTACATGGGAACAATGAACTCAAGCTACACGAGAACAATGAACTCAAAGCTACACAATGAATCAATGGAACTACCACAGCTACAGGGAACAATGAACTCACAGCTACATGGGAACAATGAACTCAAGCTACATGGGAACAATGAACTCAAAGCTACACGAGGGAAAAATGAACTCAAGCTACACGAGAACAATGAACTCAAAGCTACACGAGAACAATGAACTCACAAACTACATGGGAACAATGAACTCACAGCTACATGGGAACAATGAACTCACAGCTACATGGGAACAATGAACTCAAAGCTACACGAGAACAATGAACTCACAGCTACATGGGAACAATGAACTCAAAGCTACATGGAACAATGAACTCAAAGCTACATGGGAACAATGAACTCAAGCTACAGGAACAATGAACTACAAGCTACAGGGAACAATGAACTCAACTACAGGGACAATGAACTCACAGTAATGAACAATGAACTCAAAGCTACATGGGAACAATGAACTCAAAGCTACATGGGAACAATGAACTCAAGCTACATGGGAACAATGAACTCAAAGCTACACGAGAACAATGAACTCACAGCTACATGGGAACAATGAACTCAAAGCTACACGAGAACAATGAACTCACAGCTACATGGGAACAATGAACTCAAAGCTACACCAGAACAATGAACTCAAAGCTACACGAGAACAGTGAACTCTACGCTGCACGTGAACAATGAACTCAAAGCTGCACAGGAACAAAGAAATTAAAGCTGTACAGGAACAAAGAACTCAAAGCTGTATGGGAACAATGAACTCAAAGCTGCACAGAAACAATGAACACAAAGTTAAATGGGAACAATGAACTCAAAACTGCACAGAAACAAAGAAATTAAAGCTGTACAGGAACAAAGAAATTAAAGCTGTACAGGAACAATGAACTCAAAGCTGCATAAAAACAATGAATTCAAAGCTGCACAGGAACAATAAATTTAAAACTGCACAGGAACAATGAATTCAAAGCTGCACAGGAACAATGAACTCAAAGCTGCGCAGGAACAATGAATTCAAACCTGCACAGGAACAATGAACTCAAAGCTGCACAGGAACAATGAACTTAAAGCTGTACAGGACCAATGAACTCAACACCTGTTCAGCGATGAGATTGATATTAAGTAACGAAAGCCTACGACAAGCACTGGACATGACAATGAAAATTGGGGGGTTAGAAAACCACTGAACGAATGGACAATGACAATTGGGGGGTTAGAAGACCACTGAACGAATGGACAATGATCATTGGGGGGTTAGAAAACCACTGAACGAATGGACAATGACAATTGGGGGGTTACAAGACCACTGAACGAATGGACAATGACAATTGGGGGTTACAAGACCACTGAACGAATGGACAATGACAATTGGGGGGTTACAAGACACTGAACGAATGGACAATGACAATTGGGGGGTTACAAGACCACTGAACGAATGGACAATGACAATTGGGGGTTACAAGACCACTGAATGAATGGACAATGACAATTGGGGGTTACAAGACCACTGAACGAATGGACAATGAAAATTGGGGGGTTACAAGACCACTGAACGAATGGACAATGAACATTGGGGGGGTTACAAGACCACTGAACGAATGGACAATGAAAATTGGGGGTTACAAGACCACTGAACGAATGGACAATGAACATTGGGGGGTTACAAGACCACTGAACGAATGGACAATGAAAATTGGGGGGTTACAAGACCACTGAACGAATGGACAATGAAAATTGGGGGGTTACAAGACCACTGAACGAATGGACAATGAAAATTGGGGGGTTACAAGACCACTGAACGAATGGACAATCCAAATGGGGGGGGGGGGGGGGGGGGGGGTTTACAAGACCACTGAACGAATGGACAATGCAAATTGGGGGGTTACAAGACCACTGAACGAATGGACAATGCAAATTAGGGGGTTGCAAGACCACTGAACGAATGGACAATGGAAATTGGGGGGTTACAAGACCACTGAACGAATGGACAATGAACATTGGGGGGTTACAAGACCACTGTACGAATGGAACGAAGAAGTGACAGTAAAGAAGCATCAATTTTCGAATTAAAGCGATTCCGCAGACAAAGAAACTGAACAGCCAGAGAGAGAGAGAGAGAGAGAGAGAGAGAGAGAGAGAGAGAGAGAGAGAGAGAGAGAGAGAGAGAGAGAGAGAGAGAGAGAGAGAGAGAGAGAGTAAAACTCCACCGAGGTCGTAGGGACCCTTGATCCGTCTACTGATCCGGATCAGTGGTAAAGGTTTCCATCAAAATTTGATGGGTTAGTTCCAGGGCCGCATTTAATCTTTGCAGCAATTGTTGGTTAAATTAGTTCAACTGTTTTTCGCTTAAATCTTCTAACAGACGGTGCGTGCGTGCGTGCGTGCGTGCGTGCGTGCGCTCGTGTGTGTGCGTGTATGTGCGTGCGTACGTGCGTGCTTTGTGTGTGTGTGTGTGTGTGTGTGTGTGTGTGTGTGTGTGTGTGTGTGTGTGTGTGTGTGTGTGTGTGTGAGTGTTAGTGTCAGTGTGAGTGTGTGCGTGCGTGCGTGCGTGTGTGTGTGTGTGTGTGTGTATGTGTGTGTGTGTGTGTGTGTGTGTGTGTGTGTGTGTGTGTGTGTGTGTGTGTGTGAAAAACATAACTCCCTGCTGGATGTAGAAGAAGAGGAAATGTTAGGACTGAAGTAGAGTCCCTTAGTACATCAGCAAGAGCTTGTACAAACTCCGTGATTTTTCAAATGGCTTTTTATCTCTACGTGTCCTTAATCTTTTCGACCAGCCTCAAATGGCTTTTTTGTTTTGTTATATTTGTCTTCAAAATTTGTTTCTGCAGTGATACTAACACCATCTGCGGGTCCCAGCGTTAGCTTTTGAATTTACAGGGTTTCCAAATTATTTTCAAAGTTTTAAAAATTTGTCTTTGTATTCTTCTTACTTACAAACCGGACCATTTTCGTCTAGCAATTACTAAGTTTGAGTCCAGGCATATTTTCGAACTCTGAATAAAGTTTGATATGATTTTTGGTAGCTTTCCGGAGAGAAAGATATATTGTTAGTAAACAATATAAAGATATATTGTTAGTAAACTGACCAAATTTGGACCGTGCATCTGTCATCAGTGTGATGTGGTTCTAGTTTTTGACATGCTATTTCCGAACAAAGAACAAAAAGATATGGTGTGTGGTAAATTTCCCCCCAAGTCTTTCCCGGACCGTTCCGTGAACAATGACGAACTAATGATGTTATATTGGCGTGAAATGCATTCGTCCACAGCTGTTTCTCTTCCCACAAGCCAAACGTGTTCTCATATATTTTACTTGTTATACCAGTGAACACAATAAAAGATTGTTTGAAAATTTATAAACAGGGGTGACGTAGGTAACTATTGTTCGTTCAAAAAGTGAGTTTTTCGATGAATCAATGGTATGTTTCCTACGTATCTTCCACTCAAACATTTATTTCATGTTTAAGATTAGATTAGATAGTTTTTACACCTATTTGTCATGCACACTAATTGAATTTTAGGTAATATGGTATTTCCACCATTTTTGTTTTTCTTCACGCTTAAGATTATATTATACAGTTCATCATGTCATATTTAGATTATACAGTTTTAATCCTATTAGCTACACAAACTGATCGAAGTTTACTTAATGTGAAGGTTCATATCAGCACAGTGCTATCCTTTGGAAAAATCAAGATTGCAAATGTGAAATTCAAATGACAGAAAGCATGCAGTTCCGTTTTCTTTCATTGCTTCGTTCTTTGCTTCAGTCACTGTGAAACACATCATTGGCCCATAATTATGCCCGTCACATTGTGTTGAAATGTGTTATGTATGCTGTGATGTCCGCCTTGTGTAAACAACACAGTTGCGGGTACTGAAACAGTTGTCTTTGTCACACTGCCTATTTTTCAGCATTTGCTGACCAGGACTTTGAATTCACGGGGGAAAAACTCTTCTGCGGTCACTCTTTAGTCTGTAAGTGTTAGTGTTCATTTTTGTGGATCAAAGACTGCATTCCATTCTCCTAAACATAATAAATTTAAAGTTATTCCATGAAAGAAAGCGATTCATTACAGTGCCCTAGCAGGCAGTATCTACAATAGAATACGACAATATACAACACAACATAATACTACACGATTCAATACGTGACTACGCAACACACAACACCACACAATAAGATTCGACCAGGACCGTTTACAGCAATTACCTTTCCGGCGTGACATGAATGTTGTTCAGTCTGGTAACCAAGGTAGGCCGCCTGATATGCACCCCACCTTCCTTCCCCCCTCCTCCTCCCTGAATCTGCACTCCTCCACCTACACGCCCCACTCTTCCAGCCTCGCCACCAGAGTTCCCAGGCTGCTGCTGGTGTAATTGCTGCTGCTGCTGCTGGTGCAGTACGGGAGCGAGACTGCCGAGGGTGTCTCCCAGATGCGCCGTGCTCTGACTCTGCAGTAGAGCGTTCTCCTTCTGGAGCCTCTCCTCGTCAAAGTCCTCGTCGTCCTCCTTGACCGACTTGATGATCTGCTCCACCTCCTTGCGCAGCTTGAGGAGCTCGGGGGGCACGGTGGCTTTGAGGGGCAGGTACAGGTTGGAGCGGGTCCGCAGCTTGTGGGGGTCGATCCCCATTCGGCGACTGGCCGTGCCGCCGATGGGCGCGGAGTGGGCATACAGGCGCCGCATCCGCTCCGAGTCGGCGTTGAGGTTGACCGGGATGTTGTTCAGGTGCTTCCGCGTCCACTTGGTGTCGCCCGTGTTGGACAGGAAGTGAACCTTGGAGCTGACCTTGACCGGTTGTCGTCGTACTGAAGGTCGTCGCTGGCGTAGGGTTCCTGGGGGAATAATAAAAAGCGGACGAGGCCTGACTTTTTTGGTCGGTTTAGCGGTTGAGAATGAGTGAAGGGGAATGTGAGGGGGAGGGGGTGGGGAGGGGGCATTTTTAGTTCGCAGATTTGCGTGATTACTCAGGTACCGACGTTATTTGCGGACAAGTGTGTGTGTGTGTGTGTGTGTGTGTGTGTGTGTGTGTGTGTGTGTGTGTGTGTTAGTGTGTGTTAGTGTTAGTGTTAGTGTGTGTGTGTGTGTGTGTGTGTGTGTGTGTGTGTGTGTGTGTGTGTGTGTGTGTGTGTGTTAGTGTGTGTGTGTGTGTGTGTGTGTGTGTTAGTGTGTGTGAGTGTGTGTTAGTGTGTGTGTGTGTGTGTGTGTGTGTGGAGAGGAACTAACAGCCAAAGTCTAAAACGGGGAGTGAAGCTGGGGAAAGAAATGGAATTGTTCAAGATTGTGAAATAAGAGTTAAATAAATAAACAAAATAAATAGGCAAATAAATAACAAACACATGAGAAATGAATGAATGAATGTACATGAAAATGTTTTTTTTAAGTTACAAAATAAAACAACCAAACATCAAAAAAGAAAAAAAAGAAAAGATAAAAAAAAATAAAAAGCAAAAAATATCAAGTGGAAAAATAACCCGAACTAACTAACCCAGCAAAACCAGAAATGAAAATTAAAAAAACAAAACAAAAAAAAACCCATACCTGAAACATAGCTCGCAGATCAGTGCGGAAACGGTTGTTGATCGAGTTACGCCCCTTGTCGACGGGCAGCAAGTAGCTGATGCCGGTGCTGACGCGGTTCCTGGTGATGGCGTCCTTGATGGTGGGCAGAGGCGGCAAGTCCGGCCACTCGTACTCGAGCAGTTCGATCTCATGCTCAGCTTCGTGGCCCCCTGGCGCGGCCCCACTCTCCTCGGGGCCTCCTACGGCCTGTCGGGCTGTGAGGTTACGACTCTGGCAGGGCGAGGTCCGTGGACGATGGATCACAATGCTGGGAATCACTGGTTCTGCTGGCATGATGGCGGTGGTGATGACGATGATGTTGATGATCGACTGACGACGATTGCTGGTTTGCTGTTATCAAAGCAAAGCAGATAAAACAACGTTAACGTTCTGCTGTCTTTGTGAATTGAGAGTTTGGTTTTTTCTCTTTTCTTTTCTTTTTTCGTTTTCTTTTCTTCTTCTTCTTTTTTTCTATTT
>CM031597.1:9295226-9302726 GCA_018398815.1 Conus ventricosus
TCTGTCTCAGGCCATCGTCAGGCAACCTTAGGGAGGAGTCCCTGCACCGCTTGCCGGCCGAGTCACTTAGATAGTATTCAGAGGTGTTGGTTCTTATTCGCACATACAGCACATCTCATAGAAAGCCTCCTTAATGACAAAACCAGAATACTGGAATACATTGGATGATTACGTTTAAAGCAGTCGTGATTGTTCCTCAGCAACATATTGTAGAAATGTATCGGAGAAAGGTAGGTTTACTCGACAGCAAGTATCTTGATTGAAAGACACTGGCGTTGGATTAGAGTAAAGCTTAAAAGATCACGTGTGCGTGCGTGTGTGTGTGCGTGCGTGTGTGTGTGTGTGTGTGTGTGTGTGTGTGTGTGTGTGTGTGTGTGTGTGTGTGTGTGTGTGTGTGTGTGTGCGTGCGTGCGTGCGTGCGTGCGTGCGTGCGTGCGTGCGTGCGTGCGTGCGTGCGTGCGTGCGTGCGTGCGTGCGTGCGTGCGTGCGTGCGTGCGTGTGTGTGTGTGTGTTGTGTGTGTGTGTGTGTGTGTGTGTGTGTGTGTGTGTGTGTGAAAGTAAATCGCAGTGCTAATTCACACACTGTTGGCGTTTTCCTGCACATACAAAGGTTTGACAGGATCGGCGCTTGCATCAAACATCCAAATGTGGGGATTTTGGTGCGTGCCGGTTAGGTTATGTATCCACACTCCACGAGACGCTATAATGGTTTAATAGATCTGAACCTGCGCATCTGAGTGTGTGTGTATTACTGTACATATAAATCAAGGGATGTCAAGGCCTCAAGTCTGCTTGATTAAAAACAAAAATAAACATCTAGCTGTACATAACATGATTTGATGGGATTCAAACGTCAGACTTGTGATCCTTCACAATGTAAAGTCAGATATCGGTGAACTGTGCTAACGTCCGGGACATTGAAGTTGAACGATAATTACACTGACATACGAGAATGGCACCTTTTGGCAACAGTGGCAGGGCTTCTAGCTAGGGAAGGCAGGACAGTTTTGTGTGGAAACTCAAGTGGGGCAAACATTGACTCACTGGCT
The DNA here is from genome assembly GCA_018398815.1 of Conus ventricosus. Lineage (NCBI taxonomy): Eukaryota > Metazoa > Mollusca > Gastropoda > Neogastropoda > Conidae > Conus > Conus ventricosus. Next base: position 9,296,276 of record CM031597.1, read on the forward strand.
GAGCTGATTAATGATTGGGGGACTCGGGATGTGTCGCGACAGGCAAGGGTTCGTACGGGTAAGTCCGTGTATGTACATAGCGCAAACACGGCCACGCTTAAGGAGGCAATTGGAATAAAGGACGAAGCATGGAGTGTACATAGTCATGTAGTTTTCCGTTTCAGGTTGAGGTTGTAAGCGTGTTGGGTTTATCATGTGATTGAGAGACTGTGCATCTTTGTTCTGATATCTATTCATTGTTTTGTTTTTATGTGGGAAATACAGGAAAATAAAAGAAAAGGTATAGGCAAGCTGGAACAAGTTATTTAGATATGGGCTGAGCGGCAAAAACGGAGTACACAATTTCACACAGTATTCTGTTGTAAGTAAGCTTTTGTCTGTTGTAAGTAAGTTTCTGTCTAGTATATGATACAACGATGCAAAAGCCAGTTATCTAAGTTTTCATCTCCCTTCTTTCCCCCCACCACGGTCGTTTCAGTTGTGTCTTACACATTTCTTTTAAACACCATGTTTGTCTGTTCAATCGTTTTTATTACAGCAGGCTTTTTTTTTAATGCTGCAAGAGATTTCTCATGTTAATTTGTTCTTTCACCGCGTTAACGTTGTACTTGTAAATCGGGAAATTCAAAACCCCGACTCCATTTATTGAAAAACACCCGGAAGGATTAGACAGAAAATTCCACGATGTGATGATGTTTTAATTATGTTTGCATTCAAAATGAACGCTGATTGTTCTGCTGCTTTCGGCAAGGCTCTCAGTTCAGAGCGTTTGTGTGTCCGTAGACGCAATGAAAGCGTCAAATACTTTCTAAAATGTCGGAATGAGGGTAGGAACACGCGACAAAATGTCGACCTGTGCCTATGTCGACGTGTTACACAGGCATCGCGTGCGTCAGTTTTGACAGGTGTGAGAGCTTGAAAGTCGACAGAAACTGGGAACGTTTAGTTTTAGATTTGTACTTTCTGACAAAATTACAAATTGCTCTTTGTCATAAGTTTTCCTTTGCGTCCGTCATCCGTTACTGACTAAATGATTTCAAGGGAAGTCACTTTTACTGACATAAAACGGGAGGGGGGGGGGGGGGGGTGGGGGTGGCGGCGGAGATAAATCAGGTGAAAAAATATGGCGAAGCAAGTGTTTTCAGTTCCTTGAACCGACAGACTTCGTCATCAGATCAATGAAACTATCTTCGAATTTCCATCTACCGAGGCATCAAGCTGTGAAAAAAACAAACCCTAATTAACCAGTTAACTAACAAACTGGAACCCAATGAAAAATCCTTAAAAACAGGTCGGGCGGAGCACTTCGCTAGGCGAGAAACACAGACGGTAAGTTGATTTAAAGAAGCAGTGCGGCAGCCGTTACAAACTCAGCAGCCAAAATCAACAGGCGAAATCCTTTTGTCACCGAATCACCAGACTATCAACACTGGCAACAGCAAGCTTTCCGGTAACCTTATGATACTTTCTGAAGGTGTAAACTGAGGCTAACTACTCTTTAAACAACTTTTAGAGTATAAGCTTCTTCCTGAAAACGGAAGTTTGTGAGGAGCAACGTTTCGGGTCCGGAAGTTAGAATTCTGGCTAAAATGAAACAAACGTATGATACACGAACAAAAAACAAACAGCTAGAGTAACTCTAGCTCCTATACTATGAAATAAATACAGGCCCATAACTCCAAAACGAATGTTGCTTTCGTGTAGAGTTGTGGGCCTGTAAATATTTCATGATGGGAGCAAGAGTTACCCTACTTGTTTGTCCTCTATTGGTTCCTGCGTCCTGTCTTTGTTTGTCCTCTATTGGTTCCTGCGTCCTGTCTTTGTTTGTCATCTATTGGTTCCTGCGTCCTGTCTTTGTTTGTCATCTATTGGTTCCTGCGTCCTGTCTTTGTTTGTCCTCTATTAGTTCCTGCGTCCTGTCTTTGTTTGTCATCTATTGGTTCCTGCGTCCTGTCTTTGTTTGTCATCTATTGGTTCCTGCGTCCTGTCTTTGTTTGTCATCTATTGGTTCCTGCGTCCTGTCTTTGTTTGTCATCTATTGGTTCCTGCGTCCTGTCTTTGTTTGTCATCTATTGGTTCCTGCGTCCTGTCTTTGTTTGTCATCTATTGGTGCCTGCGTCCTGTCTTTGTTTGTCATCTATTGGTTCCTGCGTCCTGTCTTTGTTTGTCATCTATTGGTTCCTGCGTCCTGTCTTTGTTTGTCATCTATTGGTTCCTGCGTCCTGTCTTTGTTTGTCATCTATTGGTTCCTGCGTCCTGTCTTTGTTTGTCCTCTATTGGTTCCTGCGTCCTGTCTTTGTTTGTCATCTATTGGTTCCTGCGTCCTGTCTTTGTTTGTCATCTATTGGTGCCTGCGTCCTGTCTTTGTTTGTCATCTATTGGTTCCTGCGTCCTGTCTTTGTTTGTCATCTATTGGATCCTGCGTCCTGTCTTTGTTTGTCATCTATTGGTGCCTGCGTCCTGTCTTTGTTTGTCATCTATTGGTTCCTGCGTCCTGTCTTTGTTTGTCATCTATTGGTTCCTGCGTCCTGTCTTTCAGATTTCCTTATGTCATCTATTGGTTCCTGCGTCCTGTCTTTCAGATTTCCTTATGCCATCTATTGGTTCCTGCGTCCTGTCTTTCAGATTTCCTTATGCCATCTATTGGTTCCTGCGTCCTGTCTTTCAGATTTCCTTATGCCATCTATTGGTTCCTGCGCGCTGTCTTTCAGATTTCCTTATGCCATCTATTGGTTCCTGCGTCCTGTCTTTCAGATTTCCTTATGCCATCTATTGGTTCCTGCGTCCTGTCTTTCAGATTTCCTTATGCCATCTATTGGTTCCTGCGTCCTGTCTTTCAGATTTCCTTATGCCATCTATTGGTTCCTGCGTCCTGTCTTTCAGATTTCCTTATGCCATCTATTGGTTCCTGCGTCCTGTCTTTCAGATTTCCTTATGCCATCTATTGGTTCCTGCGTCCTGTCTTTCAGATTTCCTTATGCCATCTATTGGTTCCTGCGTCCTGTCTTTCAGATTTCCTTATGTCATCTATTGGTTCCTGCGTCCTGTCTTTCAGATTTCCTTATGCCATCTATTGGTTCCTGCGTCCTGTCTTTCAGATTTCCTTATGACATCTATTGGTTCCTGCGTCCTGTCTTTCAGATTTCCTTATGCCATCTATTGGTTCCTGCGTCCTGTCTTTCAGATTTCCTTATGCCATCTATTGGTTCCTGCGTCCTGTCTTTCAGATTTCCTTATGCCATCTATTGGTTCCTGCGTCCTGTCTTTCAGATTTCCTTATGTCATCTATTGGTTCCTGCGTCCTGTCTTTCAGATTTCCTTATGCCATCTATTGGTTCCTGCGTCCTGTCTTTCAGATTTCCTTATGCCATCTATTGGTTCCTGCGTCCTGTCTTTCAGATTTCCTTATGACATCTATTGGTTCCTGCGTCCTGTCTTTCAGATTTCCTTATGCCATCTATTGGTTCCTGCGTCCTGTCTTTCAGATTTCCTTATGCCATCTATTGGTTCCTGCGTCCTGTCTTTCAGATTTCCTTATGCCATCTATTGGTTCCTGCGTCCTGTCTTTCAGATTTCCTTATGTCATCTATTGGTTCCTGCGTCCTGTCTTTCAGATTTCCTTATGCCATCTATTGGTTCCTGCGTCCTGTCTTTCAGATTTCCTTATGACATCTATTGGTTCCTGCGTCCTGTCTTTCAGATTTCCTTATGCCATCTATTGGTTCCTGCGTCCTGTCTTTCAGATTTCCTTATGCCATCTATTGGTTCCTGCGTCCTGTCTTTCAGATTTCCTTATGCCATCTATTGGTTCCTGCGTCCTGTCTTTCAGATTTCCTTATGACATCTATTGGTTACTGCGTCCTGTCTTTCAGATTTCCTTATGCCATCTATTGGTTCCTGCGTCCTGTCTTTCAGATTTCCTTATGCCATCTATTGGTTCCTGCGTCCTGTCTTTCAGATTTCCTTATGCCATCTATTGGTTCCTGCGTCCTGTCTTTCAGATTTCCTTATGCCATCTATTGGTTCCTGCGTCCTGTCTTTCAGATTTCCTTATGCCATCTATTGGTTCCTGCGTCCTGTCTTTCAGATTTCCTTATGCCATCTATTGGTTCCTGCGTCCTGTCTTTCAGATTTCCTTATGCCATCTATTGGTTCCTGCGTCCTGTCTTTCAGATTTCCTTATGACATCTATTGGTTCCTGCGTCCTGTCTTTCAGATTTCCTTATGCCATCTATTGGTTCCTGCGTCCTGTCTTTCAGATTTCCTTATGACATCTATTGGTTACTGCGTCCTGTCTTTCAGATTTCCTTATGACATCTATTGGTACCTGCGTCCTGTCTTTCAGATTTCCTTATGCCATCTATTGGTTCCTGCGTCCTGTCTTTTAGATTTCCTTATGCCATCTATTGGTTCCTGCGTCCTGTCTTTCAGATTTCCTTATGCCATCTATTGGTTCCTGCGTCCTGTCTTTCAGATTTCCTTATGACATCTATTGGTTCCTGCGTCCTGTCTTTCAGATTTCCTTATGCCATCTATTGGTTCCTGCGTCCTGTCTTTCAGATTTCCTTATGCCATCTATTGGTTCCTGCGTCCTGTCTTTCAGATTTCCTTATGCCATCTATTGGTTCCTGCGTCCTGTCTTTCAGATTTCCTTATGTCATCTATTGGTTCCTGCGTCCTGTCTTTCAGATTTCCTTATGACATCTATTGGTTCCTGCGTCCTGTCTTTCAGATTTCCTTATGCCATCTATTGGTTCCTGCGTCCTGTCTTTCAGATTTCCTTATGACATCTATTGGTTCCTGCGTCCTGTCTTTCAGATTTCCTTATGCCATCTATTGGTTCCTGCGTCCTGTCTTTCAGATTTCCTTATGACACAGAAGACCTGACGCTTTCATAGTTTCATTGATTTCGAAAGCAATAGAACTTTAAAAAAAAAGGTACCTCATACAATCAAGAATAATCGTTAAGGAATGTATGGATCATGAAATGACCTCTACGACTTCTAGTCCTGTCATTGGATGGGTAGTGTGACTGTAAACACTGTTTAAAGTGGACACTGCCAGTCCATTGTAACACTTTTACAGTCATCACTATTTTGTTCTCTTTGATGATCTGCGGATTATGAACATTATGAAGGGAATGGCTGTCGCCTGCAGAATGGCCTTATGAATGAATGAATGAATATTTAGTTTAATGTCTGTTCACAAGGATAGTGATTTTAGACACCATGCAAAAGTTACCCCTCCCCTTCAAAAATAAGAACAAGTGAAATAAAACTTCAGAGTAATCTTCCAATAGGTGTGGATAGAATAACTTTTGCAATCAAAATAATGGCAATTTCTTCATCATTCAAAATGTCCCTTATGTTGTCATACTTCAGAAAAAACTTCATATTATTCAATCGGTATCTAGCAAGCAAAATTGGGCATTCTAATAGTAAGTGATGAATTGTTAGTTTAAGATTGCAAATACAATTAACTTTTGCGTACTTAGCTTTCCACGAGTTTAGTCGTATTTTGTACAGTAAACTAATTATAGGTCTACTATATGTCAAGACTTTAGATCTAGAAGCAGATGGACTAGTACACGTGGATTTTTCCAACAAGGAGTACATTTTATCTGTTGATAATGCCAGTTTCTCATTTGAAACTGTGTCAGAGTTATTGAAAGCTCCTCGTTTAGCAGCTCTATCAGCAACCTCATTCCAAAAGAGCCCAGAATGGGATGGCACCCAGCAAAAGTCAATACCAATACCTTTTATAGCAATACGATGAATTAAATATTTAATTTCAAAGACAATATCGTTACGACCGTGCAGCTATTTTGCTTGAGCGTTTGTAAAACTGATTTTGAATCAACACATAGTAAGATGTTGTAAGTGAAATAAGGTAGATCACAAATGAATTCTAAAGCTTGCATTATTGCGTATAATTCAGACGTAAATATTGAAACACCTTTGCCTAAATAATATGACTTTTCTATTCTGAGCAAAGGAATAACAAAACCTGCACCACTGTCTGACGATTCTAATACGGAGCCATCAGTGAAACTTTTTAGACGATTTGAATATTTTTAATCTAAATGAAGGCGAACGTCAGTAACTAATAAATTCTCTTCTTCATTTTTGTTTGGCCTTATCTTATCCATCTTATGTTGTCAATAGATAAGAAGTTAAAGTTGTCGTGAATAGATCTGTTGTGCTTTTTTTTTTTTTTTTTTCGTTTGTTTTCCGTCCCAAAATAGGCAATTTCGTTCAAAGATTTACACTTGGCCTGACACGTAGCCTTGAAGTTGTGTGTGTGTGTGTGTGTGTGTGTGTGTGTGTGTGTGTGTGTGTTGACAGCCCTGTAAAAGCGCCGTTGACCGGCAGGTCTCTCTCTCTCTCTCTCTCTCTCTCTCTCTCTCTCTCTCTCCCCGACCCCATGTTTAACCAGGAGCGATGTGAGGTCA
>CM031597.1:9307726-9310226 GCA_018398815.1 Conus ventricosus
GGCCTTTCTTCTTCTTCAACTTCCTCTTCTTCTTCTTCTTCTTCTTCTTCTTCTTCTTCTTCTTCTTCTTCTTCATCATCATCATCATCATCATCATCATCATCATCATCTTCTTCTTCTTCTTCTTCTTCTTCTTTCTTTCTTTCTTTCTTTCTTTCTGTTTTGTTTGTTTGTTTGATTCTTCCTTCCTTTCTTTCCTTCCTTCGTCTTCTTCTTTCTTTCTTTCTATTTTTCTTTCTTTCTTTCTTTCTTTCTTTCTCTTTCCTTCTTTCTTTCTTTCTTTCTTTCTTCTTCTTTATCATCTTCTTTTTCATCACCACCTCATCTTCTTTTCCTCCTCCTCTTCTAAACATAGGTGAGATTTGTTTTTAGAAATGGGCGTTTTTCAATCCCATTATTAATTAAGGCAGCCATATTCCGCTTTGGGGTATGATGTCCAATCACGTCATTTGGTGTGTGTGTGGGAGGATGGGGGGGGGGGGGGGGGGGGGGTAGTGCGCGCGCGCACGCGATCCATTCGGCGGGCACACCACTGGACTGACGAGGATTTTGCATACATTGAAATGCTTGGTTTATGTCTCTTAATGTTCTTGATGCATGAGCACACACACACCAGCTCGGTTGGAGACAGGGATCGGCGTTTGCTTAGCTGTTGATCCGAAAGGGAAATCTGCTCTGGCCTGGTCGTCTCGGGTATTGAACCTAGGGGTCCAGGATCAAGAAAGCAATACTTTAACCACAAGGGCGATTAAGCCCGTAGTGAACTGCGTGCTGCGTGCCAGTCGACAGGCTACGTTCAGGCTGAATGCCCACACCCATAGAGGAATCCCAAGCGAGTGACAAGACGGCAGCCCTGTCTACTGCTACTACACCGATCCCACCAGAACGACAGCGCTTCAAGATAAGCAGCGAAAATGCAAATGTTTGATCTCGGGCACCTATGGGGATTTCAACTCGCAGCGGCTAACTGCAGACTTTATTATTATTTTTTAAGCACTGGGGCAATATAGTTGAATCGATTGTCACGGAGAGCTTGATACAGAATGAACGCCGAGAGGGCGACGAAGCTGTCGTCACAGAGGAACCTGTGTTTGACGACTTGAAGAAATCCTTACAAAGCAAGTCTTCGGACAGAGGAACCTGTGTTTGACGACTTGAAGAAATCCTCACAAAGCAAGTCTTCGGACAGAGGAACCTGTGTTTGACGACTTGAAGAAATCCTTACAAAGCAAGTCTTCGGACAGAGGAACCTGTGTTTGACGACTTGAAGAAATCCTCACAAAGCAAGTCTTCGGACAGAGGAACCTGTGTTTGACGACTTGAAGAAATCCTTACAAAGCAAGTCTTCGGACAGAGGAACCTGTGTTTGACGACTTGAAGAAATCCTTACAAAGCAAGTCTTCGGACAGAGGAACCTGTGTTTGACGACTTGAAGAAATCCTTACAAAGCAAGTCTTCGGACAGATGAACCTATGTTTGACGACTTGAAGAAATCCTTACAAAGCAAGTTCTTCGGACAGAGGAACCTGTGTTTGATGACTTGAAGAAATCCTTACAAAGCATGTCTTCGGACAGAGGAACCTGTGTTTGACGACTTGAAGAAATCCTTACAAAGCAAGTCTTCGGACAGAGGAACCTGTGTTTGACGACTTGAAGAAATCCTTACAAAGCAAGTCTTCGGACAGAGGAACCTGTGTTTGACGACTTGAAGAAATCCTTACAAAGCAAGTCTTCGGACAGAGGAACCTGTGTTTGACGACTTGAAGAAATCCTTACAAAGCAAGTCTTCGGACAGAGGAACCTGTGTTTGACGACTTGAAGAAATCCTCACAAAGCAAGTCTTCGGACAGAGGAACCTGTGTTTGACGACTTGAAGAAATCCTTACAAAGCAAGTCTTCGGACAGAGGAACCTGTGTTTGACGACTTGAAGAAATCCTTACAAAGCAAGTCTTTGGACAGAGGAACCTGTGTTTGACGACTTGAAGAAATCCTTACAAAGCAAGTCTTCGGACAGAGGAACCTGTGTTTGACGACTTGAAGAAATCCTTAAAAAGCAAGTCTTCGGACAGAGGAACCTGTGTTTGATGACTTGAAGAAATCCTTACAAAGCAAGTCTTCGGACAGAGCGAGAATCCTTACTGAGCGAGGTACATACAGTGTCTACCTAGGAACCTTTAGGGCCGCGGAGAACCACAGTGATGACCGCTGCACCAGTGGTCTTCATCTCTGAAGGTTGGGGGCAGTGCCTGAGTTGTGGCGAGGCTCCTCCCAGTCCACTCAGCCATGTTGTCTGTCTCCCTCCGTCTCTGTCTGCCCCCGTTTCCACTCTCCCCTGCACTGCCCTTGGAGGAGGGTCTGGAGGAGTCAGTCTAATCTTGCCACACGTCCATACCACTTCAGATGGTTTTCAGCTGTGTTTATCCGTGGTCCGGAACAGCTGGGCCATCAAGAGCTTGGAAGTGGAGGTTTACTGGACTGATTTGATTGATGACTGGGAGT
>CM031597.1:9328833-9346333 GCA_018398815.1 Conus ventricosus
CCCAAAAATCCTGTGACCAGAGCAGGTGCCAGAAGCCTGAAAACTTAAAGATTGACAAAGCTACAGACAGCAACATCCCGCCAACGACTACAGGCCTGTGTCCCTCACGTCAATAAAGTGCAGCTCTCGAGCACATCATACATAGCAGCGTCCATGCAACACCTTGACAGCTCAACATCCTCACAAGTAACCATGGATCAGAAATACAGGTCATGCGAACCACTTATAGAGACGTCACGCATCGCAAAAAACCTGCGCTAAAGGCCAACATGCAATCTTGTTGATTTCAGCAAGCCTTCGACAAGGTGCCACATCAGCGCCTCATGCAGCAACTTGGGCCTAACGGAGTTAGAGAAACACACATAGTGGATCCAAATCGTTTTTGACAGGGAAACACAAAAGTAGCACTGAGGGTGTATATTCATCTACCACCCCAGTAACATCAGGAGTACCAAGGCACTTGTCACCGATCGGCAGTAGTAAACCAGCGTTCATGGTTTGTGAGTAATGGTAGTTCAGAAATAGAGAGCGTGTGCGCGTGTGCATATGTGTATATGTGTGTGTGCAGTGTGCGTGTGTAAGATTGGGGTTTTTGGTTAAGTGGAAGGTTAGGCTAGTAGGTGCTGGGGAAATAAGATACAAATATTCTTGAGTTCCAATCTTGACTTGTTGAAGGGATGGAAGCGGGAGGTTGGTTCATTCCCGATTGTTACCCTTTTGTTACTGGTGTTCTACACCAGAGAAGGCGGGGCAGGTTATCGGCTGTTGTGTTGTCAAGTCTGATTGTTGTGGTAAATTGTCGTGCTGTTGCCGAGCAACAACTAGTCCTGTTGGTCCGGCGTGTCAGCTCTGCGGAGGGATACGCTGCTCTGACCAATCGCTGTTGTGAGTAGAGTATCGCTTGATTCCGACCAGGTCGGAATGCGTTGGGGTAGCTTCACTTCGGTCCCTGGTGTTCGTCGGAGTGGACGCCTTGTAGTTGCGGCGGCAGCGCGTTAGTTGAGCTGAGTGACTTCGAGTCATAGTTAGGGCCAGGTCCTCGTCGGGTCTGGTGTGCCCTTGGCCTGTGCCGGGTTCTGTGTCGTCTCTGTTGGCAGCCACTTCTGCCAGTTGCAGAACTGGTGTGGTTGAACGTCTGTCTGTCCAGTTGTGTTAGCAGGTATCCTGTTCCGTCCTGAGGCTGGGGCCAGATCACCGCAGTCTACTGCCGCGTGCCGGCAGGTGAGCGGCGGTTTCCCGTGCCTGCGGCATTTTCCCGGGAGAGGGAGACCATCCAGGCCGTCTGCCGTCTGTGAGGCAGCTCTCCTCCTGCTACCGGGGCTCTCTGGGAGTTCTCCAGCCACCCGTTGCTCTTCCCTGTTCGGGCGTCCTTGAGCCCGACTCGTCGAGAGGGCACCGCACCAGGACCTTCTCTCACCCTCAGTGTCGGCGGGGCCTTCAGAGGAGGAGGCGTCCTTCGAGCCCCGGACTCGTCGAGAGGCACTGCACCAGGCCTTCCCTCAACCGTTGTGTCCGGCGGGGCCTTCAGAGGTGTGTGCCAGCGCGGGGGAGGAGTCAGACTGGGAGCACGGTACCCGCCGGTGCAGAGTCTTCGGGGAGTCGGACTGTGGGAGGCCACGGTCAGCACCGGAGTGCAGTCGTCCAGGAGGCGTCAGCCTGTGAGGGCCGTGTACAGCGCCGAGACTGGAGCTCTCCGGGCGGGATGGGTTGTCCCTGGGTGTGGTAAAAAGGGTTTAGCGTTAGGGAGTAGGGGTTAAGGGTGTTAGCTACTGCCCCCTTTTGGGACGTAGTGGCCAGCACAGTGTAGGGTACTTGTCGTTGCCTCCGTTAGGGACGCAGCGACCAGTTCGGTAGGGGTCCCGGGTCAAAAGAGAAGGGTGGGTCCTGGGAGAGGTGTGGGTGGTAGTAGTTTAGAGAATAGAGTCCCTTGGGTTGGTCCTTGTCCCTAGTAGTTAGTCACCACGTGTGCGGGCTATCTCTGCGTCCCTAGGTCGCAGTGATATACCGCAACTGGTGCTTTAGCATAGGTTAGGGGTCCAGGGTCGTAGCAGGGTAGTGTGGGTCAGGAAGAAGTGAGATAATGGTGTATGGGCGTGGATGGACGTGAGTGGTGGCGCCATAGTGTGTGTGTGAAATAAAGAAGTGCGCATGATTGTAAAGCTGTGTTATTGTGCTGTATTGTCTGCTCTAGTGTGTAATAGGTGTGGGAAAGGGTGGTAGGGCCGTCCGGCTTAGCGACCGTGACATTTGGTGGAGATGCGAGGTACTTAGGTGGTTCTGGGTAGGTGATAGGTAGCTAGAAGGGAGGTAGGGGGGTGTTGTGTCCTGTGTGTACGTCGTGTGAGTGGGTGGTTGGTGGGAGCGTACCGGTACCCTGGGAGGGGTACGTAGTGTCCCTGTCCACTTCAGGCAGCTTTCCAGTGGCATTGGGCAGGGCACTTGTGTTTGTGTGAATGTTTGGCGCTACCGTGTGAGTGAGGTATGAGTGATTAATAAATATTGAGTGGTTGTTGGAAGTGCGAGTGACTACGCAGTACAGTGTAGGTGAAGTGCCGGAGGGTACCGAGTGTTCGTTGTGTCCCATATGTGGTATACCCCAGTGAGTAGGTAGAGTGGTACCCAGCCCGTGACTGAACGCTGTGTGGTCGGATATCCTGTGGGGATTAAGGGCAGAGTAAGCCAGGTGACTGTGCGTGGGAAGCACGAGGGTGCGCAGTGTTGTGACATTAAGGTGTGTTGAGAGTGCATATGAACTGGCGGGGTGCAAGTGCCGTGTGGGTGTGGCCTACCAGAGACAGTGAGGCCTGTGACTGAGGGTAACTGGTGCGCATGTACAGTGGACGGTGGACACACGGTGTCACGTGATTCAGTCAGTGGCCAGACAGTGCATTGTAATATTGCATGGGTTGGAGTTCATGTGGGTATGAGGTACACAAGTGTGGGTGGAGTTGTGCTGGTTGCGTGACTCGTTGAGAGTGTTGTGTACTTGTGCCGGGTTGCTTCAGGGGCAAGTAAGTAGTCAGGAACCTCCAGTTGCGCTCAGATCGCATACTGTCCTTTGCTAGCTCTGTGGTGGTAGGTGTACCCTATGTCAAAACACACCCGAGCCCATCCGCAGTACGACCCCGATAGTGTCATGGATCCACAGGCCCCTATGGCGGATACCAAACCCAAGGTTAGTGACCAGGATGCGGGGGTGGATCAAGAACAAGGGACGGGGCTTATGCGAAGTTTGCCAAGTTGGGAACGGCGATGGGTTTAGCTGGGGAGAGCTCGCCAATGTTTGTCACGGACTCGGTGCGTAACGAGGATGAGAAGACGGCTAGAGAAGCAGAGTTGGAGCTCCGGATGGAGGAGAAGTGAGGCAGAAGATGAAGGATGAAGAAGAGAAAGCTGCTAGGCAGAGAGAGCTAGAGGTAAGCAGACGGAGCTAGAGGATGAAGCAGAGGAGGATTGAAGACGAGAAAGCTGCTAGGCAGAGGGAATTAGAGATGAAAGCAGAGGAAGATTGAAGAGGAGAAAGCTGATAGGCAGAGGAAGATTGAAGAGGAGAAAGCTGATAGGCAGAGGAGTTAGAGAGGCTGAGGATGAAAGATGAGAGGGAACTGGAACTGCAGAGGAAGAAGATGGAGGAAGAAAGGGCGATAAGGGAAGTAGAAGCTCAAGCACGGCAAGCTGAGTTAGAGGCAAGAGAGCGAGAGCTAAACATACAGGAGAGACGGCCTCAGATGAAGCAGCGCACAGGAAACGCTTGATCGAGGTGAAGGAAACGAAGCGTGTCCATCTTGAGCCGTTAGGAGAGAACGATGACGTGGACGCTTTCATCGCCCAATTTGAGCGTGTAGCCCAGATGTGCAAGTGGAGCGAGACCTCATGGCCCCACACGTCTGATGTCTCTGCTGAGAGGAAAGGCTAGAGAAGCAGTGATGCGGTTAAGTGTAGAGGAGTTAGGCGACTATGATCAGATAAAGAGCGCCCTGTTCAGCCACTTCAGGTTAGATGCTGAGGCCTACCGGGAAAAGTTCAGAAGCATCAAGAAGGACGCTGCTGAGACTTTCGCCAGGTGCTGGGAAGGATGAAGCGGTGGTTTTCCTCTGGTGTGCGGCAGCGGGCAAGGACGAGAGTGTGGCAGAGGATGTTAAGGATCTGCTTTTCCAAGAACAGTTTTAACCAGCTGCTGTCCCCAGAGTTCACGATTGAGGTCCGGAAGACATGCCCGAAAAATGTTGAACAAATGGCAACGGAAGCTACTGTTTTAGCAGAGGCCAAAAGATTGGGGAGGAAGGCGAAGCAAGACCGAACAGTTAACCAGCCCAACCTGGGTAATAGGCGTGAAACAGCAGGGAGCCAGCCTACGGAGAGGTCCCAACACAGTGATGGTGCACTACAGCAGCAGAACAGGAGATCAGAAGGGCCTAGATCGACCATAGTCTGTTTCAACTGCAGGAAGCCGGGGCCACATCGCTAGGAAAGCCCGAGCCCCATTCCGTTGGAGCTGTTCATTGTTGCGACCAGCCCAAGCTCGAGTAGTCCCTACGTTGTGTCGCCCTGCGCTGAGCAGCGGTACGATCCTGCGTGCATTGTAGAGGTCAACGGAGCTCCGGCAAATGGTTACGAGACACTGGTGCCGGATACACCGTAGTGGCCCAATGGTTGGTACCAGCAGACGCGTACACAGGAGAGACAGTTCCAGTAGTGTTGGCTGAATCCAGATGTAGGTCTGTGTTACCTGTGGCGGTAATAGAGTTGAAGTCGCCATTCATCGAAGGGAAGTTGGAGGTTTTGGTTATGAATAGCCCTGTGCAGGAAGTCCTGATCGGAAACTTCGCAAAGAGAGAAGGAAATTCCGGTTGGATACGGGTGCCTGTATACGCAGACCCGGCATTGGTAGGGGCAGTGCAGACACGTGCGCAGAGAGCCAGGGAGCAGCAAGAACCAGTACCACTGCCCGTCGAGGAGTGTATTCTGAACACCTCTACCCAGCAGTTAATTCAGATGCAGGACCAGGACGAAACCTTGAGGAAGGCTCGAAGTGCGTGTGAAGTAGGGACGCACTTCCATACCAAGTTTGGACGAGTCGAGTACGCTCGGAAATCTGGTGTACTGGTCAGGCGGTTTGAGGGTCCCAAGGACGTAGCGAGTCAAATCTGCGTCCCAGCTGAATACGGGCCACGGTGATGAAACTAGCCCACGACGTACCCATGTCTGGACACTTAGGTACCACACCGAACCAAGGAGCGAGTTGGCCGCCATTTTTATTGGCCAGGCATGCATGCTGACATTCGTCGGTACTGCCAGTCATGTTTCCAGTGTCAGCGTACGGTTGATAAGGGAAGAGTCTCAAGAGTACCCCTCGTGAAGATGCACTGATGCGCGAGCCGTTCGAGCGGGTTGGGATAGATATCATTGGTCCCATCGTTCCAGCATCCCAGAATGGGTACAGATACGTGTTGGTGATGGTCGACTTTACGACAAGGTATCCTGAGGCAGTCCCTCTTCGCCAGATCACGAGCGAGTCGGTGGCAGAGGCAGCTTTCAATATGTGACACGAACAGGAGTCCCTGGGTCGGTTCTGACTGATAGAGGAACCCAGTTTACTGGCCAGATCATGCAGGAGGTCTACCGACTATTAGCCATTCGAGGTCTGACTACCACGCCATACCATGCGCAGTGCAATGGATTGTGAGAACGTTTCAACGGTACTCTGAAGCGGATGCTGCGCAGACTGTGTCAGGAGAAAACCAGAGGATTGGGATCGGTGGATACCAGCACTGCTGTTTGCTTACGTGAGGTCCCTCAAGAGAGTACCGTTTCTCGCCTTTTGAGCTGCTATATGGACGCCAGGTGCGCGGGCCGATGCAGATATTGAGAGATCTGTGGCTACAACCGGAAAGGCAAGAGCTCCGTACAGCGGCAGAATACGTCGTCAACTTGAGGAACAAAATAGCTGAGTCGTGCGAGATGGCAAGGGAGAATTTGGCAAGGGCAGCGGATAGGTACAAGCGACATTTTGACTTGAGGGCGAAACCCAGGAAGATAGCTGTGGGGTCCAGAGTGCTAGTACTTCGACCGACCAAGCAGAACAAATTGGAACTGGCATGGAGGGGTCCCTATACAGTACTGGAGAGAGTGGGTGAAGCTGATTACCGCATAGAAGTAGGGGGAAAGACGAAGATTTTCCACGCGAACCTACTGAAGTCGTTCGTCGAGCGTGTTGCAGATCCAACAGCCTCGGTAGCTGCGATTGTTGTGCCGGAGGAGCCTGATGAGGAAACAGTAACTCCCTTGTTGAGCAAAGACATTCCTACCATTCCTTGGAGGCCACAGAGGGCCTAACGATGTGGTAATACTCACTGAAGACCAGCACTTTAGTAGGAATTGCACGAGTTAGTGGCCGAGTTCAAGAAGGTACTGACTGATGTGCCCTCATGCACAAACCTAGAAACGTGCAGCATTAAGCTGACGTCAGACATCCCTATCAGGTCAAAGCCATACCCATGCCTTTTGCACAACGAGAGACGGTTAGGGAGGAGGTCAAGGCCATGATCAGGATGGGTGCGATCGAGCCGTCGACATCGCCATATTGCTCACCCATCGTACTGGTCAAGAAGAAAGATGGGAAGATCAGGTTTTGCGTTGACTTCAGGAGTTAATCGCATCGTGCAGTTTGATGCTGAACCCATGCCGGACATCGAATACCTGTTTGCCAAGCTTGGAGAGAAGAAGGTGTTCAGCAAGATCGACCTCGCTAAGGGGGTATTGGCAGATCCCGATGAGTGAAGAGGGACCGCGGAAGACTGCTTTTGCTACACCGGAAGACAATTCCAGTGGAAAGTTATGCCATTTGGTCTGTGTACTTCAGGGCAGTGTTCACACGCGCATGATGCGGAAACGTTGCAGCGCTTGAAAGCCCAGACTCGATATTTTCATTGATGACATCCTGGTGGCCACAATTGATAGGACAGCCATATAGAGTTCTCAGGCGTGTGTTCCAGAGACTCGGGGAATGTTCCTTGTCAGCCCGACTTCAAAGTGTGAGCTGGGAGGAAAGGAAATTACCTACTTAGGGCACAGGATAGGTGCAGGGAAAATATGGCCTGAGCAGGATAAAATGACCCGCATATGGATGCGCCTAGGCCTGAGACCAAACGGCAAGTGCGGGGATTCCTGGGACTAGTGGGGTACTACAGGAAATTTGTGCCCGGTTTGCTGACATGCCAAACCCTTACTGATTCACTAAGGAACCGCCAGGCAGGTGAAATGGAACGACGAGTGCGAACGTGCGTACAAGCCTTGAAGCAGCATTTCTGATCAACCTCCTGTCTGTAATTTGCCGGTGCCTGGGTTGACATTGTGCTCCAGAACTGACGCATCAGAAGTGGGAGTGGGAGCTATGCTGGTCAGCAGTACCCTGAAGAGATGCGCCCTGTAGCATGTGCCAGCGGAAGTAAGCCCTGAGAGCAATACCCCATTGTTGAGAAGGAGTGTCTGGCAGTAGTGGGGAATACAAAAGTTCCAAGTGTATTTGTATGGACCCCTTTATTGTCCAGATCGGATCATCCCACTTCAGTACTAGAAGGATGAAGTCTGTTAGTGGGAGGATACAAGGTGGGCACTGCAGCTGCAGCCATTCCAGTTTACGGTGCAGGCAGTGTCTGGAAGACAATGTGGCGGCAGACTTCTTAAGTCGGTTGCCGGAGAGAGAGGAGAGTAGAGAGAGGAGAGAGAGAGAGAGGAGAGAGAGAGAACCTGTAAGTTCTATTTACCTATGTCATGAGAAGTGACATTGTCGAAGTATGCATGTTATTGTCATTGGAAGAGAATGACGTTGCAAAGTGTTGCTGGGGGGTGTGTATTTGTAGCACGTGTTGCATAGCGGTCGTGCATGGTCAGAGCACCCTCAGTTATGAAGTCTATATATAGACCGTAATGTACGGCTGCCTGTAAGTGCCTGCGTTAAGGTCGTGGAAGGCAGAATTGGACCAGGTTGAATAATGTATTCTGCGGTTAACGATGTATTGAAAAGTGATGTTGTTGAAATGATGATGGGGTACATCAGAAGTAACCGCAGGGCAGAGTGAGTGATGGGGAGTTGGATGGTTAAGGTAGGGTGGAGTAAACGCCGATCGAGTGAGAAGTTTTTATTGGTGTTAACCTGTAGTTAAAACTTAGGCAGGGGGTGTGTCACCGATCGGCAGTAGTAAAACCGGTCATGTGTTTGGAGTAATGGTAGTTCAGAAATAGAGAGCGTGTGCGCGTGTGCATATGTGTATATGGTGTGTGCGAGTGTGCGTGTGTAAGATTGGGTTTTGGTTAAGGTGGAAGGTTAGCTAGGTAGGTGCTGGGGAAATAAGATACACAATATCTTGAGTTCCAATCTTGACTTGTTGAAGGGAGGAGCGGAGGTTGGTTTCATTCCCGATTGTTACCCTTTTGTTACTGGGTTCTACACCAGAGAAGGCGGGCAGGTATCGGTGTTGTGTTGTCAAGTCTGAGTTGTTGTGGTAAATTGTCGTGCTGTGCACGAGCAACAACTAGTCCGTGGTCCGGCGTGTCGCTCTGCGGAGGGATACGCTGCTCTGACCAATCGCTGTTGTGAGTAGAGTTCGCTTGATTCCGACCAGGTCGGAATGCGTTGGGGTAGCTTCACTTCGGTCCTGGTGTTCGTCGGAGTGGACGCGCCTTGTAGTTGCGGCGGCAGCGCCGTTAGTTTTGAGCTTGAGTGACTTCGAGTCATAGTTAGGGCCAGGTCCTCGTCGGGTCTGGTGTGCCCTTGGCCTGTGCCGGGTTCTGTGTCGTCTCTGTTGGCAGCACTTCGCCAGTTGCAGAACTGGTGTGGTTGAACGTCTGTCTGTCCAGTTTTTGTTAGCAGGTATCCTGTTCCGTCCTGAGGCTGGGCCAGATCACCGCAGTCTTACTGCCGCGTGCCGGCAGGTGAGCGGCGGTTTCCGTGCCTGCTGCTTTTTCCCGGGAGAGGGAGACCATCCAGGCCGTCTGCCGTCTGTGAGGCAGCTCTCCTCCTGCTACCGGGGCTCTCTGGGATTCTCCAGCCACCGTTGCTCTTCCTGTTCGGGCGTCCTTTGAGCCCGGACTCGTCGAGAGGGCACCGCCACCAGACCTTCTCTCACCCTCAGTGTCCGGCGGGGCCTTCAGAGGAGGAGGCGTCCTTCGAGCCCCGGACTCGTCGAGAGGGGCACTGCACCAGGCCTTCCCCCTCAACCGTTGTGTCCGGCGGGGCCTTCAGAGGTGTTGTGCCAGCGCGGGGAGGAGTCAGACTGAGGAGCCCGGTCGCCGCCGGTGCAGAGTCTTCGGGGAGTCGGACTGTGGGAGGCCACGGTCAGCACCGGAGTGCAGTCGTCCAGGGAGGCGTCAGCCTGTGAGGGGCCGAGTACAGCGCCGAGGACTGGAGCTCTCCGGGCCGGGATGGGTTGTCCCATGGGTGTGGTAAAAGGGTGTAGCGTTAGGGAGTAGGGTTAAGGGTGTTAGCTACTGCCCCCTTTTGGGACGTAGTGGCCAGCACAGTGTAGGGTACTTGTCGTTGCCTCCGTTAGGGACGCAGCGACCAGTTTCGGTAGGGGTCCCGGGTCAAAAGAAAGGGTGGGTCCTGGGGAGAGGTGTGGGTGGTAGTAGTTTAGAGAATAGAGTCCCTTGGGTTGGTCCTTGTCCTAGTAGTTAGTCACCACGTGTGCGGGCTATCTCTGCGTCCCTAGGTCGCAGTGATATACCGCAACTGGTGCTTTAGCATAGGTTAGGGGTCTCAGGGTCGTAGCAGGTAGTGTGGGTCAGGGAAGAAGTGAGATAATGGTGTATGGGCGTGGATGGACGTGAGTGGTGGCGCCATAGTGTGTGTGTGAAATAAAGAAGTGCGCATGATTGTAAAGCTGTTGTATTGTGCTGTATTGTCTGCTCTAGTGTGTAATAGGTGTGGGAAAGGGTGGTAGGGCCGTCCGGCTTAGCGACCGTGACAGCACTGTTCTTGGACCGCTACTTTTCCTATTGTACATCAACGACCTTCCTGATGTTGTGAAACACGCAAAAGTAAAACTTTTCGCAGACGACAGCCTTCTTTACAAGCAAATTAAAGGAATCCAAGACCAGAGACTACTCCAAAAAGACCTGGACGCACTTGAAGACTGGGAAGAAATGTGGCAAATGAACTTTAACCCAGTAAATGCAACATCATCCGCATCCTAGCAGACAAGAATAAACCACCGCTAGTGTCCGACTACTACCCCATGGACAGGCCCTAGAGACGACCAAGAAAGCAAATACCGGGAGTTACCATATCAGATGACCTAACATGGACCAGCCACATCAAAAACATCACCGCAAAAGGAAACAAAACAGTGGGCTTCCTGAGGCGCAACTTTAAAGAATGTACAACAAAAGTTAAAGCAGCAACCTATAACCACCATGGTGCGCCCCACATTAGAATACGCGTCAACTGTGTGGGATCCACATGAAGAGAAGGACAAGAAATCACTCGAAGCTGTCCAAAGAAGAGCAGCCAGATACACCCACAACAACTACTTTGAAAGAACACCCCGCATTATCACCAATATTGCTCAACACCTTAGGATGGGAGTCATTGGAAGAAAGAAGAACAAAGAATAGACTAATGATGCTGTACAAGATCAAGCACAATCTTGTTGGAATCTCACCTGCAAACTACATCAGGACTCTGACCCAAGAACAAGAGGAGCAAGGCTATACCAACAACAGGATTTCCACAAGGCAATAAACAACACCTTCTTCCGAGGACAACCTCAGACTGGAACAGCCTCCCCACCTCTACGACATCAGCAACGTCACTGGAGATGTTTCCGCTCACGACTCGGTGGCAGCAGGGCTCTGCAGCCACTTGTGGGCACCCCATGACCCTCCCTACTGCCCTGTACATAGTTTAATTCCCCCCCCCCCCCCCCCCCCCAAACCTAGCTTCCGCGGCCGAATCAACGATACGTCACCGCAGGGCCACTTACGTTCAGAAATGAACCCGGCCCTTACGGAGAGAAGAAGAAGAAGAACTGTTTGTCTGTCCTTGGCTGTAACTAACACCCTCTCTTTCTAAAAATGGAACTGAACCTGTTCATTCAGCAACTTATTACCGAAGGTAATTAATCACATCTTGAAGATAGGACTTTCAAAAAGCCTGACGGCTGACTGGTCTCTATTTCCCTGATCCCTGATAGCCGATTTGCATCAACGTTGGTGGGAATGAGAGCATCGAGTTCGCAATCAAATGTTTGAATCACGCTAGAAAAAAATAATGTCATTTTCGCTAGGCCGACTCGTCTTGATGTGATGTCGTTCTTGTGGTTGTGTGTAGTGTAAAATAGGTCCACTTATCCCACTCTCCTGGAATGGTGATTCTCTTTCTGTTAGATCACCGTGAAGTGAGACGTTGCAACTAAATCGACATCGATTTAACTACCCTACCGGAAGGGAAATAAGTATGTAGGCACAGGTGAAGTAAGCTTAGAGAGTTAAGCTTCCTGGAAAGCGATTAATGGTGACTCCCTTGAAACACGAATTTTGATTGGATGATGCCTCGAAGATTTTAAAACTTGCAGCGGTAAACACATGTTTTGAAGAGAAAGGTAAGATTTGTTTAATCTACGCATGCTCACTTTTATGAAATTTTGTGCTGTGACACTTGTTTATCGACGAATTGTTGCAGACTGAAACTGACCGACAACAAGTGTTCATTGTTTCAGTTGATGTACTGGACTGAAGTAACATCAGGATCCCATTCTCAAACCCTGGACAGGTCAGGCTTTCGACGAGCTGGTCTGATCATAATTTGATGACCTAAATTCGTATTATATGCCAACATAGGTTCAAAATATAAAGATTATAAGGTCAGTGCATAATGCCCGGTGATGCTATCATAATTTTATTCATTTATTTATTCATTTTTTGTCTCACACGGTCACAGCACGCCCGTTACTCAATGATGTAACAGTAA
The DNA here is from genome assembly GCA_018398815.1 of Conus ventricosus. NCBI lineage: Eukaryota > Metazoa > Mollusca > Gastropoda > Neogastropoda > Conidae > Conus > Conus ventricosus. Next base: position 9,340,802 of record CM031597.1, read on the forward strand.
CAATACTTCTTCCCTTGAGCGACGAACATCAACATTTTGATGGCTACTGTCACTTTTGGGATGAAGCATACTAACACGCAGTGTAGGATGGCCATTAGTTGTGCTTGTGTATCTTCTTCCGTAAAGTCTCCACAATCAACAGGCTGATTAAATATGAGACTGAAACAGGGGATCTGCTTAAAAAAACAAACAAACAAAAAACAGTGATCCCATTCAGTGACCCACCACCCCAGTGTTGTACCAAGGCTGTCAATAGCGTCATCGTTTGTAGACCAGTAAATGTTAACCGATTCATGATCGGTTTAATCAGTAAACAATCCTTCATCTTGAGCAACCTAGGCTTCCTCGTAAATCTGGGAGTGGGACACAATAAGTAATAGAACGGAGTACCTGCTGCTGGAGGTGGAGGATTCTATGACAGTTCGAGTCGCATGCAGCCTTCCAGCCAAGTCAAAATGTTGTAGTGAAACTACAGATGAGAAAAGGGTGACTGTTTTAATTGGATTGTGATCTGAATAAACTGTTGTGGATGTTAGCTTCTTCACAATGACATAGAATCAATCTTTGGAAGTTTTGAGAGCCTCTGTTAGCAAAACGGTTATATCTTATTCTGTGACATGGAGTTCATATTTGTGTCACTGCACAAAAGCATCTCATACGTGAGTCATAGTCCTCATCAAGAGTGGAACCAATGATTTTCAGAAATCTGTGTTAATCCCAAATCTGCAGACTTCTAATGAGTTCCTCTTTTTCTCTCTACAGAGGAATTATACACTTTGTTCATTTTTTGTTTGTTTTGTATCAGTTGATTCTAGTGGTGGTGGAGCCATGAGTCAAGAGAATGAGTTGCCATTTTTGACAAGGCAAAATTAAAGCATGAAAGTGAATGTGAAACCATCTTATTTACTGCGAGAACAGACAATGGTTCAATGATGGTTCGGTCAAACATTTCAGTGTAAAAATTCACTGACTTTGTGAAACACAGGCTTTAGACCTGCTGTGTATACTCTTCTGCCTGCTAAGAACCATGACAAAGGAAGTCGGGGTAAGAGGGGTGGGGAGGAGCAACTTTCAAGTTTCTGACTTTTTATGGTTTCTCATGTAAACAAACTGCCCTTCATGCAAGCTTTAATGATGATAAGAGGATGAACACTCACACAAATGGCTTGTGAGAAAGAGCAACAGTCACATTGTCCACACATTTTCTGAGAAGATTTTTGAGTCATAAACCAAGCGAAATATACACCTGTGACTCAGGAGCTGTGGACCGACACTCAGTAGTCTGTTTCATTGTCTGTCTTCAGTGATCAATGCATTGTGTGTCACATTGCCTACAAGGTGATGCCAAGGTATTTTGAGACATCACGGTTACTAGCTGATTATGCAAGGTGTATAGGACTCAGGAGCTAGTAGTCATGGTAGGGCTTCTAAGTTGGTTTACTGGTCATGAAAGTAAGATTTCGCTTTAGTGAAGGAAGAGACAAATTTACTTTACATGTATCCAAACCAAAAGGATGGGGATGTATGGCATGCTCATGGGGGAGCATCTGAATTCAACCCTTAACACATTTTTTAATGGATGCTGGCCTGGTGGAATGAACTCAGATCAGCTCTGTGAAGCGCACCCAAACTATTCACTTTTTTTTTCCCTTTTAGATTTACAGTAAGCTATTTGTAAATATTTCTGATACTTCTACATATATACAGAGCCTGAGAGGAGATCATGTAAAATATGTTATTAAATAACATCTAGGTGATTTCCATTTGACTTTTTTTTCCTGTCAGATGGATGGCAAATTATCTCTTGTGGCATCCTTTGATGATCTGATGAGATGTGCAAGCATCCTGAACACTGGTTGTGAAGCAGGTGAGTTGTTGATGCTGTGCAGTGAAACTTAGAACTCAACCTCTAGTCATTTACTTGGTTTTGATGACGTAGTCTGAGTGGAGACTAAATTAGGAAGCAGAACTAGGGCATGAATTTAGAGAGAGAGAAAAATATAGAAAGTTCCAGGTAAAAAGATACATGAGTGAATTTCAAGGATTAATATTCTTAGTATTCATTCTTTGGATGGCATTTTTGTGTGAAGGATTGCTGAATATATAGTTTATGGTACTTACTCAGTAATCTGGAGAAACATTCTCCTGTCTCTGTACGCAATTGTCAGTTAATATTTAATTTGTCTTTACAAAAAAGGAAGAAGAAAAAAGTTCCTCATTGAAAAGCTAGTGGTAACACATATTCATTGATTTCATCATTATCTGTTAAAAAATGAATTTTTAACCTCATGCATAGGATCATGAAATGATGAATGATAATTGCTCTGTGAAAAATACATTTTTTTTTTTTTGGTGTGGTCTGAGCAGTTGGTCCATCATGTCCTTTCTGATCTGCCTATAACAGAATTCTGTCAGTTGAGTATTCATTCAAATATTTCCTTCTGTCTTTGACAGAATTCCGCTCCTTTGTGCTGAATCAAGATGACAATCGTCGACGCTGGTTGGAATCAGAGCAGAAATGTGAGAGCTTGGAAGATAAAGTCAAGCGCCTTCAGGCTGAAAATTCAAAATTGGACACACAGGTGAAGCATGCCAGGTGAGTGGGCAGCAGCCTGGTCTGGGTCACAGTGGGTGTATTGACACTGAACTGCACATTAGTGTTATTTTATGAGTAAATAAGTTCATAAACTATTTGTAATCTGATAAGTGTCTATTTTTTTTTTCAATCGTATTGACTAAGAAGATTACAAATGTCATTTTAAAATCTGATGGCTATCTAATCAAAACAGGTGAGTTGTATTTCAGGCTTATAAAAAGTAATTGAAATTGTGTAGATTAAGAATATCTGTGCATTACCATGACTGTAGGCTGTAGTGTGTGTGTGTGTGTGTGTGTGTGTGTGTGTGTGTGTGTGTGTGTGTGTGTGTGTGTGTGTTGACTGCTTGATAATTACTGTGGCATGTTGAATATGCATACAGTGAAAATTATCATGCAAATTTAATGGGAAGCAAAATGCATCAAACAGAAGTGTAGGTTGGTCATAAGCACTGGTGTTCATCTTTTTTTCTGAAGAAAAAAAAAGAAGAGAAAAAATGGGGGGAAAGAAAAACGCTACTCACTGCTGTCTGAATTAGTTTCTGGGCTGTCATAGTTTCAACAATTCACAAACAGATACTTTAATGGATGTCATGTAGTACATAGTGATGTATGCTGGCAGAGATGACTACCTGTCCAAGACCATTCTAAAGAGTACAGATAGTGAAGGGTGGACTTCCAATAGTGGACTGAAGATGTCCTGGATGAAATACATAAAGGACTAGATTGGTTACAGTGCCTCTTCGCTGTTGTCCGTCATTGAGGACTGTGGAAGTTTCTTTCTGGCCGTGTATCCATCACAACACTGCAAGGCCTTTGAGAGTATGACTGGTCAGTCATCATGCAACAGTGATAGTTTCAGTCAGAACAACAATGACATTGCTAATAGATATGAAACAAATAGTACACTTTATTGTTATTGATGTACTGATAGATAGTCATGATATCTTTTGAAGCTACTACATTTCAACCTGTGTATGCCACAGTGCAACTGCAAAGCGTGACAGTTTTCTGAGCTTTGTAACAAGAAATTGTAATACTGTAATGTTCAGCTTACAAGGCATAAAGGGTTGCTCCGCCTTTTATTAAACTGCCTTGCCATTCACCCATCATCTGCAGCTTTCTCAGGCATGATTCTGTACTACTGTGTAGGCAGTAGGGTATCATGCTGAAGTGCGAATAAATCAGCTCTCTGTGTTCCATCGTGTTTGATGCGCTTAGTCCATCACTAACATTGCCAACACCACAAAGACAAGAAGAAAAATGGCTTTGAATTGCTTCGTCATTTGGCCAGTGTAGTCGGCCAGGGCAGGGAAGATGGAATGTGAGGAACGTGAAGCAGACATCGATGACATAATGTGGGACAGAAGAAACGGGGGGGGGGGGGGGGGGGGGGGGGGGGGGGGGAAGAGAGGGAGGTTACACTATAGATAGCACATTAATGTCTGAAGAAAGCTTTGCCTACCATTCCGTGTGAAAAGTGTGCCGCTGTTGCTGCAGGAACCAGGTGCAGTATGAACTGTCGAGGAGGAACGAAGCTGAGCAGGAGAGAAACAGTCTGGTGAGTCAGGACTTTCAGTCTTACTGCTGAGCATTTCAGCTTTCTGTCCTCTCTAGTTGTGTGTTGTGGACATAGGAGAGTGTTTCATTGTCATGTGGTCAGATGATGGGGGAAGAAAATGCGCAAATGGTTTTTCAGAGCCTGAAAAGTTTGAAGTGGAGGGAGAAAGAGACTGTTTCACTGTCAGTGTCATGTGGTCAGATGATGGGGGAAGAAAATGTGCAAATGGATTTTCAGAGCCTGAAAAGTTTGAAGGGAGGGGAGAAAGAGACTGGGCAGAGACGGTCTGTTTCAATGTTCAGAAAATATGAGGAATGTCGACTTGATTTTTACACTGAAGGACGGCATATCTTGTTTAGACTTGCCAAGACTTTTCTGAAAGCTCTGACAATACGGATGGTATTCAGAGGAGCCAGAACTTACATTCTCATCATGTAGTACTGCAGTTTTGTTTGGTCCTACATTCACAGGCGTTTTGTCTCTGAACAATCAAAAGGATGACCTTCTTTTGATTGTTCAGAGACAAAACACCTGTGAATGTCTGCCAAGTTGAAGACAAATGTCACAGATAATTTGCATGATTTATACAATATCATTGAATCACCTTAGCTTTAGAAACACATTCAGCCACCAGTTCATATCATTGACAACTTGTACAGTGTACCAGTGTCATCAAATCGCCACAGGTTTAGAAACACAGCTTAGAAATACATTCAGCTATTACCTACTCATCAGTGTAAAACTTGTGACGGTCACCAGTAAGAAAGTATAATGCCTGTGAGTTGGCTGTTGACGTTCCTAACTGCTCTTCTGCTTATTCTTCACATTGGCAGGCTGAAGGCCACTGTCTAAAACCAAAGGAAATTTGCTCAGGCCAAAGCTTCAAACAGCACCAAAAAAGTATTCCAACAGAATGTTTTGTCCATTTATTCACAACCACGCCAGTGCCATTGAAAATTAGTGCAACATACACAAGTGTAGGACCTGTGAGCTCAGATTCAAAATATCTCATGGCAGACTCTCTCAATGTTCGTGACAGACCTGCTTAAACAACTGTTGTGGTATGGCAAGTATGCCTGCTGGAAGTCTGTGTGAAAAGTGAACCTTTTTGTTTCATCTTATTGTGGTTATGACTGGACTTTTCAGTCAATTATCTGTCTCTCTCTCTCTCTGTCTCACTCTCTCTGTGACGTTTGTCTCTCTGTCTCTTGTTTGTTAATGGATCCATGTCAAAATGTAGACAGCCTATTGCGTTTCTCTTTCCTTCAGGTATTTGGCAATACAGTGAAGTATTGTACAGACAAACAGTATTTCATTACCTCCTAACATTCCGTAATGTACCGTGAAGTGTTGAAAGTGGCTAGCACGTCCTCTGC
>CM031597.1:9351333-9423833 GCA_018398815.1 Conus ventricosus
TGTTGTAGCACTGAAAGCCTGCATGAAGAAGTCTTTGTAAAAAGTGAATTTCAACCTTTTTCGTTGAATCTTATTTGGGGTTTTAAGATTATGTTCTCTGTCTCAAAGTATATGACATTTTTTTTTTTCCCCTTAAATTTAAATCCATGATGAAATTAGGGAAAACTGACAACTTTTCATGCTTTGGTTACTTCAAGACGTGAAAACAGCGGAAACTCCCGAAAACAACTTTTTAATTAAACATACAATACCGGGCTCACAAAAGCAATAAGCCAGCAATTTGCTACCCCCTGCCTCGAAAAAATTTAAAAGCTGAAACGGAAAAAAAAAACCCCCTAAAAGGGCCTCCGTGCCTCGGGGCATGTTTCCAAACCATCCCTTTTCTGGGCGGGCCATTTTTCCCGTTAGCCGGGGTTTTAAAACGAGCAGCAAGAAATTTTTTTTTTTTCAAAAAAAAAAAGGGGGATGGGGGGTTTTTTCCCCGATCGTTTTTGCTGTTCTTTTTTTCCCCTTGCTTATGTTTTCACATTAAAGAACGAAACGTGAAGCGTTTGGGGTGGTAAGGGCGAAAATTTCAAAGGGTTTTTGTCATTCGTTTCCCTCGTCTCACTGGCAGGCGCTTAGCCTACCTACTCGGGCCCGCGCCAACCCCCCCCCCCCCCCCCCCCCCCCCTCGGCCCCCCGCGCCCTTTTCTCTCTTCTTTTTTCGTCTTTTTTTCCCCAAAGGGGTTCACTTAAAGGGTTAAATTTTTTACAGCGAGCTCTTTCCGCAACCCTTAATTTCGTGACGAAACGCTCAGCTGCGTTCTGCTCATTTTCGCCCCCTTCCCCCAAACCAAAAACGACTAAAGCCGCGGTTCTGTCGCCTTTAAGCTCCCTTTGCATCCTGTGTTAAGTTCACTGCGGTTCTACTGCTCAATTTTTCCAAACCCCGGGGGGAATCAAAAATCCACGGGGCCCCCTATGAGGGATGGTTTCAGGGGGGGGGTATTGAGGCAGACTCCGCCCACCTCTGACGGCTAACGACTCACTTCGGTTCGTCTTTTCCCCGTTGGGTTTTAAAAAATCAGTGTCCATTTCAGCTGCGGTTCTATTTCCCCAAAAAGTTCGTTTCCCCCTTGGCGGAATCGAAGATGCACGAGCCCCCAATTACGGAAGGCTCAAAGGGGGGGAAATGAGGCAGACTGCTTGTCTACCCCCTCCCTTTTTTGCTCGAGGGGCCCGATCCAAGGAAGCAACCCTTCTCGAGGGCTTGAATCTCCCCGGGCCCTCATTGTTTCCCCCCCCCCACCTAAATGTCTCTGTTTTTCCCGGGTAGGATTTTTGGGGTTTCGCCCTTTTTTTAAAGGGCGCCCCCTTCCGGGGGCCCTGGCGCATCAGGCCCCCCCTTTTAACGGGGTTTGGGGCCCAAACCCAACCCAAACAGAAACGATGATCGGCCCCAGAGGGGGTTCTTCACCCCTGTGACTGTCCCCTTTGCCCCCCCCAAAAGGGCCGATCGACTCATTTTGGGTCTTTCCCCCTTTTAAGTGCATCCGGGTGTTCTTTTCAGCGGCGGTTCTACGGGCGCCCCGGTTTTTCATTCCCATGGCAGAATCGAAGATGCACGGGCCCCTCCGGGGGCCCGGGGCGTTGAGGTAGCTTTTCGTCACCCTCCCCCTCTCCCCTGGGGTGGCGATCCAAGGGAAGCAACTCCTGCCAAGGCTCGAATCTCGTTGGGTTTCCCGGTTTTCCCCTTTCCCCCCCACCTCATTGTCCTGCCTCTTTTTTGGGGCAGACCCCCGGGGTTTTTCGCCCTTTTTTTTCCGAGCACCCCTCGGGGGACCGGGGCCATTGGGCCCCCCCCTTTTTTTCCGGGGTTGGGGCCAGAAAGCCACACCTCCCCCCCCCCCCCCCCCCCCCCCTTATCATGGGGTCGGGGCCCCTTTTTTCCCGGGGGTGCCAGGGGCCCAATGGAAAATTATCCCCCCGACCAGGGGCTTTCACAGCCCCCTGCCCCGGGGTTTTTCCCCTGGGGGCCGGGGTTTTTTATGCCCACCCTCCACCAAGTGCGGGCCTCCCCTCCCGGGCCCCCCGGGGCCCCCCACCCGGGGACTGACCCCCCTCCCGGAATGTCTGGGGAATCAGCCATTCCAGGCCACTCTGGGTTTAGCCCGCGCACCGTTTTCGCCAAGGGGGGTCACCCCCTCGGTCGTGGATCCAAACCTGGGGGAAAATTCTGATTCAGGGGAAAGGGGAAACCCTCCCCCGGGTTTCTTTTTCCTTCCAGGACCCCCGGGGGCCTTTCTGGCTTCCCTTGTTCCGGGGGCGGGGTCATCCTCTCAGGAGGTCAGACCCCCCTGCCCCCCAGCAGCGGAACTCCCCCCGGGGAAATTTTCGCCCATTGGCAGCTGGGCCCTCCCTCTGCAAAAGGAGTGGGAAAGGTGGCCGACTGCATGAGGGGGGCCCCAAATAAGATCGGGGGCACGGGGGCACAGGACATCATCCCGGGTTTTTCTGTCCCTGATTTCCCTATGCCTGGGGCGGCTTCCATTTGCCAAAAGGGGCCTTCTGGGCAAATGAAAACTATCCCAAACCCACTCTCCCCCCCCTCTCCCGGGGGACCTCCCCCCGGCCCCAGGAGAGGTCGAAATCACACCTAAGCAGGGGTCCCCTCAGGGAAACTGCTTTTGCCGGGGGGAAAGCCTGCGGGGGGGTTTTTTTGGAGGCTTCTGGGTTATGGATTTTTTTCTGGGGGGACTAGTGTCGCCCAAAAGGGTTCCTGTTTCCAAAATCCTTCACCATCCCCCCAACCCCGGGGACCCAGCTGCAGTGGAAACCTTTTTTTCAGGAATGGCTAAAGGGGGTTAAAGTTTTCGGCGGGGGCCGTCGCTGGGCCCCTTTTCTGAACTCTGAAACTAGCGAGGAGAGAGGGGGGGCCCCTTTTTGGGCATCTTCTGTCCCCCGTTCCCCCCCGCCCGCGCCCCCCTCAACCCTTTTGGCCAGTCAGGCCCGGGGCCTCTTTTTGGGAATCACTACAGGCAAACCAAAAAGAGCTAGGCCGAATTTGGGCGTGACCTCGCCTTTCAGCCCGGCCCCCCCTCCCCCCCCCCCCCGGGTTGAAAAGGGAAAGGCCCAGCCCCTTTTCCCATCCCCGGGGTTTCCCCCCTCCCCCCCCAAAGGGCGACGGTAAATTTGGCCCCCGGGGGGACCCCGAGGCAAGCAACCCACCCGGGGGTCGGCCCACTCGGCCGGCGGGTCCGGAAGCTCCCACTTTCCAACGGCCCCCCCCAATACTTCCCCCCCCCGCCCCGGGGAATTTCCCCCCCGGGGCGGTCCTGGGGGCAGCGGTCCGGGGGAAAAACCCAGTGCCCGGGGGGGTTTCCCCCCGCAACCCCTTTGGGGCTCTGCGGGTGATCAGTGGGGGGTTTCGTCTTCCTTTGGGGTGCATGAAGGCTCCTCCCCCTCCTTTTTTTCCCCCGGGGGTCGGCAGACTCTCCGGCCTTAGACCGGGAGGCCCCTTTCGCTGTTACCCAAAGGGGAGCCACAGGGGGAACCCTTTTCCCTTCCCCCGGGTTTTTAAAGGGCCCCTTTTTTTTGTGGCCCCCCAAAACTTCTGGGGAAAGGGGAAAAACCGGGTTTTTTCTAGATCCTCCCCCTTTGAACGGGTTTTCCCGTTTCTTTCCCCCCTTTTTCCCGAAGGGAAAACCCCCATGTCAATCCGCGGGGCCATGAAACCCCGGGCGACTGGCTTTATCCATCGACTTCAAAAAACCCGTATTTCCCCATCCCTTGATCCCCCCAAAGGGGAACAGGAAGAAAACCCCCCGTTTTAAAGGGAAAAACCGCTTTTTTTCCTTTCAGGGTTTCTTCCCTTTGGACAAACCCCCGGGCCCCCTTGGGTTTTCACAAAGGGGGTGGGGAAACTTTTTTTTGGCATGGGGGAAAAAGGAATTCGCCTAAGGCCTATCTAGATTTTTGGGCTTTTTCTTGCCTCACCCCGGGAAACTTTTTCTCCCACAACCCCTACGGGTTTTAACCCTTTCTGTAAAAGCTGGGATTTTTTTCCCAAACAGGAAAAGTCCGTTTTCATCCCGTCGCACACCTTTTCCCCGGGGCCCTGATGGAGCCCTTTGGCTCCCTTACCCCCCCCTTTGGGACGACTGCACAAACCCTTTTTCCACGCCCTTTTCGCAAGCGTTGGTCTCACCCCCCCAAAACTGCGGGCCCGGGGGGCCCCTGCCGTCCTCTCGTCAGTGGTTCCCAGTCTTTCGGGGGGTAAAAAAAGGCACCCCCGGGGTCCTGGCATATAAATGGGCTAGAGAGGGAAGGGGCCGTGCCCCAACCCCCAAAGGATTTTTTCCCCCCTTCCGAAAAGGAAAAAAACATTTTTCCCCCAACCCCGACAAAAACGAGGGTGGCGGGGTTAAATCAACAAGCGGGGGGGGGGGGGGGGGGGGGGGGAAAGGGGGGGGGCGCGTTCTAAAACCCCCCTTCCCGGGGACGGAAAAAAAGTTTTTCTTCTTTGGTGCGAAAAAATTTCAAAACCCGGGATCTGGGGCCAAGCATGTTCCTGGAAGACACACTCCCCGCGGACCCCTCAGCCAGGTCGCACATGGTTTTTTCCCCTAAGGGGTGGCCCTCTCGTCCCCCTCTATCCTGGAACCTCTCTGGCCCGTATGGTTCAAACCAGGGGAACCTGTTCGCCACCCTTTTAAAATCCCGGGAAAAACTACCTACCTTTCTTTCAGGGAAGAAAAAACTTTAAAAGGTCCTTCGTTAAGGTTCACAGGGCGGCTTTTTTCCCCACCACTTTTCCGGGCCATTTAAAGGGGGGCCCCCCCTTTGGGGGACGACCCTCTTTTTTCCCCCGGGATCTGGTCAGAGGGCACCCTACAGGAGGGCCCGGGGGAGGGGCCCCCCCCCAAATCCTGGCTGGGATCTTTTCTTAGTCCTTTTCCTCCCCCCCAGGCTCCCCCCCCTTACGAGCTCATCCGGGGGGTGTTCTTCTGAAATTCCTTTTTTTTAAAAAAAAAACCTTTTTTTCGTTTTCCCCCCTCAGGGAGGCGCTGCAGTGAAGTCCCCGCCCTTAGTGGCCTTGGGGGCCCGGGATGTCGGGCCCCCTAACCCCCATGGCTCAAAATTTTTTCTTCGCCTCCTCCCCCGAAATTTTTTGCGAAAAAACCCGTTGCCAGGGGTTTTTCTTCCCCCCCCCATAAACCTTTCTTTCCCCCTCAACTTTTTATTCTCCGCCCCCGGGGGCGACGAAAACCCCCCACACTCTGGGGCCGGTTCGCCTCTGGGAGTAAAAGGAAACGACGAAATCTTCTGCCGCCCCAAAACCGCGCCACCTTTCTCTCTCACAACGAAGGTTATTTAAGGGGGAGATCGGGGGGCTCCCTTTATTCTCTCCCTTGAGACTGAGAGAAAGGGCATCAAAAAAGGGGGTACGCGAGACCCCCCAAGGGGAATTTGGGTGTTTTCCCCCCACCTAACCCCATGAGATTAGGGGATGGGGGTCTTCGCAGGGGGGTAGCCCCCATAATGCCCCGCCTCAGAGCGGTTTAAATGCCCCATATTGGGGTCCCCCTGGCAAAACCTTCAAACCCAATTCTAATTTTTTGGGGGGCGACGTTTCCCCCTCTGCGCGATGATGGTCTAGGGGCAATCGCATCACTGGGGGTGGCGCAACCACCCCCTTCCCCCCCCACAAAGCTTCCCGGCCTTTTTTCTTCCGGGTCCCCCAGGGGGAAAACCCGGGGAGGCCCCCCTTCCAGGTATTCGACCTGCATTATTTAGCCAAAGGTATAGTTTTGGGAATTAAAAAGGGAAAAAATTTTTTTAAAATTTCTTAAAACTAACATACTTACCGTGGCTCCCCCCGCAGAGACCCTCCCCTACCCCCCCCCCGCCTTCCTGGTTCCATCGGAGTTTTTCAGTCAGGGTTTTTTAAAATACCTCGAAAAAAGGATGGTTCGAGCAAAGCCCCGAGGCCCCCGGGCCCTTTCCCGGGGGTTTTTTTGTCCGTACGGACCTTTTTTTTAAACGAGGCAGGGGTACAATTGCTTTCCCCCTTTAAATTTCATTAGTGAGCCACGGTAAGTATGTTAGATTAAACGGAATTTTGAATAAAAATTTCCTATAAGGGAAAATTTGGGAGTTTACAGGGGCGTACTCTGAAAAAGTAAGAGGGCTTTCCCGGGCCCCGTACAGTCTGTGAGAGAAAAAAAGGGCAAGGGAAACAACAAAAGTAAACACAGTGGCCAAAGGGAGAGTGCAAACGGTGTTGCAAACACGCCAGGGCTGAGGAAGGCCATTCGCCCGGGGAAAAAGGCCGGAAAAGGGGCCGTCTTCACCCCCCCCCCTATCAAACCCACCACCTTGGCCTGGGGGAGGTACCAAACAAATCTTGTCTCCTTTATATGCAACGGGTTTTTTTTAAATTAAAAACCCCCCCTTTTCCCCTTTTCCCAAAATTTTTTTTCTTCTCTCTCTTTTTTAAATTTTTACTATGTTTTTCTACTTTTTGTGACAAACACTTTTTTCAAATTTTTTCCCTTTTTAAAAAACATGTTTGTTTCCCCTTGGGACCCCCCCCCCCCCCCCCCCCCCCCCCCCCCCCAAACCCCCCCGGGTTTTTAAAAACCCCCCCCCCAAGGAGGAAAAAACCCCCCCCCCCCCGGCCCCCCCCCCCCCCCCCCGTTGGGCCCCCCCAGACCCCGGGCCGGACCCCCCCCCCGGGGCCCCGAAAACCCCCCCCCCCTCTTTGACCTTTTTTTTGGAAAAACCCCCCCCAATTTTGGGGGCCCCCCCCCCCCCCCCTTTGGAAAAACCCGGAAAAAGGTTTTAAAACCCCCCCCCGGCCCTTCCCCCCTTTTCCCCCCCCCCCGGAACCCCCCCCCCCCAATTTGGGGCCCCCCCCCCCCCCCCCCCCCTTTAAAACCCTCAAAAAAATGATTTTTTTTAAATAAGAATTTGACCCCCAGAAAAGAAAAAAAAGCGTTTGGAGGGTTTTTTAGTGAATTTTGAGAAAATTCAGTTTGGGGAAATTTTCAGTTCAACCCAACCCGTCCCTTTTCCTCCTTCAAAGGGGAATTTTTAAAGAAAAAGAAAAACGGGTTTCCCCTTTTTTTTAAACATAAGCTTTTTGGGGTTTTTGTGAAATCCGCGAGGGGAATTTAATTTTTTTTCCCTTAAAAAATGAAAAACAGGAAAAAAAAAAAGGGATTTATACTGCCCCCGGAAATACAAAAAAAAACCAAAAAGGGAAAACTTTTTCCTGGGTTTTTTCAACTTTTGTTTCGTGGTTCCCGGAAAATTTTTTTCTTTCCCTTTTAAGGAACCTTTATTTTTTAAAATCTGAACCCCTTTGGAAAAAACTGAATTTTTGGTTTTTTCTTTAGGCCCGGGGGGAAAGTTTTTGGGTTACCAAAAAGCAAACAAAAAAAGGGGGGGGGAATGTTTGGGAAATGGGGGAAAGGGGGGGGGCAGGGGTTCATGGTGGTTTTAAGGGTTCCCTGTTTTTTTTTTGGGGGGGTTTTCCTTTCCCGTTTCTTTTTTTTTTTTCTTTTTTTTTTTCTTTTACTTCCCCCTGTTCTTTGGTCCCCCTGGGGTTTCCCTTTTTTTTCTTTTTCTTCCCCCCTTTTTCCCCTTTGGGGTTTCTCTTTTCTTTCCCGTCTACGGGGGCCTCTTTCCCCTTTTTTTCTTTTTTTTCCTCGGTTTTTTTTCCTTTTTCCCCCTTTTTCTTCTCCTCTCTCGTCCCTGTTTTTTTCTTTGTGCTCCCCTTTTGTTTTTTCTCATTTTTTTTCTTTTCTCTCCCCTGTTTTTTCTCTCTCACTCTCCCTCTCCCGTCTCTCCCCCTCTCTCTCCCCTTTTCTTCCCCTTTTCCGCCCCAAACTCCCCACCCCCTCTCCGATTTTTTCCCCCCTTTTTTCCCCCCTCTCTTTTCCTTCCCCCCGCCCTTCCCCTCCTCCCCATTTTTCTCTCCTCCCCCTCTGAATTTTTTTTTTTTGCCCCTTTAATTTTTTTATTTACAAAACCTGCAAGAATACCCATTGTGGAATAAAACTGCATTTAAAAGCTAATCACTGGGACAAAAACTTCAAAAAGAACGAAATGCGTTCAAAACTACATTTTAAAGAAATGAAATTGTATGAAACAGGAATAAAACAGTTTTTCATAGTTAACAAAAGCAGTTTGCAAAGGGGGACAGGAGAGGGGTAAATGGGGCCCCTTGAGGAACAGATTAAAACTTTTACACAACAACAAATAAATGACGAATTTTTTCAAAAATAATGACTTTTCTTTTTTGGGGTTTTCCCTTTTCTTTCATTTTTTTTATTTATGTACGGGGTTTTTTTTCCCTGTGGCAAGAACATCCGTTTTTTGGGAAAGGTTTTCCCTGAAATTAAAGGTAAGAAAAGACACTTGTTTTTGACGTGCTGTCAAACCCAAGGCATTGGATGATACAACACGGAAAGATGTGAACTCTTTGTGGAAACTCTTTTAAAAATAGTCTTTCTTATTTTTTGAACAATTGACTTTTGTTTAAATGTTTAAAAAATAAATCTCTAGTGATACTAAAGTCCCAAATGTTTTGATCTGGGGGGATTTTTCACGCTGTTTTTTAACAATTGTACAACCTCTACCCCCCTTTTTTTTTTCCCGTTCCCTTCCCCCAAAAGTTGACCTTTCTTGATTTAAAAATGCGTAAAAGAATTAAACCCACTGCATAGAATTTATGAAGAACCCTGTAGTTTCAGATTGCGGGCCCTCATGTCACCCTGAGGGGTAAGGACAAGCGCCACCCGCCATGCCTTCCCATCACTCCCCAAACACGTCCCGGCAAATGCTAAAAAAGTCAGAGGGGGGGTGAGGCCCACCCCCCCCCTCGTCCATGGTTCCGAATGGGGGTGGGTGGGGGTTTTTTTTTGTGTAATCAGAGGGGCCCGTTTTGTTTTTGGGCGATTGTTTTCCACCTTTACTTTGGTTTTTACCCTTTTTTCATAGGGATTTCCTGTCCAAAATTTTAAATTTATTTTTCCCATCAAAGAAAATTTTTTCCCCCCATAAACCCCCAAAAAATTTTAAACAATTAACACGACAACTTGCTCAATTTAATGGGTTTCCCCTCGAACTGGGGATGGTTTTTAAAAAAAACCAAACGGTCCAAATGCAAACGTTGTCAAGTAACCATGAAAGGGTGACGCCCCAAAAGTTTGGGGGTTAGTTTTTTTTTCCCTTTAAAAACTACCCCTTTTTCAGTGAAATTTATGGCCCGGGGGAAACTTTTCCCCGGAAAACAATCCAGCAGGAAACACCCAGGAAAATTTTTGTACAGAAGTTTTTTTTTGTTTTAAATTTTGAAGATACTTTTTGCCCAGATCGAAAGTCGGGGGGCATAGGCCCCAAATGCCTTGCCCGGAATGTTGCCAATTTCCCGAGTTTCTATTAAGGGAAATCAAATGATCTTAAATTGGGCCATGTTTGTTTCAGGTACTTGATGAAAAGCAGGAAGAAAATTTATAATTAGGGAACGACAGTTTTTTTACATTTGAAATCCGCACTGATGAAGGAGGTTGGCATCTAGATTCGGAAAAAAGGGGTTGAAAAGGGAGTTTTTTCCAAACCAAAAATTTTTTTTGGGATATTTGGACCAGGGAATCCCAAAAGGAAAAAATCCAATTTTCCCCTGCCCGGGTTTCTTTTCTTTTCTTTCCCCCCTTATAAACAGTTTGTTAACTTGGACCCCCCCCCCCCCCCCCCCCCCCCCTGATTTCAATGACAAGTAAATTGTAGTTTGTTTGAAATAAGACTTTGCAGGCATAGAAATGTGAAATAAAAAGTCGTTATGGACACAAAGCTTATGGCAGCTGAATTGCTGATGAATATTACAGTTAAAAGACAATGTTCCTCAGTTCATGACAGACAGTCTGTTTCCTCTTTAACGGAGACACTTTTTCACAAGAAAAAGCGCAATCAGCTATTGTAAACATTAGAGCAAATGGTTTTAAGTGAAATCTTACAGACTGAGTGATTTGGAGATGACTTTTTCCAGACTTGATGAATAGAAAAACAGAAAGAAAAGAAAAGAGATTTCAGTGAGCTGCACACATTGCAACTAAAACAGAAGTGAAGAAGTTTTTCCTGTCAACATCTACTTTACTTTGATTTGGACTGGCTTGCTAGAGACTTTTTTGCTTTCTTGAAGCACCTCTGAACATGATTTTCATTACAATATATCAAAGTATGACCCTGAGTGCATGAAGGAAAAGGAGACTGAATTTGCTAGTTTGGTTTGAGATGATGTGAGATAGACGCTCTGTGGAATTATGTTTCATTTTCACCAACCAGCACTAACATCATCAGTATATCAATGAGATATATTTAGAGAATTAGGTGGTGGTAAAGCAAGACTTGGCTTTCGCATTTTTTTTCGATCATAATCTTTTGTGTGTATGTGTGTGTATAAGGTCCGCTTGGTAACTTTAATTTTTTTTTTTGCCCTTACAAAATGATATACATTTTGTTTTTCCTAAACAGAGACTGGCAGTTATACATGCAGTTGGAATAGCAGAAAATCCTCAGCATCAGGGAGGACTTACCTCCTGGGTTTTTCATCTGTTCTTCTGTGGTCCCTCAGTTTTTTCCCCCATTTGCAAGGAAGGCTTGACTCTGAATCTGAACTTTGAAAAACTGAATGGCTGAGCTGGTGCAGCAGTGCAGTTACACAACGAAAAAAAAAAAGAAAAAAGAATGTTATTGAGGATTCATAACGATTTGGAAATGTGGTTTTCAGTGTTCATGTGACAGGTTTTATGTTGCATGTCCTGTGTCTCCTCCGTTTCTCTCTCTCTCTCTCTCTGTCTGTCTCTGTCTCTCTCTCTCTCTCTGTCTCTCTCTCTCTGTCTCTCTCTCTCTCTCTCTCTCTCTCTCTCTCTCTCTCTCCCTGTCTGTCTCTCTCTCTCTCTCTCTCTCTGTCTCTCTCTGTCTCTCTCTCTCTCTCTCTCTGTCTCTCTCTCTCTCTCTCTCTCTCTCTCTCTCCTCTCTCTCTCTCTTCTCTCTCTCTCTCTCTCTCTGTGATATTTTTTGACTATTTCATTTCATACCTGCATGAATACACATGTGTGGAATAAAACTGTCAGTTTAAAAGCTAATCACTGGCATCAAATCTTCATAAGAACGAAATAGCGTTGCACACTACATTTTAAAGAAATGAACTTGTATGAACAGTGAATAAAAGACAGTTTGCATAGTGAACAAAAGACAGTTTGCAGGTGGACAGGAGATGTGTAACTGGCCACTTGAGGAACAGATTAAAACTTTACACAACAACAAATAAATGAGCGATCGTCATATAATGACATTTTCTTTTGTGTTTTCTCTTTCATTTATTTATTTATGTACGTGTTTTCTTTCCAGTGTGGCAAGAACATCCGTTTTGGTAAAGTTGCCATGAAATGTAAAGGTAAGACAGACACTTGTGTTGTACGTGCTGTCATCCCAAGTCATTGTATGATACAACACAGGACGATGTGAACTCTTAGTGGAAACATCTTTGACCATAGTCTTTCTTGTTTCTGAACAATTGACTTTTGTTTAAATGTTAAAAGATAATATCTCTAGTGATACTATGTCAACTGTTTTGATCTGGTGGGATTTTGCACGCTGTTTTTTAACAATTGTACAACCTCTACCCCTTCTTTCCCGTTCCTTCCCAAACGTTGACCTTTCTTGATTTACTGCGTAATGAGATTACCTACTGCATAGAATTGATGATGATGCTCTGATTGTTCAGATTGTCGGGCGTCATGTCACCCTGAGTGTAAGGACAAGCTGCCACTGCCATGCATTCCTTCAGCTCCAAGCACTCCAGGCACTGCTAAAATGTCAGAGGTGAGGCCCACACCCCTCGCCCATGTGTCTGAATGAGCCTTGGATGGGAGTTGTTTTGTGTAGATCAGAGGTGCCAGTGTTATGTTTTTGTCGTATTGTTTTCCACTTGACTCGGTTTTGACTTGACTCAGTAGGGATTTACTGTCATTTAATTCATTTTCCATCAAAGAAAGTCCCACCAGTATCCCATAAATTTAAGCAATTATCACTGACAACTTGCTCAATTTAATGATTACCATCGAACTGGCATGGTTTTAAAATATTCTCAAACGGTCAACTGCATCGTTGTGCTAAGTAACCAGTGAGAAGGAGTGACGCACAAAAGTTGGCTGTTAGTTTTTCTTCCTTCACTACCACTTTTTCAGTGAAATGGATGGACAGGGGCAATCATCCAATGGAAAACAATCCAGCAGGAACACACTAGGAAAATATATGTACAGAAGTTTTTGCTGTTTTATTCTGAATGATACTTTGTGCTCAGCTATCGAAAGTCGCCGCATAGGCCAAGTGCATTGCCCGTGAATGTTAGCCAGATTTCAGAGTATGCTATTATGAACTCAGTGATCTGTATTGCCATGTTTGTTTCAGGTACTTGATGATGCAGTGAAGAAATGATAATTAGTAACGACAGTTTTCACATGTTGTACTCTCGCACTGATGAAGGAGGTTGGCATCTAGATTCTGAAATTGGTGTTGAAAAGGGGAGTTCAAAATATGTTGGATATTGACCAGGGATGCCAGATATCCAATTTTCTGCAGGTATCTGCTGCTTTCTTCAGGTATCCAGAGAAAAACCTGCCACTTTTTCTACCTACCAAAACAAAAATTGTGAAAAATTATATTATGGTCAATATTTCCCAAACTGTCAATGTTGTTGCATTGTATTTTGGCTGATATCCCCAAAGCATAACTGTTTCCAAATGTCTGATAATATATTGCTGTTGTTGCAGGGTATCCTGGCTGACTTTGTTTTTTTCCTGTGCTGTTGCAGGGTATCCTGGCTGACTTTGTTTTTTTCCTGTGCTCATGTTGCAGGGTATTTTGGCTGACTTTGTTTTTTCCCTGTGCTGTTGCAGGGTATCCTGGCTGACTTTGTTTTTTTCCTGTGCTGTTGCAGGGTGTCCTGGTTGACTTTGTTTTTCCTGTGCTGTTGTTGCAGGGTATTTTGGCTGACTTTGCTCCAGCCCAGCGGCCCATGATCCCACGACTGGTTGTGAGTTCTTGTTCTCTGTTATTTACAGTCTTGTACCAGCAGTTCAGATCGCTTTCCACTGTTTTTTTCTTTTAAATTTTTTGTTTCAAAACCCAGTTGAATTTGTATTATTGTTTCTTTTAGTTGTAATTTTTTTTTTCAGTATAAAAATCCAATCTGCAATCATTATTACTTTATTAATTGAAAAAAACCATTTGAGTTCTTTTGATATATTTTGTTTTGTTTGTCATTGATCAGTGAGAAAAAAAATGAATAAAGAGACAAATGATTCTGCCTGCATGTCCAGTGTTACATTGACGCTGAGATGACAATAAAAGCACCTTTAGTGATATATCTATGAAACAGAAGAAACAGATCACGCCCTGCATGTCTGTCTGTTTGTCTGTCTGTCTCTTGTCTATCTCTCTGTAACTTGAAAATATAAAGGTAAAGAAAAAAGGTACCTTTTGGAGAAGTCTTCAACGTTTCGTGCTGTAAGCACTTGGTCACGAAGTGAAGTGTTGAGGTTGTAGGGGAAGCTGGCAGGTTTCTTGTGACCACAGTTCAGCCAAAAAGGTAGGGGAGGGGGTGGGGAAAAGGTGAACTGTATTGATATGGTCAACAAAAGGGGTGGGGCAAAGAGGGGGGGGGGGGGGGGGGAAGGTGGGAGGGAGAGGATCATCTGGGTGGTGGTTTTCAGAGAAAGGGGAGGGGGTGGTGGTAAGGAAAACATGGTATAGAACATGGGGGGGGGGGGGGAGCAGGAGGGGGGGGGGGGGGGGGTTGCAGCTTGAGAGAAACAAGTTTATTCCCTGACATTGAGTCCGTAAGGACTCAAAGTGCCAAGGCGTTGTATTAGCTGGCTTTCCATGAATTTGCGGTACTGGCCCTCTTTTTGTCCATTGCGCCAAAGCGCTGCCACTCTGATGTGCGACAGGTTATGGTGTTCAGAAGTAAAGTGGTTTGCCACTGGTGTATCTTTTCCTGTCAGAATGTTGTCCCTGTGTTCTTTGAAGCGACCATTGAGTGATCTGTATGTTTCTCCTACATACATCATGGCACACAAGGTACAGGTCAGGACATAGACAACATTTTGAGTTTGGCATGTGAAATGGGATTTCACCTGAAACTTATGATCTGATGGGCCTTGGATAGTTGTTGCAGGGTTAATAAAAGTACAGGTTTTACATTTAGGTTTCTTGCAAGGGAAATTGCCAGCTTGAGCAGAAGGGTACGTAGAATGGAAGGCAGCATGCACAAGATGGTCACCAAGGCTTTTGTCCCTCTTGAAAGCCACAAGTGGAGGTTGGTTGAATGTATCTTTCAGTGTTGGATCGTTCCTAAGGATCGAGAAGTTGTGACACAGAATGTTTTTCATGGGTATGTTGTGTGGGTGATAGGTCAAAGTCAGTATGCATCGGTCCGTCTCTGCAGCATCCGCTTCTTTGCTTTTGAGAGCTTGGCATCTCGGAATTGACTTGGCTCGTTCCAGGGCTGATTGTATCAAGGCTAAAGGGTAGCCTCTGGCAGTGAAAAAAGTAGCCATGGTTGTTGCCTCTTTCACAAAAGCCCTGTCTGAGCTACAGAGTCTGCGCAGCCTGTGTTTCCATCAGTCTGTCTGCGTCTTTCTCCTGTGTCTCAGGCTGAATGGTTCTCTCTCTCTCTCTCTCTCTCTCTCTCTCTCTCTCTCTTCTCATTTTCTTCTTTATCATGATGAACATGAGCTCACAAACGTGCATGAACACAAGCATATATGGTATCCACATGTGGCTGTTCTCCTTCATTTGATCCATGATTCTGATCATGCTATCCATTTTGAGCGTGTTGCCTCTTGGAATAATCCAACCCAGTCTCTCTCTTTTTAAATGTGTCTGCTATTGCCACCCTTCTTACCTTACCCTCACCTGCCCCTGTCCCTCTTCCCTATGATATTGTATATACTATTACTTTTTAATTTGCCTTCATCTTAATGCGTGCTTTTGTGATTTAATAACATTTATGCTAATGTCAAAGATATGAGGAATTTAACTTCTAAAGATTGTGCCCCATGAAGAAGAAAATCTGTTTAAGTTTTTTTTTGTATGATAAATTCTATTGATTTTAATCTAAATATGAATTCAGAAACATAGGATGTTAGTTGTAAACAAAAATTAATGAAATGTAAATGTTTTGAAAATGAAAATGCATAAAGATGATAAAACCAGCTGGTTGGAGGAAAGACTACGCATGGTTTAAATGTGTGTGGTGTCAGGTGAACTGTGCCAATGAAATCGAGAGACGAGGCCTGTCTGAGGTGGGCATCTACAGAGTGCCAGGGTGAGCCACCTGTCTGCCTGCCCCTGTGTTTTTCCTTTGTTTGCTTCCTTTGTCCTCTTCTCTTTGCTTCCTTTAGTGTGTCCTTTTCTCTTTTTCTGTACATACCTGATGGAACAGATAGCCTTAACCAGTTTCGAGTTTATATCAGAAGCAGTAACAAGACAAGGATAATAAAATACTAAAACCAGTGAGACATCTTTGTTCATAATTTTCTTGTGAAATGTGTTTGCTTTGGTAAGCATAGAGACACGCACCCTGTAAGTGTGCTGTCTGTTTTTAAACCGTATTTTTCTACAGATATTGGCAACATTGGCCTAAAGGAGTTTGTCATACCACCTTTTTATTTCCTTAAAGAATTCCTTAGGAAAGATTGTACCTTTGAAAAACAGACCTTTGTAGCCTATGTACAACTCAGTTTTAATTTTCACTGTATATATGTAAAGGGGCAAGACACCTGTGGATAAGTTGCACTCTGCAAATATATAAGAGGAACAGCAGAGACGTTCCATGTTATACTGAAGTTGACTCAGTTGATTTTCTTTTCTTGGTACTATTACCACCACTTATGTGACATTGGGATACAAGTTTTTTTTCTAGGGAAAATATTTAAAAAAAAAAAAAAATTGTTGTTGTTGAAAAAAAACATTGTGCAAAGATGGCTGAATCTTCAGCTCAGCAGATGCAGACAAAAAAAAGGTATTGAACCTATGCTCCCTTCCAGTTTTTGTTGTTGCAACCGTTTAAAACTATTAACGTACTAGAGCTTGAGCAACAGCTGCTTATTCATGTCAAACACAGTTTTGGTAGCTGATAACCGTGCAGTCCAGTCACCTGTGACTGTCTGTCACTACGTTTGACCGTCGGTCTCCAACAGTTTGTAATCAGTGTCAAGGAAAGGTTAACTGTCTTTTGGGGACTTGGGGGTTATTTGCTCTGATGCTGACGTGAGTGTGTGTTTTTTTGTGCACTTGTCTCTGTGCGTCTGTTTACTTTTGTCCAGAATCTGCTTAGATATGTAAAGATCAGTAACATGGTATGCATGCAGCTGACAGACGGATGACACTTTCTTTGTGTAACCAAGGTGATCAGCATTTGTTTTTTTTTTTGGCAATAGGAACTGTGTTTCTTATAAAAGATGATCTTTTTCAAAAATTGTCTTCAGTTGATTTCCTGCTTAACCCACTATCATATAGTGTTTTTGTCTGAGCTGTGTGATTGTGAAGCCAAATATTCGCAGCGTTTCCTGTCTGGTACTCAATCTGATTGTGTCTCTTGCAGATCTGATCGTGAAGCCAAAGACTTGAAGGAAAAATTTTTGAAAGGCAAATGCCCCAATCTGGTAAGTGTGGCAAAATGGCTGAGTGTCTCTGTATATCTATTTTTTTTTCTTTCTTCTTTTTTTCTTGTCTTACACTTTTGCTTCAATACCAGCTTCAGCTACAGTAAAGGCACGCTTGATTTGTTGCCATGAGCTTTGCGAAGAATGTGCATTATTATTTTTTGATAAGTCTGTTGCTTTGTTCACTTGATTTCTGTATATCGTTTAACAAGTATTCAGTGATGTCAGCATGCTTTTCGAGTGTCTGCGGTGGACTCAGAAGGCACAAGCGTGTGAAACGGGATTGCTGCTCATGATGAAACTAGCCAGAACTGACTTTATTGGAAAAAAAAAAAAAAAGAATGGCCAAGCAGAACAGATGAAGTTGTTGTAAGCCATAGTACTCACCAGATACCTTCTTTTTTTTTTTGCCCATGTGGTATTCATTTAACAACATTCATAAAAACATTAAAAATTTCAAATAAACACAAAGCCATCCATTGGTGTAATGCATCATAATCTATAACCTGTTCATACTTATATTCTGGGGGGAAGAGACTTTTCAGAGGTTGGTGTCATTGCAGACCTGTCAACCCATACAATTTCTCCTTATTTTTTTTGCTCGTGTTTGGTGAAAAATGAAAATACGATGAGTACAATGAACTGGGGGAAAAAAATAGGTTGAAAAAAAAAATCTTTAGATGAGGTTCATGAGTAGTGATTGCACATGTGGAATTTAATAAGCGTGGTGGTGTCATGGTATGCTTTGACCTAAGAACCATAACTCTCGTTAACTCTTGCATGCAAAATCGCATCTTGCTGTGGGTGCTTCTTCATCAACATGCTGACATGTAGGAACAACAGCAAGTAATGGCCATGAAATATCAAGAGAAACCAAAACAAAACAGTGAGAGGGCATGAATTTGTGCCAAGGTACGCTGATGAATCGTTTTTATCAAAGCAATTTGTGTTTGGAAGAACCTGTTTTTTCTGTAGTTGCTACAAGATCAGGTATCCTCTACCTTCTGTTGCGCGATGGTAGATGAAAACGAACTCAAGCACACCCACACACACACACACACACACACACACACACACACACACACACACACACACACACACACACACACACAGGCAGACACACACACACACACACACACACACACACACACACACACACACACACACACACACACACACACACACACACACATACATACATACATATACACACACACACACACACACACACACACACACACACACTATCCAACTTTTACAGAAATTTGGAAGATTTGAACAAATTTTTTTTAAAGTACACTCCTTTTCGTTGAAAAGTACACCAATAATAATTTAACTTAGGGTAAACAGGTCTGCTATTGTTTCCTTTTTTGTTCAGATGTGTTATTTTGAGAGAACTCTTTGTATATTTGCACTAAATCTGATGACAGAACAGTATGGTGATGTTCCTTGAAAGTAGAAATGCACTTCATCTTGAAGATTTTGAACACAGCAGTTTCTTGTATGGAATGTAGAGGTTAGGAATTTCCAGACAGGTCTGACTTGTGGTTTGTGTTTCAGTCCAACTTCAGTGATATCCACACCGTGTGCGGGTGCCTCAAAGATTTCCTGCGCAGCCTGAAGGAACCTGTGGTGACCTACGCTTTGTGGCCTCAGTTTGTCAGGGCTGCAGGTGAGTACTGTTTCACTCAGAGAGTCCCAGGGGTTTCCCATGAGTTAGGGGCTTTGCCTGGAGAGATCACAAGGCCTTTTAGGCCTTTATATTTCCTTGAAAATCCTTATTTTAACAGTTGGTTCTTGCATAACATTGCAGTTCTTTTTATGAAACATTTCTGTAACCACCAACATAAAAGTTTTTGTTAAAACGCCAAACGTACATAAATTGAACTTTTGAATCTACTAAGAAACCGCCATAATATGAAAAATAACATTTTAATGAACGCCAGATTCTGCCACAAACATTAATTAGTTGATGTAATATGCTGCGGGTGTGTCTTATTGTTGTTTTTTAACAGAGACTGTTTAATGTTACTTTCTGATAATGGAAAAAAACCAGAATCTGTCCAACACTTCAATACTGACTTTACTCATTTTGGTGGTCCCTCACACTGATACTGAAGTTTGAAGTGAGTGCAAATGCTCCCAAAGAGTTTATGACTGTCCTTCATAGTTATACTTGACACAAGCAAGTTTATGACTGTCCTTCATAGTTATACTTGACACAAGCAAGTTTATGACTGTCCTTCATAGTTATACTTGACACAAGCAAACAAACTAATGTTTGGAGTCAGATCAAAGTAGAGGATCAGCCTCAACAGGCTGTATAGAAATGGACAGGGTTCGTACGCTCCTTGAAACTCCTTGAATTCTGACAGGGAATTTGCAACTTCATCAATTTTGATGAAGTTACAAATTATCTCCTTTGGTTAAATAGCAGACGATAATTCAGGATCGTGACGATGTTTGTAAAAATTTGTTTTTAAATAATTTTTTTCATCAACCTGAACGCAGAAAAATCAAACTGCCATTTCGTTTTTCAATGTTTACACAAGTAGTGTAGGCACGAAAATTTGAGCATTTTCTGTCAAAAATCATGTTTTGTGTTTTTGTGCTCAAGAAAGTCTGTTGAGACCGTCTGTGGTATTCATTTTGTCTATTGTCACATTTTTCTTAGTAACAAATGACTTTATTTGAAGGAGGTGTGTGTGAAAATTGCTTACCGTAAAGTTCGGACTGTAAGCCGCGACTTTTTTCCCCAGCTTTAAAACCTGCGGCTTAAACAACGATGCGGCTTATTTGCGGATTTTTTCGATTTCAGGAGCATCACACTGTCATCTATTCTTAGCTTCTCTGTAACTCACCATATCGTGTTTACTGTTCATGAATTTTTATGATGCTTTTAACTACGATTTTCTCTGTAATCATGTAATGGAATCAGTAACCGTTCAGAAATACAGGAATCGACATAAGTAAAGCCATTACTGATATCTTTTTTCATCAGTTTGTCTTCTACAAAATATGATCGCTTCGAATGGCGCAATGTGTGGGCCGTTTCCGACCTGTTTAATCTTGACTAACACTAGCTGAATTACGAACAAAATAACTAAGCACTGGCACGGTATTAAGCAAAATAAAACAATCGAATCATTTCATTAATGTTCTGGTTTGTTATTACATGCGTTATCTTACCAAGTGCGTCTTTTAATTAAAAAACGATTAGCGCATTCGACTCGGTCATTGTCAGACCTTGGCTTCGTTCCGCCATTGTTGAAATCGTGGACAGGGAGTGAAGGTTTGCATTTGATACCTTCGCTTTGATTGGCTTGCGCTTTTGAGTACTCAACCAATCGCTTAGCTTGATACACCAATGAATGCAGGAGAGAACTGCCTTTCTAGCGCATCGTTAATGTGTTGTTTTTTTTGGTATTTTTTTAAAGCAATGATGTTGGAAAGACAACACTTGTAAGAAGCCTCATAAAAACTTTGATTCTAATTGATTTTAAAACACATCGTACTAAAAAAAGAAATAAAAAAGACTGAAGTAAAGTTGTATTCTGACCTATTTAAATGCCAATGAATGTTATGAACACATTGTATGTGTTGATTTTCGACACTATGTAAACTCAACGCTCGGCCAGCTGCCGCCTGCGGCACATCGGACTGTGTTGTATATATCTGCGGCTTATAAACCAGTGCAGTTTATTTGTGAAAAAAGTTCAGATTTTAAAAAAATTTAGTGGGTGCGGCTTATATACAGGTGCGCTCAATAGACCGAACTTTACGGTAGCTTTATTTTCAAACGCGGTTTTCTCAAAATCACTTTTTCGACAACGGTTGATGTGCAAGGAGTACAATATCTCTGAATCCAGACTAGCTAGCTTAGTAATATTTTTTTCCATTTGATCAGAAATGATTTCTGCATGCAATTACATTTTATTTATAAGTCATAACAGCACATATCATTTGCTATTTCTATTGGAAAAATTCAAAAGCAATGAAACACGAAGCCTGATGGCCACCATATGGAAAAAAAATATTGAAAAAAAAGTAGTTTAGATATATAAAATCCTTTTGTAATACATTACTACAGCTCAGCAAAACAATATATAAAAATCCTTTTGTAATTGCATTACTATAGCTCAGCAAAACAAGAAAAGCCATGTTTCAAGTGCCTAACGTGTCTGCTATAATACAAATACAGTTCTTATCATGAACCTTTCTTTTTCATTTTTCAAAATTTTGCCCCCATTCATGGTCCCAAATCACACAAGGGCTTTGAAATCACCCAAATATGTTTTTCCATGTTTTTGTAACATAAACAGTAGAAGTTTTAAAAGAACAATGGTTTAATTTTCATGCCACCTCTTGCCTTGAAATGAAATAAACGCTCCTTGAAAACTCCTGAATTTTGTTCTTGGGAGTCTGTAGGAACCCTGAATGGAGTTGTGACCATCACATCAAACCTAACTAAATTGATTGATCACACTATCTCAAACAGTCAAAACCAGGATTATTTACAGTTAAGAGTTTACAAAACTGAAAATTCAAGAAGCATGGACAGCCATTCAGCAAGCATGGAATATTCCAGAAAATTTTAAATTATGACTTGTGCTCTGATTACATGTAACTAATACCTAGTAATGAAAACCTCAGATTTGAAGAAATCAGTAGATGGAATGATTGTGATGTAAAGTTTAAAACTATTATTCCACTATTTGAAAGTCTGTTCCCCCAGATTGACTTGTCTTCCTCCTCCCTCATGCCATCCTTCCCCTCCCCTCCCACACACACACACTACCCGTGCAGAGAAAAAACAAAACGAATGAGTTTGACAAATGTGTTTCAAAACAGGTACTTATGTATGTCTTTCTTTTGTTATGGAGGAGTCACAGGTCGCATGGCTTTACAACTGTGCTGTGTTGTGTGTGTTTTCAGAGAACAACGATCCTCAAATGAGCAAAGACATCTTGTGTGAGGCCATCAAACAGCTTGCCCACGCCCAACAGGGACAACTGGCCTTCCTGGTGCAACACCTGCAAAGTCAGTGCATGTACAGCTCAAGGAAGGCGTCACGTAGATAAGGATATACCATAGCTTCCAACTTTTATCTCGCTATAATGTTACTATGTTCAGATTTCAAAAGAAAAGTATATATATATAATATTAAAAAGGAACTGAGGGAAATAAGAGAAAAAGAAAGACATGATTTTTTTGTAGGTCAAGTGGAAACCATGTGATTAGTTGTGAGACTTCAATTTTCTTAGATTTTAATCATGTTGAGTGTGAAGTGAAGTGCGACTGAAAGTGCTCCAGTGATATCACATAGGAGTGCAACTCTTACATTTGAGTGCTCTAGTGACATCACATAGGAGTGCAACTCTTACATTTGGAATGCTACATGTAAAATGTGAAAATGCTGCACTTTGTGCTTTTGAATCCTCAGCAGCTCCGGAATCAATGTAATTCTTGCCTCTTGTTAATTTATATGGCTTGAATGGTATCACAGAGGAGAGAAGACAAACCCTTACTTTTTTTTTTACCGGAAAGAACATGGAACAGTGCAAAAAGTTCATTTCAATTTTGGTTCTCAGCCATCATGAGTGTTTTACTGAGCAATGCATGGTGTGTTGAGCAGAGTGGCAGACAGTCCTGAGACCAAAATGCCTACGGCAACCTGGCCAAAGTGTTTGGGCCTACAGCCGTCGGCTACTCTGTCCTGAGCCAGAGCCCATGCAGATGATCAACGAGACCGCAAACAGGCCATGGTAAGAGAGCAGGCCTTGTCAACAGCTAGCAGTAGGCTGCATCCAGTGAGAACTGAGGAAGGGGGAAGTGACAGGGTCATTCTGCCATCCTACTGCTCTCATGGTCAGTTGATAGTGAAGTTGAACAGGATGAAGGGTGCTGGAGAGGGCTGGTGGGTGAGAGAAAGAGCCAGCCAATTTGTTTAATGTGCTTTGTGAGTCTGTGAAGGAGCATGGAAATGATGTGGAGCGTTGTTGGCAGTGTCCAAAGAGGCTTTACCGATGGGTGACTTGATTCAGAGAGAGTTGCTGTGTTCTACTGACCATTCCTCAGCATTTGCATTTGTTCGTAAAGAGTAAACCGTTAAAATTGTCTGGAAAGTCCGAAACAAGTGTGTTGTGAGGCACAATTAAAGCAAGAACAATGAAAAAACTTCTGATTTCTGCTTTGCTCAGTGGTTTTAGTTGATTATGCATCGAAATACATTGCGATATGTGTTGAACTTAGTCACATTTCAATCAGTGACAATCAGAGCACGGCAGTTCTTACTGCTGCATTGAGTCGCTTGAGTCAAAGTCTTCAAAAGCGTGAGACGGAAAAAACAGAAGAAACAAATTGTGCGAAGCCAACAAGCCCAACAAGCCCGGTTCTGTGAGCGGTCTTGTATCTGTAAGCATGGAGAATAGCGAACCACACATTGCTTTGCTGTCTGTATCGCGCCTATAGCTGACCAATGTTTACACAACGACTACACACAGGCGTTTCCTTGACTTGGAGAGCTTAACGAGAAAAGCGAATCCTCTGTCCACAAAAACCCTTGAGCTTTTTTCTTCAAAGTTTTAGGTGGGAATATCGTAAGTGCCAGAAGTTTCACCATCCTTCGTTTGCTGGAACAAGTGTTTTTCAGAAGCGCTTGAATTCTACCATGCACGCCGCACGTACGTTCGTGTGCGCCCCAACACACACACACACACACACCACACACGCGCCTGCGGCGCGCACTCACAATATGACA
The DNA here is from genome assembly GCA_018398815.1 of Conus ventricosus. Taxonomy (NCBI): domain Eukaryota; kingdom Metazoa; phylum Mollusca; class Gastropoda; order Neogastropoda; family Conidae; genus Conus; species Conus ventricosus. The sequence goes on from CM031597.1 coordinate 9,374,815, forward strand.
TAAAGCAAAATTTAACCGTCAATACCCTCATTATGATTTTTAACATTACAGATTTTTTTTGGGTATAAACTTTTAACACCCTGACATGGAAAAAAAAAAAAAAAGCCCAGCGTTTGACGAAAATGCTGCAACCCCAAAATGAGGTGTGTGTGTGTGTGGTGTGTGTGTGTGTGTGTGGGGTTGTTGTGTGTTGTGTGAAGAGAGGGGAGAGAGAGAAAGGGGAGAGAAGAGGAATTTTGAGTAAAAAATGACTACACAAGACACGCCCAAATTTACCATTTAAAAAATAAATAGGAAAAAAACATGCACAGTTTACATGGCGGATGCAAAATGAGAGAGGAGAGAGAGATCTGATATAGAGGGGAAGGGGGGGAGAGATTGGGGGGGGGGGATGATTTGAGAAACAACTAAAAACAGACATGCAGGATAACTTTGTACCACAAAATCAATAAAAGCATGCACAGAGGGGGGAAGAGAGGGGGAGGGGGGGGGGGGACTGATTAAAATACATAATGAAGAAGACTGCACAATAGCTTTGACAAAAAAATCAATAAAAATGACAAGAGAACATTTTCACGTGGCTTTGGGCTTGCATCAAAACTAAAACAAACAATCTCTCTCTCTCTCTCTCTCTCTCTCTCTTACCTCTCCCCTTCTCTCTTTTCTCCCACACACACACACACACACACAACACACACACTAAAAATTACATATACAGGCACACGGATACGAGACTGGGTGGGGGGGGGAGGGAAGGGAGAGAGAGGGGAGAGAGAGAGAGAGAGAGAAGAGAGAAGCTGAACTGAAACTGACGTGCAGCTGACTTCACAGAACAAAACGATCACACACACACAACACACACACTAAAAAAAAACATATACACGGCACACGCATACGAGACTGGGGGGCGGGGGAGGGGGGGGAGGGAGAGAGAGACAGAGAGAGAGGGGGGGGGGGGGGGGGGAGAGGAAGGGGGAGGAGAGAGAGAGAGAGAGAGAAGCAAAAATTGAAACGACGTGCATGCATGACTTAACAGAAAAAACAGACAAACCTCACACACACACACACACACAAACACACACACACACACACACTGACTTCTCTCTTCACCCCACACACACAAAACAAACGCGGCACACACACGCACGCCGCACCAACACACACACACACCAAACAAAACCACAACACCCCACACACACACACCCCACACACACACAACACGTGACCACGCCCCTTGAAGGAAAACCAGGTTTCGTGTAAAAATTCCCACTTCTCATCCATAATGTTCACTATCATTTTAACACAACACAAATTTTGTGGCACATGTCTCGTGGTGTGAGTCCACACTCCAGATCAGGGCTTGTGTTACAGAATAGGTGCACTGACGGGGCTTTTGTGTTTTGCCCCCTCTCCCTCTTAAACGCCCCCCCCCCATTCCCTCCCCCCCCCCACACTTTAACATGAAGCACTTTGCCTGTTTAAAGAAAAAAAATCTTAAAAAAACAACTGAGTTGATGTTCAGTATTAAACTCTCATTAATGTAAAAATTTTTAAAACCTAATTTATCAAATATGCATGATCTTGGGAAAAAAGGGTCAATTTCTAGCTATTTATAACCCATTCAAAACAATTCAACTTTGTACGTAAACATATGTCAACTTAAAAATAACATTATAACTTTTACATTCAAAGGGATATTAGTACATAATTATTTTTGTCAGTTGGGATAGTACTTATTTTAGCTTTTATTTCAACAAATCTTACATATAATTTTCATACTGTCTCCTCTCGCTCTAAAATGGATGTTTAAAAAAAGTTGCGGGGAAAACATATACTTAGTTTTTTCAGTGACAAAAATAAAGATAAAGGGGAAAAAATGTACAAAGACAATTACAAAACTTTTCCCCCGTAATCATGCTGTGTTTTTTTCTCACGTGGGGGCAGTTCAGTCCATAAAACTGTGGTCCCCGTGTCAGATGTCGTGAGCGGGACTTTGAGCTTTGCTGTTTTTTTTTTAAAACCCCCAACTTTCTAAACAGTGCATTGATTTGGCGGGGGTCCCCTCGCCTCCTTGCTCTCCCAGCAGTGCATCCTGTCCCCCAGGTCGATCCGGGGAACACAGTGATGTTCCAACAGATGTTTTTTTGGGAATGAGGGCATTTTGGGAAAAATTTTTTCTCTGTAAAGGCCCATGTACCGTTAATGGAGTTTCATACTTCAACTCATCATCAAGAGGGTTTTGAGCATTGCCCGTAACTTGGAAAAAGGGGCATTCAGCCGTGAATTGTCAGAATGTTTCGGATGTTTTTAAGGGGCCCGCGATTGGGAAATTCTCCGCTTTTCTGCAACACTCTGACAAAGTTTTTGTACCCCGGTTCTTTCAGAATTTGTTGAAAGGGGTTCCCAACAAGGCCCTGGAATATAAAACCCGTGGGGAAAACTTTTTTGCCCGCGAACACTTCTAGATTTGCTGGATTGGCCCAGAAAGGAATAGCAAAGAAGGGGCTGTAATTTTATTTTCTCCACTTCTTTCCTTTGGGGTTTTTTTTTTTTTCTTCAAGTTCCTTTTTATTTGACTTCTGGGCCTTGGTGGAGTTGTCTCAGCGTTTTTTTTTCTTTTCCCAAAGGGTCTATGCTCTTCATTGGTGAAACTTTTCTGAAAAATACCACAATTGTCAAGATGATGTCATCAAGTGAAGCAAAATGTCTTCCCGCCCTTCATCAAGAGCTGCACTCCTTTAAGCAGGGCTGGTGTTTTTTTTACAACACCCAGCAAGAGTAAGGGGGAGGTGTCACCTGTTCATTTTTATGTCAAAACTGGTTTTCTGAGACATTGTTGAAAAGTTTGGCTTTTGATTTCATTTTCCTGCACCTTATTATTACTTCTGATAGCCCCTTTTTCTGCGACCGTTCTCTGGCTGATGTTTCCTTCATTGTTTTTCAGGGGGGAGCTGCATCTGGGGTTCGTTGTTGTCAGTACAGACACGGGGGGATCCCCGTGCACCCGACAGTCCCTACATTTTAGTTAAAAATCTGTTCCAAAGAGAAAAAGGCGAGTTTGTTTTCCTTCCTTCCTGTTCAAGGTCTTCATTTGCTCTTTGTAAGGTCCAACATCTTCTCGGTTTTTAGGGTGTCCAATTCCGCAATGGTCATAATGATGTGTTAGCTTTGAAATTTCGTTACCGGTTTTCTATTTGAACATCATTTTAAAGACCGCCCCATGGTCACGCCAATCTTGATCCCGATTTCGTTCTCTGGGAAAACTTCATATGCCCTTTAAACGGCCCTTTATTGCAAAGCATCCAGCAGTTTGGTGACAAACTGGGAATCCTTTAATGCCCGCAGAAGGGTTGGAACAGTTTTTCCAAACCCCTCGTCCATTCCAGACCTCCCCACTTCCACGACATTACTTCTGCACACTGCGCTTTTACTTTTTCTTTCCTTTTTTTTTGTTCACGGCAAACTGACCCCAAACCCTATAAAATGTTTGTGCAGTCGTACTTTGTCAAACTGAGGCCCCAATGCTGCCGAAGGGGGACCTGTTTTTCAGTTACAGATACTTTACCACATTTTTCCTTTTTTAAGAACCAATGTTTGGTACTTTGCTTACCTCTTCAGTTGGGCCCTGCGTTTGGGGCATCTTTTTCAGGTCTCCTATACTTTTAAACGTTTTTGGTTTATTTCTTTTTTCCCGCTTCTTCCCCAGTGGGGTTCGACTTCACTTATCTTTCCGAGGTTTTTTTTTTTTTTCAGCACAAAACGGCTGTCCCCCAGTTTGGGATGCGCATATTTTATCACTGGGTGTGAGGCTTAATGCGGGCAAGTTTTGTGAAATAAGCTTTTTTTGGTTTTCAGTGGTGCCTTCAGCGATCAAAGGCCCCAGATTCTTTTTCGAACGGGGACATGCTTTTTCAAGCCCTTGAACGTCGCTGTGCCCTCTTGAATCGGGTGGAGTTGATGTGGGATCAGATTTTACACAAAAGGAAATTGTTTTTTGACTGGGGATAATGTTTATGATGCCAGCTGGGGGCGTCTGCCGAACAGTTTTAGGGGACTTTTGCCGGGTTGATGTGGCTTCAAGAGACAAAAAGAAAAAATCACTTTGATCAGAGTTTGATTGGACTTGTTTGCGGGGGGGAATACGTTTTAAACGGAGTTTCTTTACTTTTTTTTCTGTCTCCCCCTTACCTGCTGTGAAAATGAGCGATAGCGCACACTGACTGACAGATAAAATGGGGTCAAAAAGGTCCATAATTTTTTAGGGGTTTTTTAAATTTTGCCATGCCGGCTCTTTGCTGTAGTTGAATTTGCGGTTTATCAGATTTTTAAAGTTCTTGCCAAAACCACAGACTATTTTTTAATGTACTTCCTCCCTATCTTTCCCGAAATTTTACTTGAAGATTACATTATTTCAGAAGCAACACTCAAAACGTTACCACTGATTTTTTTTTTTTTCTTTAATCTCTTTGACCTTTTTCCCCACAGTCTACACAAGACTTTAAACGTTCTAAAAGTACAGGAGAGAACGAAACCCTTTTGTTTCCCTAATCCTTCGCCCCCCCCCCCCCTCCCCTTCTCTCTCTCTCCCCCAACGCACACATACACACACACCAAAACACACACACCCCACACCCACAAAACACACACACACACACACACACACACACACAAAATAAAAAAACCCAAAGGTATACCAACACCAATTAATTTTAATTTGCCCATTAAAATAGTAGTAGGACTGAAATGAAAATATTATTATAATTTTTAATTTTTACTTATTACTGTTAGGTACTACCTTAGTTTCATGGTGTTTTTTGCTTGAGTAAATTTTGTTTTCCTCTACGTTTCCCTTTTAATTTGGCCACGTGCCTACATCAAACCAAGTACATTAAAAATGAGCAAAATGAAGAAATTGGGGTATACACGGTGTAAAAACACCCCTTTCAAAATGCCCAAATTTTCATTCACAAAAATGCTCCCCAAAGTTTGACTACTTCGGCTTTTAAAAACACACAAACCAAACGACGCACCACGCGCAGGCCGGGGCGAAAAGTTCTGTCAAAAATTTTTAAAAAACAGCTTTAAATTTTGGGACTCACAGGCTGATCGAAATGCATTTTTTTCACTTCTCAAGTATCCTGACTTTTGCGACACACAGAAATTATAGTCTAAAAACAATGACAGTAAAAATTAAATTAATATGTTGCACCATCTGAACGCCAAAACCCACGGGCTTCGCGAGAAAAGAAGGCTCTGGGAGGCGGTGGCTGACTGGTTATGCCTAGCTGGGGTCAAAAGGGAAAACTTTTGCGATAAAGCAGTGCTCTGAGTGTGCCGGCGCCGCTGTGAGAGTGACAGTTCGGTGTATCCTTCATCTGCAGCATGCACATAGCGTATTGCCGTAGGAAACCAAATACCTCTGCTATGATCCAAAATCTGAAGTAGATCTGGCAGGACGGAAGGAAGACGGGTGGCTTGGCCATGCTGAACAAGACACATAGCATCATTGCCACTGAAGAACAAGTTGCAGCTGTTACTGCCTCAACACTGCTGAGTATGCAGTGTGATGTTGCTCCAGCTGTTGCTGCCCCCAAAGTTGCTGAGGCAAAGGCCATCAATGTGTCAAGGGCCTCCAAACTTCTCAGAGGCTTTTTTTTCCCCACAGTTCCCAAGAACTGATGTAACACTCGGCTTGACTATTGCATTCACATTTGAGAAGGACGAGGATGAAGAACCCATGGACACATCTCATAGTTAAATCTGCATTGAAAGATAGAAACCTTTTACAGTGAAAAATATACGTGTAATTCTGAGGTAAAGAGAGCAGCCCAACTTCACACATACAAACCCCTTGTGAACAGTAGAATTATACAATGCAATTACAGAAAACAATGCTATTCACCTGTAGGTTTTCACTGGTTCATTTATGTACGGGGTGCTGACTTGCAGGTGATGGAGAAGTTTCTGGAGCTGCCGACAGACTTCTGGTGTGAAATCCTGGATGTGGATGACATCAGTCTCTACCCGGCAGATGTCGCCACCCCTGACAGTCCCAGTCGATCAGGTCAGATGATGACGGTCTGAGAGGATTGCTTTTTTTCTCTACATTCCAGAATGGTGATGATTTGTAGCACTACAAAGAAATCCCTGAATCCAATATCAGAGTGTTAAGAATTTTATGTGAAAAACATGATCCTGAAAACTGTGACCATTGTAAACCTCATTTTCACTTATCTGCAATTTTTTTTTTTTTTTTTTGTGCGTTGAGAAATCTGAGACCTCAAAGTTCATAGCTGCCATTCATTGCTAATTTAGTTTTCTTTGTTTTTCTTATCTCTCTTTTTTTTTTTTTTTTTTAAACAAATTTCAATCCTCTGAATGGAATTACCATTCCCTAAGATATTTTATTTATTTCGGAAAAGAAGGGGAGAATATCTGTGAAAAAAAGAAAGAAAAAAAGGTTTGAAAAAAGAAGTCAGCACTCATTGTGCAATTGCATGTGATGTTTTGAATGAAATGGCTGGTCAGTTGATTGAGCAGCAGTCTGTTTATCTCCTGTGATGATTTCATCATGACACTAAGTAAGTCTGAAAGGCTGTGTTGTCAGTAGATCAGTATAAATAACACACACAATAAAGGTGTTGTCAGTAGATCAGTATAAATAAAACACACAATAAAGGTGTTGTCAGTAGATCAGTATAAATAAAACACACAATAAAGGTGTTGTCAGTAGATCAGTATAAATAAAACACACAATAAAGGTGTTGTCAGTAGATCAGTATAAATAAAACACACAATAAAGGTGTTGTCAGTAGATCAGTATAAATAAAACACACAATAAAGGTGTTGTCAGTAGATCAGTATAAATAAAACACACAATAAAGGTGTTGTCAGTAGATCAGTATAAATAACACACACAATAAAGGTGTTGTCAGTAGATCAGTATAAATAAAACACACAATAAAGGTGTTGTCAGTAGATCAGTATAAATAAAACATATAAAACACACAATAAAGGTGTTGTCAGTAGATCAGTATAAATAAAACATATAAAACACACAATAAAGGTGTTGTCAGTAGATCAGTATAAATAAAACATATAAAACACACAATAAAGGTGGGAGGGGGAGGGTAGGAGAGGCAGATGAGGTTTGGAGGATGGGGAAGGATTGACAAGACAGGGCTGAATGGAAGGCTGTTGACCCTGCTGTCAGCCATGAGAGTGATCTGAAGAGGGGAGTGCACTCTTCCCTCAGTTTTCTCCCCATGGGGGTTGACAAGTTTGCTTCCCACTGGTTGACAGCTGTGTAAGTTGAACCACTGGATGCAAACCTTACAGTCATTCTTGTAAGATTGGATGCGGTGTTTTACATCACTGAGTGTGTAATTATCATACGTAACGTTGTGCATTGGGGGAAGTGCGGAGTTGTTAGAGTCTTGAAGATTTATGACAAGTGACATACTTCTTCAGTTGCGAGGGATGCGACTCCTCTGGAATATAACAGAAAACCAGAAGAGGTTAAGAGGTAAACTGTGTTCCGATTGTCCCTGGATCTGTAGGATCCTGTTTGGGTATCTTCTGAATAAGAAGCATTTTATTATAATTATTTTTTAATGACAAATGTAAATGGTTTCATCATTCACACAAAATTAGATTTAGACTTCTTTTTTTTCAAACTCTGCAATTTCATTTTAGTTTTCCTTGTTTGACACAGCTAATTTCTCTGTTTTCTTGGGGGCTGGAATAGCTCAGTTGGTAGAGCGCTGGACTCGTAATCTTGGTGATTCTAGGGTTGCAGGTTTGAATCTCCGCCCGGCTGTTTGGGTACAGGGGGATTTTCCCCTCCGATTTAACAATGGTTCTGACTCCGTTTCCCAAATAGTCCTTCGAATGAGACAATAAACCGAGGTTCCATGTGTGAACGCACACATGACATCTTGCACACACGCAAAGTCACATCACCAACTTTAAGAAGAAAAGGCCAGTTTGGCTGTTGGTATGGGTGACACGTTGCACAAAGCAGGCACTCTGTGACAGAAATGGAAAAAAAATGAAGGAAGTAAGGAAACTGAGTGAACAATATTTACTGGATGACACAGGAAACGACTGAATGAAGCACTGGCAGGCAGCTCTTCAGTTGGCACTAGCTAGGTAGGCAGCTTGTTGCACTTGCATTCATGAGAGTGTGGAGTATCAGCGCCTAGAACCTGTAGCAAAGCGCTTTGTAAATGCTATGTTATTCGACAAAAAAGCAGAAGAGCACACAAAACAAAGTGTGAAGTAATGCAGTTTGTGTGAAGTAATGCAGTTTTAATGCACGACACAAAACAGAACAAGAAATTTTCGGCAGTATGCCTTCCTCAGCGACAAAAAAATAAAAACAGTACAGACATCAACATGCGCAATACTCCCATTGTGAAGCCAAAGTGGTGAATGTTCTTAATGTTATTTTCTCTGTCATTACTGAATGATGAGTTTTCTTTATTTGGTTACAGCGCTGCGTAGTCGTTTGGGCCCAGTGTTGACTCCTGGGACATACGAGAAGTACACCAAGACGTCTGCCTGGTCAGAGAAAACTCCACACACTCCTAGGTAAGTCGGCTCTAAACACACCTTGCATGAGGTCTGTACTTACATGATCGCATGTGTGTGTATGCCCACCTACACATTAGTATTTGGGCCTACATGCCGCAGCTGTCTCAAACAAGTATCAGTCTGAAAGAATTGATGAGTGCATGCACACAGACACACCTATTCACATCTACACATGTGCACACAAATTCTGAAATAAATGTCATTATTTTGAGTAGACACTTTAAAATGCACGCACACCAATAAACTCATACATCCTCAAAAAGACACATGTTCTCCATGTGAGCGTAACTTATTACATTGAACTAACTGGTAGGCTTTATTTGAAAGGGGGGGGGGGGGGGGGGGGGGGGGTGTAAGTTTTCCAGATCATTGAGATTGTGTTTCTGTACCCCTTGGATTGGCAAGCTTTTGTAGGGGTTAACTCTCTGGATGGCATGATGATCCAACAGAAAATACTCCTCCTATCCCTCCCTTCCCCCACCCCTCCTCTACATGAAAGAGAACAGGAAACCGGTTAATTGTAATGAAGAGTTACTGTGTATGTGACAACCTCACCTTCACCCCCCTCCCTCTCCATCCCTTCCCCTCCCATCTTGCTGCCATTCCTTCCACACATGCTCGCCCACCCACTCTTCCCACCCCGAGGTTTAGGGCGATAATGGGTTAAATGTTAATTTATGGAAGTGGTGAGTTGTACTTTGGGCATGTCTGGCAAATATGCAATAAACTGTCTTATTCTCTCTCTCGCTCTCTCTGTCTCTGTCTGTCTGTCTGTCTTCTCTCTCTCTCTCTCTCTCTCTCTCTCTCTCTCTCTCTCTCTCTCTCTCTCTCTCTCTCTCTCTCCTTCAATTGTCAAGACTGAATATAAGCCATTGACCAACTTAAGGAAATGTTGACTTTGCTAAGACAAAGTGAAAATGAACTGAAATGGCCAGAAGCCACCTTTTGCAGAGCCTATTTGGCTAATATTTACAGTTGTCTTACTAGTCAAACCATTGCCCAAACTGCAGAAAGATGGCTTATAGTGAGTCCTGGTTAGTTTGCAGAAAACTTCTTTTCTGAACAAATTTTAAATGTCAGTGATAGCGCACTGCCAAAAAAACCGTAGACAAACGAATTACAAGACAACATGACGCGTTTCGACCTCTTAGGTCTTCTTCCGGCAAGATACAAAACACTCAGGACAACGAAAATGAATGAGCAATCACTTGTCGCCTATCTTGTACCAAAGCGGATGAAGATAAGTGATTTCTCATTCATTTTTGTTATTCTGTAATCTGAGTGTTTTGTTTTTTTTGCGGTGTGCTATCACTAACATTTAAAATTTGTTTAGATTTCTGCCTGCAGTTGCCTCACTTTGCAACCAGACCTTTTTTTAGTTTTAGTAAACCCCCGTCCTCTCTCTCTGTCTCTTATCTCTGTCTGTCTCTCTGCCTCTCTCTCTCTCTCTCTCTCTCTCTCTCACACTGTCACAGTGTATCTCACACTCTCTCTCTCTTTCTCTTTGTTATGCATTCACATGTATCACTCCCATGCTGTCACCCTTGCTGTCTGTCTTTCATGTCAAAAGAATCTTAAATTCATTTTGTGCCCACATGTATGTCATCTTTTAATGAAATTAGATTTATTGATTTATTATGAATGAATACATCTATGAAATGTCTTTGTTTAGCACTCGTTATTTTATTATTATTTTTTTAAAAATTCTTATCATATAATTATCATTTATGTTTGTATTCATTTATTCATCTTTATTATATATCTTTTATTCATAAACTTATTTTTTGCATGCTATTTCAAAACTGATGGATTAGTTTGCATTTTACTGTATGCATTTTGACTCATTGAGAACAATCATGAACACAGGTAAAGTATGCATGCTAAATTCTTTCTTTTTTCTTTTTAAAAAAAAGTAAATTTGCCTGATACAGTAATAGAATTGCATTGTTTTGCACATAAGTATGTGGGCATTATTTTAGTCCATTTCTGATACATTTTGCAGACTTATATATATTAACATATTAATGGCATTTGTTATATGTTTTCTGTAATAAAGTAAAAAGTTGTAGAAGCCAAATGAAAACTTGATCATAACATCATGTGGATGTGCCTCCATATTACTGAAAATGTAAATGTGCATGCTGCTGTGAAATACTTAACCTGTCACATAATTCCAAAGTACAAAACAATACTGTATTCCCAATGTATTCTGCCAAGTGTGTTCACTAGTGCTTGACATGTATTCACATCATTCCATATTTTCATATCAGGATAAAACATCTCCTGCATCATGTTTGTTTCTTACCTTTAAAAAAAAAAAAAAAACCTTTTTCATCTAGATACATTTGGTCACCATCTGTCCAACACTGGACACAATGTGCCAGTTGACTCACACTGCGCTCTTCGTTTTGGTCAATACTGTATCACTGAGTTTGTTGGATTTACGATCACCATATATCTGAATATAAATGTAATCAAAGCATTGTCACCTCACTGGTCTCATAGAATCTATTTGTGGATCTCCCATTCTCCAGAGGCACTCGCAGCCATTGATTAACTATGAGACGAAGACCTGACATGGAGGCCATTCAATATTGAAAATTGTGCCAACGTGGAAAAGCCCCGTTCTCCTTTTCAAGGCCAAAGTCCTGTGTGGATCTGTTATGTAAATCAGTTTTATGTGTTGCTAGTATGCACAACAAGATGTGAGAGTGTCATCAGTTTGAACTGAAGCCCCTCTGGGCTTCTCATCACAGTCTGCCTGATTATATCATTTTATCGTTAATGCTTCCGTCAACATCAATCCCAGAACCATTTTTGCAACAAGTGGCTTTGAAAAACATTTTTCAGTACTTAGCTTGAAGAAATTAAGTTTGTAAGGTCTAGTCTTGCTAGAGTTACTTTGGAAAAGATTCAATGCTTCAACTTAAACAGATTCAACTTACTTGAGAATTAAAAAGCATGTTTTCACTGTCAGACTGGCAATGGGTAAGATGCTCACTTCTCACACACCGGTCAGCTCGCTTTACTTGCTTAAGGTCAGAAACTTATAAAAAAACGTTTATCATTACAGGTTTTTAACTGTGGCATTAAAAAAACGTTTATCATTACAGGTTTTTAACTGTGGCATTACATTGTTTTTGAGTAAGTTGATATTGCATGTTGTAGGTCTGTTAAAACTTTCCCGAAGTTTGAGTTATAAAGCCTTTTAAATTAATTTTACCAACAGTAAATCTTTTCACTTGAAATTTTTGCTTTGCTTTTCATCATGAAATACCTGCAGAGATGAAAATATTAAAAATTTTAGTGTAAATTTTAGTTGAGTGTATGTGCACATCCTTGGGTACATTAATGACTTTCCCAATGTTAGGTTAAAAAACATGAATATTCATGATGTTGAACATTCTTTTTTTCGGGCTTATTCAGAAATAATTCAAGAAAGTAAAAGATACGACAATGGGTACATCATTGACTTGGCCAGTCTGAAGTCAGGAAACGTGAAAATAATCATTTTGAGTCAGGAAATGTGAATATTACAATTTTCAGTCAGGAAACGACAATATAATCATTTTGAGTCAGGAAATGTGAGTATGATAATTTTGAGTCAGGAAACGTGAATATAATAATGTGTCAGGAAATGTGAATATAATCATTCAAAACTTTTAGGTTTATGCAGAAATAATTCAAGAAAATGATAGATACAACAATGACTTTTTCGTTCCATTGTGTATTTATTAGTGATAAAGTTCAGAAGATGATATTTTTTTTGGCGGTCAATTCGCTACATGCTGACCCCAGTCAGCTTTCTGAAAGCAAGGAAAATCTCCGTGTTATTTACTTATAATGAAAAGAAAAAAAGATGTCAAAATATGTTCTCTGCTGTCAAAGAAAAAACACACACCCATGCTCTAATTACGTGGAATATGTAGATGTTTAAAAAAATGTTTTCTAGATAGCTATTATTTCCAAAAACTTCAAGTACATAGCTGCTTCGGCATTGTCATACAAGTGAATATGTACTTTATGCAGATCAGTTTCATCAGAAAACTGCCCAGCAAACTGAAGGTGGGAGTATTTTAAAGCATTCCAGTCGGCTGATACTGATAGATTTACGTCAATTACATGTGACTGATGAAACAAACTGTGGCATGGTCGGATTCTTTTGGTCACTGAGTACCGCCATTTCACATGTGTTACATGTAAGCATTGGTCAAGAGCCACTTGTCTGACCACAGCTCTCTCAAAGCTCGGCATGGGAAAAGTGGGCAGTTCAAGTGGGAGGGAGGGAGAAGGGGGGGGGGGGGGGGGGGGGGGGGGGGGGGGGGCTCGGCCAAGTTTGTTGACAGTAACCTGACATGATCAGTGGATGTTCATGTTGAACGGGTAGGAGCAAGGATAGGTTAATGAGCAGACACACCTTGTGCTTAAAAAACTTGCCAAATGGCGTGCCTTTTACTTTACTGTGAGCAGCTTGCACAGTAGACAGATCAAATAGAAGTCAGGGTTTTGCTGATGCTTCAGAGGTCAAAATTCTGTCAAATGAATAAATCAAGAAAGTGTCTGGCATATATGTCTCAGTGGTGTGACTTTTAAAGTCTGCTTCCTTATCAGCAGAACTTGTTACACTGATATAATCTGCAATACCATGTCAACTTTAAAGTCTTGAAAGTCAAAATTTGTAGGTTTAATGTACATTTAATTACTATAAAATTCACATGCTCAGCATGCAGATAACTAAAAATATTCAGCAATGTTGCATTTGCAATTTTTTTTTCTTTTTTCTTTTATCCTTGTGATTCTGTAAGAGCTGAGATTGTGGCTGTACTCTAACGCTTTCTTTCCATGTATATCAAGATTCAGTGATTGCTTGTGGGAAAGCAATGTGGCATCATGCAGATTGTTTGAAGTTAGTTTAGTCTTGAACAGACTGAAAAAAGAATTAGTTGGTAAGTGACTGAATCCAAATAAGTAAACAGGTGCTTCTGATTTTTAAATTTGAATTAAAGATGAAATGCCTCTCCGCCATTCCTTTGATAATGCACATCTGGTTCACAGCTTCTGATTCAGAATGTTTCTGTGCTCTGTTCATTCATTGAAAGTTCTTGGCTTTGTCATGTATGCTGCTAAAGATGCTGGGGTTCACTGCATACTTTACAGATCCTTTGTTTAGGGTGAAGGGACATCACTGTGTATTAATTTTTCAAACTGTTGTAGTAAAAAGTCTCACACATTAATTTGATTGGTTAGGCTTTTTGTCTTCCAAAGGTGAGAATAAATTAAACATGCCTGCTTTTGGGGTCATACTCTTAGGTCTCTTCTGTTTTGCATCATTCTCAATCTCATGCTGATGTAATCAGGACAGTGGATTCGTGGATTTGGTAAAGTCAGTGTCTCATTCTCATTCTCATGCTGATGTAATCAGGACAGTGGATTCGTGGATTTGGTAAAGTCAGTGTCTCATTCTCATTCTCATGCTGATGTAATCAGGACAGTGGATTCGTGGATTTGGTAAAGTCAGTGTCTCATTCTCATTCTCATGCTGATGTAATCAGGACAGTGGATTCGTGGATTTGGTAAAGTCAGTGTCTCATTCTCATTCTCATGCTGATGTAATCAGGACAGTGGATTCGTGGATTTGGTAAAGTCAGTGTCTCATTCTCATTCTCATGCTGATGTAATCAGGACAGTGGATTCGTGGATTTGGTAAAGTCAGTGTCTCATTCTCATTCTCATGCTGATGTAATCAGGACAGTGGATTCGTGGATTTGGTAAAGTCAGTGTCTCATTCTCATTCTCATGCTGATGTAATCAGGACAGTGGATTCGTGGATTTGGTAAAGTCAGTGTCTCATTCTCATTCTCATGCTGATGTAATCAGGACAGTGGATTCGTGGATTTGGTAAAGTCAGTGTCTCATTCTCATTCTCATGCTGATGTAATCAGGACAGTGGATTCGTGGATTTGGTAAAGTCAGTGTCTCATTCTCATTCTCATGCTGATGTAATCAGGACAGTGGATTCGTGGATTTGGTAAAGTCAGTGTCTCATTCTCATTCTCATGCTGATGTAATCAGGACAGTGGATTCGTGGATTTGGTAAAGTCAGTGTCTCATTCTCATTCTCATGCTGATGTAATCAGGACAGTGGATTCGTGGATTTGGTAAAGTCAGTGTCTCATTCTCATTCTCATGCTGATGTAATCAGGACAGTGGATTCGTGGATTTGGTAAAGTCAGTGTCTCATTCTCATTCTCATGCTGATGTAATCAGGACAGTGGATTCGTGGATTTGGTAAAGTCAGTGTCTCATTCTCATTCTGATGTAATCAGGACAGTGGATTCGTGGATTTGGTAAAGTCAGTGTCTCATTCTCATTCTGATGTAATCAGGACAGTGGATTCGTGGATTTGGTAAAGTCAGTGTCTCATTCTCATTCTGATGTAATCAGGACAGTGGATTCGGTAAAGTCAGTGTCTCATTCTCATTCTGATGTAATCAGGACAGTGGATTTGGTAAAGTCAGTGTCTCATTCTCATTCTGATGTAATCAGGACAGTGGATTTGGTAAAGTCAGTGTCTCATTCTCATTCTCATTCTCATGCTGATGTAATCAGGACAGTGGATTTGGTAAAGTCAGTGTCTCATTCTCATTCTCATTCTCATGCTGATGTAATCAGGACAGTGGATTCGTGGATTTGGTAAAGTCAGTGTCTCATTCTCATTCTCATGCTGATGTAATCAGGACAGTGGATTTGGTAAAGTCAGTGTCTCATTCTCATTCTCATTCTCATGCTGATGTAATCAGGACAGTGGATTTGGTTAAAGTCAGTGTCTCATTCTCATTCTCATTCTCATGCTGATGTAATCAGGACAGTGGATTCGTGGATTTGGTAAAGTCAGTGTCTCATTCTCATTCTCATGCTGATGTAATCAGGACAGTGGATTTGGTAAAGTCAGTGTCTCATTCTCATTCTCATTCTCATGCTGATGTAATCAGGACAGTGGATTTGGTAAAGTCAGTGTCTCATTCTCATTCTCATTCTCATGCTGATGTAATCAGGACAGTGGATTTGGTAAAGTCAGTGTCTCATTCTCATTCTGATCTGCCTGCTTGTGCTTTACATGTTGTGTCCCTGAAACTGAGAGATGACAGATCTGTGCATTACTGTATGAAATGTCATACATCTTAGAGATGACAGATCTGTGCATTACTGTATGAAATGTCATACATCTTAGAGATGACAGATCTGTGCATTACTGTATGACATTTCATACATCTTAGAGATGACAGATCTGTGCATTACTGTATGACATTTCATACATCTTAGAGATGACAGATCTGTGCATTACTGTATGAAATTTCATAAATCTTTGTCTGCTTCTTTTGCTCCTGCATTAATTAAGATTGCACTGACTCAGCATGTCAGAGAATGCATTTGAAGGAAAACCAATATATCTGCACAAAATAGTCTATAACAGTAGAAAGCAGTACAAGAAAAATGAGTTGACGTCATGTATTTAATAAACCTGCTTGTATAATGTGGTAGAGATCAATCTTGTGTGTGTGTGTGTGTGTGTGTGCGTGTGTGTGTGTGTGTGTGTGTGTGTGTGTGTGTGTGTGTGTGTGCGTGCGTGCGTGCGTGCGTGCGTGCGTGTGTGTGTGTGTGTGAAAAATGCTTAACTTATTATGCTATCAACATGGTTTATACTAATTATAGTACATTTTACTTCTGACTGTGTGATATACAGTCTCTCATATTATATCCCATTTGAGGACTCTCTGGCATCAAGACATGGCTCACATACCCACTCTTAATCAACTTTCACTTCCATAAGTGAAGTTAATTAACAATGCATTTGTATCAAAATTTCATCATTCACCTGTTTTGAATTAGACTTGGTTCACAGAAGCATTTCATGGACAGTGAGGAACTTGGTTTGTTTCTAAACTGAACACAGATTAATTTCTGAACCTCATTGTTCATTGTGTTGTGATCCACTGCAGATCATTGACCCAGTTCTGTCTCTCCCAAAACAAACCCAAGATTCAAGTGGTTTAATCCTTTTGCCCTTTCTGGGGTGTGGAGGATATAACTGACACAAACTGTCGTGATTCATTGCGTGCAAATTAATGCAGAACATTCACCAAGAATTAAACAAACTGAAGGTCAACCGATTCGCAGTATTAGATTTGTACTGTTGAGCACTGGGCACATTCCAAATTAAACAAACTGAAGGTCAACCGATTCGCAGTATTAAGATTTGTACTGTTAAGCACTGGGCACATTCCAAATTAAACAAATAATGCTAACATCTTGAAATAAAAGCATGGTTTATGCGCCTTTCCCAAGTTTAAAAAAAAAAAATGCATATCTTGCTTTTGTACTCTTCTGCCAGTCTGAGATAAATAACATAAATATTATATGAATAAAACATCAGTTGACATCGGAGACTGGTATTTTCTGGGTATCATCATATTTCTTTTAAACATTTTTAGGGCATTTTAGTATAAAATGAAACTCAGAGCCAGTACTTACACTTGGAATATCCATGTGTCTGTGGAAAGCGTTTCGCTACCACCCGTG
The DNA here is from genome assembly GCA_018398815.1 of Conus ventricosus. Classification (NCBI taxonomy): domain Eukaryota; kingdom Metazoa; phylum Mollusca; class Gastropoda; order Neogastropoda; family Conidae; genus Conus; species Conus ventricosus. The sequence continues at coordinate 9,391,990 of CM031597.1, forward strand.
GCATGAAGATCCACAGAACAAAGATGGGATGTGTGAAGACTCATCTGAATGAGCAGCAGCGCACTGCATCAGCAGATAAGACGTCGGAAGACCAAGGCCAGGATTTAAACCACAGTGCCAAGGACATCCACGCTGTTGGTTCGGATGAGGAATTTGCACAGGCCCTCGATGCCAGGCGCCTGAAACTCAACCTGCCACGAGCAAACGAAACTGAAGATTGGGAGAAACTGGATGCAAAAATCGTCCAAAGACTCGATGCACTGATAGGGAAAAGCACCCTGGAACACAAACTAGCCACATATGGGGAAATTGTGTATGCCACATGTAGAGACGCCTATGGAGTAAAACTACCAAAGAGAAAACACCTCCAAAGAAATCCAGACGCCAAGAAAAGATGGACAAGATCAGAGTCCAAAAGAACAACCTCAAGAAGCAAATGAAGACCGCACTGCCAGCTGAAAAACAAGGCTTGGAAAAAACTGTGGGAAGACCTGAAAGAAAAACACAGCGCCCTCAGCAAAGCGGAATCTGCGAGGAAGAGGAAGAGCAAAAAGAAGAAGACACAAGAGCGCTTCTTCAGAGACCCTTCCAGTTTGCCAGAACACTGTTTGAGCAGCCAAAATCTGGGACCCTAAGTGTGGACAAAGGAGTTCTTGAGCAGCATCTGAGGAAAACATACTCTGACTCACAGAGCAAAGCACCACTCGACATTCAAGGTCTGGTGTGGCCAACCAACCTGAGGAACAGTTCAATGGCAAGCCTCCAACCTTGGCGGAAATCAAGAAGGTGGTCGACAAAGCCAGAGCCAAATCATCACCAGGGCCAAACGGAATACCTTACCAGCTTTACAAGAAATGTCCCAAGGTGCTGGAGTGGCTCCACAGGCTGCTGCGATCGGCTTGGAGAAACCAGAAGATCAGCGGCCAGTGGATGACGGCAGATGGTGTGTACATCCCAAAGAGCAAAACTCAAGTGACATCAGCCAGTTCAGGCCAATATCACTACTGAACGTCGAAGGGAAAATTTTCTTCTCTGTCATGGCAGCAAGGCTGACCAAGTACTGATGGAAAACAAGTACTTGGATGTGTCAGTCCAGAAAGGTGGCATCCCAGGCGTGGCTGGCTGTGTAGAACACGCCACAATGATCTGGGACGCAATCCAAAAAGCAAAAACAAGAAAAGAGGGACCTGGACGTAGTGTGGCTTGATCTGGCAAACGCATATGGATCTGTGCCCCATGAGATGATACAGTTGGCTCTTGAGATGTACCATGTGCCAAAGAACATCCGCGACATGCTCAAGAAGTACTTCAATGGCTTCTCAATGCGGTTCTCTACCAAGGAGTACACAACTGATTGGATCAACTTGGAAGTGGGCATTGCAATGGGCTGTGCAATTTCCCCGATACTGTTCGTGCTGGCAATGGAACTCATCTTGAAAGCAGCAACAAACAACGCGAGACAAACAGACCTTGGCGATGGATACAAGATGCCTCCTCTCAAGGCCTTCATGGATGACACTACAGTGATTTCATCCAGAGAAGACGAGACAAGTCATGTGCTGGAGAGGCTGGACGACATAGTTGCCTCATCCAGAATGAAGTTCAAGCCAAAGAAATCACGGAGTCTCTCACTGAGGAAAGGAAAAGTGGCCGAATCTGTGGTCTTCAGTGTTGCCAACCAGGCCATTCCAACAGTCACAGAAGAACCAGTCAAGAGCCTTGGAAGATGGTATGATGATACGCTGAAAGACACACAAAGAGCAAAAGAAACCAAGCAGATGGCGGAAGAAGGCTTGGAGACCATTGACCAGTGTGGGCTCCCTGGCAAATACAAGGTCTGGTGTCTGCAGTTCATGCTGATACCAAAGCTCCTATGGCCTCTGATGATATACGACATCTGCACCAGCACAGTGGAGGCAATGGAAGCCAAAATCAACAAGTTCACAAGGAAATGGCTTGGTGTCCCACCCTGTCTGACTGACATCGCGCTGTACTGTCGCCAAGCAAAGCTCAAACTACCACTGAAATCCATCCTGGAGGAATACAAAGCAGGGAAGATCAGACTTCAAAGCATGCTGGAGGACTCAGGAGACAAGGTGGTAGAAGCAATCAAGCCCAGCTAAAGACAGGCAGAAATGGAAAGTTCAAGAGGCGATGGATTCTGCAAAAGAAAGTCTCAAGATCAGAGAAATAACAGGACACACACAGACCAACAGACAAGGACTGGGGTGACCAAAACTGAATGGTGGTCAAAGGCCAAAGGAAAAAGCCAAAAGAGACATGATGATTCAGGAGATGAGAAAAGAAGAAGACCAAAAAAGACTCCAAAAAGCAGTCCAGCAGAGCCAGCAAGGGCAATGGACAACGTGGGAGAATGCACTCCAAAGAAGTCTAACTTGGAATGACATTTGGCACATGGCCCCTCTCAGGATCAGCTTCATTCTCAGATCTGCATATGACCTTCTGCCCTCAAATGCAAACCTGGTGAAGTGGGGGAAAACAGACGATCCTGCATGCCCCCTCTGCCATGAAAAACAAACAGTGGAGCATGTTCTAAGCTCATGTAAAGTAGCCCTGTCTCAAGGAAGGTACACATGGAGGCACAACCAAGTGCTCAAAGAAATTGTACAAGTAGTCTGGGCTAGTACCAACACCACAAAAGGGAGAATCAGGACTCCAAAAGCACCGCAACATTCTTCACGGCAGGAGGCAGCAAATCATGGCCAAGAACAACAGTGCCACTCGAAACATGCAGGCAGAGTCTGCTGGATGGGGCAGATGACTGGGAGTGCACTGCAGACCTCCCAGAATGGAAGAGTCACCCAGAGATCATCAGCAAGAGTGGCATGAGACCAGACATAGTAGTCCACTCTAAGTCAACCAAGCAGCTGATCATGATCGAGCTCACAGTGCCATATGAGAACAGAATGGAGGCAGCTCAAATCTACAAGACTGAAAAGTATGCTGATCTGGCAAACAGCCTGAGGAGAGAAGGCTATCAGGTCAAAGTCCTCACTGCAGAAATTGGAGCTAGGGGATTTGTAGGAACGTCTGCATACAGCCTCATGAAACAGCTCTCAGTTGCAGGGAAGGAAAAAACCAGAGCCCTGAAAGCAATGGCAGAAGCGGCAGAGAGGTGTTCAAGCTGGATTGGTCAAGGAGGAACAAAAGTGAACTTCATAAGGCTTAATTTCCCTACAAATATCAGGTGTCCTGTGGCTCGTGGTTAAAGCGCGAGTCATTAAGTAGAAATGAGCATGTCCAGAGGGTCATGGGTTCGAATCCCAGCCATGGCTCGTCCAAGTGGGGGAAAAAAAAAAAGGGGCGCAGTGGACATCCGGAGTCATAAACCCGGGGGTTGTGGCCCAACCCCCTAGAGTGTCAGGAGATAAGGGCCGAAACACTTGCTTGAAGGGGGTTTCTCTTCTGAGGACTCTCTGCTGCCACGCTCTCCACGAGTTTCTTTCTACTATCACATTCTTTGCAACTCTTACCAAGTTCAATCTGCAGTTTACGGCTGGTACAATGAATTAATCGATAGTATGTTTCTTGAAATAAAAAAATATACTGTGCTGTTTTTAAGAAAACACAGAAAGCCACAAATTGTGCACAGTGAAGTTAATGATTAAAACTTCCAACACAGTGACCAAAAATCATCCTGGAATCTGCTAACATTTTAAAGTAAATTATAAATGTAAAAAAGTATACAGCAACTAAAGAAATAAGAATTTTGCTCCAGTAACTTTTCGTCCAAACTGCTTGAATATACAGCAAAGTGACTACATTCTTGAAATACTAAGTTTTTTCTTCTGATGGATGAATTAATGGACTTTTTTAAGTGCTACAAACCTTTTTAGTGAGTTTGTATGTCTGTCTGTGTGTGCCAACCTTTACTTCAATATCTATTTCTCTAACAACGGAAAAAATATTTTTACTGTGCAGGGTTAAGACTTTGTTTTCACGTGTATATTTCTTCCCATTTGCATGTTTCACATAACACCTCTGCCCATTTTCTTTAACATTTGAACTTTTCCTTTTTCCCTTCCCTTTTTTGTTTCCTGTTTGCCTACTGTCCTTGCTGTGCATTTATGGGGAGTAGGATTTTTTTTAACATGTTTTTTATTTCTGGTTTAAACATGTAAAGCGGGGAAAGGGATTTAGCATTAGAAGTGGTTCAAATGCCAAACCTTTAGTGGACACGGGCGTTCTTTTGTATTTCGAGCTTTTTAAAGCTGATGCTTGCATTTTTTTTTCTATTGTTTTTCACTGTCTCATGCCGCTTGAGCTGACAAAAAACCAAACAAAACAAAACAAAAAAATAAATAAAAAATCCCACTTTATCTTGCGTTCACGTTGGGGCCAATTCCAATCTCTTTGTGGATTGGTTAACAAGTGGTTAACTCTGGAAGTATTGTCTTATTTCTTTGTGGAATCTGCTGTAAAATAGCTGAGTTCAGCTCTGTGCGCTGCATTTTGTTTTTCAAACAAATGGAAGATACAGCTTAAAGGACTGGCTTTCTGTCAGTAGTAATGAAATGCATTGATATGGATTCAGATCAGCACAAGATACAGCTTAGACTGGCTTGCTGTCAGTTTGTAATGAAATGCATTGATATGGATTCGATCAGCACAAGATACAGCTTAAAGATGGCTTGCTGTCAGTAGTAATGAAAAGCATTGATTTTGGATTCAGATCAGCACAAGATACAGCTTTAAGACTGGCTTGCTGTCAGTAGTAATGAAATTTCATTGATATGGATTCAGATCAGCACAAGATACAGCTTAAAGACTGGCTTGCTGTCAGTAGTAATGAAATGCATTGATATGGATTCAGATCAAACACAAGATACAGCTTAAAAACTGGCTTGCTTTCAGTAGTAATGAAATGCATTGATATGGATTCAGATCAGCACAAGATACTGCTTAAAGACTGGCTTGCTGTCAGTAGTAAAGAAATACATTGATATAAATAGTGAATCTTATTTTTTTTCTTACACTTTTTTTTTTTTTTTGCGAAAGGAACAGCTTTGAGTTAATGGTTTCTGAACTAAGTGTCCGTACTGATCATGGAAAGTCATGGGATGTAAAAACATAGTTTTCCAGGACTGACAAATCATGAAATTATGTTCCATGTCAATTGTCATAGAAAAGTAATGGAATATGAAAAAAGCTTTAAAAAACACAAATTTTAATGGGGGGCACTTGTTTGTCATTGTGAAAAAATTTAGTGAACATTTAATGTTATACTTAATAGGCATCTCTAAAATGGCCATTTTTGATAACGGAAGAAAGACATTTTGTATATGAAAGAAGCTCATTTGCAGTCATGGATAGTTTGAAAATGGCATGGAAAAATCAAGGAATTTTAAACTTCTCAACTTATATTCACCCTGTTTCCACTTTTCCTTTTTTTTCTTCACAGTTGTAAGACGCTGCTTTTGGTTAGTGATATCAGTGTGGTTCAAAATACTTCAGTGCATACGTTTCAGTTTTGTATAAGAATGGATCTTGTCCGTATCAGTGTAGAAAATGGTGAACTAAATTCTGTCACCTTGAAATGTTTCCTGGGTCACCTTTTCAGTGGACAGTGATTAAATACACATAAAGAAGGAATGATTTGATGGGTCGACCTATTGCATCATTTTTAAAGTGGACTATGATCAAGATTCACTATTTAAGATTTATTCATTCCGCTGTAGAAAAGATATAGCCCAAAAGGAATGTGTTCTGGATCGCATTTGATTTACACAAAAAATGGTTAGCAGCAAAGAAAAGGGGAAATAAGCGTGTGGCTTGACATGTCTGTCCAACAACACTGCTGTGTACCTTTTCTTTACGTCTGTTTTTTTTTCATGATGTGGCTTGACCTATCTAGTGAACAACACTATTGTGTATTTTTTCTATTTTATCTTTTTCCCCCCTGTGTATTTCCCCTTTTGCTGGTCAGGTTTGGCTTGATGACATAGCATATTCTGACTGGTTCACTTAGATAAAGATACCCCACAGTCTGAATGAAAGGTGAGGTGTAGATTTTTTTTTTTTTTCATTTAAAAAAGATAATATTTCAACTGTTGTTGATAGAACGTTTGGTTGAGAATTTACCACTCTTGGGGGAAAGCAACTGGTGTGATTGAGGTCTTCGCGTAAACAGATTAGGACAAAGTGTTAACTCATCAGAAGAAAGGAATACACAGTACTTTGGTTCAGTTTGAACTTTCATGCAACGGCAAATAATGACGGATGCCAAACCTGATCCCAGCCAGCTCCTCCGCCCTGCTCCCTGTTTTTCGTGTCTGGATCCATCGTGTGAGACCCATTGGCCTGACCCTATTGGAAGGTGTTTTTCCATTGTCTGTGTGTCTGGTTAGACTGATGCCTCCCCTGTTCCGGCAGTCGTCAGTAAGTGAGAGCGCAGTGTGAGTCAGGGCTAGCTGCCTTCCAGTGTCGGCACCCCTTGCTCTGCACAAGTAAGCACACACCAGCATGTCCTGGCTACACCCACCCCCACACCTCTGCATCTGTCACCAACACTGTACACACCTTAGGTCGCTGCACTTTACATTACTCAGTACTTGAGCGACGTTTTGACTCATAATTTGAGTCTTGTCTGTTAGTTTCAGTGCAGTAAAACTGAAAACAAATATCTCATATGTAGTTTTGTCAAACATGATGTGAAATTTGACAGGCATTATGTATACACTTGGATTTACATTGGGTATAATCTTTAAGAGCTACCTATCGATACACACTGCTGTAGGGTTAGTGTATGTAGGTATATGTGTTGGTTGGGGACGTGGGGGTATATGATAGTCTTAATTAATTCAGGTAGTATTCTGGAAGCTGAGAATGGAACACAGTTCTTCTTTAGTTCTTAGATAACCACATTTTGGATTAGAAGTAACGGGAGTGTGATGTTTCTGCCATTTTACCAGACCCTGTAAGACCTTTGTTACCCACCACTGTTCAGCCTTTCAGCACATTCATTTACTTGGCCAGCTGGCTAAGGCTTTGTCTTCTCCAAATCTTACTGCTTTTTGGCTTCCTCAGTTCAGCAGCATGTACTTGTAAACATGAATCAGCAAGTGTTTTTCCTTTGCTCTCTGTCTGTTGCTTTCTCTCTGTCCGTCTGTCTGTTGCTTTCTCTCTGTCCGTCTGTCTATGTCTTTCTCTGTCCGTCTGTCTATGTCTTTCTCAGTGGTGGCTCAGCTGTAATTATGTACACATCTGCAAGCATGCCTGATGGGGTTTTTTTGTTTTTTGAGTGCACAGCTACAGGTACAAGTTAATCATTTTTTTTAAGCAACTGCAGGGGGTGGAGAAAGGCATACCTTTCAAATAGTCATCTGGGCATTCTTCACTAAGAGGTTTGAGCCCACTAAGAATTTGGGTGGTATACTACCAGCCGCTGTGGCGATGTGGTTAGGGTCGCGGACTCTTGGCAGGGAGGTTGTGGGTTCGAATCCCATCAGAGTCATGTGGGTTTTTCTGCCCCGACCGGCTCCTACCCAGAGTTGAGTTAGCTGTGGACTCGGTTCAGAAGACTGGGACCACACAGTCGACTTTCATCCACTTCATGGATGCGTTTCTGAGACTGTTCTTCAAATTTCCTGACCAACACTGCAGGTGCCTGTATCTCTCAAACCTGGTTGACGCCAGGATATATTATGAAAGGAAGCGTGGAATACAGCCCTGTCATGTCTCAGACCGAAATGGAAATCCGTAGCATCATCTTAGTCATCCTCATTCTCATCGATCAGCATTAAGAAAAAAAAAAGTCTCAAATTCTGTGGCCCTTCATGAACTGCTCTCATGGTGACCTCAATTTCGATGTCCTCTCCACGTCTGTGACCTTGGTTTGGCTCTGTCGGGGTCACCGGTATCGGCGAGTCCATGGGGGCTGTCGTTGGACGGACATGGTGGCGCCCTCCGGTGGGAGAGCTCACTCACGCCGGCTTCGCGACAAAGCAATTATTGTCGTCAGTAGGGAGCTTAGTAGGCGGTGTCCTGTGTATGTTAGATCAGAACAGGCGCCACTGAACACCACCGAAGTGACGCGGCAGCAGTGCAGTGTCTCCTCTGGTGGGTTGCCTCTTGGTGGCTTGACATTGACTGCTCCCTGTGGATTGCTGGTGCCGGGGCTGCGGTGGGGCCGACCAGGCTGTGGCTGTGGACGGGGTGTCGGAATGAGCGGCCTCTGAGGTGGTGCAGAGGTTGGGACAGCAAAAAAAAAAAAAAAAAAAAAAGAATTTGGGTGGTGCAGCAAGTATAGGTTGACCAGTGAACAGATGAGGAAAGGTTCTGTGTTAAATGTCAAGCAGTCTCATAAAAAACTCAGGTATTTTCAACCAAGTTCAAAGTTTGTTTCAATCAGAATTTGTGATTTGTCTCCGCTGTAATGGATGAAATTAATTTATGATTTGTCTCCGCTGTAATGGATGAAACATATTCAACAGGCATTGGGTTCTAGTGATAGAATTTTGAAAATGGTCATTTTATCAATTTCTTTTATTTATTTATTCATTTACTTATTTATTCATGTATTTATTTATTTGTTTATTTATCATTTATTATTACATTATCATTATTATTTCATTTCATCTTTTAGCTGTCTCATCTTCCACGCTTTGGCAGTATTACTGTCACACCACATGTTTCAGCTGCTTGATCACTGCCACAAATGTAGTCGTCCGGTCACAGCCTTGACACCACTCCAGTAATTCATGGGTGGCGGCAGTCAGTATTCAGTCATCATCAGACAGCCAGCCCACCAGAGGGGCCAGTGGGCTGATGCCCAGTCACCACAGTGTTGTGCAGTGAGGCCCGTTCTGATCCAGCACACGCAGTGCTGATGAAAATGAGGGCTTAAGTGTGGAGTCCCCCTCAGGAGGGCAGCACCATGTCTGTCTAACAACAGTCCCCATGGACTCGTCAACACTGATGATCTTCAGCACGACACAAGGGCATTGACATGGAGAAGAAACTGAAACTGAGGTCTCAACTGAGGAGGGCATGAAGGGCCACAGAATTTGAGACAGTAGTTCCACTGTGGTCAGCAACTATATGACAGGGCCATACTTTATTCTTACTTTCATGATGTATCCCAGCAGGGACCAGGCCCAAGAGAAACAGATACCTGCAGTGGTGGTCAGGGAATGTGAGTAATACTCTGAGAGATGCATCCATTAATTAAGTGCAGGGGAAAATCCCATTTTTGAAAATGCGTATTGATTTGATTTAGAATGATTGTTTTAAAATTATTGACAGAATTTGAAGAGGTTTTGGTGGGGGTGATAATTTGCTACACTGAAAATTTTATTGTCAGCTAGCTCCCTCCAAAACAACAGCAGTGATTACCAAATTTGAAATTTATTAGAAATAGTGTTGAAACCAGAAGCTCTTGTTTACCACCCTTAATTAGTTGTTTTGTTGAAGACGACTTTTTTTTTTTTTTTAGAAGATATACCGAAGTTATGCCATATAACTGCAGATAATAGGTTGAAACTTTGCCAAACAAATCTTCCCTTCTTTCTTTCTTTCTTTTTCTTTTATTTAGAACAGTTATGTTTTTGACAACACGAAGTCAGTGTATCTATAGGTGAGATGCCCAAGTGTGTTATCCTCAGGCACTCAGGAATGACTGTAAGAAGTATGGGGAGACGCGTGTGGTGTGATGTGGCTGATGGTGGGGTGGTTGTGCAGGTATGCCAGCAAGACGGCAGAACCCAGGAAAGTCAACCAGTTCTTTCAGTCACCCTTTGCCCACTGAGGACAGGCGTCGCTTTGTTGTGGATGCGGCATTGGGCGTAGTGTGTCGGTGACGCATTGTCGGGACATTTCTTTCCTCAGGGTGCCTGGACGTGTGAAAACATCAGAACTGTGACCATAGTCTGTGTGAACTTTGGCTTCTCTGCCTCGTCTTCCTGTTTGTGTCCATGCCTGTTGGAATAGTCTAGTTTTGTTTCTTTGAATCCATTGATCTTTTTCTGTCTGTCAAAAGCTACAATGTGGGACTTTGACGTCAGTGTTCAGTCTCTGTGTCTGTTATGACAGATGCCTGTTGGAATAGTCTAGTTTTGTTTCTTTGAATCCATTGATCTTTTTCTGTCTGTCAAAAGCTACAATGTGGGACTTTGACGTCAGTGTTCAGTCTCTGTGTCTGTTATGACAGATGCCTGTTTGAATAGTCTAGTTTTATTTCTTTGAATCCATTGATCTTTTTCTGTCTGTCAAAAGCTACAATGTGGGACTTTGACGTTAGTGTTCAGTCTCTGTGTCTGTTATGACTGGCAGATGTTCTGGTGGAACTGGAAGTGGAAGCAAGAGATTTCCTGTTGATGGTTTAATACAATTCAGATGGCATTATTTATTGAATGTTATTTTTCACAGTGCTCTGTGAAATAACAGAACGAAGGTACTAAATTTATTGGATATTCTTTCGTTACCCAGTATGTCTGAATAGGATGAAGGCATTAAATATGGAGCACAGATGTCGTTCCTGTAAATGGTGACATTTGATCTTCGCTGTTGTTTGTTAAAAAAAATTTTGAACAGCTTTGCCTCTTCCTCTTGCTGATAGAACAGTAATGAAGCATTAGTATCTCAACAATGATGTCAAATGAAGTGCCCATCACCACGCCAGCCTGTCCTTTGGTACTTCCTGGACTGAGGCAACGCATGACAGAAGTGTGTGGCTTTGCAATCTTTTCTTCGTTTTTGTTTGTGTGGACATTCTTTCATTTTATTCTTTCCATGATTTCTATTGCATTTCATCCATGTTTATTGTGTTGATTAACTGTATTGAATACCAGTGAGTTCTCCTTTTATGTTGAAAGTAACGAGTAGAAATTTTATGTTCTTTGCATCCTTCTGAAGTGAACTGAGGAAGGAAGTTGTTTGGAGGGAAACTCACAATATGCATCTGTATACAGGCTAGTGGGAAAGAGTGCATGATGTGCTTTTGTCACTGAGGCATGTCCCTGTGTCTGTTTGGTTGCCATCTTCACTCCATGCAGTCTTATGTCCCATAGGATTGTCTCTTCTAGCAATTTCTTGGGAGAGCTGGTGAAGTACAAATGTAATTCTTTATTTTTAACTCATCCATTGAGAGTGCTTTGAAACAGTTGACCATTTTGACTTTGGTGATAGTGCTGCCCTGATCAAAACTCTATGCACTGTCATTAATGTGTGTGTTTTTTTTTCATCTTTTTAAATCCACTAGCATCAAGCTTTGGCATCCATTCTATGGTCCAGCGTTTAGCTCCAAGAAGACTAACATGAACAGGATTTTGTATATGGTTCAGGGATTCCAAGATCGGAAAATTCTCTGGATTTGATTTTATGGATTAAAGATAAGCTTGATGGAAAATATCCAAGTCTGTCTGTATTGATGACAGATAATATTTTATTCTCAAAGAGTTAGAAAGACAGAAAGAGAGAGAGAAAGAGAGAGAGTGAGTGAAACGGATGGGAGTAGCAGGGTCAGATGCCAAGCATCAGATGATGTGCGAAGTTGGGAACTGGAGTCATGACAACCATATCTTGGTAAGCACCTGATAGTGATGAAGATATTGGGGAATGTAACTGATGTGAAGAGGGCTTCTGCTGTATTCCACTGAATCAGGAAAGTTCCTTGGATACATCATGGGTTAGTCTGGAACTTTGTAGTGAAAAGGAAACAGAAACAAGTCATGATTTTTCCACCACAGCTGCTTTGTGGGTCAAGTTCCTCACAATCACAGCACGGCAAAAAGCTCTGGGCCATTGACAGGTAAAATTCTGCTGTGACGGAAAATATTCAACAGTCTGTTTCGTTGCACGGTAAGACTGAAAACTATCAGAACCGCTGAGGATGTACCACTTTTCCATTTTGGCAACTTGATTCATAATGAGGATTTCTTACTCTTAGAGGCAAGCACCACAGAGCAGTGGCACATTGTTTGATTCGTTGTCCTTTCCATTCATGAAGTAGGTCATGCTCATGCTGTCTGCTGCAGGCGACTCTGCTGCCAGCAGGTTGTACAGCATTGCACCCTGTTTTACATCAAACAGACACCAGATGGATGGTTAGACTATTTCCTTGTAAATTTTTTGAAAATTATGTATAAGGCTCTGCTGAAAAACTTAAACAAATTACAAGACAAAACACAACGCATTTCGACCTCATCGGTCTTCATCAGGCAAGGTACACTACACGCAGGACAGCGAAAATGAAGGACGAGCAATCATGTATCTTCCCGAACTGGATGAAGAGAAGTGATTGCTTGTTCATTTTCGTTGTCCTGAGTGTTGTGTATCTTGCCTGAAGAAGACCTAAGAGGTCGAAACGCGTTGTTTTTGTCTTGTGATTCACTTGTGTACATTTTTTGGCGGAGGTTATAAATAATTTTTGAAAATTTTGTTTAGATTTCCAGCTGCAGTCGCCTCACTTTGCGACTTGATCTATTTCCTTGTGTCAAAGGTCAGAGGGAAGGGTGCAAGCCTTTCCTGTTCCAGCCGACTGTTTGTCTCATGGTGAGACAGATAGGTGAAGGTCACAATGTTTGCTATTCCTTGTATCAAAGGCCAGAGGGAAGGGTGCAAGCCTTTCCTGTTCCAGCCGACTGTTTGTCTCATGTGAGACAGATAGGTGAAGGTCACAATGTTTGCTGATTTGATGTGACATCAACGGTTACTGAGGGGTTGGTGCCAGCATGTCTTCTCATGACAGAGGATGGTTTGAATATATCTTTGAAATCTTGAATATCTTAAACTCCAGGATTTCTAGCACTGAAGTCAAATTTATGGACATTTTCATTGTTAGGTTGGTGTTGAGTTTGAAGCATCAAAACATTGTCGAATGGTTTGTCATCATTTGCTCATTTCAGTGTCTGTTAATAGCTGTTCTGTTTGAAGTATACTGTGTGGGTTGTATCGATGGAATATCATTTTTGTAACATGAAGCATTAAATATGTACATGTGTGAACGAATCTAGCGGTAGCGCTTTGTCATGATAAAAATGTTATTTACTATGCTGGGAAAAGACTTCGCCATTTAAATGCATGTTTTATTCCAAAATGTTTTGCTTTACACGCCTACTCTGATCATGGTGCTTTAAAAAAACTGACTTGTCTATGAGTTGTTTTCTGTTCTTGTACTCACATGTGATTAAAAAGGAAATGTCTGAGGAGTGTTCACATAGATGTCTGTAAGGGTGAAGGAAAGGGGAGTGAGGAATGTTGCAAAATCAGTTTCAGTGAGTACAGATTGTAGTTAACAGTGTTGACTTGTGAGTGTTTTTCGTTGACCTGCAAGTGACACTGCTGTTGTGTGGCTGTACTCTCCAACACTCCCAGATTGCAGGGATGGAAACTGTTCTGTTTTGCCATTCATGGAAACAATGCTAAGGCAGGCATGTGTCTGCACAGTTGTCGATTCATGTGTACACATATATTACAATACTTGCTCACCTACTCCCATGCAGAATCTTTGTCTCTGTCTGTCTGTCGCTCTCTTTCTTTCTCTCTCTCTCACTCTGTCTTTCTCTCTCACTTTCGTTCTTTTTCAGCCCCCTTTTCTGTCTTTCACTTTCCTTTTCTCCCTCTCTTTCAGTTTCTTTGTCTCCTTCTCTCTCCCTCTCTCTGTCTCGGTCTGTCTTTCTCTCACTCACTTGTTGGCTCTGTGTGGGCTCCACTTTGAGCTGATAGATGTAGAATCCCTGGAATTTCTTTACTTAATTACAGGGATTCCTAGAGGAGGATAAAGTTTCCCAACTGATAGTAAGGGGAAAATGTCAGTTTTAGATGATAAATGTAAAATCTCAGGAATGCTGTGTGAGTTTTGAAATACCCACAGAATAATGAACTGCATACATGTGCTCGTGCGTGTACACAAGCACTCGCACACAATTGCACACTCACTCCTTGGTTGCTGAAATACTTAGGAATCCATGGAGACCACAGAAAGTCCTGTTCTCACAGCCCTCTCTTAAAACATAACGCATAAACATAGCTCTCTACTTCTTTGCGAATGAGAAACAGTGGGGATCTTTTGCCATTTTGTACAAGCCATTTTTTTTCCCTCATACTGAATTGCATACCGTACTCGACTTTGCTAAAAGTTGATAGTTTAATATTGCAGCAGATGAAAATCTTTATCACAGCTTCTTAATGGAAAATATAGTTACATTTACTCAGAAGGCTGAACCGCTACATGATCAACGAATTTCCATGTTTGGAGTCTGTGAAAACCGAACTTCCGCTGCTGTGTATTTTGCCCACACTGTGTCAAGGGGACTGTACAATTTGTGAAGTCCATAGTTGTTTTCATTTCTTGCAGTGGGCGCACACATCCCTTTACTAGCTTTTCACTCATTCAAGCTTTCCATGGCATACACCCAGTATGTACAGCTACATGATGTTTTTGATAGTCCACCTCCCACTTGTGCAAATTCGGTCGATGCATTTGACCATCAGCAAAGTGATTCTTTGTCAGAATGACTGCCCTTTGTTCAGAAATTTCAGAATTCTGCATACATTGGTTAGAAATGTTTAAAAATAGATCACTGATCCCTAGCAGTGTTCCATTCGGATTGCCCCTTTTGCCTTTGATTCGATCCAGTACATAGTATCACCCAAACTGTGCTGGTTTTGTGTTTTCTGTTATTAATTGACTGATTCATAGTATCCATTGCTTCCGAGACTTTATTTTTAATAAGACACACTGGGTAGAAGAAAAAATTGTGGGGAAAAAGGGAAAAATATTTTTCTAGCCCCCATGGTATATAGAAACAGGAACAAAAATAGAAGAACTAATTTTCCCAAATATTAGCATCCAAGTAAAACAAATTGAAGGTTGTATATAAATACGTTTTTTTATGTTACAAGCAACTTGAGAATCATCGCTGTATAAAATATTTGCAATATCTGTAACAATTTACATAGCTGCCCACTGTCCCGAGTACCCTATTTCGTCCGGTTTTGGTAAAAAGTCGGCACCGTCCCGGGAATACTGTTTTTGATAGTGTGTCCCGGAAATCAAATTTTGGCACGACTTTATAGCCAACAATACACCCGAGTAAAACACGAAAGAGGGAACAAAACATAACGGTAGCAGACAACATCTTGGCTTCGACAAACTCCTGCACTACACAATGCGCGAAGTTGTAACCTTTCCTTCCTGGTTCAAAATGGGCGTCGAAACGTGCCGCGGAACGCTACCTGGGGGCCTTCTAACCCCAAAAAGGGAAGAGACAGCAACTTTATCCCCAAATATAAGGAGACATCCGTTCAAGATAAAGGGTAAACTCAAACACGTTCGCTTTCTGTGGTATCTGCTCTTGTGATGTAGCGATAGGTTCAGGAGGCGGAGATGATATAAAACGACATGTGGCTACGGACAAACACAAGAAGAACATAAGAAACAAGACAATGAAAGGCTAATTTGAAGATACATCTTTTTTTCACAATTCTGCTCTTCAAAAATTCGATTTAGCTGTATTCGGCTGAAATAATGATGTTTAGACCTAGCAGTTGAACTTAACCTGTCCATGAATAGCCGGGAAAAGCTCAACAAGGCTGTTAAGGTGATTTTTCCCCGGGGACCTGAAATAGCCAAGAAATTCCCCATGTTTCACGACTAAGGGGACAGCACCGTGAAGGAAGGGCAGCCCCAACAAACCCTCTCAGCCTTGGGGAGGGGAAATGGGGTTTCAACCATTCACCATCTCAACTGACGGCAGCAATGACAGAAGGGCTGAAAAACTGTTCCCCCTTGCCGTGCGGACAGTAGATCCTAAAAGCAAGGAAGTGAGGTCAGATGTCCTAGCTGTAGAAGGTTCCGCAACAGGGAGAATATCTTCAAAGTTATCCATCAGAGTTTGAGTGCCCATGATGTCCCTTGGAAAACTGTCTGTCACTAGATGTGACAATGCCAATGTCAATGGTTGGAGCAGTGAAAGGGGTGTACGGTCTCATGAAGAAAAGCAACCAAACCTCTACGTCTCTGGCTGTGTGTGCCACCTAATACACATTGCCGCCCAAAAAGTGCAAGCTGCCTCCCGTGGACATAGGTCAACTTCTCATCGAAATCTACTATTACGTAGACAAAAGCAGTAAACGCAAAAAAGCATTCAAGTGCATGCAGGTCCTTCACAATCTGCAGAGTCCAAGATAGTGAAACATGTTGGCACTCGATGGCTCAGCCTAGGAAAGTTTCCTTCCAAAACCATCACAAACTGGCCCGCCTTGTTCGATTTCTTCAAGGCTGAAGAAGAAGAAAGCCCCTGATCGAAAGCAAGAAGAAAGCCCCACAACCTCAGAGTCAAGCTGCAGTCACCCACCAACAAGCTGTGTGCCAAATTCTTGGCTGATGCCATACAGCAGTTTGATGAAGTCAACACCAAACTGCAGACAGAGGAGCCCGATACATGTCCTGAAAAGAACTCTTCACAAGTTTCTTCGCAGCTTGCTTCTCAAATTTGTGAAGCCATCAGCCATGCTGTACAAAAAGGTCACAGAGGTTGACATCAAACTGCCTACAACCTCAAGGGGAAGTCAGATCTCACATCGGAGATGAAGCGAGACAGTAACTCCAGAAAAAGCAAAAGCACAATCTGAAGGAGGAGCGAATTGAAGAATTCTACAAAACTGCACAGGAATTTTAAAAAGGTCAGCTGCCAGTAACATCTTTAAAAAAAAATCCCCCTCTCCGATGAACTCCTGCTGCATGCAGAGGTGCCAACCCCGAAACAGCTGGGAAAATCATTTCTCTTCTTTGAGTACTTTCCCCACCAGATACCCCAAGCTCCTCCACCCTGATGCCAGCGTGTCTGCACTACAGCTGGAGTTCGCCAAATACCAGAGTGTTGACTTTGGGAGGTGCATCAGTGAGACCACAGGGTGGATGCTGCCTGGAGGAAATCACAAGCTGACTGAAGAAGGGGAGGCTGAGTTCCAGTTTCTGCCAAAGTGATGCTAAACATCCTGACCATCCCCCACTCCTCAGCCCACTGTGAACGTACTTTACTGGAGTGAAAAGACCCAAACTGACTTCAGGGTAGTATGGGTTGTGGACACCTTGGAAGCTCTCTTGGTAGCTAAGAGTAGACCTGGCTTTACACGGAGAGGAGCTACACTGACAGCCAACTGCGGATCTGAAGAGTGCCAACTACAGGCACCATCACCCCCACATAGCTTGATAACAACAGCAGCAATTTTTTTTTTTAACAGCAAAGACTTAACATTATAATACTTTCAAACAGAGACTGAAAATGTTCAGTAAAGATTGCTATTTCAAACCAAAAGTGACGTGTGCGATGCACTTGTAGTGAATCTTTAGTGCTGTTTAGGACACAGCCTCATGCAAAGAAAGGGAAACTGTAGCAGAAATATATATGTGCCGCACATGAAACCTTATGGTGATACATGCATGTACCAAAGTTTTTGTTGTACGTCGTTATTGTGATGTTGTTGTGTAAACGTCCGTGTGTAAACGTCCGTGTAAAAAAAAGTGTCCCTGGAATTTTTTTTAGAATACTTTTTTTGGGCAAGGTTGTCCCTGGAAGTTATGGAGGGGGGGGGCAGCTATTATTATTAGCTATTATTATCTCAAAGTTTTAGTGTTTTGTTACAGATTTTGAGCAGTTTATGTGTAAAAAAAATGGCAATTTTTGAACCTGCATCAAGATAGATAACGTTCTTTTTTTTCATAACTATTTTACTGTAAACATAATTTCACCCCACAAGTACTGCAATAAGAGCAACAGCTCTCCCCCCCCTTTTTTTGTTTTGTTTGAAAATGTTTTTTTTTCCATTGATAACCGCTTCCAAAAACAAAGGGGCATGATTTTTGCTGTGTAAAAAAACCAGTTTATAGTCAAAAATGATGTAAAACAGGATTGCACCTAAGGTCTATGGATTGGATCAAAATTATACTATCAGAAATTTGTCTATGGTCACCATTTGAAACTGTTTAAAAAAAGAAGAAATATTTTAAAATGTATGCAAATTAGATTAGAAAAATATTCATAATCAATATCATCACCAGATGAGATGGAATTGTTTGCTTAAAATGAAGTGGATTGACATAAGCAACACTGAATAATCACTTCAGTTTCTAGCTAGGCCACAGAAGATATTTACATATGCTTTTGTGGACAGATTAGAAACTTCTTCCTGTCTAAATTTCCAAACTGACATTTTGTCGATTCCAGCTCAAAGTCAGCCTTTGTGTGTGTGAATTTCTTTTTAAGTTGCCTGAATTTTAAAATTCCAAACTGTAATCAGAGGCAGATACCTTGGCATTGCAATCTGCTATGACTTGGTGATTGTTGCAGTTCAATCGTATGACAACAGTCAAAATGCATGTGATTGTCGATTCTGCCCCTGTTAGAGGTTGCATATTCTGCTTGCCTGTTGTGCTCATGCTTTGGATTGATGCGCACAATAAACGGTGAATGATTTGTTGACACGGGCAGGGTGGACCCACAGTGCAGATCATACAGGGTACAAAGTTGGCATACACAGCTGTTTGCCAGACTTGGGTCTGCCATCAGTAGGGTACCTCCTGTTGTAAGGCACCCGGGTCAGAATTTGGAGAGAAGAAACGTTGCCTTGTAGTCTGGAAATTGTGGTGATTCTACCTCTTGTTTCATGTGCCTTGAGTTTTTAGTCATGTGCCTCGAGTTTTAGTGGTAACTTAACATGTGACTTTGATAGAAATCCCTTCAATCAGTGCTTGTCATTTTGATCATCAGACATGTTCAATGCCATCTGTTCTCAAAGCCATACCTCATGAAAGTAATTAAAGCTTGTTCCTTGAATTTTGAGTTGTTTTGTGTGTGAGTGTGTGCGCATGCTCAGTCATAAATTGTACATGAAAATATATTTTCATTTTATCAGAATATCACACACACACACACACACACACACACACACACACACACACACACATATATATATATATATATATATATATATATATATATATATATATATATATATATTCAATTATAAACGAAGCTTGCTCTTATGTCTTAGACTGAAGAAATAGGGGAGATAAGCATTCATATCTGCAGTGGTAGTTAATACTGCCTAACTAACAGTGTGTGCTCAAGTGGGTGGATGGGAAAATAAAATAAATGCTTCTCAAAATGAGCCTTCAGCAAGCTTATAATGTCCAATAGGAAGGAAACTCACTAACACATAACTCCTGGAGTTATGTTTAGCGAGTTTCCTTCCTATTGGAGATTATAAGCTTGCTGAAGGCTCATTTTGAGAAGCATTTATTTTATTTTCCCCATCCACCCACTTGAGCACATACTGTTAGTTAGGCAGTATTAACTACCACTGCAGATATGAATGCTTATCTCCCCCTATTTCTTCAGTCTAAGACATAAGAGCAAGCTTTGTTTATAATTGAATATTTCTTGCAGTCATTGCAACACCAAGCTGCTCTGTAAGTTGCTGGAATGGTGCTCAGTACTTATCCTTGGAATTTATTAGTTATATATATATATATATATATATATATAATATATATATAATATATATATATATATATATATATATATTTGAATTTTCTGTCTCTCTCACACTCGCACACACACACATGCACTCATGGACACACACACATTCCTATGTGCACACAGTACATATGATGCACTGAGCAGATCCCACAAAACGTTTGAAAAGAGAGATGAATCAAATGACATGGTTCAATGAAGAGAAGGCCTATGTGACGATGAACATTGTCAAAGTACATATATCATAATAAGAACTTTTACTGACACAGTGCAGTGAACGCTTGGTGTCGCTAACAATAAACACCTGATGAGGAAAAGTTAAAATTTCAAAGTATATCTTCATTGACTGAGGACAATCATTTTAGATTAAAAAAAAAAAAAAATCACTCTCCTAAATAAAATAAATGACTTCATCATCTCTTTATTTTCTATATTCTATACAGTGGACACAATAATTCACATGCATCATGTTCTTAAAGCAATGAATCTTGATTTTACTAACTCCTAATTTAAACCTTTGTATAAACCATGTTATGTTACATTTGGAATATAAGTGTTCAATTAAGTGACATTCCATTGAACAACAAATATGATAGAAGTCTTTCACAAGTTTGTCCATGTCTTTGCTGACAGTCACGAAAAAATATTTGATCGTTACCCACTCCTCTGTTAAACTAAGGACACCCATGTCCTCATCCAAATGAACATAATTCAGCCTTTTGCCTACCAGGTTTGTTTTACTCTTGTGTCAAAATTCTGGTGTGTTATCAGAATTCTTTTTTTAAAGGAATTTTTGCATGTTTCTCAAAAATTGATTTAATGAGTGTGTAGCCTATGTACTGTATTATTCTTTCTTCTTTTGTCTTCTTTTTTTGTTTGTTTCTCTATCTAATCTCTTTTTAGAGCTGACTTAAACGAGGTGAAATCCCTTTTCTGGTCAGCTGGGCTATAAGCCACATAATCTCTATAACACTTTGAAGAATAGATATAATAATCATGTCTGAATATCTGTTGGTTTTAAAACAGTCATCTGGCATACTCTGTACACACTAAGGCAGTATTTCAGAGGATGCAAGTGTACCTTTTTGAACTACGAGTGAGTAGTGCATTTTCTGAGGCAGTATTTCAGAGGATGCAAGTGTACCTTTTGAGCTACGAGTGAGCAGTGCATTTTCTGAGGCAGTATTTCAGAGATGCAAGTGTACCTTTTTGAGCTACGAGTGAGCAGTGCATTTTCTGAGGCAGTATTTCAGAGGATGCAAGTGTACCTTTTTGAGCTACAAGTGAGGAGTGCATTTCCTTTTGTTGGGAGACTAGGTCTAACTCCAGGTAGCAATATACCTTTTTGAGATTGTTCTTCAGCTTTCATCTAAAGCTCACCGCGGTTGTGTACAACACTGAGCAATGGGCTGTGGAAACATTTTTGTGTAAACTGCTTTAAAAGAATTGTCAAACACTTATTGTTCAGAGTTAGTTTAGCATAGCTGCCAAACGTGCACTTTTCTAGAATTTCACTACGTCAGAAATCATTCCCGAAATAATAAATTTAGTGGGGAAAAATCCAAAATATCAAGATTTTCCACACACACACACACAAAAAAAATGTGAGCATAGGGTGGGGGTGGGGACTTTTTTTTTATAGTACTGATGAAATATTGCGTAATAAAGCTTAAATTATGTTATATGGATGCTGGCAATGACGTAGTGGATGGTGCATGTTCTTTGGAGCATTCTTCAGTCAAAGTACTTGGGGTAAAATAAAAATGTAAAAAAGATGCTTTCAGTTAAAAGCCCAAGTGCCTCTGGTTCTCAAATTTTGATTTTAGGAGGTTGGCAGCAAAGGTATAAAGATTCTGCATGACGACTAATGAGGAATTCTCTCTGAACTTGCATGATCCTAGCTACATTTAGGTTGAACGCCCACACCTACCTATTGTGATATAGAAAAGGGCGATAACCAATCCTGTTTTTTCCAGGCGAGAGGGATAAAGGGACCTGTCTTATACTGTGACACCAGAACAACAACGCTTCGCTCTGAGTAGCAAAAACAAGTCTTTTTTTGTTGTTGTTGTTTTTGGGGTGATTTCAGCTCGTACGATTTGACTGCGAAATTGGTTCTCAAACCAGCTGAGTCATCAAAGTATCCAAAAAGAGATAGGTGAGGCAGACGACTTTATACACATAGATGGCGATAACATCGCCCAGTAATGACAATCATTGTATCCAAAAAGAGAGAGGTGAGGAAGACGACTTTATACACATGGATGGCGTTAACATCGCCCAGTAATGACAATCATTGTATCCAAAAAGAGAGGTGAGGCAGATGACTTTATACACATGGATGGCGTTAACATCGCCCAGTAATGACAATCATTGTATCCAAAAAGACAGGTGAGGCAGACGACTTTATACATATGGATGGCGTTAACATTGCCCAGTAATGACAATTATTGTATCCAAAAAGAGAGAGGTGAGGAAGACGACTATACACATGGATGGCGTTAACATCGCCCAGTAATGACGATCATTGTAGCCAAAAAGAGAGTGAGGAAGACGACTTTATACACATGGATGGCGTTAACATCGCCCAGTAATGACGATCATGTATCCAAAAAGACAGGTGAGGCAGACGACTTATACACATGGATGGCGTTAACATCGCCCAGTAATGACAATCACTGTATCCAAAAAGACAGGTGAGGCAGACGACTTTATACACATGGATGGCGTTAACATCGCCCAGTAATGACAATCACTGTATCCAAAAAGACAGGTGAGCAGACGACTTTATACACATGGATGGCGTTAGCATCGCCCAGTAATGACAATCATTGTATCCAAAAAGAGAGAGTGAGAAGACGACTTTATACACATGGATGGCGTTAACATCGCCCAGTAATGACAATCATTGTATCCAAAAAGACAGGTGAGGCAGACGACTTTATACACATGGATGGCGTTAACATCATCCAGTAATGACAATCATTGTATCCAAAAAGAGAGGTGAGGAAGACGACTTTATACACATGGATGGCGTTAACATCGCCCAGTAATGACAATCATTGTATCCAAAAAGACAGGTGAGGCAGACGACTTTATACACATGGATGGCGTTAACATCGCCCAGTAATGACAATCATTGTATCAAAAAAAGACAGGTGAGGCAGACGACTTTATACACATGGATGGCGTTAACATCGCCCAGTAATGACAATCATTGTATCCAAAAAGAGAGAGGTGAGGCAGACGACTTTATACACATGGATGGCGTTAACATCGCCCAGTAATGACAATCATTGTTGACTTCCTGTATGCATGTACGTGTGAGCTGACACCAGCATATCTAGGCCTACTTTGATTTCACACATTGCTCAGACTTTGAGGCCACAGGTTGTTATTGTAAGGACTAGCCCACCAAATCGTAATCACACATTGCTCAGACACTGAGGTCATAGGTCGTTATTGTAAGGACTAGCCACCAAATCACACACACAGAGAGTTCACAGTTTGCATTTTGTCTGACTCTATAGATCTACGTTCATCTGACAAATGGAGTTTAGTTAATCTTCAATTAAAACGAAATAAGTGTTAGGAAATTGCTGTGTAAAACATTTATCTCTCTTCTCGATTCTTTAAAAAAAAAAAAATCGATGAAAGTAGGATTTACAATGGCATATGAAACAAAATATAGTGGAACGTAATTGTGAGTTTGTTTCTTTTAAAGCTCCCTCCCTGAAAATATTTATCTTGGTTCTATTTAAGGTGAAGTTGTTTGTGGAAGGAAAGCAGCTGAATTAACATACTTACACTTATTTTCTCCATTTGTCTCCCTTCCGTTCATAACTATAAACAAAAATCAGAATGCGTGTTAGTAATTGCAAGAAAATTGACACAGAACGTGTAGCATATAATATATACGCGAGATAGCATTATTTGGACAAAACATGCCAGGGGAGAGAAGAAATCTTGCACCAGTGAGCTACAAGATGCAATTATTTCCCTTGTGATAAGCGCGAACAGCATCAAACGGGAATAACTCTCCAGTTAGAGAAGTCTCACCCGTCTTATGATTTTTGAATTAGATGACATTTTTTTCGTTTTATGGATATGTAACAATACAAGTGGTAACATGGAGTATATAAATAAATGTAGACCTAACAATTGAAAGCGTTACATGCACTGTATCTGCTGGTTGCGTACTTTGTGTACCACAAACAGCTTTAATTTATACTAAAGAAACGTTAGATATTTGCGTGCTGTAAATTTGAAGATATACCATAGTTTATAATTCTATGGTGTTTTCATCACCAAGAGCACAAAAACGGATTCCATGGCCCTCTCAAAGCAGCCAGAGGAGGATGGAAAGTAAGACGAAAAGAAAGTGCTGTAAGGAAATAAATTGCTGATGACTAAGATCATTGTATAAAGTGTATTAAATGCAGTGAGACAGCTTTTAGCCTCTGTTGAGGATCCATTTTGGGAAACAAGGAGATCAGAAGGTGTGAACAACCAGTGTGGTCAGCTCTACTGTTTAATAAGCCAAGCATTGCCTGTCACGTGAGTGCTGACAGCTGGTAAGAATGATGCCGAACACAATCTTGGATCTCCCACTGACTGGCCAGACAATAATGTCTTTAACAATTTCGTTATTGGGATAAAAACAACAACCACAGGCTGAGAACTCCACCGTCATTACAATACGCACTTGGCAAAGATTTACGAAAACAAAAACAAACAACAACAACAACAACAACAAAACAAAAAAAAAGGGGGGGGGGGGGGGGGGGGGACAGAGAATAATGAATAATATCGAAGAAAATCTTTGAGCCTGTGTGTGTGTATGTGTGCGTGTGTGCATCCGTACGTCCACACGTGCGTGCGCGCGCGCGTATGTGTGTGTTGACTGTTAGCATATAATTTTGACAAGCTTTTTGCACGGTTTTTAGATCTTCAAACACATGCTTAAGGATTTCCTTCCTTATCCGTTATTCTTTAACCCCCCCCCCCCCCACCTCTCCCCCCTGCCCCCCCCCCCCCCCCACCTTTTTTTTTTTTTTTTTTTTTTTTTTTTAGTTGCAGTTTATATCTGTAAATCATGATCACCCCACCCCAACCCCCTACCTTTTCACTGACTGGCTAGGGCGAAAGATAGATTGTGATTTTCTCCCTGCGGTGTTGGGAATACCACTGAAAATACGTGGTGAATGTCATCCAGATGCTGTAAATAGAGTAACACAGCCAGGCCGGATGCTGATGTGGAGTCTTACACAGGAGTCGAAGTCGTCTTTTGGCGAGGGCAGCAAACGTGTCTGTTCACTAGATTAAAATTCGAAGGCTGACGCTTGCCGCCGGAGAGGTGTTAAATATTTACATTAAACACCTGCTTTTTAACGCCCACTCCCAACCCCCCCCCCCCCCCCCTTCAACCTCACCACACAAATCGCTCTCTCTCTCTCTCTCTCTCTCTCTCTCTCTCTCTCTCTCTCTCTCTCTCTTCTTTGTCTCTGTCTGTCTATCTGTCTGTCTCTCTCTCCTTTGGTCTCTCTCTCTGTCTCTGTCTCTCTGTCTGTCGCTCTCTCTCTCTCTCTCTCTCCTCTCTCTCTCTCTCTCTCTCTCTCTCCTCTCTCTCTGTGCGCGAGCGCCAGTGTGTGCTAACGTTATAGGGAGAAAGATGTCAATGTCTTCACGCTTCAATTCCTACCGAAACCTGTTCGATCTCACAGATACAGCTGCTAAAACTACGTCATATGTGCGACAACGAAATATCAAGTAATTCAACTCTGTCTTAAGGCCTTGCATCTTAACAGCCTCCAAACCTCAACCCACACCACTCCAATTTAGCGGCCGTTATAGCTCAGTTGGTAGAGGGCCGGAGGTTACGGCTTCGAATGTTGGTACTGGGGGATTTTTCCCTCGGAGTTAACGTTGGTTCTGACTCCATTCCCCATACAGTCCTTCGAATGAGACTATAAACCGAGGTTCCGTCTGTGAACGCACGCACAACATCTTGCACACACGTAAAATCCCATCACCAACTTTCGGAAGAGAAGGCCAGTTTGGCCGTTGGTATGGATGACACGTTACACATAGCATGCACCTTCCCCGAAGTTGGAGTATGGCTGCCTTAATGGCGGGATACAAAACGGTCATACACACAAAAGTGTCAGAATTTCAACTCGATGAAGGTGGACACTCAAAGAACGAAGAAGAAGAAGAAAGATCGTCATCTCACACCCGTTCACAATTTCCCGTCCACTGGCAGCCCCCTGTGCTTTTTAAGGAATGCTCCGACTCAAAAGATGTCAAAGATGAACTGAAAAAGAAAATGTCACCAGAGTTCGTTCTCTGTTTGTTCCGTCCATTCCCATCAACCCCTTGGCCTCTCTTTCATGTCTGCAGCACAGGAAGTGTCGTCACTCAGACAGGGACAGGATGGCGCCACTTCCGGTGGTGTTGCTGCTGACGAGCTCGATGCGTTGATCTCCCCTGCTTTCCATGTCCCTGGTCCATCGGTGTGTTGACCAGTGTGCCTGATCCCTGTCGTGATGAAAGGCCAGCTGATCTTTGATCACTGATGGGGCTGGTGATGTGCAATGGGACCTGCTCAATGATGTGGCCACACTTTGTGTGGAATAATGTGGATGAAGATGGCAAGCTTGCTGGATACCCCACACTGATAAGCGTCTGCTTTTATTTCTGTGGGCTCCAGTGGAAGTTG
This sequence comes from Conus ventricosus, assembly GCA_018398815.1. Taxonomy (NCBI): domain Eukaryota; kingdom Metazoa; phylum Mollusca; class Gastropoda; order Neogastropoda; family Conidae; genus Conus; species Conus ventricosus. The sequence goes on from CM031597.1 coordinate 9,418,207, forward strand.
TTCTGGTCTAACACATTCAGGACCACCAAGCAGGGGTTGTGTGTGTGTGTGTGTGTGTGTGTGTGTGTGTGTGTGTGTGTGTGTGTTAGTCTGTATGTGTGTGTTCGAGTGTGTGCGCGCACGTGTGCGCACGCGCATATGGGCTAGCACATTGACACACATAAAAATGCATGAATGCACGTGCACAAAACGTGCAAAATTGATTGTACTCTCTCTCTCTCTCTCTCTCTCCTCTCTCTCTCTCTCCTCTCTCTCTCTCTCCTCTCTAACTCGCTCCTGGTTTCTCACCTCTCTCTTTCCTGATTTCTTTTCTCTCTCTTCTTCACACACTTTTTGTGTGGCCACAACTTTGCGAAAGAATGGAGCAGAGACTTAAAAAGAGGTTTACCTGTGTGTGACAGACTGTATGTGTGTATGAGTATCTGTGCGTGTGTGTGTGTGTGTGTGCGTGTGTGCATAAGTTTTGTTTTAGTGTTACAATAACAAGAAAATTGTGAAGTATAAATGATGAAACAAGAGCAAAAATTGGCACTGTTGTGAGTAAGGTATGATTAACTCTGCGCTGCAACTGTTACTGCATCTTGCAACAAGTTCAGTCTCATAGATACAGCCCCTAACTTAACGTGATGGATGCGGCAATGAAGTGTTGAGGAATTCAACTCCGTCTTCAGACATGTCGATAGCCTATCCACTCCTTCCCCCACTTCCGTTCACACGATCCCTTCCATCTGCAACTTCCTGTCTCTTGTAGGGAATACCACGACTCAACAGATGTCAAAGATGAACTGAAAAAGAAAATGTCGCCAGAGTTCGTTCTCTGTTTGTTCCGGCCATTCCCATCAACCCCTTGGCCTCTCTTTCATGTCTGCAGCACAGGAAGTGTCGTCACCCAGACAGGGCACCGGACAGTGCCACTTCCGGTGGTGTTGCTGTTGACAAGCTCGATGCGTTGATCTCCCCTGCTTTCCATTTCCCTGGTCCATCAGTGTGTTGACCAGTGTGTCTGGTCCCTGTCGTGATGAAAGGCCAGCTGATCTTTGATCACTGATGGGGGCTGGTGATGTGCAATGGGACCTGCTCAACGATGTGGCCACACTTTGTGTGGAAGAATTTGGGTGAGGATTATCAAGTTTATTGGGACACCCCCTACACTGACGAGTTTCTGAAATACTAGGTTTTAACAACACCTTTATATATGTTAAATTTATTAGGCTCTTCCCCCCTCCCCCTTCCCCACCATCTTCATCTTCCTTCAACCATATTGGTTGAGCCTTGGGAAGAGCCGACCGAATTTCACAAACAAAAATAAATGTGTTGTGAAGATGAAGCAAACGGTAGAATATAACGCTTACACACCCCACACACACACACACACACACACACACACACACACACACACACACACACACACACCTCCCTCTCTCTCCCTTTATCATTCTCTCCTGGCTTCTCAGTCTCTCTTTCCTCCTTTTTTTTCTTCACATGCTCGCTGTGTGGCCACAACTTTTGGAAAGAAGGGGGAACGACTTGCAAAGGGGTATACGTGTATGTGTGTATGTGTGTGTGTGTGTGTGTGTGTGTGTGTGTGTGTGTGCGTGTGTGTGTGTGTGTGTGTGTGTCTGTGTGTGTGTGTGTGTGTGTGTGTGTGTGTGTTGTACGCGCGTACGTATGTTTTGTTGTAGTTTCACAATAACAAGAAAAATGTCAAGTATAAAGGACGAAACAAGAACAATAATTGACACTGTGGTGAGAAAGGTATGATTATCTCTGTGCTTCAACTTTTACTGCACACTGGAACACGTTCAGCCTCATAGATACAGTTCCTAACTTAACGTGATGGATGCGGCAATGAAGTGTTGAGTAATTCAACACCGTCTTCAGACATGTCGATAGCCTATCCACTCCTTCCCCCACTTCCGTTCACACGATCCCTTCCATCTGCAATCTCCTGTCTCTTGTAGGGAATACCACGACTCAAAAGATGTCAAAGATGAACTGAAAAAGAAAATGTCGCCAGAGTTCGTTCTCTGTTTGTTCCGTCCATTCCCATCAACCCCTTGGCCTCTCTTTCATGTCTGCAGCACAGGAAGTGTCGTCACTCAGACAGGGCACAGGACAGTGCCTCTTCCGGTGGTGTTGCTGTTAAAAACCTCGATGCGTTGATCTCCCCTGCTTTCCATTTCCTGGTCCATCGGTGTGTTGACCAGTGTGCTTGATCCCTGTCGTGATGAAAGGCCAGCTGATATTTGATCACTGATGGGGGCTGGTGATGTGGAATAGGACTTGCTCAGTGATGTGACCACACTTTGTGTGGAATAATGTGGATGAAGATGACATTTTGCTGGGATACCCCACACTGAAAAGCATCTGCTTTTATTTATGTGGGCTCCAGTGGAAGTTGTTCTGGTCTAACACATTCAGGACCACCAAGCAGTGGTAGTGTGTGTGTGTGTGTGTGTGTGTGTGTGTGTGTGTGTGTGTGTGTGTGTGTGTGTGTGTTAGTCTGTATGTGTGTGTTCGAGTGTGCGCGCGCACGTGTGCGCACGCGCCTGTGGGCTAGCACATTGACACACATAAAAATGCATGAATGCACTTGCACAAAACGTGCAAAATTGCTCGCCATGTTCTGACTGTACTTTCTCTCTCCTCTCTCTCTCTCTCTCTCTCTCTCTCTCTCTCTCTCTCTCTCTCTCTCTCTCTCTCTCTCGCTCTAACTCGCTCCTGGTTTCTCACTCTCTCTTTCCTGTTTTCTTTTCTCTCTCTTCTTCACACATTTTTTGTGTGGCCACAACTTTGGGAAAGAGTGGAGCAGAGACTTAAAAAGAGGTTTACCTGTGTGTGACAGACTGTATGTATGAGTATCTCTGTGTGTGTGTGTGTGTGTGTGTGTGTGTGTGTGTGTGTGTGTGTGTGTGTGTGTGTGTGTGTGTGTGCGTGCGTGCGTGCATAAGTTTTGTTTTAGTGTTACAATAACAAGAAAATTGTCAAGTATAAATGATGAAACAAGAGCAAAAATTGGCACTGTTGTGAGTAAGGTATGATTAACTCTGTGCTGCAACTGTTACTGCATCTTGCAACACGTTCAGCCTCAGAGATACACAATATGAAGAAATGTTGACTGCTGTACCTTTTCCGGATAACTTGAAAATATAAAGGTAAAGAAAAAAGGTACCTTTTGGAGAACTCTTCAACGTTTCGTGCTGTAAGCACTTGGTCACGAAGTGAAGTGTTGAGGTTGTAGGGGAAGCTGGCAGGTTTCTTGTGACCACAGTTCAGCCAAAAAGGTAGGGAGGGGGTGGGGAAAAGGTGAACTGTATTAATATGGTCAACAAAAGGGTGGGGCAAAGAGGGGGGGGGGGGGGGGGGGGAGTGGGAGGAGAGGATCATCTGGGTGGTGGTTTTCAGAGAAAGGGAGGGGTGGTGGTAAGGAAAACATGGTATAGAACAAGTGGGGGGGGGGGGGGGGAGTCAGGAGGGGGGGAAAGGGGGGGGGGGTTGCAGCTTGAGAGAAACAAGTTTATTCCCTGACATTGAGTCCATAAGGACTCAAGTGCCAAGGCGTTGTATTAGCTGGCTTTCCATGAATTTGCGGTATTGGCCCCTCTTTTGTCCATTGCGCCAAGCGCTGCCACTCTGATGTGCGACAGTTATGGTGTTCAGAGATACAGCTCCTAACTTAACGTGAGGATGCGGCAATGAAGTGTTGAGTTATTCAACTCCGTCTTCAGACATGTCGATAGCCTATCCACTCTTCTCCCCCACTTCCGTTTACATGTTCCCTTCCACCTGGAGACTCCTGTCCCTTTGAAAGAAAACTCCGACTTAAAAGATGTCAAAGATGAACTGGAAAAGAAAATGTCGCCGGAGTTCGTCTCCTGTTTGTTCCGTCCATTCCCATCAACCCCTTGGCCTCTCTTTCATGTCTGCAGCACAGGAAGTGTCGTCACCCACACAGGGCACAGGACAGTGCCTCTTCCGGTGGTGTTGCTGTTGACAAGCTGGATGCGTTGATCTCCCCTGCTTTCCATTTCCCTGGTCCATCGGTGTGTTGACCAGTGTGTCTGGTCCTTGTCGTGATAAAAGGCCAGCTGATCTTTGATCACTGGTGGGGGCTGGTGATGTGGAATGGGACCTGCTCAACGATGTGGCCACACTTTGTGTGGAAGAATTTGGGTGAGGATTATCAAGTTTATTGGGACACACCCCCTACACTGACGAGTTTCTGAAATACTAGGTTTAACAACACCTTTATATATATTAAATTTATAGGCTCTTCCACCCTCCCCCTTCCCCACCATCTTCATCTTCTTTCAACCATATTGGTTGAGCCTTGGGAAGCCGACCGAATTTCACAAACAAAAATAAATGTGTTGTGAAGATGAAGCAAACGGTAGAATATAACGATTACACACACACACACACACACACACACACACACACACACACACACACACACACACACACACACACACACACCCCTCTCCCTCTCTCTCCCTTTATCATTCTCTCCTGGCTTCTCAGTCTCTCTTTCCTCCTTTTTTTTTTCTTCACATGCTCGCTGTGTGGCCACAACTTTTGGAAAGAAGGGGGAGCGACTTGCAAAGGGGTATACGTTATGTGTGTATGTGTGTGTGTGTGTGTGTGTGTGTGTGTGTGTGTGTGTGTGTGTGTGTGTGTGTTGTGTGTGTGCGTGCGTGCGTGTGTGTGGTGTGTGTGTGTGTGTGTGTGTGTGTGTGTGTGTGTGTGTGTGTGTGCGTGTCTGTATGTGTGTGTGTGTGTGTGTGTGTGTGTGTGTGTGTGTGTGTTGTGTGTGTGTGTGTGTACGCGCGTACGTATGTTTTGTTGTAGTTTCACAATAACAAGAAAAAGGTCAAGTATGAAGGACGAAACAAGCACAATAATTGACACTGTTGTGAGAAAGGTATGATTATCTCTGTGCTTCAACTGTTACTGCACACTGGAACACGTTCAGCCTCATAGATACAGCTCCTAACTTAACGTGATGGATACGGCAATGAAGTGTTGAGTAATTCAACACCGTCTTCAGACATGTCGATAGCCTATCCACTCCTTCCCCCACTTCCGTTCACACGATCCCTTCCATCTGCAATCTCCTGTCTCTTTTAGGGAATACCACGACTCCAAAGATGTCAAAGATGAACTGAAAAAGAAAATGTTGCCAGAGTTCGTTCTCTGTTTGTTCCGTCCATTCCCATCACCCCCTTGGCCTCTCTTTCATGTCTGCAGCACAGGAAGTGTCGTCACCCAGACAGGGCACAGGACAGTGCCTCTTCCGTGGTGTTGCTGTTGACAAGCTCGATGCGTTGATCTCCCCTGCTTTCCATTTCCCTGGTCCATCGGCGTGTTGACCAGTGTGTCTGGTCCCTGTCGTGATGAAAGGCCAGCTGATCTTTGATCAGTGGTGGGGCTGATGATGTGCAATGGGACATGCTCAACGATGTGGCCACACTTTGTGTGGAAGGATTTGGGTGAGGATTATCAAGTTTATTGGGACACCCCCTACACTGACGAGTTTCTGAAATACTACGCTTTAACAACACCTTTATATATATTAAATTTATTAGGCTCTTCCACCCTCCCCCTTCCCCACCATCTTCATCTTCTTT